>OX393551.1:20188223-20897974 GCA_947650365.1 Chamaelirium japonicum | reverse complement strand
GGTATGGGTGAGATTAGGGGTGGACTTGGGCGGGTCTGATCCAAACCCGACCCGTCCAACCCGAACAATGGACAAACATGGACAAAGCTAGTTAAAAACTTGAACGGATTTGGATAAAAAAATATCAACCTTTTTTCAATTTAGACGGATTTGGACACCGATCTTCCCAACCCGAGGAATCCGAGGAAGTGACACAAAAGTTGAATGCTTTGATAGTTTTTTTTATGGAAATTAAAGACTGTCCATTTGATATTGAATGCTAAGAATTCATTTGAAATATGTGAGATTCGAGGATATGGGTTGGACTTTATGTTTTCGTTATGCAATTCAAAGATTTTATTTATCCAATTCAAATGTATGTAGGGTTTTTTTTCCATCTATTTATGTGCATAAGCATTTCTAATTGGGCAACCCGCCCATTATTTTACAAACTGAGCAACCCAAGCAACTATAATAGACAAGCACGGGTTGGGCTTCCATGGGTTCCCCAAGTTCCACAGGCAAAACATGTTAAGGTTTGTACAAGTCGGGTTGGGCTAGGGCAGACTCTTCAACCCACCCAAGTCCCACCCCTCCCCTAGGTGAGATTCACATGTCGGGGTTGTGTGTAAAGGTATTCTTCCGCACCCAATAGGGAACAATCCGTAACCTTAAACAGAACTTGCTATTTGGTCATTAATTTTCCCAAAAATTAAACAATTCATGGGCTAATATGCAAAAACCCAGGAAAATCTCACCAATTCATCTGTAATCCATACAAAGATATATTCATCTAACCCACCAGGTGATAGGGGAGTTGGCGAAGCAACCAATACTTAGGTGAGGAGGTTGTAGGTTCAATTCCTCCTCCCCTCGAGTTACCAAGGAGTGCATAGGGAAACTTTTGAGTAGGTCGGTGTGCACTGTGGAGGGATTAGGCCGAGCTCGAAGTGGGTTGTTTCCCTCTAGGGTGATCGCAGGATCGAATCCAAGCTTCTGTTGGCAAATTTTAAGGAGTGCAAAAATAGTTGCACTCCTGTGGTGGTTGCAATAGCTCATTTGTTCCGAATCAAATGACACAGGATTCCGACAAAGCTTTGTAGCTTCTTCGACTCTCACAACAGGAGGGGGAACAAAAAAAAAACAGCAATGCTAGTCAACCAACCCGATAGCCAACCCTCACACCTGGCATCTGTTCGCAGATCACTTTGCCTGCCGGTTGGGTCTGAGTGCGATTCACCGGTCCGGGTTGGGTGCAACAGACGGCTGTGATTGTGCCATGTACGAAGGTTGGCTATAGTAGCATTTTCCCAAAAGAGGAAATAATTGAAATATGTACAGAGAAGTTTAACTGCTGCTGAGTTAGAAAGTGTCCACAATTAATATCTGACCTCTTAGTTGATGGCTACAGGAGTAATACGCTTCTTGGCAGGCTTGCTTGCATCAGATCCCTTGGTTGAGGTGGATACTCCCTGTTTCCTCTCGATGGCCACCGTGTCCGTTTTTGCATCAACTTTGTTGTCCACTGGATTGTCAACTTCCATTGGTCCTATGACCTCAGGTTTCACACCAGCATGATCTGTGCTTGCTTCAGTGACTTGCTGTGGTCCTACAGTAAAAAAAAAGAAGGATTATGTCCAAAAAGAGGAGACAAATACCTGATTCAAAGAGCAGGTTTATTATGTTATGACTCTCTCTCTCTCTCTCTCTCTCTCTCTCTCTCTCTCTCTCTCTCTCTCTCTCTCTCTCTCTCTCTCTCTCTCTCTCTCTCTCTCTGTGTGTGTGTGTGTGTGTGTGTGTGTTAATTGTGACAAAAGTGTCATGTTATTTGAAGATCGCCGACAAATAAGATTGCTCTGCAACCATCATCCATGTTGGATAACCATATCGTCTTCACGACCTAAATGTAGGAAGTTTACCTTCGTCCCGAATATATATGAGTGCAATCACTATGTTAAATGGTTCATACTATTGCTTCTACACTCGTAGCCTTCGGTCCGAACTCTTCATGAACTACTATGGGATCCGATTATAACATTCGTCAACGCAGATGCTCAACACATATACCCCAAAATTATCACAATATGCCTTGGTTATCCACAAATTTGAATGTGCTGGCCATTTGGATCTTTTACGAGAAGATACGACCATATTGAATAAGGACCACTTGCCGCATCATCTCACCCCCCCCACCCCCCCCCCCCCCAAATATAAACACCAAGTGATGGCGATGCGGGAAAGGTAAGGTATTCCCAGATCTTCAGGTTAGTATGGATTTCTTACTATATATAGGTTTCGTACGAGAAGAGAGGGGTTTTCTCATATCCTAGTGCCTCAACATTTTGGTCCCAAATATTCCTAAGAATTAAAACGATCCTACGTAGGTAAACACCTTGACATATTGAGAACCTAAAATACGTGTAAATAAGTGGAAAGAATATGTGAAAAATACGTGTAAATCACAAAAAGGAAATGTATTTCATTTAAAATCGAAACGGATAAACAATAGAAACCATTAGGGTACCAATCTCCCTGATGTTTCCCAGTGTTCTCTAGAATTACCCGCATGACCCTAGATTAACAGTTGTTCACCCAGGGTTTAGATAACATAGGAAAGCTGATGGGCATAAACTCTTACTCCTTGTTTCTCTTCTAAGATTCATTAGAACCTTATATATGATAATCTATGGCGTAAAATAGCAAAGAAGATTTACTTAGAGCACCTAAAAAGCAGAAACAAAAGCGACTAGAACCGGATAGCAAACATACCTGAGGGGGAGACAGGCAATCCAAGTTCATCATTTTCAAATTCTAGAATAGTGCAGTACCCATCTCGTGATGACAATGCAAGATATTTAGCATCGGACGACCTTGCGATAACAAATTAGAATAATTAAAATTGATTAATGAAATACAATAAAGAATAAGCAAAAGCAGTCAAAATAGGAAGAAAAAGGTGGAGAAAACTAACCATGCAATATCTGTAATAGCCGCGTAATGAAGTCCAGCGTATACAGCTATAGGGAGAACACTCTCAGTATCGTACACGTAGAGAGAGTTGAGGGTTGCCACAGCAAAAATGACCCTATATGGAAGTTTGAAGAAACCGGCTGCTCAAGTTCAAGGTAGACATCTTAGCCTCCATTATGAAATTCTAAATCTCAGAATGCATGCAAATAATCTGTAAATGGTGTTCAGCCACCTGTATTAGAACCCCGCAGACAAAATAAAACAGGGCAGAAGCGGACAGCCACAATGGGCTTGCTGGCACCCGGAAGTTGTACTGCAGGCCTATGAAATTCGAAAACACTGTCAGGACCACAGGATACATGAAAATGGGGAATTTACTCAAGCTTTGTATTTTATTCCCTAGAATTTCATGTGTCCCGCTCCAACTGAAGACATACAACTGTAGGACCAGAATGAAATGAGAATTTAATTTGATTGACACGAGCTTGTGCCTCTGGACATTTCTCAAGGACCCAAGTTTTCGAAATGAAACCGTCAGCTGATGATCAGCATCCAGTTTGGATTGGGCTTAGAAGTTCATGTCTTACGCTGTTGTAGCGGATAGTATGCTCGCATTTCATAATCAGATGATTCAGATCCCATCAATACTTTGATGGAAGTTCACGAAGAATATATCATTAATCAATTAAAAGAATAAAGTAATGATATTATGCAAAGCAATAGATAACAAAGTCTTCCAGCTTACGGTAATCAGAAAAACAAGAGCATGCAAGATTTCCGGTTGACTGACCATGGTTCTCTAGATGAAACATACAGCAAAGTGGATGCTGTAATGTGGATGCAGCAAAGCAATTTATCTTATATTTTGAGGATTCATCAAACCCAAATTGAAACACCTGGAAGGGTTTGGATTATAGGCTAGCCAAACCAACTCTTCATCAAGATTGTACAACAACCACTTTTGGCTAGTCTCAAACTAACTATTGAATCCATCACGACACCAACATAGACATTATGGTACATGTTTAAGTATTGCCCAACATACGTATTATAAAACATCATTTTATGTAGTAGTTGGTGTGCGTGTCATAGTATGGTTAGAGTTGATGCTACGAAGATATATTAAGACGAAAAATTCGTATTGAGCCCATAACAAGAACTAACGCAAGGTCTCAAAACTTGATTTATCTGACCCAGAATAACTAAAGGAAGGATTATTTCTGGGAGTAATTGAATAGTAACCATGTTAGTAGATGCCTTGCCTTGAAAGATCTTTCCTTGAAATTATATATGCAGTATTGAGCGCTTCAGATGGGGCTGAATATTTCTGTATACCTGAAAAGGCCGGCAAAAAGAGCAGAGTAAGATGTTGAAAAGGAAAGCAAAGTGATCTAGACCAATTGGGACTTTTTATATCAAGAAGTTGAAGGAGCATAAAATTTTGAGCGACATGCTAGAATAATATAAGTTCCAATGAAAATTGATACAACATATATACAACTAAACTGATGTTTTCTTATTAATCATTGAGGGCACACAATATTCGTCTCCTGAAGGCACGAGTTGTAACTCTTATCACAATTGAATAAGGCTTTGTTTGGGTATCAGGTATCACTCCAGTAATTCACGAGGCCAAGAATTCCTTCAAAACTGTTTCCCCGCAATTTGTAGTGGCTGTTTGGAAGGTGCTCACTGAATCAGAAAAAGAACCACAATACAACAAATTCTAGAAGCAAATGACAAGATTTGTAGTTTCGGTCCGCCCACCAAGGATCGGGTTCGGACCGTTCGGTGATTTCGGTTTCGTTTTTTAAATTTAAAATAATTACAAAATATAAAAATAATATAAAATAATTACATCGGTACCCATTTCATATTGGTCTTGTTTTTAAAAAAATATGGTTTTTGCTTTACCCAGACTTTTTGTCAAAAAGCTGAAAAATCGTGATTCTGAATTTTGGCTAAGTTTGGAGGAAAAAGAGTTTTTATGAAAGAATTTTTTATAGATTCAAAATATTATACCAAACTTTGGGTTTTAAAGCTGATCATATACTTCTAGATTTCTAAGATTTTTTTCCAATCCAAAATACTTTGAGGTTTCTATTCCACCTAACTTTCTTTTTTAGCAAAAAATTGTAGAGTCTGATTTTGTATAGGAACTGGAAAATTACGTTTTGATTCATTTGGATTTTAATTTTTTTGATATTTTTATTAAATCCAAATGGACGGGTGCTAAGTTGCGAAACCCGAAACTGGAGGGCTTCGGGACCAGTTCCAACCGAAACGAATCGGTTTCGGCCGAAACTCCAAACCCAGAGCAAATCAATTATGTCCATACTGCCCCTTCATTCCTTGGGACAACTAGTGAGTACCACTCGCCCGCATATAGCATCACTTCTACTCTCCTTAGCAACTCCTCCACTGATGACATCTCGCTGATGCCATTCTCTTATATCGAGGTTGAGTTGTGGTATGAGCGCATCAGAAAATGGGCATGAAACCGAGAGAAAAGGATCGGTGTCCCTCTCCGGCTCAGCAACACTATTGCCCAGAAAGAGCTTACACAAAGCCAGACTCATTAACATGATCTTTCAGCAGACTATGCAGATATACCTCCCGATAATCTGGTTGTCATGGCTCCTAAGTCGACCGAGGCCCACACACTTGTAGATCTTCAGTAGCCATCCCTCCAGTGGTTGACATTGCTAACGACGTAACGTTTATCCGTGGACGGTGATTCCCAAGAACATGGCAATCAATACTATCAAGTTTGTTATAGTTGCGCTCGTCCTTGCACTAGTCGATTGGATGCTCCCTGGTTCCTTCGCCAGCTAGCTTCCATACACATCCAGATTCCACTACTATGCTCACCAACATACCATGCCTACCTATGTTTGGGATTCAAGAGAGGGCATCCACAGTTCATCACATCTGATGAGACTTCACCACCGACTACTATGATCGAAGCGGTAGAATGGTGGTGGTGATACCGGTCCTATTGGTTGCAGCTACTGGTCCGACTAGATAGAACTCGTAGGCGAGTTCCACGCAACGATAGCTAATGATGAAGATTCAAGTCCACGCACGCACCACTATCAGAGCATATCATGTGCACTTATGCTGATTGTGACGACCTGGACGGTTTGTTGACCATTTGTTACCTGGAAGGCTAGTTCCACGCAGGAGAAGCGAATGATGTGGATCGATTTTGCGCATGCACACAAACTGGAGTCGATATTTGGTATGAATTTCAAACCATGATCCATAATTTCACCTTCTATATTAGTTTTTTAATGTCCTTATGTTGCTTGTATGTGTCCTTGAGTTAGGCTTTGTCCAAGCTCTTGTGAGCCCTTTTATGTGTATTTAAGTTGGCCCTTTGTGAGCCTCTGAATTGGGCTTAGTCCAAGCACTTGTTATCCTTTAGGGTTTTAGTGTGCTCACCAATATAAGCATGCAAGACCCTCATTTAGGGCAAGATCGTGAATGAATGAAGAAATGAAAGAGGTTTCCTCTGCCATGAAGGTGTGGTGCTTCCCTTTTAAGGGTGTGATTCCTTATACCCCTAGTTGCGAGGCCTAGAGATTTTGCTGGTGTGAGGCCGATAGTTATCTCGGATGTTTTTTTTTTTTTTAATCCTTCGCTTGGGATTTTTTAGAAGCAAGATTTAAATCGTTTCTAGTGAAATGTTCACATACCTATGATATTATTTTGTATTTTTAACTAGCCTCTGTTTTCAATCTGCTTTCTTTATAAATTAAAATCGGCTTTTTATTTACTTTCTCTTAATGGGTGACTTCAAAGACTAGTTCTAAACTAAAAATTGGCAAACTTTTACCTTTAGTAATCCAAATCAGTGTTTTCAGAGGCGGGGGCGTAAGGCGGGGCGTTTTGCCTGATGTGGGGCGGGGCGTAAGCCCCACGAATTTTTCATTTTTTAATTTAAAAAATATATAGAAATAAAACATATTATATAAATAGGGAAAATATATTAAAAACAAACAAAATAAAAAATATTATGAACAAACAAAGCATTTAAGCCTACAAAATTGGTTAATAAATCACAAATATATACAAAATGATAATAAAAATGAACTTATCATTGTCTTTCAACATCATTTAAGATCTAATTCTAAATTTCTAACCAAAATTCAAACTATCTACGTTTATATTCCATAGATTCTATCATTCTATACATGATATATAACCAATTTAAAACAACTTTAGTTTCAAAAAATGTCATAATCGTCATCCAAGAGAGTAAGACGCATATAAAAGATCACACGGTAGCAATCAAATCATTTTTTTTCAACCATGCAGACAAACTCCAGTGGGGCGTAAGCCCAGGCCATTGGGGCGTAAAAGACGTACCCGGGCGTTCGGCGTAAGCCCCAGTGGTTCGGGCGTAAGCCCCACAGGAAAAAAATCCCCAAATTGAGTCGCCCCGGGCGTTTTAGGACCGCCCCGCCCCGGGGTGCGCCCCGGGCGTACCCCGGGGCGAGTTTTTTAAAACACTGATCCAAATAGCAAAAACAACAAAAAACACAAGTGATGTGTTATTGTATTTCATAAGAATTGCCTAGAAGCATCAACCAATTTCTCTAATTTTTTCCCATGGAGTAATTCATGCTTATGCAACCAAACATATCATAAAAATTTAATCATGATCCAACAAAATCAATGACTAAACATGTTATATAGAATTTAAATTGAGTCGTGTAATACTTTGTTGACGTTATTTTCAATCATCCTTGGGAAGCTCAAAGTCCAAACTGTATTAGTGCAGTGGCATCAAGCATACTTATCAGAGACAGGAATGCATCGGAACAACAAAATCAGCTACATGCTAGCCAAATAAGGTCTCCGAAGCAAAGAGTAGATAAAGTGACCCGTTATTGAGGCCTTAAGCACAAAACCAGTGTTCTAAAAAGCGGCCCAGGCGGCCGCCTAGGCGCTAGGCGGCCCCCCACTGCCTCGCCTAGGCCCTAGGCGCTCTAGAAAAAAGACCAAGCTCCCAGGCAGGGCAAGGCGGCCGCCTAGGCGATCTAGGCAAGGCAAGGCGGCCGCCTAGGCGGGCTGAGGCTGGCCCGGCGGGCTGAGGCTAGCTAGACGGACCAGGCGGGCTGAGGCTGGCCAGGCGGACCATGTTTGCTTTTGTTGTTGTTAATTACTCAATCTTGAATTATGGTTATATACTTGTTCTTCAAAATAATGGTTTGGGATAATCTTGAACTTATATTAATTTTTAAACATATATATATTATATAATATCAAAATAATAATTAAAAAATTAAAAAAAGGCAAAACGCCTAGGCGCCGCCTAGGCCCAGCCTAGGCGCTAGGCGGCCCCCCACCGCCCGACTAGCGCCTAGTGCTTTTTAGAACCTTGCACAAAACCAAGGTAAAAGAAGGGAAAGTTAAATAAAAAGGTTATTTCAACGAAATGGTGAAAGGGGAGCCACAAATGCATGAATAACACCAAAATTGAAAGAACCAAGGAGTCAATGTCCAATAAATGAAAGAAAAAAGGGAGAAATGACTATAAATAGGTAATAAAAGTAACACACGACTGAAGTAAGAAGGGCTCAATTAGAAAGGGCCTAGAAGGAGAGGAAATGGTGAGGATATACACTGTTCATGTACCATGGTTCTTGAACATGAATAGTAAAAATTCGCACGTGAGAGAAGAATACAACCAGAAATCCACAATATTTGCAAATTAGCGAGCAAATCAAGGGAGCAAATGGCCAGAGAACTTAAGCAAATATATATGAGGAATAAAGGTCAAAATGAGGAAGAGGTATGATTGGATGGGTTTGTGCATTCATCACAGTAAGTGTAGGAGGAAAAGTTTCAAAACGGGCAAACGACTGATCAACCCACCCAAAGAATATCATGGATAGCTCGGAATCGCGTAAGAGAACTTCCAAGTCGAAAATAGTGGAATAAGACAAGCTCAGATGAAGAAATCAAGTTTAGGAGTGATATGCGGCCAAACAAGGGTGTGTAACCACAGCTTTGTAAGAACTTGTGATTCAGTACCACTTTCAAAATTCGAACACCACAATAAGCCTCTTCAAGGTGTCGCAAAGCTTCATGAAGATTTTCTATATTTCTGTCCTCAGACGCCAGAGGAGTACAGGCTCAGAATTAAGATAAAACAAAGTTTTCCACAATGGAGAAAGAAGTCCTCGTACCCAACTATCGGATCTCCATAAAAATGGATGCATCTCCACAGGATAGCATTCTAAGGTGAACACTGATGATGGCAGTGGGATGAGCCTTGGAACCTGCTTGATCCAACAAAGGGTGAAGATCTGCACACAAAGGGGTAACACACCCAGGTGACATGATTATCACCAAAATAGGACATGTATAAACCCTACATAACCCTACATATATACACGAAATTTTTAAAGCTAGAATGGTGTTTGTAACTTGAATTGAACACTACCTCTGAAAAGGAACCTCCTTTCACTAGATGCATACCATCCACAAATTGATCATATAGAAGGAACCTAACCAGTCAAGATATCTCAAGGGATCACTCCTTGACTAAGGAGCCACTTGAGATTCCTCAAGTCGGTCTAAAGGTTACATATGACAAAGTATATGACAATGGTGTTTTCAGTTGACAGGGATCTGAATCCCACAAGGACCAAGTAGCAGGCCATCCTCAGTCTAGTAACAAGGAGCATAATGAGATCTTTCTCCAACAAAACGAACATGTAGTCAGAAGATAATTGTGAAAGGTGACATGGAGAGCATAGAATCACTGTCAATCTGCCAAAGTTGAAGGTTGTGAGCTCCATATCAAGGACTCCTATGATTGGACGAGGATTGAATTTCTTTACAACTAGGATATTCCTGAGTAGAACACAGCAGCTTGCTATTGAGCTCAAAGGTGGGGGTTCAACGTAATAGAAGAAACTGAAAATGTCAAAAATATGTCAACACGATAATAGATATGCCATAAATCAGTGTGATCGGGTTTCCTCCGATAAGACCAAAACCTTCGGCAATAATTTTGTGAAGTTTACGACACAGAAGAATTATTTCGGGCATAACATTTAGACTTTATAAGATCATCGATCCTGATTTAAAAGCAAGAACAATGAAAGCGAAAGAAACGGAGCCACTTGTCAAAGTTTTCTACATGTCCAAGTACATGTGTAGTTATGGGGTTTCCACATCTCGGGATTGATCCATTTCCTGTTCTAGCACTTAAGAAATATGTCGTCTTATCAATGACCTAGTATAAAAAATCAATCCTAGGCAATACCTTTTTTCTTTTTCACAAAGCTATTACTAACATTTACACACATTTGAACGACCAAGAACCATCTAAATCAAACCTTAGTCTCATGTTGAATAACTTATGATCCAGGAAAAGGCAAATGTGAATACAATAAAATGATAATCAGACATAACACTAAAGGGAGAATCGCAGAACAAGTAGCCGAAGAAGGATGAGGTGAATATTATAACAGAAAACACATCATGAAGAAACCGCCATTTTCAAATATTTGAGACATACTGGACTACTATGGTAAGAGGTAATATTTGGGCAAACGTTATAATTAGACAAACCTGCTGGCACTAATAAAAACGATCCATCAGGTGACCATGCCAATCTCCGGAAGAAGGATGGCAATGTTTCATCATGAAACAGATGGGCTTTACTCAAAGGAGTCTGAGAAGAAAAAATAACAAAATTAATTGTAGCACACCCTATGCTTAAAATAAGCAATTAACAGAGTACAAACCTTAGAATCATCTAGCTTTTGTGACTCAAGCTTTGTGAGAACATGTTGACAAACATAATTGATTTTCTCAGATCCCTTAGATTTAGTTTGAGGCTTGTTCACATAAACACGACATGTTCTATCCGAACTAAGGGAAGCAACATACTGACCCAAAGGGTCCCACGCAACACCTTGGACATAATGCAAATGTGAGTCCAATATCTGACAGACTGAACCTGAAGTATTGGAGAATTAACTAAACCATGTAAGCAGCTGCAGCATTAAATATGACAAACATAGAAATTAGGGTAAATTACACTTTGCCCCCTGAAGTTTAGCCCAAAATCACTTAACCTCCCTATAGTTAATAAACTACATTTTTCCCCCTTCAATTCAGTTTTGATTAGATAGAAATTACCAAAAGAGGATATTTACTAGTTGACAAAAGTCACACAGGGGGGGGGGGGGGGGGGGGGGGTAATGTGCTAACATTCAAAACTATAGGGACTGGTTTGGAACAAAATAAACTACAGGGGGGTTAAGTGATTTTGGGCTAAACTTCAGGGGGGTAAAGTGTAATTTACCCTAGAAATTACGTTTTCATTCAGCATACCTTTATTAATATCCCATATGATGCAAGAGTTATCAACTGAACCAGAAATAAGGTGTGCACCATCAGCAGACCATTGAAGGTCAAGAACATCCTTGCGATGAAATCTGATACCAAAAAGAAAAATCAAATTAAGTTCATGCAGATGCTTGTGATTGCAACCCAACTAAAAAAAAATGTTTTGGCATATCTTACAATAACGTCTTGAGTACTTTCCAAGTATGGCCATCATCTGTGGAGTGTAATTTCCAGATGACCAATTCACCTCCTACAATTTCAATCTACTATCATCGTTACTACGTGTAAATAGTGGCACAAAATACTTAAGAAGCCAAAATTTTCATTAGAGTCATATTTTCTTAACAAGATAAAAGAAATAATGAAAATGATGGCTAACTAACACCAATGACCTAATGCAAGTCATAAAGTACTAACATATACATACCATCTGCGCCGGATGCAAGGTGTTCTCCTGCAGAAGGAATAGAAGAACAATTACGTTTCCTATGGACATCAAATACAAGGCATGAAAACAAAATTACCAACATTAAGGATTATAAATTTCAAGATTGGTCTTCAAAGCCTTTAATGAGCATATCTCCAAAGAGCAGCAATTCCATACAAAAGAATATGATCACTTGATCAGTATAATGAAAGGGTTGCTACGCAAGAGGCATACTCTCATGCAGGTCATGTAAATGATACTCCAAGATTATGAAACAAAATAGATTATTTACCTTACTTAAACTCCCAAACAATATTCATTAATGATGAAAGTGTATGATAAAAGGGTCCCACCTTTGAATTTTAGGCTGGCACGGTTCCCAGACAATCTGAAAACCTTTCTTATCTTCCTTTGAGGAAAAGTATGAAAATCAAGCATATATAACTCTTTGCGGAAGGAAATTCATGTTGATGCAAAAGGAAGTAGTAGGTTCATAGTTATACTTATCTTTAAGACCTTTCAACTTCAAGTTTAAGGAAACATAAAATTCATGTTGAATATTCTCAATAAAAAATTTCTCCCTCAATATTCTCTCCCTTTGTACAAATTTCTGTGGTTTAGAAGAAATTTTTTCTCAATAAAACTTTTTCATCAAGTCTTTTCGGTATTTAAAGAGGTGTGGAACCACTTAAGCGAAGGCCCACTTATATCTCATTTGCTTTTGGCACAACATCAGCCTTGATAGAATGTAGATGGTGCAATAATTTTAGCTAGATTTCCCATATGACCGTATAATTTTTCAAAATGATTAAAGTAGTTTTTGGTTTCGCATAAGCTTAGAATCATTATTTTGTCGACTCCTTTTGCTTAAAAAAATATTAGACTTCAGGGGTTTTATAGGGAATTCATGCAAAAAGTCCTTTTTTTTTTAGCACTTCCTCTCCAAGATAGGAGATTAAGCTATGCCCCAAGCTATTTTATTAAAATAGAAGAAAGTAACAGATTACAGAGAAGAGAGTTAATCTCTCTAGAGAGTCTAGGGGAGAATCTTGTCGTCCAGCTCCTAGCTAAAATAATAAAGCTATTCCAAACCGCCTCGAAGGAAGAAACTTTACTGGAGAAGATTTTTAAGTTTTGTTCTCTTCAAATTCCCCAACATAAACAGATGACTAGGAAATCCCACGCTGGAAGCAGTTTCTTCTTTACTCTCTTCGATCTCCACTGAGTCCATAGTGACTTGATGGAACCCGGGTGCCCTCTAATCTATGAAGCACCGACACTCTCGGGGACTCAACGTGTCCGTGTCCGACACGTGTCGGACACGTCAAAAAACGTGTCTTCTATGAAGAAAGGTTGTCCGACACGTGTCGGATGCGTGTTGGATATTACCAGAGAGGCTTTTTTCTCATTTAAAGATGTTTGAGTTCTTGTGATTGCGAATCTTTCCATCAATGAGCCGGATATGGAGGTCGTGGTCTTCACGGATGATGGCGTCGATGGTGATAATGTGGTAACACTTCAAAGTGTTTTTTTGTGTTTTGAAAGTTTGAAACTATACACTTGAATCATTTATGATGTTTGTTGAAGACTTTTTTAGTTAATTATTAGCTTTATGTTTGATTATAAATCATAATATAAGAATTGTTATATATATATATATATATATATATATATATATATATATATATATATATATATATATATATATATATATATATATATATATGAGGAATGGGATGCTACCTATCAAAGCAGCATTTTTTGCTGCTTTGAGACATTGTTTGACCATCCTAGAAGTTTTGGAATTTGATGAAATTTGGTGAGGGTGTTGTCTAGGGTAAGATGATCATCCTCACAAATTTTCATCAAATTCCAAAACTTCTAGGGGGTTCAAATGGTCGAAGCAAAATCAGTCGTCTGCAGTCGCCGTTAAAATCTGCAGCATTTTGCTTCGACCATTTGACCCTCTTAGAAGTTTTGGAATTTGATGAAAATTTGTGAGGATGATCATCTTACCCTAGACAACACCCTCACCAAATTTCATCAAATTCCAAAACTTCTAGGATGGTCAAACAATGTCTCAAAGCAGCAAAAACGCTGCTTTGATAGGCAGCATCCCATTCCTCTATATATATATATATATATATATATATATATAATTCAATATGTCCCCTAACGTGTCCGTGTCCTGGTTTTTTGAAAAATATCATGTCGGCATGTCTGTGTCGTGTCGTGTCCGTGCTTCTTAGCCTCTAATCTTCTACCGGTGTTTTAGCTTATGCCAAAGATTCTTTGAGAATGAGCAATGCAGAAACAAGTGGTTGAAATCCTCTTTGTGAGAGTGGCAGAAGATGCAGGACAAATCCTGAGCATTCGGGTTGTTCCTCTTCCGGAGGTTGACCCTAGTGCTATGCTATCAAAGTCGGGACTAGTCGGCGACTAGTCCCTGGGCGGCATTCTACCGACCGATTAATTTCGATTCCGTCATTGCTGGGCGAAATCCTGACTAGTCCCCGACTAACGACTGCCGACTAGTCCCCAGGCAGCATTTTGCAAGCAAATTTTTTTTTTTTAAAGGAATCTTTGCAAGCAATTTTGTTTGGATTTTTTTAAATTGGCTCAAAGTCTTGAGTCGCAAGACTCACAACTATGGGTCTTCCCTGTAATCATCTGTTGAGCACCTGAGAATCTCAGATAAAAACATAGACAAATAATTAGTTTATTTGTTGATATCCATATAACCCTATAATCAAAATTGGGGTTGTTCACTAATTAAACATCATCAAACAAATATTGTGATGAATTCTTAGTTCTGAGTCTTTTGGCATGAGCATGAAGCCAATACAACTGTGTTATGTTAGACTGTTACTTATGTATTTATACCCATGCTGTGAAGTGTGAAGGTATGTATTGTTATTAACCGACTAATATCATATACTTATTGACATTTATGCTAGTTCATATATCATATATGTTTAGGGAGGGGGGGAGGGGTTAGAATAAGTTTTGGCCGACTAGTCCCGAATTAGTCCCGACTAGTCCTAGTCGGCCCTTGGCAGACTAGGGCCGACTACCGACTTTGACTACATAGCCCTAGTGAACAGTCGATGGCGGATGGCAAGCCACATGAAAATACGTGTCTTCAGAGGAGTCAAAGATTTCCAGACATGTCTCTATGGGGCAAATGATCCCCCCGATGTTAAAGAAATGGTAAAAAGACTTGACCGAGAAGACCCCCGTGGAATCCTACTTCCAGCTATCCGAATCTTTACAATCACCAACTGAGAAGGATCCAATAATCTGGTAGAGGTCGAGTAGTTGGTTTTGAAGATTGGAGTAGATAATCCGTCTGAATTTGACCGACCAAGAGGGAATACCATTAGACATTAACTTAAGATCGAGCCGAGGCGTTCTGATCCCAAGCCAAGGAGAAGAGCTCAGGAAACAGTGTCATGAGACTGATATCGTCCACCCAGTGATCCGTCCAGAATTTAATGCTACGCCCATTACCCAGGATAAGTCTGGTACCACATTTGTATGATGTGCCCACCTTGCAGATACCCTTCCAAAAGGGAGAGACTTTCCCAGAACGGCGGTTTTGAGCTTGAAGAGAGAATCGTCGGAAGTATATGTCCTAAATGATGGTCGACCGGTGGTCATTCTGCAGCTTCCACCATCATTTTTCCAAAAGTGCCTTGTTGAAATCTTTCAGATTAAGAACCTCAAGTCCCCCTTGCTCTTTAGATTTGCAAATCGTGCCCTAACTAGTTAGATGATAAGAACCAGACGACCCGTCCGGTCCTCTCTAGAGAAAAGAGCTATAGATGCCATCGATATTCTTGATAACTGATGCATGCAAGTTTCTTTAATAACTAATGTGCAGAATTTTAGCAGATAAAACGGATTTCAGCACAATGTAATTAATTTCAGCACCTACCAAGAGAGGGAAAATCACATGCCATCATCCGACAATAGTTTCCAAGCCTCCAAACAATATTTCAGTGATGATAAAAGAAAATTTCAGTTTATAAAACGAAATTACAGCAAGCACAATAGTTCGCAACCATAAAATAACTTGGCAAGTTTATTAAAGAATCATGGATCTAATTAAAAAACCAATAGGAGATGGAGATCTATGAAACCAATAATGACCCAAGCCCGAAAATAAGCAAAGGATAAGGCCGAGGATAAGCACGAGGGATGATTACGGCTAAGGAGTGACATTACTGTTAATCCGTGCCTTGGTCAATACCCGGTGCGTTTTCGATATTCGATGGACGAGATGGCGGAGGAGGGAGGGCAATCCGGAAGACGAGGTGAAGAAGCTAGGACAATGATCTCTGAGGAAGAAGAACCCTTGCATCGATCTCTCGCGAAGGCCGCAGATGAAATCGGGGCGGTAGATGAAGAGGCTTGCGTAGGAAGAATAGGCAAAGAAGCAAGAATGAAGATTTGAATGTGATCTCTCGAACAAGCCGACGGCTCCGTTCTTGAAACTAGGGTTTCCAAAGACATTCAAAAATATATCTTCAATTAGGGTTTAAAAAGGCTTTAAATAGGAAGAAAGAAGAGAAAGAAGAGATATCACTGAAAAGAGAGGGGAGGGGTCGTGCAGACAGATCCCGCAGGCAAGGTGCCGCACGGCGGCGCGGGTAGGAGAGAGAAAAGGAGGAGAAAGGCGCGGGGTGGGCTTCTCTTGGCATCCTATGGGCTTCCTTTGGGACTCAATTGATCTCCATCGTCTATCCGTTAGTTCTAGATTAGATCCAATGGATATTGTTAAAAACGGCTAGCGCGACTTCACTTTAGGCTCAAGTCGGGTGCAAACATCCCCAGCACCTAGGCTGACCTAAAATATAACGTTTAATAACTCTTAATCCGTTTATCGGATTTACATGAAATAAAAATCAAAGTTGTAGATAATGAAAAGAGCTTTCCAATGGAGCCGACGGATCATCAATTGGCTTCCTACATCTCCGTAGCGGCGCTAAAAGGCGGGTTGCTGTCCTGAAATCTTGTATATGCCTACGTCAATAACCCAGAAAGGGATAAAGTAGAACACAAGGTAATAGGAAGGGATCGCCGAAAGAACAGCATTGACAAGAGTCAGTCGGCCCCCAAGGGACAGGTGTTTACCCTTCCAGCTTGAAAGTTGGTTTTCAACTTTCTCGACTACTTTGTGCCAGTCTGATCTCGAGAGATGTTTATTACTAACCGGAAGGACGTGATATTTCATCGGGAAGGAATCGAGCATACAATTCAGAGTGGAGGCAGCCAAGCGGCCAAAATCCGAGTTGACTCCCATATATAACATAGAACTCTTAAAAAAGTTGAATCGCAAACCGGAGCAATACACCAGACTATAAGGATAATCTTCAATATAGCCACCTGCTCTAGCTTCGCTTCACAGAAGTAAATAGTATCGTCAGCGAAATGGGGGTTCGAAATGGACCAAGAGTTACCTCGGATACCATGAATAAGATCTCGATACCCAGCGGGACAGATAATTGCATCAAAAGCATCCACTGCTAGGATTAAAAGGAAATGTGATAATGGACAGCCTTGTTTCAGACCTTTTTTCACCAGGAAATGCCCGCCTGATTCCCCATTAATGGAGCAAAAAATCTTAGATGAAGAAAGGCAATTGTGGATCCATTGGAGCCAGGGAATAGAGAAACCTTTGGCCTGGAGAGTGGCCAGGATGAAGTCCCACTGGAGTCAGTCGAAAGCTTTCTCGAAGTCGATCTTAAAAACAATCCCTTCTTCCTTCTTCTCCTTCAGGTGATGATGAATTTCTTGAACTGAAGTCACACTGTCCAGAATAAGGTAACCTTTAATGAAAGCGGACTGGGATTTATGAATGAGCTCATCCATGTATGGGGAGAGACGGTTTGCTAGTATTTTGGTGACAATCTCGTAGATACATGTTGGAGAGGCTGATCAGACGAAAGTCGATCATAGAATCAACATCGTCTCGTTTCGGGATAATGATCAAAAGAGAGTAATTCAGGCTGGCGAAAGAAGCAGCTCCGTTGAAGAAGTCTAAGATGAAGTGACTGGCGTCCAGCCCGATGCAATCCCAATAGGCTTGGAAAAAAAGCATCAAAAATCCGTCTGGACCTGGGGATCCATCTGCATTCATCCCAAAGACAGCACAATTGATCTCTTCTAGGGAGACATCCTTATCCAGGTCACACTCAGGTGGGAGAGAATTGAGCGGGAGGCCTCCCCAGTCTAAAGAGGCAAAGGAGGTCGGCAAATCCTGGAAATAATTCTTAAAGTGGTTAGAGACTCCTCTAAGGATATTAATTGTGTCTTCCGCCCTCTGATCACCAATCAATAAGCTCTCAATCTGGTTGCTTCCTTCTGCCATTCGCAACTTTGTGAAAATAGGATGTGTTCAGGTCTCCTAGCTTGTCACCATTTGTCTCGAGAGCGCTGCTTCCACATGATCTCTTTTCTACACAGGATGCTAAGTAGAATATCTCGATGAGAAGCCAGCTCGGCTTTTTCCCCATCAGAGAGCATGGTGGTCTCGGACTTAACTTCCAGAACATCAATGTGGTGGAGTAATAGTTTCTTCTGGTTAGTAACAAGACCAAATGCAGATCGTTCCCATCCTCTAATCTTCTGGCAAATAATTCTGAATTTCTTGATTAAATTCCTAGCTGAGTTAAAGTCAGAAGGAGCCTGGGTCCACCACTTTTGAATCAGGTGATCAAAGGAAGGGTCCTCCCGCTACATCTTTTCAAAGGTAAACCGTCGCGGAGTTTTTTGAATGCGAGAGATGATGTCTAGCAAAAGGGAATATGGTCTAAAACTAATGACTGCAGGCAAGACAGAAGCAAATTAGGAGGAATCACAGTCATCAGAGATGAGGAAGCGGTCTAATCTGGCCATAGAGGGTAGCTCAAGATTGTTCCTCCAGGTGAAGCGTCGGCCCTTCAGAGGGAGGTCAATCAGGTCAAAACGTCTAACAAAAGCTGAGAAGTCTTCCATAACTCTTCTGTTACCTAACCCTCCTAGTTTTTCATAACTAAACCAGTTGACATTAAAGTCTCCTCCAAGGACCCACGGGCCTAGGTTGGAACTACGAAAAGCAGCAAGTTCTTCCCAGAAGTCATGTCGTAGACTCGTGTTATTTTGGCCATAGACTGAGGTGATGACCAACTCTGATCTATCTGCCTTATTAAGGAGGACAACTGAAAGAGAGAAGGTGCCGAAAACTTACGGACAAAGTCAAAACACTCCTCGCACCAGCCAATAAGAACACCACCAGAAGAGCCGACAGCGTCTAGGGACTCCCATAAAGGGAATGTAGACCCCGCCAGACTTCGTAAGAAATTGCTACTGGGGTTACTGGTTTTAGTTTTCTAAAGACATAATATCTATCCCATGCAAGACACAGAAGAGAGAGACTACACGACATCACCAAGCCCTCTGACATTCCATGATAATATTTTCATAAATAATTACAGGCCCGAGGCCAAAACCCTACCCTTCTCCAATGACTTGGAGAACAAAAAGGCCATCGCTGCGTCCACATCTCCGCCAAAAGAAAAGCCACACTCCGTGGCTATTTGAAGGATGGAATCTTTGTCTAACAGGTTCAACAGTAGGGCGAAGTCTTCTTCTGCCCTACTCGCCAAAAACCTTCTGAGGTTCTGCATCAAGTGCTGCTTATCAGACTACGGCTGCCTCCTGACATACGTCCGAAACACTGGAGGCCCAAAAACATTGGCTGCTAGGGGGGGTGGGGCGACACTTCCGGCTCCGACGACAAAAACATTTCGGGGGCTTCAGAAGCCTAGCTAGGCACCACCATGTTAATGTTAGCCGTTGGAAGATCCGGATCATTCATAGCGTCAGTAGAATTAGGATCCCCTGAATCACGAGGTGTAGTCTCTATGAAAGAAACCGCAATAAAGTTGTCCACTGAATCCTTCTTCGGATTTAAATCGTGAAGGGGCCCTAAATGGTTAAGAGTAATAGGCATAGCCGAATCCATAGGGGGAGGAGAAACATTACCAAAAACCATACCTCCCAGCCTGTTCAAGGTGCTAGCAGCTGAGCCGAAGCCTTGAACCGGTGAGCTGCTCGGAATCGGAGGAACGGCCTGGTTCAAGACCAATAAAAAGAAGCAAGTCTCTGTGGGTCGATGGGAGGGGGGCTCAGGCTAAGAAGGCAATGGATAGAGGGCCAACAAAAATCGAAACCCTACTAATCACCGAGTGGCAAACATAAGGCGTAGGGAATTCCACCAAGAACTCATCGGATCCTAGGCTCCAAGTTGGGAAGGACCATTCAGACTGCTAGAAAGTCTGAAAGATAGAAGCAAGTTTAGAGGGATTAGGGGACACTCCGAAGACCTTCGCAATCGCGCAAGATTCCAGCTTGGCAGAGATCGAGTAGGAATCCAAAGATGGGGGGATAGGGACGAAGGACGGGGGAAAGGCTCTGGGAGGGTGAAAGGAAGGCTGGTTATGGGAGGAAGGAGGAAAGATGGTGCAGAGGGGGCAGGAGTTGGAGGAGTTGATTATCCCTCTGCAAATCCAGCAAATCATTGCGTTTCTACAAGTAGATCGAAGGTGACCTCTCTCCCCACAGCGGAAGCAAGAGCCTCTCCTAAAGGGAACATGAATCCTGGGCGGGGGAGGTGGTTGTAAAGGTGAAGAATCAAGCTAAGCTTGGGCGAGCAGTGGCGAGGGGGGGTGCGTGTGCTGAGGCGGAGGTGGTGGTGGGGGAGGTGGAGGTGGAGGTGGAGGCGAAGATGGAGGTGGAGAAGGCAGAGGAGGAGGATAGGCCTGATGGAGGGATGGGTCTCTTAAACATTAGGGAAGCCCACGAGCCATGATTGGACGCTGCAGGTCCCGAGACGCGGCTGACACCACCATGATGACCGGATCTGCCCTGGGAGAAGCTATTCATCGATCTTAAACATCTTTCGATGTGATATGAACCGTCTTTAGATGGGAGAGGGTTACCTCTCCATCGATCTGTATCCCCACGATCAGAAGCTCCCCAATCCCAATGAGCTAAATCTCTCGATCTCCTATTCTAAACCCTAGGGTTTCGAACAGGGGGAAGTTTAGTGGTCGGTCCACTGCCCAAGGACTGACGCCAGTATCCATTAAGGATATGGGGATTGAGAGCAGGGTTTTGGTGGAGGCGTTGAGTGCGAGCATGCCAGATGGGAGGCGACATTGGATCGCCTGAGAGTCGCCCCCCAAGCCCTCTCTCTCCGTACCCTCTCATTCTCTCTCTCATTGTTTCCTCACAAAAGTCCTATTTAAAAGGGCAATAGGGTTAAGAAGCTTTTATTGAGAGCAATTTCTTTAGGGGTAGCGTTTAGACTCTTTTGGCATAAATTTTAGTCTTGAGGTGTAAGAGTAAGCTCATAAGTTTTGTGTTGTGCAGTTCATGTTAAGAGCAGTCTGCTTCTCTATCTCTCTTTCTCCTTTACTATTCTCTCCCTTGCTACAAATTTCTCTTGTTCAAATGATTTTTTCTCAATAAAACTTATTCATCAAGCCATTTGGGTATTTGAAGAGGTGTGGAACAAGTTAAGCAATGGCCCATTTATTTCTCAATATTTTATCTCCTCCTTTTGCTTGAGAAAAGATTAAACTTCAGGGGTTTTATATGGAATTCAGGCAAAAGTCCTAGTTGAAAGGGTTAAGATGTTTTTATTGAGCGAAATTTCTTTAGGAGTAGAGTTTAGATTTTTTTGGCATAAATTTTATTCTTAAGGTGTAAGAGTGAGCTCAAAAGTTTTGTGTTGTGCGGTTCATGTTAAGAGCAGTCTACTACTTCTCTTTTTTATCATTTTATAATTCACATTGAATCAGGTACACTAGTGTTCCAACGAAATCTATTTCTTACCTTTCTAAGCCTATCTTATTTTATACCAATAATTAAACATGTCACTATGCTTCGCATGATTAATCTGTTTTGCCTCGTCATTTCTTAAGTCTTTTTTCTTCATCTCTTTTTTATTTTTTTGGTTCCTACTTCGTTCAAGAATTGTTGATAGATTGGACCAACTATATCTTAGTAAACGGAGAAAATATTGGAGCCTCAACACATTTTGGTTGGAAGTGGGAAAAAAATAAGGGCAAATTAGTGCTAGGCAGTGTCGTCAAGGCGTGCGACTAGGCGACAAGGAGCTCCGGAAGGGTAAGGCACAAGCCGCCTAGACGCATGTGCATAAGGCACACACCTAGGCGCAATCAATAAAGCACGCCTTATGCTATTTTTTTTTTTTGAGGGGTCAGTGCTTCTTTATCTATTTGTTTTCTTTTGGCCAAAGATCATGATTCATTTGTCATATATCAATTGCTTAATGTTAGGTGATGATTTCAGTCATTTGATCATTTCAGCTTCACGTGCTTAATTGTTCACCGGCTGTTTGTGATAGACTTCAATCATATCTTCATTTATTGGTGGTTATGGAATCTATCATTATTCATTGTTCCTTGTAATGTGACGAACTTCAGTCACTGTATTCATGTTATACAAATTTCATCATGCTTACTACAAATTTAATCATACTTTGCATTATTGCATATTCAAATGATAACAAATATTTTAGTTGGCTGTATTTTAAAAAAAAAACACAAGGTGATGCTTAGGCACACCTTAGGCACCTCGCCTCGCCTTGCCGCCTTGACAACCTTGGTGCTAAGTCCTTCTAGCATATCATTTTTAGCGATAAAGACGGACAAAGAGATGCTTTAGCGTTAGGTCCTCCCACTTGGAAAATGTCCATTTTACCCGTACATGTCCCGCTTGGAAAATGTCTGTTTACAGGGAAGCACCCATCCCATTTTTGACATAAATCAATAAAGCAAAAAGGTAACAATTTGCGCAAATTATTACACTTGCAACAGTGAAATCACTGGGGGGTTTGCTACAGTGAAGTCACTCTAGCAAAAGAGTAACAATCTGTGCAGATTGAGTAACAATTTTTGTGGAGTAACAATCTGTGTAGATTGAGTAACAATCTTTGTGGAGTAACAATCTGCCCAGATTGTTACTCTTGCTACAGTGAAATCACTATAGCAATTTTTTTATAAAATCTTGTCGGGAAAAAAATTAGCTATAGTGAAATCATTGTAGCAAAAAAGTAACAATCTTTGCAGACTAAGTAACAATTTGTGTGGAATAACAATTTGCGTAGATTGTTACTCTTTTGCTACAGTGAAATCACTGTAGCAAATTTATTTTGTGAAATCTCGCCGAGTAAAAAAAAATTTGCTAAAGTGAGATCATTGTGGCAAAAATCTGTGAATTACTGTAGCAACAAATATTGTTGGGCCATTCCTTGGGGGGGGGGGGGAAGGGGCGTAGCTTATATATTAATGGCCCATTCCTTAATAGATTAAGCTTTTGGGTGAGATGGTTTCCTTACAGTTCCCAATATTTCCCCCCTTACTTAGAATATAAGCAATAAACCATCAATTGACAATTCAGCATCATAGCAAAAAGTTGGATATTCAAGAAAATTTTACCACGGAAGAAATTTTGGTTGTTCGGGGGAAGTCGAAAAATTAACTAGAAATTCATACAATCAAGAAAATCAAATTGTGAGGACAAGCGATTAAAGAAATATTTTCTAAATTTTAGAGAGTTTTGTGAGTGCCTGATGTAAGGAGATTTACAAGGCAAAAAGTGATTTTATCACCAGGAATTAAAAGAAATGTTCATTTTGGAAATGATTGGTACTGTTTTTGTAGAGTACCAAAGATAATTACAAACTTAGACTTATTCCTCATATGGTGGGCTCTTCATAACTACTAATATCCAGTTTTCTGAAAAAATAAGGGAGAAATTACACCTTAAGAACAAAGAAGAAATTGGATAGCAACCACCTGAAGTTAGGTCTGTCAACAGGTCGGATACGGGCCGGATCAGGGTATATCTGAATCCGATCCGAATAGGAATCCGTCCAATCCGATATCTGAATCCGAATATCCATTTCGAAATAAAAAAAAATGAAAATTACTGAACCATCCTCAAATTATGGATTCAAAATAAGTTATGTTTTTTTTTTTTCAATGCAAAGAATATAATTGAGAGGTTAGGTAAAGAGGCACTTGTCAAAGTTTATATAATAGAGAGGTTAGGTTTTAAATCTAAACCCTTGATAATCATTGTAGACACACAAATTGTGTCTAACCCGGACCCGACTCGCATGCACCAATGCGGAGGCAAACCCGACACGCAAACCGGACCCGACCCGCGCCAAACAAGGGGCCGGGTAGACCCATCCTCAAGTGGGGCCCACCCGGCCCCCTTCTAAAAATCCAAACCCCTTAAGAGGTGGTCGGCCATGCAAAGAAAGAAAAGAAAAGAAAGAAAGAAAGAAAAGAAAGGAAAGGAAAGAAAAGAAGAAAAAACAGGGAAACAAGCACCGCCATGCGCGGGGGGAGGTTGCGTATGACGTCTACATAAGCGTGGATCTGCGCCGATCCCTCGATCCGACGGACAAGAAGCAAAGTCGGGTCGCAATCGACTTTATGTGCAAGAATCAAATAAATTCAAAAAGGGTTGATCCATAACTACTCCGCCAGAAAATGAAGGCAAATAAAGGCTTATTCTCCTCTTCTATGGAAGAATAAATTCTGGGTAGTTATGGGAGAGATACTAAAGGGTTTCAAATAAATCTTCCCATATCTCTTCCCTCCCCCCTTCACCTATAAATAGCGGGGGAGGGGGAAGGCTCAAAAGGTCGGATGGCAAGAAGCGAAGAAGCTCTGCAAAGGAGGAGACGCATCATTCATCGACCCAAGGCTTCACGAGGCTCGAGCAAGCCTATCCCTTTGGGACCGGCTTAGTCCATCGAAAGTCCTCATCAACGTGAAGACCCTTGCACAAGAAGATCATCCCTTCGACTCCGTGCACGAAGAAGAAAGCTCGGAGAAGAAGAAACCTTCAACTCCAAAACACGCCAGAAGCAAAGACCGGAGAAGAAGATCGGAGCGGCATCACCCCGTCGTCTCCAAGAGCCCTTCAACTCCGAAGACGCCAGAAGCAAAGGCAGGAGAAGAAGATCGGAGTGGCATCACCCCGTCGTCTCCAACAAACATTCGACTCCGATCAAGCCCAAAAGCCCGGAGAAGAAGATTGAAGCGGCATCACCCCGTCGTCTTCAACAAGCATCCGCTCCATTCACGAAGAAGAAAGCTTGGAGAAGGATACCCGAAGCGGCGCTACACCAGTCATCTTCAACAAAGCCTTCAACTCCGATTACGCCAAATACGTCCGGAGAAGAAGCCGATGCCAAACCTGTCGCCAGGTGTTAAGTCTCCAAATAATGCATTTTATCGCTTATTTCGGACTGCAGTATCATCACTTTCCTACGTAAAACTTTTCATATACTCGTAAAGCGCATCATTTTCTTTGCATCAATGCATAGTACACTTCCATACGAACACAGTGATATATTGGTTCGCACTCATACGATGCACTCATGAAAAATACGGAGCCCGATAGTCCAAAGTATCTCTGTCTCTATCAATTACTTTATCGAAATCTTATGGAGTTTATTTCATGTGTTTTTCAGGAAATTAATCCAGTTCTCATATGCTACTACAATGCATGCAACTAAGTAACTGACGACGTTGATTCGGATCGATGAATGATACATTGCACGTTAACGACAAGCAAACCAGCTGGTTCAGATGGTTCGGATGGGAATGGAGCTCGTAAAGGATGATCTCGGATCTCGTTCTATACGCCTAGTTCATACCCGATCTTTTATCTATCTAAGCGTCGAACCCGATGAGCTCCCATACCTAACTTAGCACGAGTTTTACCATGCATGCACTCCTCTCACTATCCTATTTAGAAAATTCATCACAGCCATCTATGGGCTTATAAATCCATGCACAGCCATGCTTCCAAAAATCCATGCCTGAATTCATTTTGTATCTGATTCATTCTCTGACTTTCTCTCTTAAACCAAACCGGCTTGATCACAACCCCATCGCATCCAAATCTCACTTTAACCCAGACTCATGACCCAAGCCCATGATCGCATGCCACTATGCCTCACGATCACATCACGTTTATTGTAATCCATGCACAACCCAGCTGTGCATCCCCTCAAATCGAATCACATCCATCCATTATAAAACCCCATGCATGCATCCAATGCATGCAGTGATCATAGCACTCCGTTACACCTAGCAGCCCATCCATACAACTCTCATCACAACCGTCCGTGCACCGAGAACCCATGCATGAGATCGAATTGCCCACGTCATTACTCCTTCTCATTCGGACTTAATTGTAGCCGTCCGTTACTCCATGCGTTTTTTTTCTCGTCATTTTATTCCACTTTAATCGTAGCCGTCCGTGTGCTACCTCACTCACATGCAGCCATTCAAACCCAGCTCCCTCTTTCCTTCCCACTTTAATCACAACCGTCCCGTGCATGCACCCGAACCAGCCACCCAACTCTCACCCATGCATGCATCACATGCTGCCATCCCTTTATAACCTGATCCCATGCAGCAGCATCACAGCCGTCCGTACACCATCACAGCCATCTGTGCATCGAGAGCCCATGCAGCCGACCCGATCGCGAACCGAACGCCCAGGCCCAGCGTCTCTCTTCTCCCGTCTCGGACTTCTCTCTCTAAACCCGAGATTACAGCCGACCGCCTCCTTTCTCTCTCTCGGATTCTCTCTCTTCCGATCTTCTCTCTCTCTCTCTCGGATTCTCTCTCTCTTTCCATAACCAGCTCCTCTGATCTCTCTCTAAAACCCGCGAGACCCATGCACCCATGCATGCAGCTGATTCCCTCTCCCTATAAACCAGGCGATCAGCCCTCTCTCTTCCTACTTTCTCTCTCTACCCGAACACCTCTCTCTCTATCTTGCCCGTTTCTCTCTCTATACCGAACTTCCCTCTTCTCCCTTTCCTTAACTGCACAGCTCTTTCTCTCTCTCTCTGCCTAGTTTCTCTCTCCACAAACCGAACGTTCAGCTCCCTACAAACCGAAACCCAGCTGTCCCGAGATCACAGCCGTCCATTCTACTACCGAATGCCCAGCGCCCTGATTTTTCTCTCTCTAAAACCCAAAACCTAAAACCCAGCAGCCCGAGTCCCTCTTTGAAGACCGAACGTCTCTCTCTCTTTCTCTCTCCTATATAAGGGGGGTAGCTCGGGAAAACCAAGGGAGGAGGATCTACCACACCACCCGAACCATCACCATCTTCTACCACCATCTACGGCCGAACTTTTTCCACCATCTAAGCCCGAACCTTCATCACCACCACCTGAACCATCAACCCGAACATCATCAGACCATCTTCCACCCCGGATCCATCATCTTCCATCCGACCCCGTAACTTCGCCATCTTCCACCATCCGGATCATAACCGAGCTGAACCATCTTCATCATAACCCGGCCACCATTCCACCACCGATCACCTGGGGCCGAACCTCATAAGACCATTAGGCCGAACCTCATAAGACCATTAGCCCGAACCTCATCAACCCATAAACCCGAACCATTAACCCGGACCATAATCACGTTCCACCCGGTCCCAACATCATCAAACCACCAGCCGAACCTCATAAGACCATAAGCCCGAACCTCATCAACCCACAGACCTTGATCATCTTCCACCCCGGATCCATCATCTTCCATCCGACAAGCTCCGAGCCACGCTTCATCCTTGCCGAAGTCACGCTGCACTCCATCGTCCGCGCCGTGGAAGACAATCATCGCCGGACGCCGTCATCATCGAAGCACATCGTCATCATCGCCGGAAGCCGTCATCCACGCTCGTCAACCTTCGTATCGACATTCATGGAGTTTGCTTGCACTTGTGTTTTTCTGTTAAATTCTATGAACATGCACGGCTAAACCCCTAACTAAGGCTATGGGGGATGCCTAGTAGCTATTATGTGTTTCTTTGATCAGTAATAAAGTTTTAATTTTCGTATGATTGAATCCCTTATGAATGACACTATTCTAAGATGTATGACATCTAGCTTGCAAATTCGTTTGATTCCGTATTGACTCCGGGCATACGTAATGCTTGCGAATCCCTGTGGCATGATGACACGAGCTTCACGAGTCTCTCGTCATATGATTTTCAATCTATTTTAATATGACGAATGCATATATTTAGAAATCGATACATGTGTACAAGTCCTTTTGATTGCACATCGACTCCGGGCATGTGCAATGCTTAAAGACCTCTGTAGCATGCATCCGAATTTAATCTTCATGCTATCCTCGTACAAATTATCGATCAAAAGAATACATGATATACTACTAGGTTGAACCCGGATGCCATAGCCTCATCTCCATTGTAACCTCCTTTAATTAATTGCAATTGTTAATTCTATTTAATTTAGTAATGTAGCTTCATTATTCGTGCTCCACTCTCAGTGGAAAACCCTGATTTGCACTCACATTCACGCACTGTCATCACATTAGTTCCCATTAGTCCTTCAGTCCCTGTGGAATCGACCTCGGACTCACCGAGATTACTACTTCGCTACACACCCTATACTTGGGGTTAAATTGCACTTTTTAGTCCCTTAATCAGGACTACTTAAAGTTGTAGCACCAGGTTGAGGTCGAAGACGAAGAGAAGGCGAAGGAGCTCTGCAGAAGAGGAGACGCGCTCTTCATCGACCCAAGGCTTCACGAGGCACCGGCAAGCCTATCCCTTCGGGACCGGCTTAGTCCATTGAAAGCCCTCATCAAAGTGAAGACCCTTGCACAAGAAGATCAAGTCGTCGACTCCGTGCACGAAAAAGAAAGCTTGGAGAAGAAGAACCATTCGACTCCGAAGACGCCAGAAGCAAAGGTCGGAGAAGAAGATCGGAGCGGCACCATCCCGTCGTCTCCAACAAGCCTTCGACTCCGATCAAGCCCAAAAGCCCGGAGAAGAAAATCGAAACGGCATCATCCTGTCGTCTCCAACAAGCCTTCGACTCCGATCAAGCCCAAAAGCCCGGAGAAGAAGACCGAAGCGTCATCACCCCGTCGCCTTCGACAAACGCCAGCTCCATCCACGAAGAAGAAAGCTTGGAGAGAAACACCCGAAGCGTCGCTACACCCGTCGTTTTTAAAGCAAAGCCGACACTACAACCGTCGCACGGAGATCAGTGCTACCCCCGCCGTCTTCAAAGGAACCCTTCAACTCCGATCACGCCCAAGGTTTAAAACTCGGGTACCAGTACCGGTATCGGCCGGCGCCGAACCGGTTCGTACCGGTACCGGCCGGTTCTGGTTGAACCGGTACCGGCCCCTTTTTTATTTTTTTTAAATTGTAAAAAAATCTAAAAAAATCTTTAAAAATTCTAAAAAATTAGAAAATAAATATAAAAAATTAGAAAATAAATATTAGAGTACTTTAGGCCCTTTAGGGCCCTAGTTTAGGACCTTTAGGTCCTTTAGGCTTAGGGACCTTAGGAGTTACTTAGGAGTTAGGGTTAGGGCTTAGGAGTTAGAGCCTTAGGCTAGGCCGCTAGGGTTAGTTTTAGGCCTATGAGTCTTATCTTATGTGACTTCAGAGTTCAGACTATGACTTATGAGTCTTATACTCTTATCTAATGAGTTATGAGTCTTATGACTTATGAGTTATGACTTCAAAGTTCAGACTCTCAGAGTTCATACTTTAGAGTTTAGACTTTAGAGTCTTGGATTCATCATTCATCAAGATTCACAAGCACCACTCCCCGAGGTGTATGATTAAGAATCTTGATTAACTTGTCAACTATTGTCGAATCACCACTCCCCGAGGTGAATGATTGGACAGTAGAGACCTAACTGAACCACAAGACTCACAAGTTACAACTTACAAGTTATAAGTCACAGACTCACAGACTCACAAGTTACAACTTACAAGTTATAAGTCACAGACTCACAGTTCACAAGTGACAAGTCACACGACTCACAAGTCACAAGTCACACCTAACAAGTTACTAATTCCTAATTTCCTATATCCTTTTTCCCTCCTTCTTTATCCGGGCTTGGGACCGGCCTTGGCGAAGTTAAAAAAGGTTTTTAAAAGGTTTTATAAAACAACCTTTTAAAGTTTTGAAATTTTTTTATTATTATAAATTTACAATACAAATTATAGAATAAGTTTTATAATCCAGATTCCAGACGTGTTCAACACTTCAACTTCCACAAAATACAGATTATCAATATTAAAATTATTAACTCACCTAGCTGGCTCAGTCGCTCAGATAGTCAGATCAGAATATTCAGAAGAATCAGAACTCAGAACGCAGAAGTTCCATAGATTATTATTGCGATCAGCTTCTTCTTCGTCTTCATTTGGAGTTGGTGCCGAGTAGTGCTGCTGGTAGTAAGACCCGTCGGAAGGCCCAGAATAACCGAAGATTGATTGGCCAATGTCCTGGTCGTGCTGGACACCATAACCGTATGCTCCGTAGCCGTAAGATGATGAAGAATCTCCATATGTTCCTTGCGATTCCTCTTGCTCTGGAAACATCGGCTGATAAGAATCTCGGTAATATGATGATGGTGGACCTGGTGGTGGATCATATCCATACGAGTATGGTACATATGCAGCTTCATGAACAGTGCCAGAAGGCCCGGCCCCTGCTCCATCATGTGGTGACAGTGGTGGATGATGTGGATCTGGTGGGGCTGATGGTCCAGTGACGCCGGTGTACGTGGGAGCACTGGGAGGTGAAGAAGCTCTCTCATGCTCTCTCATCCGTTGAGATGACTCTCCTCCACCATCACTAGATCCGGAAGGTATACTACAAAGACTCTCATCTGAATCGATGTGTATCTGCTGCATTGCCTGGCTAACATGTTGAAATCTTCGTTTGCCGCTCAACCTTGCTCCCTCTTGTTCTTGTCTTTGCTCCTTGCCTAACTCCTTCTCCAACCATGTATTTTCTTGACCGTCAAGAACTGGATCCTCTCTTTCCGTCAACCAAGGGGCTAGAGGGTTATCGTCGTCGAAAATATAATCCAAATTGATTGGATTATCACCTTGGTCCTCTAATCTTCCCTGATCGCGGACCCTCAACCTCATATTGTAATGTACGAAAACTAGTTTATCTAATTTAGATGATGACAATCTATTTCTAGTTTTCGTATGAATAAGAGAGAATGTACTCCAGTTTCTCTCGCAGCCCGATGCCGAACATGTCTGACTCAATACTCGGATAGCAATCTTGCGAAGATCAGGAGCACTTTCACCATGAATGGACCACCAAGTAGCTATAAAATTAGTCAAAAAATAAAACATTCAGTTTGTATTCGTTGATTACAATTGGATAATTGTATAATTAAAGTGTGTTATCAACTTATCGACGTATTACCTGGCTGCATGGTCGAGATAGATGTTCTTGCGTTCTCCGAATCAAAGGAACCACGAGCATATCGGAAGATTTCCATTTGCTCTATTGCCTTATTTTGCGCTGCTATGCTAGGCTCCAAGGTTCGGATCACCTCTTTAAGCCCGATCATTATTTCTGGGTGTTGTAAAATTTCTACCCTATACTGGTATTGGGGATTTAAGTAAAATCCTATAATATGAAAGAAATAAGTATTGAGTCTAATGACAAATGAAATTAAAAATTGAAATTGTTAAATAATGAGTATACACTTGACGATAATATTTACCTGCTGCATGCAATGGATGGTATAGCGTCTTCTCCCATCTTTTGTCGATCAACTTAAAATATTATTTTTTTGATTTTTCTCCAACCTTTGTCGACTTCTGAATGGCCATCTTAGCTTTGTCCATTGCTTCGTAGATATACCCCATTGCAGGCTTTTCATCTGAATCTACCAGTCGAAGAACTTGCACTAGAGGTTGGATACACACTATTATCTTGTCAATTTCGACCCAGAGCTCATTTCCAACAACAATATTTTCCACCTTTTTGCCCTCTTCATTAGATGCATATTTTGATTGACACCATGCATCTGAGGTAAACATTTTCCGTAAAGCATCCTTCTGATTAAAAATGTTCTCCAATGCTATGAAGTGAGTGGCAAAGCGGGTGATTGCTGGACGCACAAGCTCCCGCTTCCCAGTATACCTCCTCATCAAGTCAACTACCCAGTTATGGTTGTAAATGAATTTTGTTATTTTTCGAGCTTGTTTTACAACGTTGTCGACATGATCCAATTTGCCTATATCTTTTAGGATCAAGTCGATGCAGTGTGCGGCACAAGGAGTCCAAAATATAGTCTTCCGTTCCTTCTGTATGATTTGTCCGGTCTTCTTATAGTTAGAGCCATTGTCCGTCACTATTTGGACAATATTATTAGCTCCAACTTCGTCAATGATATTATTCATAAGTCCAGCAAGATATATTGCATCATGCACTTTGGCTGATGCATCGACTGATTTGTAAAATACTGTACCAATTGAGCAATATACTAGAAAATTAATTATGGATTTTCTAGTAGGGCCACTCCATCCATCGCACATAATTGTGGATCCTTTCTCCTCCCAGGGAGTTTGAAAACTACGAATATAATCGTTTATTTCGGAGACCTCATCATCTAAAAGTGGCCCAGCAATTTCATATGGGGTAGGGGGAGAAATTCCCGGTCCAACCGACTGCAATGTGTTGCACATTTTTTTAAAGTATGGCGACGCGGCTGCATTAACCGGGATATGATTGAAATGAAAAAATTTGGCCACTGCTTTCTTCACTTTACTGGCCGCTTGTTTTATTTTTCCAGCTGTTAATTTGGTTTGTTTCTGGCCACGTTCCCTAAACATAAATCCGTCTAGAGGTAACTGTACAGATGTACTGCCGCCAGTGCTAGTTTTACCTCCTCTAGCACTAACACTGCTACTACCACCAGGTCCACCTCCACCAGTACTACCACCATATCACCAGGAAGAAAACGGGAACTACCACCAGGACCACTCATTGACCATCTACCTCTTTGGTCTCCCCCTCTTTCTCTCATTTCTTGACGACGAGCTTCCTCACGAGAAAGTCTCATTGTCGTTCTCATCTCCCTATCCTCATCCGGCAACTCTTCAGATGAAGAATCATCAAAACTTTCATCATCTATATTTGTTTCTCTATAACCCCTTACCGACTGACTTTTGGTAAGGGGTGGTCTTCTAGAAGCAGAAAGCTCAGGAGCAGTACTCTTATCTTTACTTGCTTCTCTAAAAAATTGTTGGAATTGAGACTGTACCTCTATTGGAACGTGCTCACAACCAGTCACTTGTCCTTTCTTGCCCGCTAAATGCTCCTTCATTCTTGTGATACCACCATTTATGGTCCGGCCACAGTAGTTGCATATGGCCTTCCGCTTGTTGCCTTCAATTGCCTTGCAATGTAGCCATCCAGCGTCTATCTCTTTCGATTTTGGTGCCATTATCTAAGTCAAAAAATAAATAAGCATTAGCAAATTAGAAAGTAATTGCTCACTTTTGCAGCTTTGCTACATAGAAAGTAGAAAGTAAAAACTATAAAGTTTCGACTTTTAAATGGCTCGAAACTCTAAAGTAGAAACTAGAAACTAGAAAGTAAAAAGTAGAAACTAGAAACGTAGAAAGTAGAAACTAGAAAGTAGGGCCCTCACGTAGATTCGACTTTCGAGTTTCGAGCCATTCGAAAGTCGAAACTTTTGCAAAAGTGAGCAAAACTGCAAAAGTCGAAACTTTCTAGTTTCTACTTTCTACGTTTCTAGTTTCTACTTTCGAGTTTCTAGTTTATACTTCTAGTTTCTAGTTTCTACTTTCGATTTTCTAGTTTCTACTTTCTAGTTTATACTTTCGAGTTTCTAGTTTCTACTTTCGACTTTCGAGTTTATAGTTTCTACTTTCTAGTTTCTACTTTCGAGTTTCTAGTTTCTCCTTTCTAGTTTCTACTTTCGAGTTTCTAGTTTCTACTCGAAAGTAGAAACTAGAAACTCGAAAGTAGAAACTAGAAAGAAGAAACTAGAAACTCGAAAGTAGAAACTAGAAAGTAGAAACTATAAACTCGAAAGTAGAAAGGAGAAACTAGAAACTCGAAAGTATAAACTAGAAAGTAGAAACTAGAAAATCGAAAGTAGAAACTAGAAACTAGAAACGTAGAAAGTAGAAACTAGAAACTAGAAAGTTTCGACTTTTGCAGTTTTGCTCACTTTTGCAAAAGTTTCGACTTTCGAATGGCTCGAAAGTCGAATCTACGTGAGGCGCCGCGTGAGTGCGTGACTGGCAGACTGCGTGAGCCGCGTGAGCATTCGTGATTTCAAGGTTCTCACCAAGAAATTAACATTAGAAGATGCTGTCAAAGAAAATGATAGTCGAGTAATTATATGCTTGGTTGCACACATGAAATATGGGGTTACTAGCAATTTTAATGGCATTCTGATTATCACAGATTCACAAATCACAATACAGAGGGATGACTGGATGAGTAAGGAAATGAACACTCATATCTCAAACCGGGAGGTCCGGGAGACAATTAGACAACCTCAAAGGTAATGGTAGGCACTCAAGGCAGTAATCGTTTTACCTTCTTCACTCTTAAGTTCGCCGCTCGGCCCGCTCGTGCTCGTGCCGCTCGTCGTGAGTCTCGTGACTCGTGAGTCGTGACCTCGTCGTCACTCGTCGGCGTGCGGCTTGTGTCGGTACTCGGTGTGCTGCTCGGCCAGCTCGTCGCCTCTCTTTCTTTCTCTTTCTTTCCTCTCTTCTCTCTTCTCTCTTTTTTCTTTCTCTCCTCTCTTCTCTCTTCTCTCTTTTCTTTCTCTCCTCTCTTCAGTCTTCTCTCTTTTCTTTCTTTCTCTCCTCTCTTTCTCTCCTCTCTTTCTCTCCTCTCTATTTTTCTTCTCTTTCTTTCCTCTCTTCTCTCTTTTTTCTTTCTCTCCTCTCTTCTCTCCTCTCTTCTCTCTTCTCTCTTCTCTCTTTTTTCTTTCTCTCCTCTCTTCTCTCTTCTCTCTTCTCTCCTCTATTTTCTTGCAAGTTGATGGATGGTTTTGGAGTTGCAATGGAATGGTTTGGGGGGGTTTATATAGCCTTCAAATCCCCCCCTCCCACTTAAGGAATAATACTTTTTGGAGGGGCCAAAACTAAAAATGCCACCTCCCCTCCACATGCAAATGCTGGGAAAGCATGTTCAGCCCATGTGGAGGGAGGAATCCAACATAAAAAAATAAAAAAAGTGACCCAAAGCCCACCCACCCCATTATGGCTGTCGGACGGGACTGAACCGGCCGGTACCGGTTCGTACCGGCCGGTACCTGCCTGACTCGGCCGGTTCGGTCCGGTACGGGTTGGTACCAGCCGGTTCAGGTCTGTTTCGGTCCCGGGTGCTGGACTCGGTTCGGCCCGGCCAAATCCGGTACGTACCGGCCGGTACGTACCGGCCGGTACGTACCGGTACCGGCCGAGATTTGAAACCCTGATCACGCCAAAGAAGCCCGGAGAAGAAGAGAAGCAAAGCCGACGCTACAACCGTCACACAGAGATCGGTGCCACCCTCGCCGTCTTCAAAGGAACCCTTCGACTCCGATCACGCCAAAGAAGCCCGGAGAAGAAGAGAAGTAAAGTCAGCGCTACACCCATCGTCTTCAAGCCCTTCGACTCCGATCACGCCAAAGAAGCCCAGAGAAGAAGAGAAGTCGAGCCGATGCCTAAACCGTCGAGGAAGCGAGAAGCCTTGAAGAAGTAGCCACCGCCGTTCGAGGAGACGATCGAGTCAACGCCGAAGCAAAAGCGACGTAAGAAGCCAAAGCAAAAGCCCCGGTAAAGCCCGCGCCAAAGCAACTACGCCGGTACGAGCAAAGCACCGCACGTTCTAGCCGATACGATAAAAAGTCCGGAAGAACTAAAGCATCGCAAGTCTCTACCCGTTTACGTTCAAGCGCAAGCGCCAAAGCAAAGCAAAAGCTAGAGCCACGCCAAAGCAAACCCAAAGCCGAAAGCCAAAGTCAAAGCCGACGCCAAAAGCACGATTGACGCCGCGAACTGACGATCAAGAACGCCAAGGTCTAGCAAGGATCGAGGAAGACACGAAGACCGAGGAACGAAGCCAAAAACCCCTAGCCGAGGAAGCGCGAAGCACGGAAGGGGCAAAAGCAACGGCGGATATTCCTTGGCCTCTCAAAGAACCCTTACTTTGTAAAGACCTCTGTCCTGGGCAACCCCTTCAGAGCTCTCGCACGAATACCACGTGGAGACGCGGATCAAAGGGACCCTCCAGAGGATCTCTCCCACAATCTCCTGATCGAATATTTGCCACACCCGGCTCACCACCCCCGAGTCCCCGGGTCCCGGCATCTGTAATCTTCGTGTGTTTGCAATAAAGACGACCCGGATCTTTTTCTGCGCATACAGATTTCTGGCACGCCCGGTGGGACGTCCTCTCCTTTTATCCGTACGTCTGAAGGAGTTGCTTCAAATTCGTCATAGCCGGGACAAACAACGATGCGTTTGCTCCAAGCCTTTCGCCCATCGCCGAGTCTCCTCTACTCCGACACGGTGGTCCAGTAAGCCCGGAGGGTGATGTTCCCCCGATGATATTCTATTGCTATCAAATATTTTTATTTATAATCCATGGTTGATTAGATTTGTTAACCTGTTTTTGTAGATATTATAGACATGAATGGCTTAGTGGTGCTCCAAATCGGCTAGCACCACATCAAGATGCAGAGATTGCTAAGAAAAGAAAGGCATGCATGCAAAAATTCTTTCCAAATGCAGAGGAGCGTAGAATGGTCAACATTGAATTCGCCAAGTTCTCTAGTGGGGTAGATGACTTTAGAGACAGCGACTCATTGCATGATAAAGGGGTAATGGATCCTAAGTTATGGTGGCCTGTGCATGGAGATGTTACCCCTAAACTTCAACGCTTGGCATTGAAGTTACTTGGACAACCTTGCTCATCTTCTTGTTGTGAGAGGAATTGGAGCACTTATGCACTTATCAATTCAATGAAACGAAATAAGATGGCTCCACAACGAGGAGAAGATTTGGTCTATGTGCACAACAACCTACGGCTCCTATCAAGGAAAAGTCCAAACTATAATGAAGGGGAAAGCAAGATGTGGGATGTAGGAGGGGATGGCTTTGACTCACTTGATGGTGCCGGTGTGCTTGAGATTGCGGAACTCTCGCTTGATGAACCGGATTTGGAGGCCATGATATTTCTTGATGGAGATGATGATGATGATGTGAACATGGATGGTTAATCTTCATTATCATGTGTTTCTTTTGTTTTTTGGTGCTTTTGGATGTTTTTGGTTGTTGAATTATGGAAATATGAAACTTATGGTTGTCTAATGTCTATCTCTACTTATGCGTATTGAGGACCTCGACTCTGGCTTGTCGATTGAAATATGCATAAAATTTTTATTTTAGTTGTTTTCTATGGGTTAATTTTTTTGTTATTGAAATATATATGAATTATAACCGCACATAAAATATTAATTTATTTTCCTGTGTCCCCGCCGTACCCGTGTCCTCTTTTTTTAGGATTTGTCGTGTCGGCGTACCCATGTCGTGTCGTACCCGTGTCCCCGTACCCGCATCAGTGCTTCTTAGGGTGCTAACTTTCATGGACGGATCCTCAGGCTAGAACCAGATCCGGATGGCACCCAAAGACGAAGAGCTCACAGCATTCCGCACACCAAAGAGAATCTACTGCTACAAAGTTATGCCATTCGGCTTGAAAAACGCAGGAGCCACTTACCAACGAGCCATGCAGAGAATCTTTGATGACATTCTTCATCAAAACGTGGAGTGCTACTTCGACGACCTTGTTGTAAAGTCTAAGAAGAAGTCGACACATCTACAAGATCTCAAGCTGATCTTCAAACGGCTTCGAAGGTACCAACTCCGCATGAATCCACTCAAGTGCGCATTCGGAGTCTCCTCAGGCAAATTCCTTGGCTTCGTCATACGACATCGAGGCATTGAGATAAATCGGTCCAAAATTGATGCTATCGTCAATATGCCCACACCAAAGATAGTGCGAGACCTCAGAGGTCTCCAAGGGCATCTGGCGTATATCCGAAGATTCATCGCCAACCTAGCTGGAAAGTGCCATCCGTTCAGTCGCCTCATGATGAAAGGAGCGTCGTTCAAATGGGATGATGCTTGCCAAGAAGCTCTCCAAAACATCAAAAGTTATCTACTGAACCCACCAGTTCTATCAGCGTCAGTTCAAGGGAAGCCGCTAATCCTCTACATTAGTGCCCAAGAGCAATCCTTGGGGGCACTCCTGGCTCAAGACAACGAGCTAGGCAAGGAGACGGCATGCTACTACTTGAGTCGCACTCTCGTCGGCGCAGAGCTAAACTACTCCCCAATCGAGAAGGTCTGCCTGGCGCTCATCTTCGCTACAAAGAAGCTGCAACACTGCATGCTGGCTCATACCGTCAGACTCATCTCGAAGGCTGACCCCCTCAAATACATCATGTCAAAACCAGTGCTCTCCGGACGTCTGGCGAATTGGCACTACTACTCCTCGAGTTTGACATCACCTTCGTGCCACAGAAGGCAGTCAAAGGGCAAGCTCTCGCGGACTTCCTCGCAGAATATCCCCTCCCGGCAGAATGGGAACTATCAGAAGATCTCCAGGATGAAGAAGTCTTCTCCATCGGCATCGCCCCCTCCTGGAAGATGTTCTTTGACGGCGCAGCAAGACAAGACATAGCTGGAGCAGGGGTTATCTTCATCACTCCAAATGACGAGATACACCCCTTCTCGTTTCTACTATCGGAACCGTGCTTCAACAACGTGGCGGAATATCAAGCTCTACTCATCGGCCTCGAACTCGCCAACGATATAAAGCTTCAGGGACTTCAGATTTTCGGTGACTCTCAGCTCGTTATCCAGCAAGTCTTGGGGGCATACGAAGTCAACAAAGAAGACCTAGTGCCACTGCACACACGAGCTTTGGAACTCCTCGGCAAACTCGAGGCTGCTTCTATTCAGCATGTCTCCATAAACCTCAACCAGCAGGCCGACGCACTCGCGAATTTGGCGGCTACACTCCCGTTTCCAGAAGAACGCCAGCTCGTCGTCCCCATCTGCAGAAGAATAGTGCTCACCAAAGAAGAAGCCCCTGTCGGGATCCCAGTTCAAGCCAACGCGGTGCATGTCCTTGAAATTGAAGAGCAAGACTGGAGGCAACCCTTTGTGAATTACCTCGTCCATGGTAAACTCCCCGACAATCCAAAGCGCAAGATCGACATTCGTCGGCGGTCTCTGAAGTTCTACTACTTCAACAATAAGCTATACCGTCGAAGTTACGATGGCACACTCCTGAGATACCTCGCAAAGAAAGAGGCAAAAGCAGCACTGGAAGTACACGCCGGAATCTGTGGCTTGCACCAGTCTGGTCCAAAGCTCCACTTTCGCGTCAGGAGGATGGGTTATTACTGACCCACCATGATTAAAGACAGCTTGGAGTTCGCGAAGAAATTTCACGCTTGCCAGCTACACGGTGACTACATCCGTCAACCGCCAGAGCCTTTGCACCCAATAGTTGCGTTGTGGCCCTTCGACGGGTGGGGACTCGACATCGTCGGTCCCCTGCCCAAATCGTTCAAACAACATCTTTACATCCTGACAGCAACGGACTACTTCTCCAAATGGGCTGAATCGATACCTCTACGGGAAGTTACAAGACACTCCGTCATCAGCTTCATCCAGAACGACATCATCTTCCGATACGGAATCCCTCGCTACATTGTAACGGACAACGGGAAGCAATTCAAAAATACTGCTGTCAGCCAGTTCTGCGCCAAGTACGATATTAAGCAAAAATGCTCATCAATGTACAACGCTCCGGCCAACGGTCTGACAGAGGCCTTCAACAAGACTCTTTGCAAGCTTCTGGAGAAGATCGTCTCGAAGACGAAGAAGGATTGACACGAACGCATGGGCGAAGCACTATGGGCCTATCGAACATCCTTTCGCACTCCAACGCAGGCAACTCCGTACTCCCTCGTCTATGGGGTAGAAGTCGTTCTTCCACTCGAGCTTCAGATCCCATCGCTCAGGATAGCGATCCAAGAAGGCCTCACCAGCGACGACAACGTCCAGCTCCGCCTGGCAGAATTAGAGGCATTGGATGAAAGTCGTTCTTCCACTCGAGCTTCAGATCCCATCGCTCAGGATAGAGATCCAAGAAGGCCTCACCAGCGACGACAACGCCCAGCTCCGCCTGGCAGAATTAGAGGCATTTGATGAAAGGCGCCTCGAAGCTCAACAACGTTTGGAGTGTTATCAAGCCAGATTGACTCGCGCTTTCAACAAGAAGATCCGCCCTCGATCCTTCCAAACAGGAGAACTGGTGCTGGCAGTCAAACGCCCCATCATTCTCTCGCATCAAGGAGGGAAGAAGTTCGACGCCTAATGGGATGGACCGCACTCCGTCAAAGAAGTCTACTCCAACGGCGCTTACCTCTTCACCACGCCAGAAGGGCTCACACTCAGCCCTATCAACGGCAAGTACCTCAAAAGGTACTATGCCTGAAGCAAGGTCACACTCCTTGCAAAAAAAAAAAGAGGGGAATAAACGAACTACGTGCGACTTGATCCCTCTCAGTAGGGTACATAGGCAGCCTGCAAAGGTTCAGTCCAAACAAAAAAAACAAACCACCAACTCCCGGCACTTTGTCGGCCCTTCCCGCTTCGCAAGCTCTGCTCCAGACGTCTTCTCGGTCGCTCGAGCTTTCCCCAAACGAAACTCCAGCTTCTAAAGCGATGCACGAGTAGCAAATCGAAGTCTTTAAGGCACCGAAGCGGTTCGTCTCCCGCAGCTGACACGCGCTGCAACTCCAAGGGTAGAGAAGCCGTCAACTTCCGACGCGTCGCCAGCTATGCACGCTGCTTCGCAAGGTTCGCTCCGGAAGCCTTCTCGATCGCTCCACCAGCTCCCGGTACTTCGTCAGGCCTTCTCGTTGTTTGCAAGCCTTGCTCAAGAAGTCTTCCTAGTCACTCGAGCTTTCTCTAGATGGAAATCCGACTTCTGAATCAACGCACGAGCGGCCTCCACCTTATTCTGCACCCGAACCAAGTCTGCAGTAGCAAGCATGTGAAGACCCTCTGATCAACGTTCCTCTTCCTCGGCCGCAGCTAAAGCCAAGGAAGCGTTCTCCAGCAAAGCTAGTGACGAGTAATAAACCTCGCTTATTCCAAGAAGGTGCGCAGCTGCTCCGCAAATAAGGGGTCATCCGTCTTGAAATCCGCCGCGATCATGCAAAAAACTCGGGCCCACCTAAAGGATGGGAACCGCTACTAAAGATAAAAGTAGCAACCCGAAGAATGGCAGACGCATCAACGACAATCGCATCCTCTGCGACCTCCACAATGCCAAAAGGACCATTGAAGCTGTCACCAAGCTCAAGATCGGCAAGCAGAAGACGACCAAAGCAGTTTGCTCCTTGTCGATGCTCGTGACCTCGTCTTCATCCTCTTCAAAACGCCCATCTCAGTGTCCTTCAAGCTGACATTGCCACCAAAAAGGTGCAACCTCGCTAGTAACTCTAATCCCACGGTTGACCTCATCAACAATCTAGCCAGCCTTCAGAAGGTACTCGGGGGGACGAATCTTGCAAGGATATGAAAAGTTCAAGTCCAATCGAGAGGCAAAGTCAATTCCGGAAGAAAAGGACAACAATTCAAGCTAGAAGACGAGAGAAAAGAAGTCGAAGCCGGCCAAAACCCGGAGATAAAGAGTTGGCCAAGACCCAGAAACGGAATGAGCCTACAAACCATAGAGAAAAAAAAACCGAAGGAAGAAGACAAAGGAGCCACCTTCCCTGGCCTCCGACGTCTCCGCCTCGTCCTCGCACCAAGCGATCGCCACCACACTCGGCTTCGTCTTTTGTCCTCTCGCGTGCCGTTGTCACCACGCTGAAGAACCCTTCGGCTCCAAGCCGTCGAAGAATGCTTCGTCTCCAAGCTGTCGAAGAAGCTTTCGTCTCCACAAGCCGTCGAAAAATCCTTCGTCTCCAAGCCGCCAAGCGAGCCTTCGTCTCCAAGCCGTCGAAGAGTCTTCCACCTCAAGTCGTCGAAGAGTCCTCCACCTCCAAGTCGCCAGAAATCTGTATGCGCAGAAAAAGATCCGGGTCGTCATTATTGCAAACACACGAAGATTACAGATGTCGGGATTAGGGGACTCGGGGGTGGTGAGCCGGGTGCGGCGAATATTCGATCAGGAGATTGTGGGAGAGATCCTCTGGAGGGTCCCTTTGATCCGCGTCTCCACGTGTTATTCGTGCTAGAGCTCTGAAAGGGTTGCCCAGGACAGAGGTCTTTACAGGGTGAGGCTTCTTTGAGAGGCTAAGGAATATTCGTCGTTGCTTTTGTCCCTTCCGTGCTTCGCGCTTCCTCGACTAGGGGTTTTCGGTTTCGTTCATCGGTCCTCGTGTCTTCCTCGATCCTTGCTAGACCTTGGCGACCTTGATTGTCAGTTCGCGGCGTCGATCGTGCTTTTGGCATCGGCTTTGGCTTTGGCTTTCGGCTTTGGCTTTGCTTTGGTGTGGCTCTGCTTTTTCTTTACTTTGGCGCTTGTGCTTGAACGTAGACGGGTAGAGACTTGCGATGCTTTAGTTCTTCCGGACTTCGCGTCGTATCGGCTAGAACGTGCGGTGCTTTGCTCGTGACCGGCGTAGTTGATTTGCTTTAACACTTGCGTTGCTTTGGCGCGGGCTTTACCGGGACTTTTGCTTTGGCTTCTTGCGTCGTTTTTGCTTCGGCGTTGACTCGATCTTCTCCTCGAACGGCGGTGGCTACTTCTTCATGGCTTCTGGCTTCCTCGACGGTTTAGGCGTCGACTCGACTTCTCTTCTTCTCCTGGCTTCTTTGGCGTGATCGGAGTCGAAGGGTTTGAAGACGACGGTGTAGCGCTGGCTTTGCTTCTCTTCTTCTCCGAGCTTTTTTGGCGTGATCGGAGTCGAAGGGTTACTTTAAAGACGGCGAGGGTGGCACCGATCTTCGTGCGACGGTTGTAGCGTCGGCTTTGCTTCTCTTCTTCTCCGGGCTTTTTGGCGTGATCAGAGTCGAAGGGTTCCTTTGAAGACAGCGGGGGTAGCATCGATCTTCGTGCGACGGTTGTAGCGTCGGCTTTGCTTTGAAGACGACGGGTGTAGCGACGCTTCGAGTGTTCCTCTCGAAGCTTTCTTCTTCGTGGATGGAGCGGACGTTTGTCGAAGACGACGGGGTGATGACGCTTCGGTCTTCTTCTCCGGGCTTTTGGGCTTGATCGGAGTCAAAGGTTTGTTGGAGACGACGGGGTGATGCCACTCCGATCTTCATCTCCGGGCTTTTGGGCTTGATCGGAGTCGAAGGCTTGTTGGAGACGACGGGGTGGTACCGCTCCGATCTTCTTCTCCGGCCTTTGCTTCTGGCGTCTTCGGAGTCGAAGGGTTCTTCTCCGAGCTTTCTTCTTCGTGCACGGAGTTGAAGGCTTGATCTTCTTGTGCAAGGGTCTTCACTTTAATGAGGGCTTTCAATGGACTAGGCCGGTCCCGAAAGGATAGGCTTGTCGGTGCCTCGTGAAACCTTGGGTCGATGAAGAGCGTGTCTCCTCTTCTGCAGAGCTCCTTCGTCTTCTACCTCAACCTGGCGACGGTTGTGGCATCGGCTTCTTCTCCGGGCGTATTTGGCGTAATCAGAGTTGAAGGCTTTGTTAAAGATAACGGGTGTAGCGCCGCTTCGGGTATCCTTCTCCAAGCTTTCTTCTTCGTGAATGGAGCGGATGCTTGTTGAAGACGACGGGGTGATGCCGCTTCAATCTTCTTCTCCGGGCTTTTGGGCTTGATCGGGGTCGAAGGTTTGTTGGAGACGACGAGGTGATGCCGCTCCAATCTTCTTCTCCGGCCTTCGCTTCAGATGTCTTCGGAGTTGAAGGGTTGTTGGAGACGACGGGGTGATGCCGCTCCGATCTTCTTCTCCGGCCTTTGCTTCTGGCGTGTTCGGAGTTGAAGGTTTCTTCTTCTCCGAGCTTTCTTCTTCGTGCACGGAATCGAAGGGATGATCTTCTTGTGCAAGGGTCTTCACGTTGATGAGGACTTTCAATGGACTAAGCCGGTCCCAAAGGGATAGGCTTGCCAGAGCCTCGTGAAACCTTGGGTCGATGAAGGACGCGTCTTATCCTTTGCAGAGCTTCTTCGCTTCTTGCCATCTGACCTTTTGAGCCTTCCCCCTCCCCCTTGATTTATAGGTGAAGGGGGGAGGGGAGAGATATGGGAAGATTTATTTGAATCCTTTTAATATCCCTCCCATAACTATCCAGGATTTATTCTTCCATAGAAGAGGGGAATAAGCCTTTATTTGCCTTCCTTTTCTGGCGGAGTAGTTATTTCTCAACCCTTTTTGAATTTATTTGATTCTTGCACATAAAGTCGATAGCGACCCAGCTTTGCTTCTTGTCCGTCGGATCGAGGGATCAGCGAAGATCCACGCTTATGTAGACGTCATACACAACCTCCCCCGCGCATGGCGGTGCTTGTTTCCTTTTTTTTTTTTCTTTCCTTTCCTTTCTTTTCTTTCTTTCTTTCTTTTCTTTCTTTCTTTGCATGGCCGGTCACCCCTTAAGGGGTTCGGATTTTTAGGAGGGGGCCGGGTGGGCCCCACTTGAGGATGGGCCTACCCGGTCCCTTGTTTGGCGTGGGTCGGGTTCGGTTTGCGTGTCGGGTTTGCCTCCGCATTGGTGCATGCGAGTCGGGTCCGGGTCCGAGTGCGTGTCGGGTTTGCCTCCGCATTGGTGCATGCGAGTCGGGTCCGGGTTAGACACAATTTGTGTGTCTACAAATGCCCCCTCAAGGATGAGTGTGCCGGCGGAAACACGGAGTACTTGTGTACGTAGGAAACGCACGGCACCTGTCCTTGATTCCTTTCTTGGATATGATAGGTGGCTTATTTAAGGGCCACTACCCCTTTCATTCAACACCTTGCTCTTGCGAAGGCTCTGCTGGTGTTTGGAGACCTCCGTCGGAAGAATACTGCCCGGGGTTGCACGTGACTTGCTCCGTCTTCCTGATGTCGCCTCTTTCGTCGACGGCGTTGGTGCGCGACTTGAAGATCGTTGCAAAGGTGGGCTTGAAGCGACGGGGCGACGACGACCATGGCAAGGAGGACGGAGGAGTGCGGCTAAGGTGTCGACGGCCTTCTTCTTCTTCTTCCTTCTTCCTTCTTCCTTCTTCTTTTCCCTTTTTCTTTTTCTTTTTCTTTTTCTTTCTTTCTTTATTTCTTCCTCTTCTTCTTCTGGTTCTGGTTTGCGGAGGAGCAGCGGCAGCGGCGGCGGCGCATGGCACGCGGGCTGCGGCGTGGCGGCGCAGGTGAGCGGGCGGCGGCACGCATAGAGGCCGGGGCGCGGGCGGCGGCAGCCTGTGGCTTCGGGCGCGGGGCACAGCGCCGGGCGCGGCGACGCAGGCAGGCGCGGGTAAAGGTGGTGGCGGCCTGCGGCTTTGGGCGCGGGGCGCAGCGCCGGGCGCGGAGGCCGGAGCGCAGGTGAGCGACGGTCGCAGGTCGGCGCGGTCGCGAGGCGCGGAGCGCAGGCGGCGGCGGCGTGGGGGTCCCAAACGGATCGGCGGAGGGTGTAGGGTCAGTCGGTGTGCAACGCGGGGGTCCCGAACAGGTCGGCGGAGGGCGCCGGGTCAGGCGGCAGTAACCGGTGGCTCCGACTGGGTCGAGCCCCGAGTAGGGCGGCCCCGACGGGATCGTAGAAGGGGTGTGGCGGCCGGAGCTGCGGCGCACGGCGCGGTAGTCCGTGCCCAAAGCCACAGGCCACCGCGGCCTCGCCCCGCGCCGTACGCCGCCTGCCTACGCCCCAGCCACCGCGCCGCTCGCACCACGACCCGCGCCCGCCCGGACCACCGCGTCGTGCGCCGCAGCTCCGACCGCCACAGCCCCCCCTCTTCTCCAATCCCGTCGGGGGCCACTTTATTCGGGGCCCGACCGAGTCAGAGCCGCAGGCCACTGCCGCCTGACCCGGCGCCCTCCGCGACCTGTTTGGGACCCCCGCGCCGCACGCCGACTGAACTGACGCTGCGCCCCTCGCCCGGCCTCCGCGCCCGGCGCTGCGCCCCTCGCCCAAAGTTGCAGGCCGCCACCACCTTCGCCAGCGCCCCGGCCTCCGTGCGTGCCGCCTGCACCCCGCGCCGCCGCCACGCCGCAGCCCACGCGTCATGCGCCGCCGCCGCTACTCCGCAAACCAAAACCAGAAGAAGAAGAGGAAGAAAGAAAGAAAAAGAAAAAGGGAAAAGAAGAAAGAAGAAGGCGGCGAAGGCGGTCGACACCTCAGCCGCGCTCCTCCGTCCTCCTCGCCGCGGTCATCGTCGCCCCGTCGCTTCAAGCCCACCTTCGCAACGATCTTCAAGTCGCGCACCATCGCCGCCGCCGACGATGACGAAAGAGGCGACACCAGGAAGACGGAGCAAGTCACGTGCAACCCCAGGCAGCATTCTTCCGACGGAGGTCTCCAAACACCAGCAGAGCCTTCGCAAGAGCAAGGTGTTGGATGAAAGGGGTAGTGGCCCTTAAATAAGGCACCTATCCCATCCAAGAAATGAATCAAGGACAAGTGTTGTGCGTTTCCTACGTACACAAGTACTCCGCATTTTCGCTGGCGCACTCATCCTTGAGGGGGCATTTGTAGACACAAATTGTGTCTAACCCGGACCCGACTCGCATGCACCAATGCGGAGGCAAACCCGACACGCACTCGGACCCGGACCCGACTCGCATGCACCAATGCGGAGGCAAACCCGACACGCAAATCGAACCCGACCCACGCCAAACAAGGGACCGAGTAGGCCCATCCTCAAGTGGGGCCCACCCGGCCCCCTCCTAAAAATCCAAACCCCTTAAAGGGTGGCCGGCCATGCAAAGAAAGAAAGAAAAGAAAGAAAGAAAGAAAAGAAAGGAAAGGAAAGAAAAGAAGAAAAAAAAAAAAAAGGAAACAAGCACCGCCATGCGCGGGGGAGGTTGTGTATGACGTCTACATAAGCGTGGATCTTCGCTGATCCCCCGATCCGACGGACAAGAAGCAAAGCCGGGTCGCTATCGACTTTATGTGCAAGAATCAAATAAATTCAAAAAGGGTTGAGAAATAACTACTCCGCCAGAAAAGGAAGGCAAATAAAGGCTTATTCCCCTCTTCTATGGAAGAATAAATCCTGGATAGTTATGGGAGGGATATTAAAAGGATTCAAATAAATCTTCCCATATCTCTCCCCTCCCCCCTTCACCTATAAATCAAGGGGGAGGTGGAAGGCTCAAAAGGTCAGATGGCAAGAAGCGAAGAAACTCTGCAAAGGATAAGACACGTCCTTCATCGACCCAAGGCTTCACGAGACTTGGGCAAGCCTATCCCTTTGGGACCGGCTTAGTCCATCGAAAGTCCTCATCAACGTGAAGACCCTTGCACAAGAAGATCATCCCTTCGACTCCGTGCACGAAGAAGAAAGCTCGGAGAAGAAGAAACCTTCAACTCCGAAGACGCCAGAAGCAAAGGCCGGAGAAGAAGATCGGAACGGCATCACCCCGTCGTCTCCAACAACCCTTCAACTCCGAAGTCGCCAGAAGCAAAGGCCGGAGAAGAAGATCGGAGCGGCATCACCCCGTCGTATCCAACAAACCTTCGACTCCGATTAAGCCCAAAAGCCCGGAGAAGAAGATTGAAGCGGCATCACCCCGTCGTCTTCAACAAACATCCACTCCATTCACGAAGAAGAAAGCTTGGAGAAGGATACCCGAAGCGGCGCTACACCCGTCATCTTCAACAAAGTTTTCAACTCCGATTACGCCAAATACGCCCGGAGAAGAAGCCGATGCCACAACCGTCGCCAGGTTGAGATCGAAGACGAAGAGAAGGCGAAGGAGCTCTGCAGAAGAGGAAACGCGCTCTTCATCGACCCAAGGCTTCACGAGGCACCGGCAAACCTATCCCTTCGGGACCGGCTTAGTTCATTGAAAGCCCTAATCAAAGTGAAGACCCTTGAACAAGAAGATCAAGCCTTCGACTACGTGCACGAAGAAGAAAGCTCGGAGAAGAAGAACCCTTCGACTCCGAAGACGCCGGAAGCAAAGGCCGGAGAAGAAGATCGGAGCGGCACTACCCCGTCGTCTCCAACAAACCTTCGACTCCGATCAAGCCCAAAAGCCCAGAGAAGAAGATCGGAGCGGCATCACCCCGTTGTCTCCAACAAGCCTTCGACTCCGATCAAGCCCAAAAGCCCGGAGAAGAAGACCGAAGCGTCATCACCCCGTCGCCTTCGACAAACGCCCGCTCCATCCACGAAGAAGAAAGCTTGGAGAGGAACACTCGAAGCGTCGCTACACCCGTCGTCTTCAAAGCAAAGTCGACGCTACAACCGTCGCACGAAGATCGATGCTACCCCCGCCGTCTTCAAAGGAACCCTTCGATTCTAATCACGCCAAAAAGCCCGAAGAAGAAGAGAAGCAAAGCCGACGCTACAACCGTCGCACGGAGATCAGTGCCACCCTCACCGTCTTCAAAGGAACCCTTCGACTTCGATCACGCCAAAAAAGCCCGGAGAAGAAGAGAAGCAAAGTCAGCGCTACACCCGTCGTCTTCAAACCCTTCGACTCCGATCACGCCAAATAAGCCCGGAGAAGAAGAGAAGTCGAGTCGACGCCTAAACCGTCGAGGAAGCCAGAAGCCATGAAGAAGTAGCCACCGCCGTTCGAGGAGAAGATCGAGTCAACGCCGAAGCAAAAGTGACGCAAGAAGCCAAAGCAAAATCCCCGGTAAAGCCCGCGCCAAAGCAACGCAAGTGCCAAAGCAAAGCAACTACGCCGGTCACGAGCAAAGCACCGCACGTTCTAGCCGATACGACGCAAAGTCCGAAAGAACTAAAACATCGCAAGTCTCTACCCATCTACGTTCAAGCACAAGCGTCAAAGCAAAGAAAAAGCAGAGCCACGCCAAAGCAAAGCCAAAGCCAAAGCCGACGCCAAAAGCACGATCGACGCCGCGAACCGACGATCAAGGACGCCAAGGTCTAGCAAGGATCGAGGAAGACACGAAGACTGAGAAACGAAGCCGAAAACCCCTAGCCGAGGAAGCGCAAAGCACGGAAGGGACAAAAGCAACGGCGGATATTCCTTAGCCTCTCAAAGAACCCTCACCCTGTAAAGACCTCTGTCCCGGGCAACCCCTTCAGAGCTCTCGGACGAATACCAAGTGGAGACGCGGATCAAAGGGACCCTCCAAAGGATCTCTCCCACAATCTCGTAATCAAATATTCGTCGCACCCGGCTCACCACCCCCGAGTCCCCGTGTCCCGGCATCTGTAATCTTCGTGTGTTTGCAAAAAAGACGACCCGATCTTTTTCTGCGCATACAATCATAACTATGTTAGATAGTGTCGGATCGGATCTTAATCGAATCGGATCATGGTAAACCCGGATCCGATCCGATTATGTTTCAAATCGGATCGGATCATTTTTAATCAGATATCGGATCAAAAAAAATGCTACCAGATCTGGGCTATTTGGATCAGATTCAGATCGGATTCGAATCAAGATCCGCTCCGTTGACAGACCTACCTGAAGTTGGACTACATAGATGAATGCACCCAATGCAAAACACATACATACAAGCATATGAACTTTCATTTGATCATCTTTGCATTCATTCATTGGTGTAAAAGAAAACCATAAAGAAAACAAACATCTACAAATATGTTTCTGGAAGCAATAATCCAAAATGAGGATGTATATAAAGTTATGGTAAACATATAACAGAGAGTAAAAGACATGCTAATTAAAGTTCAGATAACGAATATTTAATGTTTACACTTCATATTCAATCGGATAATACTCATCAACAAATTTCTACACCAGATCAAATGAGTGAAACATACCATAGTATTTTTGAAAGAAAGGCCTGAAACATGAAATATACTCACCAGAAGGAGAGAAGCGCAAAACATCTACTGCAGTCCCATGATAGGAGAGGCTGCTTTGATAAGAAACTGCTGGAAGTTTCTTTTGTGATTCACATGGGGTTACGACCCAAAGCTGCATACAAAATGTGCCTGAACTTATTAACAATTGCTCAACAGAATGAAGAAGAAAAAAACCAAATTAATTACTGGTTTTCACTGGAACATAAATAGCATAGTTACTGATATTCAGCCAGTGCAATCAGACAGTTATTTTGCATATATGAATTTCAACAAATTATAGTCCAGGGCTTCAAGGTAAAACTAGTTTATGTAAGGGGAAAGCAAATTCTGGCTGTTTTCTTTCATTTTTCATAGACCATATCTATCTATCAACAAACAAATTAGAACCTTTCTCACTTGTGAATACAATGTCTAATTTCCTTTTTTAATTAATGTAAATGGGACCTTCGAATTTTTCACCCTCGAGAATTCTGACAAGAGGATTGAAAGGTCATTTTTGTAGGTCTACATGCAAAAATTATAGCATTAATGAGAAAATTGTTGCACACAAACATACTACAGAAACAGCATTATACTTCTGTATTTTGTATGCTCTAGATCTCACGCTCAGGGCATCAGTTGCATGATTCCCTCTATGATCCAACTAGTGTTAATGGCATCTGGTGTTGAATTAATCTAATCAGCGGGTCTCTACCCATCACTGTTCTGCAACGACAAATTTCTTCGACTTGCAGCCTGAAGGTGAGTTGATTTTCAGGAATAAATGAAAAAGTGCTTCGGTAATGACATATGAGTCATATAACATAGTTATCTTGATTAATTACAAACTTTTCATGGCACAAAAGAGTTTGGCATGAGAACAACCGCTAGGGGAATATAATTCAAACTGAATAAGTTCATATAATTGTTCTCATATGTACTGTTAGATTTCCTTCGGATATGCTTGGGTTCTTCCAGATGCTTATACATCCTACAGATCATCCTAGCAGCAGGTCAACAAGAGGACACCGTGCATCAGACCATAACATACCTCAATCCAATAATCCATGCTAGAAGTAGAGGACGAACAACATGTCCAGGTTGCCAGCGGCCTCATGTGTACATTGTTATCAACATCATCTCATAATAAGAAAATATATTACTATATAGTATACATAGGAATCTGTTAGCAAGCAGGTAAAGCAACACATTACATCTGGACATGTCAAATCCCTATATATATCAAGGGTTTCTCAAACCCTTGAAGCACTTTTACATAAAGAATCTTTCACAAACTCTTTGTCAGATACTTGGTAGTATGTACAAATCATTCTTAACAATGGGTGGTGAAGGTTTTCAGGCACAATGGAAGACGGGAATCACTCATATGTTTTCAATTATATCGTTAGATGAGAACTATAGGCAACAAAATTCATTCATCACCTACGGATTATGAAAGATGATACCTCACATGTTTTACAAAACACCTGCACAAAATAAGATGCAATGCAACCTCGGGGCGCAAGGTCAGACGATGGAGATATTGGATCTCCCCTTATATCTTTTTCCACTTACTTTTTCTCTTTTTCCTCTCCCATATTTGGCCAGTCTCTGAGGCTTGGATTAGCTCTTAGAGGTTGGCCACAAGTTTATTTAAATACTTGCATGGCCAGCCCCACTTAAAGTTACAAGGGGATAAGGATGCCCCTTGATCCTTATCTCATCCAATGGATTCATGGGCTATCTCTTAACAAGAGTCCTTATCCACCTAGTAGATAACCTATGGCCGGACTTTAGGGTGTCCAAGGGACTCCTACTAGCCGTCCACCTCATCTCCCGATGAGCCAGGAACATGTATTAAATAATGAAAATTAATTTGAGACAGATCGAGACTCCCTCCTGTTGGCAACTCCGAGCCCTAGTCAAACTAGGACTCCTAGTTGATATGAGAATCCCGACATTTTAGGAAGTCATCCTACTATGAATTAGAGATCTAGTTAGCATGGATGAGACCATGACTAACGCTCCTACTCATATTAGGACTTGCATTTGTAGGCCTATCGATGAAGGCTAAAAATTAGGATCCTTTAGAACTCCAATACCTCATCTCCAATTAGACAATGATTCTTGTCATCACATGATCACATCCTCATCTAATTAATCATATCTAGAACCACTATCAAGTCATAGCTGCACTTTGTGGTAATTAGAAATTACGCAATTGTCATTTCCTACTATTTTGAATATAGACCCCTCATTAGCTGGTATCCACAAGTGTTGATCAGGAGCATCAATTGTCCTATCTAGTGCACATTATAGCTCATGTCCTTTAAGTTACAACTCCTCATTCCTTATGATCACTGATGAAAACAAATTTCCCATCTTAAAATATTTATAATGAAATAATAATATTTTATTTGAAAATCATTTAATAAATTGTTAATCAGAACTTTTGCGTAGCGCCTAGTTCAAGAGATTATATTTTACAAGAGTTAAGTGGATACCGTCTCTCCAATAGAGAATTTAGAATTCCTCAACAGTGAATGTGTTCCTAAGTACTCAGTATAAGCCACGATAGCCACCCAAGATTACCAGTTAGGCAGTTATTGACCAATAAAACGGTCTCACCAAATTATAACTCAAAGTGACAAAGGCAAAGCCCCGAGTTCACAACACCTTAGGATTAAGAGTCTATAGAATTAGTAGATGAGAAATGCATCATCATGTAACAGTTATTTAGATGATGAGTTCTCTCTGTGATTATGTTCAGTGTATTCCAAACACACAAACACAATTGACTCGAAGTCACCACTCTGATGGCTAGAATAAATCGCCTCACAGTATGAAATTCAATAGTGTTACAGTCTTACATATAGGATGCCCAGCCCTATCATAGTATCATCGACTATGAACCTTATCAGATATAATAGTCTAGTAACCCTAGACCTTTTGTATGTAAATCTCATCCATATACCTAAGTAACCTCCTTTATATCTCATGGACTTATGTGCATCTTATGCAACAATAGCACATTAGTAGCAGCGTATAATGCATCAAACATAAGACTATCTCATCAATAAACTTTTTATTGATCCTAATGTCAAAACTAATTAAGGCTATTAATGGGCCGGGTTCGGGTCAGGTCACCCTATGCCCAGGCCCGACCCAAACTTATGAGTGTGTGCCCTGCCCATACCCGGCCCGGGCCCAAATTAAAATTTTCGGATTTGGACCAAACACGGCTTGAAACTTTTTATGAAGCCCAAGCCCAAACCCGGCCCAAATGAAGCCCGCATTTCTAGCGCAGTATATGCCTAAATCTTTTTTTTTCTTTTCATCACACAATAAAAGTAGAAAATAACAATGATGTTATGATATCCATTAAAAGGATATATGTGAAATAATGCTCCTAAAGTCTGACTGTCTGAGGCATTGATATTTGTAAAGTTGACGCTTTAAAATGTTGTATTCATTGTATGTAAAAAATAAAAATAAAATATTTCGGACTTCGGGTCAAGTTAGTGGTTGTCCATACCTAGTCCATAACATATTCGGGCTTGAATGTTCGATCCCAGTCTGTGACCCAAAGCCCAAGCTAACTCTGCCCAAATCAGGCCCAGTCTGATGGGCTTCACATTAAAAGCCCTAAAACTAATATGGAATTGGCATGTAGATCATTAATCCCAACAGGTGGATGGTCCCCGCTTTGTGGATTGTACTTACTTTGTAATTAGGTTCAATCCTCCATCCGATGAATGCTATAGTAGTGATGATTACAATTGTATTATACTAAGATTACAAGAAAGGAGCTCATGAACATCCTACCCTTTACAAATGGCCCCATCAAGTCCAATATGTCTAATCTAACATCCTAATATGAAAAAAAATTAAATAACCATCACAAGCCACAAGTATAGCCAAACCAATAAAACAAATCACATTCATAAATTCACATTTAGCCACAAAGTCGAATCTTCCATGACAGGAACAATCACAGAGGCGTACTAAATAAATAGATAAATTTGCAGCTAATGTCCATAGTGATTGTGGAATTAATGAGCCCACATTATGAGAATTCAATCATTGTTGGTGTAAGATAAATTAAATAGGAATCATGGTTTTGTTTTATCCGGTCCTAGTCTTATCACAAAACTAATCCATTAGGGTTTTGATTCCTAATCCAATTAGGTTGAATAAAAACATTGGAATGTCATCCATGGTCAAACCACCAATGATCTCATCATGGAAGTGACCCTAACCTCATTGAAACCCTAATTTTCAATCCAATCAAGTGAAGGATTTATGCACTATCTAACCAATTAACTAATTACCATGATCCAATCATGTATTATTATTTAAATTGCATGCAAACACATCTCTATCAGATCAAAAGTGAAAATACTCCCATTGTCACTTGAAATCATTTTGGCACAAGTATGGGCCGCCTTATGATAAAGGCTTAATGTTCCAAGGGAACAATGCAACTAGGTGAATTCCTCAAAAAACATACTACTCGGTCCATCTCATGGAAAAAAAAAAATTTTGTTGGCTCCCATAAGATCCAAATAACTTCCTTGTCTAATAAAGAAATGGCGTTTAATGAAACTAAATATATATTTGCACCATTGCGCATGAAAGCGTCGTTTTGGAGCAAAACAACGGATCGTGTCAGATCCGTGGCCAATTGATCAAGAACCCCCCAACCCTTTTGGATCCTGCGACAAAACATAGAAGGTTTCGAAAGATCTGTACCTTGATGTCGTGATCGTTGCCGCCTGTGGCGAGGAGCCCAGTTGGGGAGTGGAAATCTAGGGTTAGGACCGGCTGGGTGTCGTGCCAGTTGATCTGAATCGTCCCTCCCCTCATCTTCCAGTTGACTTCTAGGATTTTTTCCCCCTTTCCACTTCACTCTTTTGTTCGGAGTTGAAAGCTCGGGAACTAGGGTTTGGCTAAATAGGGGAGGAGGGGGGTTTGGCAATTGGCGCCCAGCCGAAGGTGATCTGAAAGGCGGGAAGACGAGGGGTGGTATAAATACGAGTGAAGTGTAGACCATTTTAATGGCTCACGTGGCACGTCCCGGTTGGACTGTAAGCAAGTACCATTTAAGTAGCAAAAATGCTCACAATAGGGGGTATCAGTTAATTGGGATGGTGAGGGAAAACAAAAAAAAAAAAGGAAAAGTTTGACAGAAGTCCTTTTTTAGAGATGACTTTTAGTTGCAGGACACATTAATTTCAAAATATAGCTCAAGTCCCTCTCGATGAATACAAACTCTTTCTAAAGATGAATGTATATTCTTTCTGAAATGAATATATACTGCTTCTGAACACGAATATATACTCTTCCTGGAGACAAATATATACTTGTAGGGACATTAGCTAATATAGCAAATTATGGTGTCCTGCGGCTAATATTGCAAATTAGTTAAGGACCTATACCTAATTTGCCCGAAAAAAAAAGAAAAGAAAATTTTATTCATTCCCTAAAAATCTGCAATTAACCCCCATTTTCAACAAACTTGAATACACCCTGTTTTCTTTTAGGGGGAATAAGAAAGAAGCCCTTTTAGATCATCTCTTAGAGATGCAGTCCTGATCAAAAATCTTTCCAGTTGAGCTCAAACCCCTCTGGATTAAAATGTTCCTTTTCTTCATTTGAATTTAGGTTTGGCTGCCACTCATCCGCCGCCGCTGCTACCCCCGTTGCCGGACCTAACCGAACCCCACCTCGCCCCGTCCAGACCTAACCAAACCCGTCTCTGTTAAGATGATATCAGAGACGCAACGAAAGTCAGAGTTGATCCCGTGGATTGATTCGGTGTGCGGTATATTTTAAAATTTTCATTTAAAGCAATCATATTTTCGTTAGCCATCGTACGTGAACCTCCTCCAACAGTCGATTGAAGGTTTGACCCTTCGGGATGTGGCGCGCTTCAAAGTGCTGAGTTGTGACTTGTTGGGCTGTCACACAAGCACTATAGAGTAGAAAGGTAGAGTTGACACTAGATGTGGTGACGAAGTTCGGCCGAAGCCTACGTCGCCGTGCGGTAAGACGCAACCTTTGAATCCACTATCTCTGAATGAAGGACAGCTACTCTCGACAGGCCGAGGAGTGCTTCTTACAAGATGACAGAGGGTGGAGAGGGGATCTGAAAACCAGAAAGCTCGGGGAGCTCTGGAAAACATAAAGTGGGATTATGGTTTGGATTTTGGGATCCGAAATCATTTACAGGATTTACTATTTATAAGGGCTTAGTTTATCTGGAGAATATTCCAGGAATATTCTCAGAAATATCCGGGGTTTGGTAAATACCCGAGGGGATTTACTAGACCCCAGATAGTACAAGTGGGCTCCAGGCAGGGCTGCAGGTCCCACCGTCATACCCATGGGCCCCAAGCAGGGCTGCAGATCCCACCATTGGACTCGTGGGCCCCAGGCAGGGCTACGGGTCCCACCATTGGACTCGTGGGCTCCAGACAGGGCTACGGGTCCCACCGTTGGGCGTTAACTAGATTTTGCACCCACAGTTACCTCCTCCTAGCTAGATAGGTGCTTAACCTAGCTGGCTGGGACTTCCTGGTGCAAGGTTGGTCACTTATCTATCAACCTTATGTTCGGGACCGTCCGTCATGTATCTGACGGCCCGTTATGCGGGGCCGACCGTTGTCTGCTTGTCGATCCCCTATCCGGGGTCGACTGTTGTCTGCTTGTCGATCCCCTGTCCGGGGTCGACTGTTGTCTATCTGCCGACCCCCTGTCCGGGGCCGACCGTCGTGTGTCTGCCAACCCGTTGCGCGAGGCTGACCGTTGTCTGCTTATCGATCCCCTGACCAGGGTTGACTGCTGTCTGTATGTCGACCTCTGTCCGAGGCTGACCGTCGTGTGTCTGCCGACCCTTTACGCGGACCCGACCATCGTCTGCCTGTCGACCCCCTGTCCGGGGTTAACAGCTATCTGTTTGCCGACCCGTTGCGCAGGGTCGATCGTCGTGTGTCTGCTAACCCGTTGCGCAGGGTCGACCATCGTCTGCCTGTCGACCCCCTGTCCGGGGTTGACAGCTGTCTGTCTACCGACCCATTGTGCGGGGCTGACCGTCACGCCCGCCGACCCCCTGCCAGGGGCCGGTCGGGTGTGCGTCTGCCGACTGTACGCATACCCCCGCCCAACCAACTAGGTGGTAACCTAGTTGGTTGGGACGTCGTGGTGCGAACGGGTCGGCACCTAGCCGGCAGGGGTTGGGGGTTCGATGCCGGCAGAGGGGCGGAGTCATGCTGAGGGGACCCCTTGGGGCCAGGGTAGGCGAAAACTGCCCAAGGGGGGTCGGATGCAAACAAAGGGGAATAGGGGGTCGATTGCAAGACGAAAAAGGTTGGAGGGGGTGATTGTAAATGTAGGAAAAATGGGTGAAAAATTACGAGCCGGAGCTACGTACGACGAGACGTAATGGTCGCATCCAGGATCGAAATCCGCCGATTTTAGAGCCCGTGCAATCCTCGTATGATCCTCTAGAAGGGCGGCCATAGACAAGGAAAGTATAGAGCTCATAAGACCATCATATCGCGAAGGAGAAACAAGATAAAATGTGAGTAAAAAAACCAAATTACGGAGAAAAAATATGTGAATTCGCAACCCGGAGCCCTGTACGACGAGAGATACCGTGCGTATCCGGACCCAAAATTTATCGATTTCAGAACCATTGTGATCCTTACATAGCCGTCTATAAGGGCAGCTAGAGTTGAGGGGAGAATGAAGGCGATGAGCCTATCATTTCGCGATGGAAAAACAGGATAAAAAGTGTCAGGGCGATCCTCATTTTGGCTGGTCGGTTTTGGTGTCATGGCCAAAACCGACCAGGCCAAACACCTGGTCGGTTTTGGTGTGGTGATCTGGTCGGGTGGAGGGGGTGGGGGCTGGTCGGGTGGAGTGGTGGGGATGGTCAGTTTTGAGGACCCAGTAGAACTGAAACACTGAACCCCATCTCACTCCTCCTCTCTAAACCCCTCTCACTCTCACACATCGATTGATCAGCGGGGCAAAACCGATAAGGCCTGGTGGTCGGTTGCTGTGCTGGTCGGGTGGTAGTGGTGGGGAGCTGGTCGGGTTTGAGGAGGAGATAGAGTAAGATGGGTGGTCGGGTTTGGGGAGGGGAGAGAGTGAGGAGCTGGTCGGGTGGGTTTGGTGCTTTAGTGCTTGTATGATCACACCCTCTGAATCTCTCTCTCTCTCTCTCTCTCTCTCTCTCTCTCTCTCTCTCTCTCTCTCTCATCCTCTCTCTCTCTCTCTCTTCAGTGCAAGGGAGAGAAGGTTGGTCGGGTTTGAGGAGGAGAGAGGGTGAGATGGGTGGTCAGGTTTGAGGTGTCATGGCCAAAACCGACCAGGCCAAACACCTGGTCGGTTTTGGTGTGGTGATCTGGTCAGGTGGAGGGGGTCGGGGCTGGTTGGGTGGAGTGGTGGGGATAGTCGGTTTTGAGGACCCAGTAGAACTGAAACACTAAACCCCATCTCACTTCTCCTCCTCTAACTCTCACTCTCTAACCCACTCTCTCACTTCTCTGAACCCCTCTCACTCTCTCACGCATCGATTGATCAGCAGGGCAAAATCGACCAGGTCTGGTGGTCGGTTGCTGTGCTGGTCGGGTGGCAGTAGTGGGGAGCTGGTTGGGTTTGAGGAGGAGAGAGAGTGAGATGGGTGGTTGGATTTGAGGTGGAGAGAGGGTGAGATGGGTGGTCGGGTTTGGGGAGGGGAGAGAGTGAGGAGCTGGTCGGGTGGGTTCGGTGCTTTCGTGCTTGTATGATCACACCCTCTGAATCCCTCTCTCTCTCTCTCTCATCCTCTCACTCTATCTTCAGTGCAAGGGAGAGAAGGTTGGTCGGGTTTAAGGAGGAGAGAGGGTGAGATGGGTGGTCGGGTTTGAGGTGGAGAGATGGTGAGATGGATAGTCGGGTTGGGAGGATGTAAGGGGGTTTGGCTGGTCGGTTTTGGTGTCATTGCCAAAACCGACAAGGCCAAACGGTTTGAGGCGCTCAAACGGGGTCCTCTCTCAAAAGGGGTCTCTCTCACTCTTTCTTTCACTCTCTCTCATCCTCTCACTCACTCTCTCATGCACTCTCAATCTGTCACCCTCTTAAATTAAAAAACCCAAGACTAAACCTAAAAACCCCTAAATCCTAACCCTAAACCACTCCCCCTAATCTCAAACCAAAAAACCCGACCCTAAGCCTAAAAACCCCTAAATCCTAACCCTAAACCCTTCCCCCTAATCCTAAAACAAAAACTAAGGTTTTCCTACCGGCTGGGCAACTCTCTCGGTTTGCATGAGCACTGGAGAAAATTTCCCTGTGTTGTGAAAATTTCCCAGTTTTTCTCGAAGATCGTGTCGGGAGATGTCATCGAGGCTATAATTAGGACTCAAGGGACTCTCACATGCGTTTGCTGAGAAATCTGTCTGAAGTCTCTAAAATCTCTCAACTCTCAGATTCTGTGTTTTTGCTTGTTTCTACGTTAGATGTCAGGCGAGGGTGCTTCTGGGTCGATGGGGAAGAAGGGTGTCATTCCTCATCTGAAGAAGGGCTTCAAAAGCTTTTTGACGGGGTCGTCGGAGGCCAAGGGCTCGATTTCTCATCCAGAGGGAAGGCCTCATGAGGAGGGTCGATCTTCTCATTCTGAGCCGAAGGCCTCGAAGGGAAAGAGTTCTAAGCCGGCTCCAGCCACTAAGAAGACGAAGAAGACGATGAAGAGGTGTCCTACAGGGGGGGCGACTGCTCCTTGCAAGCCTTCGCAAGTTCCTCGCATACCATTCGAGTTGGGGCCTCTAGTGCCGATTGAGAAGGAACCCCTCTTCATCCATGACAAAGGCCTTCACCCGATAGAAACGCGACGTAAGGAGTGGGTGAAGATGGCGAGACTGTTCAAGAGTCACGCTCATATGCCGAGCTACCCGACGATTTGCAAAATGTTTGGCATTGATCCTTAGGTTGTCTTCCTCAACAACATCAGCAAGGAGAATGTATTGGGAACGATTGTTTCTTTGGGTCAACTTAATTGCGGGATGAGGCTACCCCTTCTAGCGTTTGCTGCTCGTTTGCTGAATACATCGGGCATCGCTCCTGGGCAGGTAGGAGGAAATGAATGGTGTGTGATCTATGCATTCTGTCGTGTGGAGTCAGATCGGCAGGCTGAGCTTCGAAGTTGTTATTCCGGTTTGCGAAAGGGCGAGGCAGCACGTATTGAGCTGGGCTACTTCTTTTTTCATTACAAGTGGGTCTTGAACAATGTTAAGGGGTCCACCTTCTTCTACCTTAAGGACATATCTACTCTGAGGCCAATTGAGTGTCTACCCGATTCCGACGAGACTTTTACGAAAGGTCCCTTCTCGGTATCGGGTAAATGGTCGCCACTTGCTGTGCCGGAGTTAATGCGATACGAGGTATCAGAGGAGGTGAAGAGTTACCAACCGGGTGAAAATTTTGGTTGGTCGTCGCAACGTGCAGCGACGATCGACAATATCTTCTTGGAGCTGACGTGTGGTAGTAGGTTATGAAAACAGTTATGCTTCTGCCTTGTGCACTTCGGAACGAAGAACCTGCTGCATCGTCTCTCGACTCATTATGAAGATAATGAGACCATGTATTTCGATTATGGGGACGATGAGTGGAATCGGAAGTAGGTGAATATTGCTGGGCCTTATCTGGTGGAGAAACCAAGGAAGTTGATCATTGAGCCCAAGATGTGTAGGCGTAAGAAGGTGGTCAAGGGTGGAGATAAGGCAGTTCCTGCCACTATCCCTTTGCATTCATCATCTCTACATTCTCTTTCAGTGGAGGATACTTCTAGTGCCAGGGACAACAAAGATGAAGATGAAGAGCAGGAGGAGGAGGAGCAGCAGAAGGAGGAGGAGGGCGGCGACCAGAGCTGCATGGAGATCCCAGTGCCTCCTTCGATAGAGTTACTCCACGGTCGTGGCAAGGGAAGGATGTCACCTGGCATGGTGGCCTTCGCTTGCTGATTGGAGGAGGAGGAGGAGCGAGAAGATGAGAGGCAGTAGGTGCCTTTCGAACCTGGTTATGATTTTGGCCCTTTGATGACAGGGCCCAAAGGTAAAGGAAGACGGTATCCGAGTTCAAAGTCGCGCTTGGAAATAGTGTCTGGGCTTGCCCCGGAGTTGGAGGCTTCTCATATTGGCTTGGCGGCTACTTCCGAGGCACATCTCCATGCGGTGAGGGACCGACGGAAGAGGGGACAGTTTGTCGCTGCTACCGTAATGCACGCCCTGCCGGAGTCTATTGTGGAGCCTACAGCAGAGATGGAGAATTGGGGTTCAGTGCAGCCTACATCAGGGTGGGCCGAGTGAAACTCGATGCAGCCTGCAGTAGGGGAGGCCATTGGGGTGTGGCGCCGCCTATCCTTACTACTCCGAGCGTCATCATGACGACAGGACAGGTGACGACGTTACCCCCTCCTCTAAGGAGGGGTGAGAAGAAGGCTAAAAGGGAGAGGACGTCTGAGGGACGTGAAGCGGCAGCAGCCGGCAAGAGGTTGTTCGAAGGTTTAGATTCTAGAGACTATCTTAGGATGGCTCGACATGCAGCAGATGCGTTTAACGTTCCTCCCGATGTTTCCTTCGATCGCTGTTTGTGGATGGTAAGTTGATATTCATGTTATTTGATTTTAGTTTAACGTTTTAAGAGTTGACGCATTTTCTTTGTTTGTAAATGGGTGCGGCAATTCAGGTTGCTCTCCACGGCTTCCGTCTTGAATGGAAGGATGAACGGGAGGGATTCAAAGCAACGATCTCCGAGATCAGGGCCAAGCTGGAGGAGGCGAGGAGAGTGGTTTCAGAGTCTGGCAAGGCACATGACCAAGCCTTGGAGAGGCTCTCTGATCGTTGCGCTGAGTTGGAGGCCCTTCAAACTGAGATGCGGGTCTGCACAAACGATGTTCAGTCTCTGAGGCATCTGGACAGGGAGCAGAAGAGGGTTATCAAGGAGCTCCGATCTGAGATTACAGGCATGCAGAAGACGGTCGATGAGGCGCTGGCGCTGGCCGACTCGAGTGCTTAAAGAGGTGCTAGCGCTGGCCATCTTTTGTGACGAGATGTTGGCACTGGCCGACAGGTTGATGAGTATTTCGGAGGTTGTGCCAAGGGCCGCCGACCGTGATCGCTCACGGAGATCTTACTGACTTGTATTCTACAGTTATCTTCTATATCTGTGCTTTGTGTTTGTCTTTTATTTTGATAATAAAGAACATCTTCTGATCAGTTTGCACATGTTTAAAATGGTGAATGATGATTATAATGCTTGTATGCTAGGATGATGATCAGAATGCCTTCAAATATCTTTGAATTTTTAGGTGGTAGCCTTGGGGCTTTGTTATTGAATGCCAAGGTTATAGTCTTGGACTTACCGGTTGATGACGATGAGCGCTCATAGTTCTTAGCATGATACTTTTGTATTGGTCGGACTTAGGCGGAGTGTCTTCTAGGTCGAGCCTTTGTCTCTGGACCGTAGCTTTATACCGTTGTAGGTTAGCTGGCTGTGTTGCCAATGATTCGAAGTACTCAGCGTAGCGCCCTTGTATCGGTTGGACTTAGGCGAACCGTCATTTTAGTCGAACCTACGTATCGGGACACATAGCTTTGTACCGTTGCAGGTTAGTCGGTCGTGTCGCAACGCGAACCGAACTAACTATGGCGAGGCACTAGTGCATGTGTCCTTACGTGACATCGGGAGCACGTGCGATGTCAATGATTTGGAGTACTCAGTGTAGCGCCCTTGTATCGGTTGGACTTAGGCGAAGCGTCATTTCAGTCGAACCTACATATCAGGATACATAGCTTTGTACCGTTGCAGGTTAGTCGGCCATGTCGCAACACGAACCAAACTAACTGTGGCGAGGCACTAGTGCATGTGTTCGTACGTGACAACGGGAGTATGTGCGATGCCAATGATCCAGAGTACTCAGCGTAGCGCCCTTATATCGGTTGGACTTAGGTGAAGCGCCGTTTTAGTCGAACCTACATATCGGAACACATAGCTTTGTACCGTTGCAGGTTAGTCGGCCGTGTCGCAACACGAACCAAACTAACTGTGGGATAGAATAGGATTTGAAGTTGAATTTAATAGACTTATTGAATCTAAAGTGTCAACCTCCTCTTTATTGATAACTTGGTGGAGATTACAATCATTGATAAAACTTTTTGAGATGTGATGCATTCCATGCTCTTGGTAGCCACTGTCCTTCCAGCATCACTAGTCGGTATGAACCTTTCCCTCTGACCGATTCGACAATGTATGGTCCTTTCCAGTTCGGAGCGAACTTGCTGCTGCCATGTTCCTTGGTGTTTGGGAAGATCGTTGTTAGAACAAGTTCATCGACGTTGAACTGTCTTTTGCTAACTTTGCGATCGAAAGCTGACCTGATCTTTTGTTGATAGCTGGCGATGCGTACGACCGCTTGATCACGAAGTTCGTCTGCGTAGTCGAGATCGCCGATGCGAAGTTCCTTGTTGATCTCTCGTTCGATTGCGAGGGACTTGATAGTTGAGTATATGGCTTCGGTTGGCAGAACTGCTTCCGACCCGTAAGTTAGGCGGAAGGGAGAAAATCCGGTCGATCGTCGAGGTGTGGTTCGATACCCCCATAGCACCTCAGAAAGGACTTTCTCCCAGAGCCCTTTCTTATCTTCTAACTTCTTCTTAAGTATGCCGAGGATGGCTCGGTTGGAGGCTTCCGCTTGACCGTTGCACTGAGGGTATCTCGGGGTTGAATAGAAGAGTTTGATCCCATGCTCTTGGCAGAAGTCCCGGAATTTGTCCGAGTCGAATTGTGCTCCATTGTCGGCGATGAGCACTTGGGGCGTGCCGAATCTTGAGAATATGTTCTTCTTGATGAATTTGATGACCTCGTCATCTGTCTCACAGAAGAGAGGTACAACTTTGACCCATTTTGTGAAGTAGTCAGTTGCCAACAGTAGGTACTTCTTCTTGCTGGGAGAAGGTGGGAATGGACCAAGAAAATCCAACCCCCATTGATGGAACGGCCAAGGACTCGTCAGAGGGTGGAGCTCAGATGCAGGAAGAGGGATTGCTCAAGCGTGTTGTTGGTAGGGTTCGCACTTCTGGACGAACTGCCGAGCGTCGTTGGCCATAGTGGGCCAATAGTAGCCTTGGAGTTTGACTTTTCCTTCGAGAGATCTGCCGCCATAGTGGTTTCCGCAATCTCCGGGAAGGATGTCTGCTAATATAATTTCTATTTGTCTAAGGCTGACGCATTTGAGAAGGATTCCGCTGTGGGACTGGAAGTAGAGATCGTCTCCTTCAAGGCGATAGAGAGGGAGTTTTCTTTGCAATAGTTTGGCTTGAATCGGGTCTTTAGGTATTTTGTTGTGCTTGAAGAAGTTGAGGATTGGCCATCTCCAATCTGACTGATCTTCGCTTAAGGCATAAGTGAAGATCGGCTGCCTCCAACCCTTTCTTCCGTTTGCCGTGGCGATAACTCCGTGTTGCTCAAGGCTCGCCTTGGGTAATTCCTGGTATTCGATGCTGACGTGGCGTTGATTGACTGGATCTCCCAACACTAAAGCAGTATTGGCAAGGGTATCGGCTTTGCGATTGTCTGCCCTTAGTATTTGGAGGAACTTGATGTCTGTGAACTGCTTCTTGAGGTGTTGTACGAGGTCGAGATAGTGCAACATCATTTCGCCTCGTGCTGCATAATCCCCGTTGATCTGTCTGATGACCAACTGGGAATCACTATAGACGTCGAGGTGTTCTAGGGCTGTGCAAAAACCGACCCGAACCGCCTAAACGAACCGAAACCGACCAAAATTTAACCGAAATAACCGAACCGAACATCAAACCGAACCGAAAACAAACCGAACCGACAAAACCGATTAAATCGGTTTCGGTTTCGGTTCCCGGGTATGAAACACCGAACCGAAACCGAAAAAACCGACCCGACTTCTTAAATCATAAACACAACGGCCATAATACTTTTGTTTCAAGTAAGTGCAAGTACGAAGTAATTATGTTACATCTACAATGCTTCAAAAGAGTGAACGTCGGTTGATTTTGCTTTGAACTTTCATTTTGGCACTATGTAAGAACATAATCATCCACTTATTTTTGATGAACTGACGATTAAGATTCAAGAGTCAAGGGTTCTAGCATAACTCATATTAACCGAAACCGAACCGAAAACCGATTACACCGAACCGACAAAAACCGACCATTTCGGTTTCGGTTTCGGTTTTGATTTTTCGAAAACCGAAAAAAAATAAAACCGACAAAACCGACACCGAAACCGACCGACAAAACCGACGCTCACCCCTAAGGTGTTCTACCCCCAGTGCTTGAGCAGTCTCCAATCCTGAGACGAGAGCTTCATACTCGGCTTCATTGTTGGTGGCATTGAACCCGAGGAGGATAGCTTTCTCCAGGTGGTCTAGTTCGGGAGATATCAGAACTATCCCAATTTCCGAACTGACAGCACTTGAAGCTCCGTCGGTATAGAGCTTCCATCGTGATGCGGGCGCTGATGGAGCCTTTGAGCTCGGACAAGGGGCCTCAGGGCTCGGACTGAGGCATTCCTCATCCTTGTCGTTGAGGTGCATCTCGGGATCATCTTCAAGGGCGATAGAATCTTCCACAGGGAAGTCTGCCAGGAAGTTAGCTATGGCTTGCCCTTTGATAGAAATGCGAGGCTCGAATTGGATACCGAGCGAACTCATTTCAATTACCCATTTGGTCATCTGACCGGCTCGACCAGTCTTGTCGAGTATGTCTTTGAGAGGATGCTCAGAAGAGACGGTGACCAGATGGGATACGAAGTAGGGGCGGAGTCGTCGGGAGGCCGTTAGTAGAGCCAAGATAATTTTTCTATCTTCGAGTAGCGAGTTTCGGCCGGCAGGAGGGTGTGGCTGGTATAGTAGACAGGACGTTCGATGGCATCCCTTCTGCTGACCAAGACTGCACTGATGGCTAGACCGGTGACGGCGAGATAGTGCCATAGGGGTTCCGCTAGCAACGGTGCTGTCAAGATGGGGGATTGGGTGAGATAGAACTTGATGCTTTGGAAAGCCTGTTCACAAGTCGTGTCCCATCCTGATGTGTCAGCCTTGCGGAGTTTGTCGAAGAAGGGCTTGCATTTGTTGGAGGATTTCGATGCGAATTGATTGAGTGATGCTAGCCTTCCTGTGAGGCGCTGAACTTCTTTCTGATTAGAGGGTGATGGCATGTCGAGTATTGCTTGGATTTGGTCGGGATTTGCTTCAATGCCCCTTCTGGTTACTAGGTGACCCAAGAACTTTCCTGATTGCACTCCAAAAGCGCATTTGGCTGGATTCAGCTTCATGCGGTATCTCTTTAGGATTTGGAATGTTTCGGTGAGGTCAGAGAGGTGTTCCGCTCGAGTTTGGCACTTGGTAAGCAGGTCATCAACGTAGACTTCGACGTTGCGACCGATCTGTTCTTTGAACATCTTTGTGACTAGCCTTTGGTAGGTTGATCCCGTATTTTTAAGGCCAAAGGGCATGACGTTGTAGCAGTAGAGACCCCTATCCGTCACGAAGCATGTCTTCTCTTGATCATCCCGATGCAGGGGGATTTGATTGTAGCCCGAGTACCCATCCATGAAGGATAGTAGCTCGTGCCCAGCGGTGGCGTCTACGAGTCTATCTATCCTTGGCATGGGGAACGGATCTTTGGGACATGCTCTATTGAGGTTAGTGAAGTCGATGCAGACTCTGATCTTCCCATTCTTCTTTGGAATAACGACTGTGTTTGAGATCCAAGTTGGATACTCAACTTCACGGATGAAGCCGACAGCAAGTAACTTGTCGATTTCTTCTCGAACCGTAATCAGTCGCTCTGGTCTGATGGTTCGAGGCTTCTGTTTGATTGGGTGTGCTCCTTCTTTGATCGTGAGCCGATGACAATCATCGTCCGGATTGATCCCAGGCATGTCTTCGAAGCTCCAAGCGAAAACGTCGGTATTGTATTTGAGGAATGAAACCATGTCTTGTACTTCTACACTGTTAAGGCCAGTGCCAATGAAAATCTCTCGAGGGGGACTACCGTTGCCGAGGTCAACTCGAACAATTTCTTCGATTGAGGGTGGAACCTCCCATTCCAGAGGTGCAAGCTCGGGCATTAGGGGCTCCCTTGATTGCTATCTGGTTGAGGGACCGGCTTCACTAGCAGAACGCTTTGCTGGCGTAGCCTTGGGCATTGATTGATTTTGCACGGCCGCCGCTTCACATGATCGTCCCATTTATTGACTCCCTCGGATGCATCTGATGCCCTTTTCAGTTGAGAATTTAAGGAGTTGGTGATTAGAGGAGGAGACATCATTGATCTGATAAGAAAAGGCCTACCTAGAATGGCATTGTAGTTTGACGTTCCCTCGACTACAGCAAAACGGACGGACACTCGCATATCGCTACTTAGATCGAGTGTAAATTTTGCTTCGCCCATCGTTATGCTCTGCTCTCTGTTGAAGCCAGTAATGATGGTGGAGATTACGTCAAGACTCTCGTATTTATGACCAAGACGTTTGAAGCTATCAGAGAACATGATGTCGACAGAGCTGCCAGTATAGATAAGTATTCAGTTTACTGAGCTTCCGTCGACCATGAGCCGAAGGACCAAGGGATCTCGGTAGGGGGTGCATACTTCGTTGAGATCCTGATCGGTAAAGATGATTGACGGCCATGGGAGGCCTTTGTTGGGCTTCTCTATCCAGGAGTCTTCAACTTGAGCGAGAGTGCGAATGTGATGGACACGTCGTACTTGCCGCTCTATCTCTTTTCAAGTCAGAGTTTGATGATGTAGGTTGCCATGGATGCCGTAGACATTCGCTCGAACCAATATAGGAGTTACTTGACAAGTGACCGACTGGATCCAGCATGCCTCCTTCTCCCTTTAGGGAGGGGGAGGAGGAGGGTGAGAACTGCCAGCCCTGCCTGTCTCGGACTTAAAATCTTGGAGGTGACTTTGCTCTTGAAGGTCTTCCAGGTGGTACTTCAGGCTAAAGCACCGAATGGTAGAATGGTCGTGGCACCCATGGAAGTTGCAATAGACTGACTTGTCTTGCGTTTACTTGGTGCCAGGCTGAAGAGGGTTTGGCCTTCTAAGATAACTCTCGTGCTGGATCTGTTCAAGGATAATGTCGATGGGCAAATTTCAGCTAGTAAAGGTTGTTTTCCGAGGCTTGGTAAGTCTATCGTCTGCCCTTCGTGACTTCTTGGAGGACTCGCTCTCTTTAGCTTGAGCATTGTTCGCTCGGGCTGGTGGTCGTGCCGGCTCCTTATCGATAGGACACTTCCTGAAGTCTCGCCCCTTACGAGCGACTTGATCATCCTCGACTTTGATTTCCCTCTGGATTCGATCGAAGAGCGCTCCAAGGAAATTAGGGGGGTTGCGAATGAGGTTGTTGTAGATATGAAGGTCATAGCGTAGAGTATTTTAGAAAGCCAACATAATTGCCTTGTCGTCGAGATGGCGTCCGGAGAGCGCTGCATGCTCATTCCGGAACCTCCGTGTGAATTCTCAAAAGGTTTCATCCAAACCCATCCGCAGTCGGTAGAGGGAGTCTAGCTTATTCTCCGGTTTGAGGTTCAACCGGTAATGCTGGACGAAGAGATCTGCTAGGTCTCCGAACAGGCTGACAGAGCCTGTGGGGAGATTGTGATACTAATCCAACGACATGTCATCCAGGCTGCCGGTAAAGGTACGACATAGAACCTGGTTGTCATGGTCGTATGGTGTCAATGCTTGCTTGAAGGCGAGGACGTGGAGCGTCGAATCACCCGTCAGACAATTGAACTTGGGGAGAGCAACGGTCTTCCATCCTCGAGGAAATTGGGCTCGGAGAATCTGTCGATGAAACGGCCCTTCTGAGGCGTGGTCGTTCCTTCATCGTTCCGCAAGTCGGGAAGGCGTCCCGAAGGTCGAGGAGGAAGATAGGGCTCAGAAGTTCTTCCTTCTTGATGATGCTTCACCTGGGCTCGGTTGTTGCTGAGGTGGGACCGAGCTCCGGATTGATGTCTTCTGCTGTGAACATCCTTTCGACTACTTGAGTCAGAGGATGAGACCGAGTTGAGTGCCTTTGGGTGACGAGTCGGCTCATCGATACATTCCCAAATGCTCTGTTTAGCTGGAGGAGGTGAGGGTCCCTTTGAGGGAAGCTTGAGGGATCGTCTGGATGGGGCGGGGGAGCCGTGGAGCGGCCGGTGGCCATTTGCTCCATCGTTGATACCAGCAACTGATCGTGGGGGATCAGCTCTTCCTCCGACAGTGATTTGTCGGAGGGAGTCTCTCTCTACCATGAGAGCCGCATTCTGCTTCATAAGAGTGAGGAGTTGGAAGTCCTCTATGGTGATATGGTATGATGCTTGAGCATCGGCACCAAGAGAGACATGTGCTTTCCCCAAGTGCTGAGGGATTTGGTCGGCGAGTTGAGGTGATCATCGAAGTTGAGCTTGGGCGGCACGATCAATTGACGGGCGACTCCTTGAATTGGCAGCGAGTTATTGTTCCGGATGTTGGCTTATTGCAAACCGACGACGCATTGATCGAGTTGTCGAATACTGAGCGTCTGGGTGCATGCCGCTCTCCTCTGGCTAGTCCATCGGTGTTTTCGCCATCTAGGTGTAGCGATGGAGAGAGACGGATTACTCAGACAACCAGTAGCTGCTATCGGAGGAGTTGGGAAACTTAAAAGTTGTAAGTTGATAGGATTCAATCCCACAGACGGTGTCAAACTATAGGGGAGGATTTCGTTAGCTGTCGTACGTGACCCTCCTCCAACAATCGATTGAAGGTTTGACCCTTCGGGATGTGGCGCGCTTCGAAGCGCTGAGTTGTGACTTACTGGGCTGTCACATAAGTACTATAGAGTAGAAAGGTAGAGTTGACACTAGATGTGATGATGAAGTTCGGCCGAAGTCTATACGTCTCCGTGCGGTAAGACGCAACCTTTGAATCTACTATCTCTGAATGAAGTACAGCTACTCTCGACAAGCCAAGGAGTGCTTCTTACAAGATGACAGAGGGTGGAGAGGGGATCTCAAAACTAGAAAGCTCGGGGAGCTCTGGAAAACAGAATGTGGGATTATGGTTTGGATTTTGGGATCCGGAATCATTTACATGGTTTGTTATTTATAAGGGCTTAGTTTATCTGGGGAATATTCCCAGAAATATCCGGGGTTTGATAAATACCCGGGGGGATTTACCAGACCCCAGATAGTACAAGTGGGCTCCAGGCAGGGCTGCTGGTCCCACCGTCATACCCATAGGCCCCAGGCAGGGCTACGGGTCCCACCATTGGACTCGTGAGCCCCAGGCAGGGCTACGGGTCCCACCATTGGACTCGTGGACTCCAAGCAGGACTGTGGGTCCCATCGTTGGACTTGTGGGCCCCAGGCAGGGCTGTGGGTCCCACCGTTGGGCGTTAGCCAGATTTTGTACCCGCACTTGCAAATAATGAATTGAATGGAAACGAACTCATATGGTCATCTACCGAAACTAACATCATAACTATTATACATGCTATACGATAGACCTAGAGGTTTGAATGTTATACCTCCGTGCGGGATTTTAGGACCACGATGTATTTCTATGAGGTTGAAGATGACGGAAGTATCCACGTGCAAGGATGAAGCTCTTCTTCCTCGAGTAAACCCGATCTCGCAGATTGATCGGGATTCTTGCACTCCAATCTCTGAGTGCTTCAAAGTGAAAGCTTTCTCTTTCTTTCTCACACATACATACTAGGAGAAGAAGATGAGAGAAAGAAAGAGAGAGACTTTTCTCTTCACACTCGAGATCAAACATGAGAGAGACAGAGAGATGATAACCCGAGAGAGAGGGGGAGAGAGGCAAAACCGAACCACAAAGACAAAGGGGAAAGGGGGGGATGGACTTTCTCAGATTTTATGAGAGGGGGCCCGGTTTTCCTTTCCTTATTTGCCTTGGGAATCGAACCCTCCTCTCCCTTTGCCAGTTTCTAGTCGTCTCTCTCTCTCTCTCTCTCTCTCTCTCTCTTTCAATCTCTAATTAAAAGCTCCCTTATTACTTGTTTGCCATATTTGATTTTGCAATTAAGGGGAATAGATTTAAATCTTTTTAAATATGGATTATCCCTTAATTATTGAGATGATAACCATATAACCTAACCCTAATGAGGGGGGCGGCCAAGCTAGGGCATGCGGGACATTTTGGTTGGACCAAAAGGCTCTGCATGCATCTAGTGGTCGTTCACCTCATATGAAAGCATGCATGGTTCATCATCATGCACAATAAAGTACCCTAAAACTTAGGGCACCTCATCTGCACCTAGTCAACACGCCGTTGAGTAATAAATAATATTTTTACTATTCATTAGGGTGCCCTTAGTAAAAAGGTAGGGTGCCCTATAGTAAAAATCACTAAATTCACATACCACGTTCTAGTGCGACATGCACACACGGAATAGACTCCTCATGGTATAAAGGCAACTTTGTGTGTCATTACACTACTCTGGGGTTGCCCCTAGTAAACACACTCAGTCCCGTGTACCTACCATGCTCCAGTGTGATGCACTCACGGAACGTAGGACGATTAGGGTATTAATTATTCAACTCATATTATGTTGTTAGACAAGGAGAAAGTAAAAATTTGTAATGATCTTGGATAGGGTGGAACCTTCAGGGACTAGGATTTATGACTTTCAACCGGATTCGATCGACACACTACCCAAGTGTCCCTGTCAATCCTCTAGGTCCCGGTTAACCTGCGTGGCCACCCAGAGTACAACGCATGCTGCACTCCAATTCTCCCAAACTTACTAAACTCTCTTGCATACCCCTGCTCTCCGCTTAGTATTGGTAATTTGATATCCCTCCACTTGGTGCCATGTGTTAACTCGAGCGGTAGAGAGCACCATCACACTCAAGTAACTATATGACTAGGTTCATTCCAGGTTGACTACCACAACACACCTCCAGTTGCTTTGCCCAAGCAACCGGATCCAGTCAATAGCTCTACTACTGACCATCAGTCTTAGGTTTAGTACGATGTATGTCAGACTAAGGAACGCACCTCCCGATAAGGATGTGAATAGTCTGTAGGAGTGGTGTGCCGATGCAACGCCAGCCCGGTAACCCAGTGCACCATGGTATTGGGTTTTGGTTAGATCCCTCACACATTGGTGAACCAAAGTTACACACAATTGGTTAGTCCATCGGTCAACGTTCCTTAGGGTTTAGGACTGATTACCCTAAGTAGAAACACATCTATTTGCGCTGGTGTTTGCTCACCATTATGTGCACCGTATTGGTTCTGTTCGGCCACAGACACTGTGCCTGGCAATGACCATGGTAGAGATTCCCATGCTCTGTCATTCTAACAACATAACATGATAGGGTGACCAACCCTAATCAGAGCTACAAACGATTTAGGCTAATAGTACTAGTCCACCAAGTCTCCCACTCAGATAAACCACTATACAATCATGACTCTTTTAAGTTCATTATATAGAACATGTATAATATGCACCATAAAAGCAATAAATATCAACTCATTTATTAATCAACCAAGGTTTTTACAAGCCTTAGATCATATCTCACTCAATAATCTCCCACTTGGTTTAGCAAAAAATGGGCCTTAAGCTAGTGCATCAAATGATTCAGATAGGGAAAATGGTCATCCTTGATTGTATAGCAAAAATGCTCTCCATTGAACATCAGTTATCCTGTTTTTATAAAATTTTTTTTGACGAAGTGGCATCCAACAATTGGGCCGTAAGTAAGTACGTTGAACAACCCCTATGACACATCAGACTTTTCAGTTTTTTTTCTTGGCGACGTGGCAACCAACGATTACCATGTCAACCCTTATCAACAGTCTTTGTTATCCTAGTCAACATGGCAAGTTTATAAATTTTTGAGGGACTTCCCTCACATGTATTATAGATTTAAAAATATATTTGTAACTAAAATAAAATAGATAGCACACAAAAAACAAAGAAATTCGTTGCTCCCGTGTGATCCATATCGCCGAATAATTTGGGGAATAGTTTTGTTTGCTCTTGAGTTTGAAAATTATTCACAAAATTTTTAATAATTCAGAGAATATTGTTATTCTTTTTTTTTTTTTGGTTCATCAAAGGGGAGGTTACTAAAGGACCTCCAAAAGGCACCACAAGTCGGCTCAGTAAAGTATAACCTGCCCTCCGACGGAAACATACAACCTGCCAACTGGCATAAACACACACAACCCACCACCCACACGGGATACATCAACTAACCGTGCCGGCGATCACACCAGTCGTCGGACTCCGACGATGTGACACAAAGAAAAAGGGGCAAGTAGACGCCCAATACTACCAGCAAAACAAAAAACTGGACCAAACACCAGATCCACCACCACCATTAGCTCCGGTGGAGAAGAAGTGCCACACCTCCCTGATCTGCGTTGAAACCCGGCTACCTGTTGCCTCAAACCCCCAGGAACCATCACCGAGCAGAGGAGGGGTCTGGAACAACCATGACAGACTCTGGCCGAGTCCAGAACCACCACTTCGGCTGCTAACCAACCGGGACCCCTCGAGCCGAGAGCCGTCGATGTCGATTCGAGCAGAAGGGAATCCCCTATGGACGAGGGAAGGAAAAAGTGGTCAGATCCATTCCCCTAGAAGCTGCCCTATCGGATCCCTTGGTCTCTCCGGCACTGCCGCCTGTGTCCAGAGAGACCAAGAGGGGGGGGGGAGCTCCGCTCTGATTTTTTTTTTGTCCCGGCGGCAATAATATTGTTACTATGCTTGCTTCTGGTTAAGTTGGATTTTACCGAGCATCATCCCCATTCACCGGAAAAATAAAGGAGTTGACGTGTGAGAGGTTCTTGACAATATATCCATCCCTTGAATCAGACACCTTGAAAAAGTTTCATTTAACCTAAGACCCCTGCCTTTTTTGGTCAACCCGAAACTACCCCACCAGTTTCTTCTTCGATTTCTCCCGAGCAGCTCCGGCGATGGTGGCTGCAACAGAGGCGGTGAGCAGCTCCAACAACGATGGCATTCGGCGAGTAGCAGAGGCAGAGGCGGCAGCAAGCAGTTCTGGTGGCGGTATTCGGTTCGGTGGAGGATCCTAGGTCTAGGGTTCATCCCATGACCTTTAGATCTCAGAGTTAGGAGTTAGGTTCGGTAGCGGCATTCGGTGGTTGTGATTAGCTCTAGAGACATCAAGCAGTCGGCTAAGTGGTTCAAGTGTGGGTAGGTGTATGAAATAAGAGTAATGCTGCTGGAGCTTCTTAATCACAAGCAGTTCGGCAGTCGGCTAAGTGATTCACTCTTATTTCAGTCACTTAAACCCCCTAATAGTTAAAAAACAATTGAGTTTTGATAGGATAAAAATTACTAAATGAGGAAACCAAGTGGTTGACAAAAGGGGCATTGTGCTAACATTTTAAAGTTTAGGAAGAGATTTGAAACAAAATAAATTACAAGGGGATTAAATGTTTTTAAGCTAAGCTCTATAGGTGCAAAGTGTGATATACCAAAAAAAAAAAAAACACATCTAAATAAAAGCGACCAAGCCCTTCGCAATAGTAAACCAAGCAGAATCCGACCCGGACCCAAAACGTTTGGGTTGTTTTAGACATGGGATCAGACTGGTAGAGATTGGAGTGTCCCTGTTGTCGTAACAAGCTTTGGGGCGGACACCCATCTCGCAAATTAATTGCGAGTTCTCACCGCTCATCATATCCCGTTCTCCCGCTTGAAGGATCTTGGCTTCAACCGACACAGCCGCTCACCATTTATAGCCGAGCGAGGATAGTCCAATCCGCTGATTAACCGATGTGGGACTAAAAAAACCAATCTTGGTTCTTCGCACATTGCATAAAGAAGCATAAAGGTTGAGATTCTCTCACTTTGGTATGCTTACCGCTACGCGTATTTTATGTAAGGTGTGTCCGATCCGACCAGTTGACCAACGGTGACACCTGTCACTCACCAATCTTCGGATCTCATTGAGCTATTGCTTTAGCACCCAATCCTCTGATCGCCTCGTCAGTCCAACAAAAATAAATCACTCATCGATTTTATAAAAATCATGTTCGACTCCCATATCGAGTAGATTCCCTGATTGAATCCCGATAAGGACACCATGGAGCGAACTTTCTATCAAGACCGTCGTGCCTTGTTTGCGGGTGCGAACCCTGTCCATTGAGGTCATGTTCGTGGGATTGTCGAATTAATAAATAGCAATTGTGTTGTATTCCTCCGTTTCGATCTCTGGACATCTTTGAGCCTTGCTAGCTCTAGCACCTTGTCGTATGACTGGCTGACAGGTTCAACAAAAAACATATATATGTGGTTCTCAAAAAAATCCACCAAGCCCATGCTAGTTTCATCGCCATCATTGGATCTTCGTAACATAATCTTCAAGCATAGGTGGGTGTCTGAAATAAGAGTAATGCTTTATATCCAGCTCGTTTGCCAACACTTGGTTGTCTATTCCATGAGTGGGCAAACTAGTTGGCTACCTATTATCTGGCATTATCCGTGAAATAAGCACCCCCACTTGTGCCACATCAACATTTTGTGGAGGACACGTATTATACTTGCGCCACGTCAGCAAATCGAGCCCCTTCTTATTGGACCCAAATAACGTTCCAATAGGGACCCATCGAGGAGGCTTAGGCCATTGGTCATTCAATCAGAAGAGGAGGGGATTCTAGAGTTGAGTCAGAGCTCTCTTTTCTTCTTCTAGCTTCTTTTTAGTTGCTCCGTGCAACTAGACTTGTAAAAAGCTTTTCTCTGTCTATTGAGAGAACACTCACACCCCCATTCACATTTATTATAGTGCAAACATGGTGGCATCTCTCACCCAGAGACATAGATCGTAAGATCGAACTTCGACAACAACAATCATTGTGTCATCTCTCTCTCTTTATATATATATAATATCTAATTTTACAAACCATACATTTCAATCAAGAATTGTGGGACGAGATCTCTGATCAAGACGGCACACAAATTTTTTTCACAATAAGTACCCCGACTTAAGCCACATCATTTAGTGGACACATATTATGCTTGGTTAATTGGAGGATGACAACTCCACTGACAAAAAGGATAACAACATCTCAAGCATAACCATCTCCTTCTATGACCAAGAGGAGAAACCCATTGCCGATGATAATCAAGAGAAGGTTAGGAGCAAGGAGAAGCTACACCGCTGTTCTGACCTTAACCTAGAGCTCTACATCAGTCCTCCCATCCAACAAGAGTCTATCACCCATCTATATAACAAGGGACGACAGTTTTGTGCTGACTAGACAAAACGGAATAAAAAAGCTGACTATGACAAACTGACTGGACAAAAATGAACCGAATAGATCTAACCATTCGTTTAAAAATCAACGCACGATCTCTCCTTGGTTTCAAATCCCAACCCATGCCATTTAAACTACACTAAACCCCTAAAATCTTGACCCATTGAAATTGCACTAAATCTGATCATTCATCCTGTAATAGTTGTTCGTATCAACGGCTATTGCCTACTGAAATTTCGGCCGCCCCAAACTAACCATCAAGTCAATCTCGAGGAATCTGTTCGAACAGAGATAGTTGTGATTGGTCGATTATAGTGGAGGGGGAGTTGGTCGCGCCGAAGGCGCCCACTTCGTGCCAATCGGCACAGGTGAGGAAATGGGTGTCCCTATGAATGCCTGTGTTGTCGTCGAAAGTATTTTATTGCCGCCGAAGACAACCCTCTGCACTGCCGACAGGCACATGCATGCACTAGTATTATACATGAAAAGAGTACTATGATGCATATCCAACGACTACCCTGGCCTCAGGTTTGGTAGTGGACTTTTGGACTATATGTGCAGTAATGTTCCTAAGGGCTGGGGTATTGAAATTTGTAAGTGGATGTATATAAAATTTTATATCATAATATATAAAAAATAAAATTAAAATAGTTCGAGCCTCAGTTCTAGCTTAGGGCCTCATTATTAGTTGTCCGTACCTTGTCCTTAATATAGTCGGGCTTGAATGCTCGAGCCTTGCCTGACCCAAAATCCAAACTAACTCCGACCAAATTAGGCTCAAATCGAGCCCGACCTGATTGGCCTCGGGCTCTCCCAAGCCCATTAGTAACCCTAACTCTACATGAGTCGGATCCAAGGAAACGAAAAGTCTCATTGTTCAACATTAATGAGGTGGATCACACTTAGCCCGATTGAAAGGTTGTGATGCTGTGTTCTCCATCTTTTTTTTTTTTTTTTTAATATGTTTTTTGGGTGTTGCTATTTACAACCCCCAAATTATTAGGGCCTCCAACTTGAAGGAGCCACCCAGTCCGATTCTAGTTTTAGGTACTAACGACCCCATTTATGATTGGGCACCCCAACAAAGGGTTCAACTCCCCCCTCTCCCACCTCCCCGCTCTGACCACCGTCGCCGCCACACTCACCCCATTTTGCTGATTTATAAAAGAAAAGAGACTTGTACACGAAGGTCGTGGGGTCCACTCCTTCAAACTTTGAAAGAGCTCTGACATATATATATGCAAAGTGGGACCCATTTTTTTTGCCACATATGTCTTCAGAGGTGTTCTCAGAGACCGTTGGAGGGGGACTCGAAGAGCCACGTATACCTTCAGAGGTGCGCTCGGATCCGTTGGACATGCTCCAAACACCTCTAAGCTAAGAGTTTGACCAAGCCTGGTTCAAGGGGCGGCTCATGTAGAAAAGATAGGTCCACTGGCGATCTACTCTTGACCGATCCCCTGTCCTTTTGCATTGCATTCCTTGCTTGGCTCCGAAGAAAGCCTATTCTTAAATAAATCAATAATTTATCTATATATATATATATATATATATATATATATATATATATATATATATATATATATATATATATATATATATATATATATATTTATATGTGTAATAGCTTCAATCCATGGGTTTCCTAAGATTGGCTATATATAAGTAGCTAAAAAGCCCACAGGAGTGTAAGCAAGCCATAGCAGTGGAGATATGGGTCTAAGATTCTCTTGTTTCCCAGCACCGGCGAAGGTTTCCCCGACGAGGGCGTCGGCGGAGGGGGCTCGGTGCGATGCGAAGGCGACGGGGGAGAGGACGGTGAGGAAGAGGATGAACGGTGAAGACACCGAGGCCTTGGTTGTGCTTCACTTTCCTTCTAATTCTCTATATGGGGGTAGCTTTCCTTCCAATATGATTACAAACCTTCTATGATCCCTTTGTTGTTTTTCTGTTTGTTACTACTAGAACAACCCAGTCATGTATTGTGGCAATAAGGATGTGAGGCAGACACAAAGTTGCGTTTGAGATTGTTGGTGTTTTTCCACCTTAGTGTAATCTTGTAATCTTATTTTGGAGTGCAAATCTCTCTCTTTCTCTCTCTCTCTCTTTCGTGCATGCACACACATTGAAGTTTAGAGTTACAATAAACAACAATTGCATCTTAGTGGCAAAGACATCGGCTTTTCTCTCAGGCGGTTGCAGGTTCAATCTTCCGATTTTCTCTTTCACCCGTATGATGACGGTTTTCCAATTAAGCAAGAAATTATCTCTATTCGTTTGTGTTGGCTACCAAGGGTCTGAGCCGTCAGATGGGCTCAAACGTCGATGATTAAAATTAGTAGTTGTGGCGCTAAGAATTCTTCATTTACAAAAGAATAAAAAATTTCTTTGAGACACTGCAAGGGATAGGAGAAAAGGGAGCATTTCTATTTGAACATACAATGGGACTGTTAGGAGATGAAGACTGGGGTTTGGAAAGAATGGAATGCTTCTCATTGAGGGACTGAAGCCTAATATATATGTACATGTATACACACACAATCCGACCCAACTGTACAAATAACCCGACCCATCTCTTTACATTAACACTCCCCCTCAAACTCACGGTGGATCATGAACCGAGAGTTTGCCGATAAAATGCCGGAAGCGAGCAATCGTAAGGGGCTTCGTCAATAAATCAGCAGTCTGCTCCGATGAAGAAATGAATGGCAAGGAGATGGTGTGATCGAGAAACTCCTGGCGAACATAGTGACAATCAACCTCAATATGTTTTGTCCGCTCATGGAATACCGGGTTGCTAGCAATCTGAATAGCACTCCGGTTGTCACAGAAGAGAGGCGTGGGTCCGGATATCACAACTCCCAGGTCTAGTAGAAGGCGGTGAAGCCAGACAATCTCTGCGGTGGTGGAAGCCATATCCCTGTATTCGGCTTCGGTGCTTGAGCGAGCAACAGACTCCTATTTCTTGCCCTAACTCAGACCCGCTAACTTCGTGTCGGGTCCGAAATTGCCAGCCCTACTAACGACCCCATTATGATTGGGCACCCCAACAAAGGGTTCAACTCCCCCTCTCCCACCTCCCCGCTCTGACCACCGTCACCGCCACACCCATCCCATTTTGTTGATTTATAAAAGAAAAGGGACTTGTACGTGCTGATTTATAAAAATGTAGATTTTTAAATGAAGGTCGTGGGGTTCACTCCTTCAAACTTAACATATATATATATATATATATATATATATATATATATATATATATATATATATATATATATATATATATATATATATATATATATATATATATATATATATATATATATATATATATATATATATATATGCAAAGTGGGACCTATTTTTTTTGCCACATATGTCTTCAGAGGTGTTCTCAGACACCGTTGGAGGGGGACTCGGAGCGCCACGTATACCTTCAGAGATGCGCTCGGATCCCGTTGGACATGCTCCAAACACCTCTAAGCTAAGAGTTTGAGCAAGCCTGGGTCAAGGGTGGCTCATGTAGAAAAGATAGGTCCATTGGCGATCCACTCTTCTTGACCGATCCCCTGTCCTTTTGCATTGCATTCCTTGCTTGGCTCCCAAGAAAGCCTATTCTTAAATAAATCAATAATTTATCTATATATATATATTATTCAAATTATCACATGGCCTATAAAAATAATATTTATATGTGTAATAGCTTCAATCCATGGGTTTTCTAAGATTGGCTATATATAAGTAGCTAAAAAGCCCACAGCAGTGTGAGCAAGCCATAGCAGTGGAGATATGGGTTTAAGATTCTCTTGTTTCCCAGCACCGGCAAAGGTTTCCCCGGCGAGGGCGTCGGCGGAGGGGGCTCGGTGCGATGCGAAGGCGACGGGGGAGAGGACGGTGAGGAAGATGATGAACGGCGAAGACACCGAGGGCTTGGTTGTGCTTCACTTTCCTTCTAATTCTCTATATGGGGGTAGCTTTCCTTCCAATATGATTACAAACCTTCTATGATCCCTTTGTTGTTTTTCTGTTTGTTACTACTAGAACAACCCAGTCATGTATTGTGGCAATAAGGATGTGAGGCAGACACAAAGTTGCGTTTGAGATTGTTGGTGTTTTCCCACCTTAGTGTAATCTTATTTTGGAGTGCAAATCTCTCTCTCTCTCTCTCTCTTTCTCTCATGCACACACACTGAAGTCTAGAGTTACAATAAACAGCAATTGCATCTTATTGGCGCAGACATCGGCTTTTCTCTCAGGTGGTTGCAGGTTCAATCTTCCGATTTTCTCTTTCACCCGTATGATGACGGTTTTCCAATTAAGCAAGAAATTATCTCTATTCGCTTGTGTTGGCTACCGAGGGTCTGAGCGTTCAAGTGAGCACAAACGTCGATGATTAAAATTAGTAGTTGTGGTGCTAAGAATTATTCATTTAAAAAAGAATAAAAATTTTCTTTGAGACACTGAAAGGGATAGGAGAAAAGGGAGCATTTTTATTTGAACATACAATGGGACTAGGGGCGGCAATGGGTCGGGTCGGGTTGAGACATAGGTATAAGGGTAAAACACCAAACCTGACCCCGCCCGTTTAATAAATGGGTCAAAAACTTAAACCCAAACCCAACCCGCCTAATAAACGGGTTGACCCGACCCGTTTACTAAATAGGTCGGGTCGGGTTGGCTCGTGTTGGGTCAATATAACCCATGAAAACCTATCGGGTTAGGTCAAGATGGGTCGGATTGGGCCCGGTTGGGTCGGGTTGGCTCGGGTCGGGTTGACACGACCCATTTGGTAAACGGGTCAAGTCGGGTCAATCGGGTTATAAGTACAAACCCGAACCTGACCCATTAAATAAACGGGTCAATCGGGTCAACCTGTTTATGACCTAAACCCGTTTAGGCCAAACCCAAACCAGCTAACTTCAGGTCGGGTTGACGGGTCGGGTTAAGGATTGCCACCCCTAAATGGGACATACTCTCAGACAAACTGCACGGGGGGGGGGGGGGGGGGGGGGGGGGGGGGGTAAAATGATCGAAAGATGTAGCAAAAAAAAAACCTTTTTTTTTTTTTTTTTGCGGTGTAAAATCTAATGTAGTATTCTTGTCTGTCAATGTAGAGAGATATAATGTCTTGAAGCATATATTTAATGAAGATGCATCCATTTTGTGTCTAGTTGAGTCTTGGAATTCACACCCATGGAGAGAAATGCCCCTGGGGCAATTATCTCTCCCTCTCAGTGAGGTGATGGGGAAGGAGATGAAGATTGGGGAGAGAGGGATGAAAAAGAGTGATGTTTGCTCTGATCGAATGGAAGGGAAGTGAGGTGATGAGGATATCTGTATGGATAGCATTAAGGAGATGATGGGGTCGGTCTATGGATTTTTCTTCCTATATCGCTCAAAGGGTTGAAGGGAGATAGTGCATCAAGCTATTTGCAAAGGCCAACTTGATCCTCTTCCCCAAGGATCCCAGATGAGGGAACCCCAGGAGAGACAGCGACTCCAACTATCAGGCATGTACGATCCATACTAGATCTGATTAACTACCCATCATAACTTCTCTACGTTCTTGACAACAAGTCTTTTTTTGTCTCATTAGAGTTTTTCAGTGCCATGTTTTGGTCCTCTTCTCTATTACTTAGAAAAAGCGTGCGATTGGTTCAGGTACAAGATGTTGTGGCGGGTGGATCTCTTAACACCATCAGCCATGTCCTGTGGAAGTATGTGGATGGTGCTCAAAGGTTTGACGATTAGAGTTCTGCAGAGATCACACACTACACATAGAATTCAAAGCAAACACACATACGAACAACAAAAATTCACAGGCAATTAAGAATTTGGATTATCACACAATAGATTACACCATGCAATGGTCACCGTTTGTCGAATCTTGCAAACATATCTGCTTGCCCTCTCAGAACGTCCACGCAAAGATGAGAACATCAACACCGCTATCAATAAATACAGAGTAATACCCGGTCTTGATGAAGACTCGGAGAATAGCTGAAGGAGAATCCGGAGATGGATCTCCACTCTCTTTTCTTCTCTTCTTCTTCATTTCTTCCTCTTTTGTCTCTTCTTTCTTCTCTCTCTTCCTTCCTTCATTCTGTCAAGAACCTGATGAAACTCTAGACCAGGTTCTCCCTCCTGTTCTTTTATCTCTAAGCGATGGATTAAGGCATCTTCACTGCCGTCTCCCCCCAAAACCCTAATGACACACTTCCTCTTATATATTGTGATATCACGGTCATCAAATGATAATGATTCATATGGCAATATCAGTTCTTGTGTGTCTAGGATGTGACCCGATCTTCATTCAGGTAACCAGAGAAAAGTTTGGGCTTTTCAAACTCATCTAGAACTTGAAAACCTGCTAGACCTGGCCTTGCTCCCGTCCCCGATTCATTCGGGTGAAATTGCCTCGGGGTATTGCCTTGCTGTCGGCATCCAATTCACCCAGGCGAGCCTGGTTTTGCCTGAGCGAATGTTCCAAGCCAAATTTCCGACACAAGATACTATCCTTATCATTCATACCTATAGGCCATATTTACACAGAATGACGTGGCATCCAATCACACCGTCCTTTTGCCTGCCACTCCATGCTGAGTGTGATTCACTAATCGGGACAGGATGAAACAAACGGCTGTGATCACGCCACATCATTCCTTGTGAATGAATCGGTAAGAGATTGGGGGCAAATAGTATTTTCCTTCTCAACCGGGACATCATTTTTTGCAGCCCCCAGAGTGAAAGGCCGGGCCCGGTTTAACGCCCAACGCTGCCCTGGCCCCACCTTTCACACAGGCCCATACCTCACTCTTTCAAGAGGATTTCCTATCGTTCTCGGCCGGAGTTTGCTTCGTGCCGCGCTGCTCCGTCCCCGCTCCGATGGGCAGCCTGAACAGGAGCCGGAACGCGTTCTCGACGACCGCGGCTCACCAACAGCTGCCGGCATGCAGCAGGGCGCACCAGATCGGGGCCCTGGCCCTCGTCGCGGTCACCTTCCTCCTCACCAGGGCCGCTGACCGCCTCTCCTGCTCCCTCCCCCCCGTATCGCCGCCCGGAGACCCGGACGCCCTCTTCGACCGATCCGGCGAGCTTATCTGGCCCCACAGGGGCTACGGGGCCCGCCTTTCCCTCAAGATCTACGTCTACGAGGAGCGCGAGATCGACGGGCTGCGGGAGCTGATGCGTGGGAGAGACGGCAAGATCTCGCCTGAATCCTGTCTCAAGGGCCAGTGGGGCACGCAGGTATGGTAATGGAGATCTAGGGTTTCTTTTCGTGCAATTTGTGGGGTTTTAGGCATGAGATTGAGTGTATTTGAAGTTTAGAATTCTGCACGTATGCTTTACATCAATTTCTGCACCAGATTTTGAAAATTTTAATGTAGGAAATATTAATTTTCAAATCCTAAATCAACTTGCGATGGCAATATATTTAAAGGGACGGGATTTTTAATGTAGAGATGGATTTTGTGATCACTTTGGTTATAATTAGCAGTAGAAGCCTCAGATCAAGAGAGCAGTTATGAGTAGAAAGAGAAGAAAGGGGAAACAAATTAGAATGAGAAAAAAAAAAGAGAATGATTGAGAGAATGAATTAACAATATGGCATGGTTGAGCAATGTCTTAAAATCCCTGAACCCGAACTTCAAAAGGAACATATTAATTTCCATCAGTTGCGTCCGCTGCCCTGAGATTGTGTTACGAACCCAACCGTTTTTCTAAAAGCTTCGAAGCTGTTGGAGATCGGGCTCGATAACTATTTAGGCACATAACATACAACCACTCTTCCGCGGCCGACGTCCTTGTTGGCCCACTTTATCGACACTGGCCCGATGGTAGCACTTTCCCTTTTTGGCGGCTTCCACTCACGTACTAGTATTTTAATCTAGCCTATAGGTCGCCTCTTTCGGGATTTGAACCTTGGACGTGGGACTAGTTCTAAACTTCTAATACCAAATGTACGAACCCAACCGTTTTTTCAAAAACTCCGAAGCTGTTGGAGATCGGGCTTGATAACTATTTAGGCACATAACAGATTGCCTTGGACCTAAGAACACCAATCACTAGGCTTTGACAAAGAATTACTATCGGTTGTGAATCCATGCTAATTTGTATAATTTCACCTTCCTTTGTAGATTCATGTTTAACTTCTGTACTATATCCTGGGTGTGATTTTTTACTGAATTTCCATCATTGGTTAACACCCAATGCCATTTTTTTCCCCACAAGTAATTATAGTTTTAAATATATTGACACACTTTCGATTTGTCTCAACACTAGACTTATTCAATGTCCTCACATCCTTGACTAAAAGTGCTTCTTTACCCAAATGTGGGCTATGTGACATTGAAGAAGGTTTCGATGGGGAACACTTCTGCATACTAGGGAAGATCATGGGCCGCACAATTGTGCTTTTGCTGGAGTGCAAGAGTCTTTTGATCTTTTAATGCTGTTACTAGAAGCTTTTGTCGATCTTCCATTTTGTCCTTTAGATGAGACCTCGGTGGATCCCCAATCTTTTTCTGAATTGTCTGCGCATGTGGAAATTGAAAATGAATGATAGATTCGATATGACTATATTGGCCCAATAGTGTGAATATATGTTTGATATTGGAGGTGAGGGACTCTTCTTTTACAGTGATGGATATGGCAAATCACATAGTTCAATATCCACAACGACTAAAAAAACATGAAAAAACGGAAAAGTAAGAAAAAGAGGAATCTCTGGTTGATTAAATAATCTTATAGTGCTATGTTTCCGTGGAACCCTATGTATTATGTTCATCAATTTGACAATTTGGGACATTTTGAACTAATGAGATGGCAGAATCATGTCGTTCAATATGCACAAACACTAGAAAGATAAGGTAGATTTAAAGGTGTTGGATTGAAGTTGTAAGAAAAATTCAAAAATGATTTTACTAGCAATGGATTTGGAAGGACATTGTACAAAGTGTAGGAACAAACTTTTTTTTGGTGATTTTGAATTTGATATGTTAATGATGCGGAACTAACTTTGGTGTGCAGGTGTTGTGAAGAGATCATGTAACATGCTTAACCACTTGCAAAGCAAACACATGATTCAATGAAGCAATTTAATTTATTACGAGTTTAATGGTGCATAATAGCTAGGCATAGGACTAGGTGCATGTGAGCACTGCTAAGCGGATCAAAATAAAGGAGAGGTGACCGTTTGTTAAGGCAAACTTGCAAATATCATCTACGGATCTAGTGACCCACCAAGGGTTTTAATCACAAGTTCTTGGCTCGAGTGGTTTAACAAGGTGAAAGCTCATGTAATGTAGGCATGGTCCTATTACAAACCCGCAATATTAAATAGAACAAGAACAATTTTATTCTAATGATAAAACCGGGGGTTAAAGAGTATCATCGGGATCTAGGATTGATGTACTAGCGGGTGCTAGCCATGCTCAAAGAACCTTGATGAAGCCAAGTGAGCAAGTTGAATCTCCAAAGAGGGCTCCTCGCGTGATGGTTGGGGACAGAATGGACGAGAACTGTTGTCAGAGCCATGTCTGAAGCGTACCTGTGTGCAGCCCGAAATCACGTGCTAAGCTGGTGATCAGCCTGGTCGCAGCTATTTAGGTTGATGATTAATTCTCTTTTACTATTCTCCATTAATCTATCTTGGTTTATTGCTTGATCCTTCCAAAAGATCATCGATCCTGCTGCGATTGTCCTTGAATTCTGCAAAATCTGCACATATTCCTGGCATCACAATTGTTAGTGCATGTGTCTTTGGATAAATTACTCCTACATGACACCATACATTATATTCTTATACACCATTTATCAGCATATGGCAAAACCTGACTAATTTTTTAATTTATTCATGATATTATGAACAATATTGTAATATAAATTTAAGAATAGTTTATTGATTTTACCCCTACATCATCCAAAGCCGACCCTTTCGTGTGCTTGTAGAAGTAATGAAATGCACATCTGTAAATTCAGGTTGGTCAAGAGTGGATCATGGGTTAGCTGCTAGTGTGGGTGACTTGGGTCAGACCATCCAGCTTGCATGTTGAGCGAGGTGTAGTGGTCAGGCCCTTTTTATGTGATAAACAAAGCTGACCAGACCCAAACATGAGTTGGTTAGAACCATTGCTATTTTTGGGTGTTAGTTTGAGGGACTCCAGGACTGATTGTTGATTATGGTAATGGTTGAAATTCTGAGATGTTGTATAAATTTTAATAAATTCATAGTGTACTGTATCTTTGAGTTTTTTTTCCTTCTTACTGTGGTGGTCTTTTTAGGTCAAAATCCACCAGTTACTTCTCAAGTCAAAGTTCCGGACATTACAGAAAGATGAAGCAGATTTATTCTTTGTTCCATCCTATGTTAAATGCGTGCGGATGACGGGAGGATTAAATGATAAGGAGATCAACCAGACATATGTGAAGGTAATTATGATTTGAAAAATCTTTATTGTTCTATTGATCCTACTATAAGCTGCTAAGATGGCTCAATGAATGGCATGCAAGTTTTCTTCCATAGCTTTGAAGTGCAAATATTACAGCAATTTTTGTGTTCAACTTATTTTGTACTGGAAAGCACACGAGCTTGCGTAAAATATCCTGATATTTTTCAACCATGGGTAACTGAATGAACTATGGTATAATTTTGTTGATTATTTTAATGACACATGGTTTTGATTTATTCATGGTTTCACTTAATCTCAGGTTCTAAGTCAGATGCCATATTTTCGCTTATCAGGTGGCCGTAACCACATATTTGTCTTCCCCAGGTACCTACCCCTTCCTACTTTTGATATGACTGCCAATGTATAATTTATTTTTTGCACCTGCTATGTGCACCTTCCTACAGGTCTATTATTTAAGATAACTGATTATGCTTGGGTGGTATGTCATATTTTATTCATTCTGTATAATGTTTTATTAGTTACTTTAATTATACTCAAACAAAACCTTTTACATTGAATGCAGTGGTGCTGGTGCGCATTTGTTTCGCTCTTGGGCAACATTTTTGAATAGATCCATCATTCTTACTCCAGAGGTACTATGTGCAACTAGAAAGTCTAAGAACTTTTTTTTATGAGAAAGAAAGTCTAAACATGCTAAGTAGTTGTATATCCAGAAAAAAATATGAAATAACAAAGATTATTAATGCTGTACAAGTGTACATGACCTGATACATTGGTAGTTTGGGTAAATGTCAACAGAAATACATTTGTCTTTAGCTGTAAGGGATAACTTTGATGTTTTATGCTATTTATATTGGTTATAATACTCTAGTACTCTTGAACTACTTCTGTGGGCTAGTGTTACTTCTTTTACCATTAGCAGGTGCTCTGGTTTAGCCTTTCTGAGTTTTATTTAGATTTTAATGTATATGTGGGCAGTGGTTAATCGTATGCAAATTGAATTATGGTATTTACAACATTGACACGAGTTTCATTTGGCAATATAGATACTTGTGTTGAGCACAGAGATTACCAAAATCCAGATACATTGGGTGTGAGGGTGGACTTGTTGAAACTTGAAACATCTTATGTATGTAGTCTATAATCTATATATACTATCATGTGCATTATGTAGTACTTCTTCCATCGCTTTCTTAAGACACATACTTGTTGCGGTGTCTGCACTTGTTTCTTATGTGTATCTTTGTTTTATGAGGAGTTCGTGCACCCATTATTAAATATACATGTCAATATGTAGTTTAAAATTATTTCGAGATGGAGATGACCGCTGCCCATGTGGCGATTTGAACCCATTCCATTGATTGGTGGACAATCCTTTGCCACTTTATGATGGGAATCAGATCCGGCATGCATATTTTTTGAGGCAAGATCAACCTTGCACGGATTTCAAGGCGATTGGGATTAAATGTTTTTTGGGAATTATTTTAATAAATATTTTTGGGAATTATTAAGTTAATGAATTTTGAAATGATTAATTAGGGTATTTTTAAATATGTATTCAGTAAGATTTGATTAGATTCAATCTTTTTGAATAAGGTAAGCCTTATCTTTTATTTGGGATCATTATCGATCATTTTATTATGTGAAGTCTGTTTTACTGGCTTTCTCGTATTTCAGTACCGATGCTTTTATTGTTTTTTGAAGCTGCCTGCAAGATTTTCTTTCATGAATGTTGATAATATTTTAGTACAGGGGGACCGAACGGATAAGCGAGATACAAGTGCTTTTAGTACATGGAAAGATGTTATCATTCCTGGAAATGTGGATGATGGAATGACCAAACTTTATGGGCCAACTGTAGTCCAGCCCATCCCGTTATCAAAGAGGAAATATCTGGCTAACTTTTTAGGCCGTGCTCAGGGAAAGGTCGGTCGTCTTCAATTAGCAGAGCTTGCTAAGCAATATCCTGATAAGGTTAGCCATCTATCACTATATAGTAGTTTCTTTTCGCACAATTTTGTAATTATATACAATTATGGGTACATGGGAAAATATCAGTATTTGTTATAGATAATTTTCTTAAATTTCTTTCTAGAGTGGAATGGATAGGCATACAAATATGCAATTATGGGTTCATGGGGATTTCATTGCGTGGGGCCCTCTAGGTGTAGTTAGTGTTAAAGGGGAGGGTCCAATTTTCCCATGTTTTTCCTGACCTTTCTTTCTTAATTTAGGCAATGGGGTGTAAGCGAGCATAGAGCCTTCTTATCCCCTTTAATATGGGTATAGAAGGAAAGACCCAGGGAGAAGAAAAGCCACATATAATAAGGAAAGACCCACTATGAAGGGCGAGATGGAGAACCTAATATATATTTATGTGAAGTTTATCTCCTTTTTTAAGAATCTAAAGAAGTGGATGATGTGGCATCCTAGAGGACTCCTGGTGCTATTCTTATATGATTTTCTTCCACATTTCTATTATAACATTGAGGAAGAGGTTTCCCTCTCCTCTCAACTTAATATAATGGATAGATCATCACCTCATTACACATGTTTGTAGCTCTTAAAACCAACTCAACCATCGATCTAAAATAAATTCAACACTTTCCCAACCTAACGTGCTTACCAAATTAGGGCTCGTTAGATCCTATACTAATTAAAGATGACTCCTAAACTCACATACAAAATTGAAATTAGATGAGAATTTGGAGAAAATTTAAACTAATCTACAACTCTTACTAAATTTAACAACTCTAAAAACTGGAGGGAATGCTATCATAAGACTGGAATTTCAATACATTGGAAATATTAATTAATTAAGGACTCCTATTTTGGATAGATATTATACGTAAATAAGAAAGACCTCTAGAAATTCTTACGTAAAAAGGAACCTTGTATAACTTAGGAGATCTCTTCTTGCATCATAACAAATTCCAAGGATGAAGCTTAACCGTTTACATCTGTTATGAATGAAATGAGAGGTGGAGCTTGAAAACAGGGTTTAGCTTTGTTCAAGTACTTTTGTTTGAAAATGATTCCAGTGGTTAGCTATCTAAGGCGCCAAAGAAAGTGTACCAGCACTGATTTTAGTTCCGTAAAACAGGAAGAATTTTCTCGCTTACCACAATACATAGCCACAATTTTACAATTTTTTTCCTTACAAGATGGTTGACTACCTAGCTAGTGGAAAATTTGTTTCATGCGAAGAGCTGTGTCTAATTCTTCCCTCCTTACGAAAGATTTCATGATGATTAATTTCATTGTGATTCGTTGTTACAAACTTAATTTTTTTCCCCTTCAGATAGCATGCATATTGATTTCATTAACAGTTGGAATCTCCAGAGTTGAAGCTCACTGGCCCTGACAAGTTGGGAAGGACTGAATACTTCAATCACTTGAGGAATGCGAAGTTCTGCTTATCTCCGCGTGGCGAGTCATCATGGACACTTCGCTTTTATGAGTCTTATTTTGTGGTCTCTCTCTCTCTCTCTCTCTCTCTCTCTCACACACACACACACACACACACACACACACACACACACACCCACCCACCCGCCCAAACACCCACCCAAGAATAAGCACGCGCACACACACACTCACAAATAAACCTCTCTCTCTCTCTCTCTCTCTCTCTCTCTCTCTCCGCACACACCACACACACACACATACACACACACACAGCGTGCACGGAGTACACATGGCTTGATATGCACTCCTGTGTCGTGGCAGTATACCCATGTCTTGACTGCATATACTTGTGTGTCATGTTTATGCTGGGTGCAGATTTGTAATGATTACGGGACTAGTCTTAATACAGTGAATCATGTACAGGAATGTGTTCCGGTCATCTTATCAGATCAGGTCGAACTACCTTTCCAGAATGTGATCGACTACACCCAGATATCTATCAAGTGGCCGTCTTCTAGGATTGGCGCTCAACTTCTGGAGTACCTAGAATCTATACCAGGCGAGTTTGTTAGCATCCTCTTTTCCTTTGAAGCCTTTCTATCGCTGCTGCAAGTTTAAGTAGCAATCTGTGATGCTTTCTTTTATTTGGTTTCCCCGTGGCAGATGAAGTGGTTGAAGGAATGATTTCTCGGGGCAGGCTGGTCCGGTGTCTATGGGTTTATGCCCCAGATGCTGAGCCCTGCTCTGCGATGCTGGGAATCATGTGGGAGCTACAGAGGAAGGTGAGGAAATTCCACCAGTCGGCCGAAACATTCTGGCTTCACAATGGCTCGATCGTCAACAGAGACCTGATCGAGTTCCACCGTTGGAGAACTCCCGTTCCTTTGCCTTGATGAGATTGGATTTTATCATTCTCCGATTACTTCCTTGGGAAATCATGCTCGATTTGCGCTTGAATCTTGTACGTACGGGAAGCGTAGAGTTGCACAAATCAGAGGCTGCTGTTCCTACAGTGGCAGTGGTAATGAGAAGAAAGATCTGGTCATGGGAAACAGAATCCAGGAGTAGCTGTATAGATTGGTCTAACTGTACTCGCATGTTGTAACTGATATCTTTTGTTTGAGGGAACCATTTGTGTTCGAATTTGATGTACATGAACATCAATCTTGTTGTGACAATCAATGCATAAGCCGGAAGAATCTATGTACATGAACATCAATCTTTTTGGTGGTTGTTTAATTCAGATTCTGCTGGATTCTTTTAGAGTTTTTTTGGCGAGACATAAATGGGATGGGAAACTCATTTGCACGATACATTCATGGGCATGGACAATGGTGTTTTAAGGAAATTAAATATCTCATGTTCTTTTCCGCTGGGCAAATCTATCTAAATTTTTCATGACATTCATTTACTTTGTTCTTTTCTATCTTGAAATTAAATGGGTTGGAAATCTATTTTCTCCGGGCAAGTGTTTCTATTTTTTCCCTTCGGGTAAGTAATGTCTTGTACTTGGTTGGTAATTAATGGCTGATCAATTTTGGTGGGACTCTAATATGCCACCAAATTAGAAAAAAAAAAAAACATTGGAAATTCATTTGCACGTGACATTGGACTAAAGAGCATGTCACAAAGTGAGATTACTCGGGTAAATTAATGTCCAACCTATTTTACTCGCCAAAAAGAACGGATCCTTAAGGGAAATTACAATCTATGGGCTCGAGGAAACTGATGTCCCTAAGGCCCAGGAAATGTCGAAGGCTGCCTTCTCCGTGGATCTATCTTTGCTGGGCATGTCCACCTAATGGCTGCCATCAGTTGCTGCACATATCTGGCTCCCCTATCTCGGTGGCCTCTGCCGAAGGGGTCGACACATTCTCCGTCTCCTGAACCTCGATGTTCGAGACATCTGCTGCATACTCTAGTCTTGCTCCTTTGCTTGAGCAGCAGAGTTGGGGTGCAGAAACTCCAGCCCTTGCAATGCCTACCCTATGCTCCACTGCAAGAAATCCTGATTCTTGCTCAGCAGTTGGGGGATCAACAGACAATGAAGGGAAACTCACCTCATGTGAATCCACTTAGAAGCCAACAGCACTAAGGGACGCAACATCTGCTGCAGGCTCTTCGACCGCCTTCTGCACCTCTGCGAGCTCCTCCCCTTCGACCGCTTCCATTGTTGAGTTTCATCAAGTAGAAGTGTTGGCATTAGCCATTAGTGGCTGGTGCTCAAGCACTACAGTCTGCACCTTCAAGCAAAGCCATGGTTCACCAAATTCCACTCTACAGCTCAAAAGAGTCGAAATTCAGTCCTGACAGCAGTTGGCTTGAGTGGTGAGACTACTTCGAATCCATTCTCATTCTCGCCTATGCTCCCGTTCCCGCTCCTACCTTCTAAGTTTGAGACTCGAGAAGAGCACCAGCATAGAACTGGTGCTCCGAGTCCCCTATCACGATCGAGCTGCATCCAGGAGTCTTTTGTATTCCATTCTCTACCATCCTCCTCCTCATCGTCTCCGCCGCTTCCCATTTTTCGGAAGCAGCGTAGATATTCGATACCACCACATAATTCGCATCATAACTGGCTCCGGAGCCTGAATCCAAATCACCCACCTGATGCACCACTCGATCCGCTATGTCTGTATTCGTATGCACCTTGCAAGCTCCAAGCAAAGCTCCCCACACAACCTCGTTCGGTTTCATCGGCATCTTCTTGATCAGATCATAGGCCTCAGCTAGCCTACCTGCTCGGCCCAAGAGATCAACCACACATCCATAATGCTCCACCCCTGCGACGATTCCGTACCTGCCCATCTTCGCGAAGATCTCCAGCCCTTCCTCAACAAAGCCTCCGTGTGTACAAGCCGAGAGGACCACGAGGAACGTGATAGAATTCGGCTTCTCTCCCGATTCTTCCATCCGAGCAAAAAGTCCGAGTGCCTCTTCGCTTCGACCATGGCTCGCGAGGCCTGATATCATCGCGTTCCAACAAGCATCGTTTCTTTGGATCACCCCATCAAAGATTCTTCTCGCTCTTTCAAGGTCCCCACATTTTGCATACATATCGACTAGCCCGCTTAGAACAAAGTGGTTGTTCTTGATTCTCCTCCGCTTGATCAATTCATGGATCTCATTGCCACACTCTAGAGAACCCAATTGAGCACAAGCCGACAATGCGCTTGCGACAGTGAATTCGTCGGGATCGAATCCTTGTTCTCCCATTTGTCTAAAAGCTTCCAACGCCTCCTCGCAACAACCAATCTGTGTGTACCCAGCAATCAAAGCATTCCAATTCACCATGTTCCGAACCGGGATCCGATCAAAGATCGCTCTGGCCTCTCTAGCATTGCCCTTCTTGAAGTATCCCGCAATCATGGACGACCACACAAAGAAATTCCTGACCGACATCTGATCGAACAATTCCCTCGCAGAATCCATGTCACCGTTAACCGTGTAACCGTGGACCATCACGGTCCATGTCACCACTGTCCTCATCTCGGGTGGCGTCCAATCGAAAAAGTGCCTAGCTGCCACAATGTCCCCGACCCTCGCAAACCCTTCGACCATCGTCGCCCAACTCACCGCAGTCCGAGAAGGCAATCGATCAAAGAGAACCGAAGCTGCATCCATGTCGCCATGCATGGAGTACCCTCCGATCATTGCATTGTGTGTCACCACATTCCTTTCGGGCATTTCATCAAACACTCTACGAGCATTGGTGGGTCGGCGACATTTAGAGTACATGGAAACAAATGTAGTCCCTATCAAGAGGTCACGTACCAGCCCAACTTTGATGGACTCTGCATGCAGAGACCTGCCGAGCCGAAGGAGGGAGAGGGAAGCACATGCTTTGAGGATCAACGGGAGTATCGGTTGCTGAATCCGGTTTGGGAGGCCTTGGGTGTATAAGAGGAGAGCTTGTTTGAGGGATCCTTGAGAGAGGTAGTGTCTGATGAGCTGAGACCATTGTGAGGGCTCTTGGGTGCCTCTGGTTATATATAATGCATGGAGCTGTTCAGAGAGGAGGTGGACTTGTGGTGGCATTTCGTTGATTCTGATAACTTTTATGGGTATTGTGGTAAAGGGCTACAGCCCAGGTAACTCTCTCTTGTAATGTTTGGTGGTAAGTAGCCGTTGGCTTGATCAGAAAGTACCAAAATGCCACTTCAACGAGAATAACGGTCATATATTCTTGAGAGGGGGATTCCAGTGTCCATGTCAATGATGGAGCAGAAGCTGCTCCAAATCCTCCAGAAATGTGAAAATTTCAGGGAGTTGAGGCAAACCCATCTCCAGATCCTAGTGCGCGGCATGCATGAAAACAATCTCGTTCTTCCCAAGCTCATCGATCTCGCTTCGGCCTTCCACTCGGTAAACTATGCGACCCGAATCTTTGAGCATGCTCAGATGCCTAACATTGTTGCGTTTAACACCCTGATCAAATGTTTTGTTGGTAAAAATTGTCGAGACGAACCCTTTTCGGCTTACAATCGGATGAGGGATTTGGGAATTCTGCCCAACAACTATACCTTCACCTTTCTCCTGAAGGCCTGTGAAGCAATGGGGTCTTTGGATGGGAGCAAACAGATCCATGCTCAGGTGGTGAAATGTGGATTTGGGTTTAATGTCTTTGTTCAGAACACCCTCTTGAATGCCTACTCCAAATGCAGTAGGGAGTTGGATTTGGCTCGTTGGGTTTTTGATGAAATGCCTGAACGAGATGTAGTGTCGTGGAATTCCATGATGGGGGCATATATGGCACGAGGGGACTCGGCTCGGGCCATGTGTCTTTTTGAATCAATGCCGGAGAGGAATGTTGTATCTTGGAATTCCGTTGTTGCAGGTCTTGCTAAGGCCGGAGACATGGCCTTGGCACGGCTAGTTTTCGATGGAATGGTGAACAAGAATACTATTTCGTGGAATGCCATGATTTCTGGATATGTCATGTGTGGTAAAGTTGAGGCTGCACGATCGGTTTTTGACCAGATGCACGAAAAAAATGTGGTCTCATGGGCAGCCATGATCTCTGGTTACACCAAAATCGGTGATCTAGAATCTGCAAGAAAGCTCTTTGATCAAATGCCTGTGAAAAATGTGGTCTCATGGAATGTAATGATTGCAGGGTACAATCACAACTGTCAATTTGATCAGGCGTTACGAATGTTTCAACTGATGTTGCTCGACGGGAGTTTTCAGCCAGATGAGGCTACTCTGGTCAGTGTTGTCTCGGCCTGTGGTCACATGGGTAGTCTCGACAATGGAAATTGGGTCTATTCCTACATAAAGAGGAGCAATTTTCACCTAACAAATGCATTAGGAAATGCTCTTATGGACATGTTTGCAAAGTGTGGGGACATAAAGTTTTCGGAATTGGTGTTTTATCAGATGACATGTAGGTGTATAATTACCTGGACAACTATTATCTCGGGTTTTGCTGTTAACGGGCAATGTAGAGAAGCATTGGCTCTTTTCGATAGAATGTGCAAAGAAGGAATAGAACCTGATGATGTTATCTTTATCGCTGTTCTTTCGGCATGCACCCACGGAGGGCTTGTTGAAGAAGGCCGGCAGATCTTCGATCAGATGGTCGGTCAATATGGCATCAGGCCAAAAATGGAGCACTATGGATGCATGGTGGATCTCCTTGGCCGGGCTGGGAGGTTGGAAGAAGCATTTCGGTTCATTAAGAGCATGCCAATGGAACCCAATGTAGTTATATGGGCAACTTTGCTCAGTTCTTGTACCATGCACGGAGCTGGGGACTTGGTAGAGTTTGTGAGTCAAAAAATTGTTGATTTAGAGCCATTAGATCCCGGGTATCGAGTGTTGGTCTCAAATTCAAGTGCACGGAAAGGAATATGGGAGGGTGTTATGGACGTTCGTGGTACAATGCGCCAGGAGGGAATTGAGAAAGTGCCTGGTTGTAGCTTAATCCAAGTGGGAAGAGAGGTCCATGAGTTTCTGGTCAAGGATACAAGGCATGGGAGGAGGAAAGAGATATATGAGGCCTTGGATGGACTTACAAGGCTGATGACACAAGTAGGCTATATGGGAGGGAAACGACAATTCACTAGTAGATTAAAAGCAACTGTCATCTATTAAAGAGCAAGAGACTATATTCATTGCAAGACAAGATCGCAGCACTTTTCTAGACCCTACTCTCAGGTGATGAATTATGCAGAGCTGAGATTCGGCAATCTGCATATATCTGTCATCTACGGCTATTTTAACATGTGACCAAACACCCATACAACAATTAGCAGCTTAGAAACAGGCTTAGTTTCACCAAAGCTAAATTGATTTAGATCGACAACATCAATGATTATATCTGCGCAATTTTTTTTGTCATAGCGAGCCTGACTCAAGATGCTTCTATGAATTGCTTTGCAGTTTAGAAAGCCCAATTGCTGCTGCTTTTTTCTGAGCGAATTCTTTCAGCCCTGCTGATGGCAGGTCAAATCACTCAAGGGAGCGAGGAGGCACCTCAGGTTGGGAAGAGACATGGTAGTTCAGGACGTGCACGAGTTGGCTACCTCATATATCAGACCAAATAAGAATCGTAAGTATAATATTTTACCCTAGACAGGAAAAAAAAAATAGATAACTCTGTCAGAGCGAGTCTTAAATCTTCAACGACCGACTCTTTGGGATTATAAAACTTAATTTGTAGTTTGAATCGTCAGTATCTCCAAAGGATTATTATTGAAGGTCATAAAAATATACCTATGTGTTTGTGCATATACATTCGCTTGAATGATGGCACTCAAAAACATTATGTGACCAAAACTGACTGGGATTATGCAACTTTGTGCTTGTTCATGAAATTTTCCTAAATAAGAATGATTAGGAATTGACATGGACTTGAATTAAAGCAACTGTACGGAAGTTTTGGTTCCCCATCTATGATCTTTGTGAATGTAAACAGATGCCTCTAGTCAGCCATAACCATAGCCATCAAGCCATGTCCCATCTACTTGGGGTCGGCTTTATGAATCCTTCTTCACCATTCATTTCTATTTAGGTCTATATCTGTTGTTAATGAAAGTTTTTCCATGTCTTTTACCACAACTTCCATCAATGTCATTCTAGATCTTCCCCTCCTCCTTGGACCTTCCACACTAATCTGAGGCAATCTCTTTATCACGGCACCCTATGCTCTACGTTTCCCAAACCATCTTAATATGTTCTCCACTCCACCTCAGCATCCTCATCTCTTTAAGATGCCTCTAGTCAGTCCTTTCCGCAATAATGCATGGATATCTTTGACTGCCCTAATTATGCTAATCTGCCTATAGATGGCCATCAAAGTTGTCATTCCATTAATTTTATCTATTTTCAGAAGTACAGAATACTATTAATGTCATGGATGATGTTTTTTCTCTTAAATTAAATTTAGCATGTTGATAATCAAAGTTATGTATGACAAGTTTGGCTGATTTAAGTGACATCAGCACCAAAAGATCATATTTGTTTTGAGCAAAACAGACCTGGACTTTTCTTCAAATCCATATTCCTCAAGAGGAATTCTTCCATTTATTCTCATCGTCTATCTATTCGTCTTGTGGTCATGGGTCCCGCCACGGTATTGTACTCTCAACTTCAATCTGCACATCCCATGGTTTAGTTTGTCAACTCTATCTAGGGCTGCAACTCGGACGGGTTGGGTCGGGTTAAGGGTCAACCCAAGCCCAACCCAAGTACTAAAACCCCCAACTCTAACCCAACCTCCAACCCGAGATGCCCAGCCCAAGCCCAACCCAAACAAAAATTTATATGCTTGGATTGGGCTCGGGTTAACCCAAGTTGGTAGGATGAGTCGGGTTGTGCAGGTTCGGATGTACTTATTGTTTAAAATTTTAACCTTAGAAGATCAAAATCGAAAAAAAAATTATACTTGCTAACACTACCATACAATTTGTTTTTGCATTTATATCCATTCAATTTAGTAGATCATTAGATTGTTAATGTATATACCGGGTCGGGTTCTATGTACAGTCGGGTCGGATTCTATGTGTATACATGTACTTATATATTGGGCTTTAGTCCCTCAATGAGAACCATTCCATTCTCTCCAAACCCTAGCCGTCATCTTCTAACATGGTATCAGAGCTCTAGGGTTTTCTCGTGCGACGACGGCGACGACGGCAGCCACCTCCGGTCTCCCCCTCCACCCGAATCCCGATAGCCCTCCTTCGGTCTTCCCCTTTACCCGGCAGCCCCCCTCCGACCTCCCCGCCTCTCCCCTCAGCCCGCCCGGCTCCCCCCGCACCTCCCCTCCGCCCGACCTGCCCCCCCCCCCCCCCCCCCCCCGCACCTCCCCGCCTCTCCCCTCCGCCCGTCCGCCCCCCCGCACCTCTCCTCCCCCCGCCCGACCCCCCCGCACCTCCCCGTCGCTCCCCCAGCACCTCCCCTCCGCCCGCCCTGCCCCCCCCCCCCCGCACCTCCCCGCCTCTCCCCTCTGCCTGTCCGGCCCCCCCGCACCTCCCCTCCCCCCTCCCAGGCCCCCCGCACCTCTCCGACCGCTCCCCCTCCACCTGCCCGGCCTCCCCGACCTATCCCCGCCGCCCGCCCAGCCCCCCGACCCCTCACCTTTGCCCTCCCCCCCCCCCCCCCCCCCCCCCCCCCCCCAGCCCTCCCGACCGTTCCCTCCGCCCGACAGGCCCCCTCCCCTGCACCCCCGCCCCCAGAAGCCCCACCGCCCCCCCTTATCCTCTGTACCGAACTGCCCGTCTCCTCTGTACGGACTGCCTTAGACCTCCCTTGTGCCGGCTCGCCTTTGTACTTCAGGGGTATGGCTTCCTACAGCATCTCTCGGCTCCCATACTGCCTGCACATAGTCGCTGCTCGTCGAGCCCTCCGTCTCCTCGTTTTGATGGTATTCTCGGGCCACGTCCCTCCACCACGTCAGTCGACTGTGGACGTCGTCAAGATCCCCTCCGCCATGATGGCGAGACTGCTGCTGCTGCTGATCTCCCTACTTCAGCACCGCCTGCCACCACTCCTGCTCCGTCTCGATCTTACTCCGACCGCCTCCAGCGCTTTGAGGAGTTACTGTTGGGAGGTCCATAGGGGGTATATTAAGCAGGTGATGGGTGCCTCCCTCATCGATGTGGGACTATTCGTCAACACTCCCCCTCACGCGGAGCACGCGTGGCAAGGCACGATCGGTGGGGAGCACCCGGAGCGGGAGCAGGAGCAGGAGACGGGCTAGCTCTGATACCATGTTAGATACCCTCACACCTCAAAACCCAGATAATGCGACTGTGACTTCTCAACATATGAGTACTCGAGATGCTTGTGATTGTTGCCTATATGTCACAGACTCGTAGATATATATGAGTACTCGGGTTCGGGTTGGGTCATGCCCGACCCCTCAACCCGAGCTCGACCCAAATTCAACTCGGGTTGTAATTTTTCAGCCCTAACCCAACCCAATCTTCAAATACATCAATCCAAACCCGCCCAAAATTCGGGTTGGGTCGGGTCCAACCCGCCCAAGTTGCACCCCTAACTCTATCCACTATACTCTTTGTTTCTCTAGAAGTCTCATGAATAGGATTGGTCAATATAGTTTAACATAGTAGCAAATCGGATGCCCTAACATCAATATATCAGCAGAGGAAAGGACAATGTTGGATTTGGGAACTTGGATCAGACTTGGTTCAATTTCCAGAGAGTTCTTAGAAGTAGATCGAATTTGAGTTTGATCTTAAATTGCAATGCAAAAACGGTTTTGGGACTCCTGAAAAGTAGTCTAGAAGGGGTTCACTATCAAAGGAATATGGATCTAAAAGGGTTTTGTGAGATTCCGATGACTTATGTGGGAAAATTCTAAAACATGGGCTTCGTGGAATTTATTTCTGACGCAGAAAAACTGCAGAATAGGAAGGATTAGATAAGGGTCTTAATCAATTTAGGCTTCTTAAAGGATCTAATGAGTAATCTAGGCTAAGAACTAAGGATTTTCATGTTGAAATTGAAAATAATTGGAAAAATCTGATGAAACAATACTTGTGAATGAGAACAAACGAAGGATAACTACTGAGAGCATTGCACCTCTAATGAGGAACTAAGGAGTTGCACCTCAGTAATTTCATTCCTTTTTGTTTTATGATTGAAACTAAGTCAGGTATTAATCCAAAACAGGAAAAGAAACCTGTAATATTGTTCTTCTACTTGCGCATTGGAGTAGTATTCTCCTATGTCTTGTTTTACGTTTATTTTTCTAAGGAGTCCTTCCTGAAACCATATACCATTCAGTTATTAATAAAATTCAGCATTGCTGTTTTTTTTTCTTTCATAGAAAAGCTGATTGGCCTTGTAGGCACACTCTTTCATTCTCTTCTCGTCTTGTGGATGTTGCATTGAAATACTTACATCAGTCATTACTTTACCCTTTATTATTTGGTATCAGAGTTGGGTGTTCTTCTTGTTTAATCAAAAAGGTCCAAACGTCATGCAGAGATCAATGCAAGGAGATAAAGGAGCTGAGGAAGCAGATCGAGCATCTAATGCAAGAGGTTCAATTCATTAATATCTAAATTCAACTGGATTATCTCTGACGAGACACCCGGGCTTGAAAGGAGGGACTAGCAAACATTTCATTGCTCAATGCCATTATCGACCCTCAGATTTCCGGAAGCAAAATTTGTGGAAGACGGATCCTTGTAGATGTCACCCAAGGGAATCTTTAGTTGAAGTTTGCCTGCCCTCTTCGAAGCAGATTCCAAAGAGACACCCTTGGAAAATTCCACAAGGGAAGACAGAGCATCCCATTCTGTAGGTCGTGCCTTGAGGGAAGTTCCGGTCATTTATTTTGAATTCACCTCTTCTCTTTGCCGATTATCCATAACCACTAGCCTATGTTTTGTTATCAAACTTTCTCCTTGAATCACCTTACAATATTTGCATATGGATCTCTCCTTTCTTCTTAAAAAAAAAAAAATCTATTTGTGATGTGTTTGATCCACTTTTGTAAATAATTAAATGGCCATCTCTCTTTAAAATAAGTATTAGGTATCGCTAGATCATAGGCCACCACAGATTCCAATATAAAATCTTCAATTGCATATCTACCTCCAATGCCTTGTCCCATATGTACTCTCATATCCTCTTTTAGTCCTAATATTACTATTTAAATCACCACTTACATGTATCCTTTCTCCCTTTGGAATTCCTTGCATGAATCCATCATCTCTTCCAAAAGTTAGTTTTATACATTTTCATCAAATCCTACTTAGCTTGTAGTGCAAACATATTAGTCACATTAATTTTATCCTCACCTAAAGCCGATTATATTTCCAACTATCCATCACTTATTTTTTTTAACCTCGATAATCTTATCCTTCATTTCTTTATCCACTATTATTCTAAATCCATTTCTAATGTTGTCCTCCCTATATATATAAGCTTAAATCCATCACCAATTTCCTTAAATTTTTTTCCTTTCCATTTGATTTCTTGTAAGCAAACAAATCGACTCTCATAATTAGTGTTGTTAGATACCCTCACGCCCCAAAACCCAGGTTGTAAGGGGAGGTCCACAGAGGGTATATTAAGCGGGTTATGGGTGCCTCCCTCACCGATGTGGGACTATTTGTCAACACTCCCCCTCACGCGGAGCACGCGTGGCAAGGATTCTCCCACGCAGAGCACGCGTGGCAAGGCACGATCGGTGGGGAGCACCCGGAAAAGGAGACGGTGAACTCTAGCTCTGAAACTATGTTAGATACCCTAACGCCCCATAACCCGGGTTGTAAGGGGAGGTCCACAGGGGGTATATTACGCGGAGCATGCGTGGCAAGGATCCTCCCACGTCCACATGGAGCACGCGTGGCAAGGCACGATCGGTGGGGAGCACTCGGAGCAGGAGACGGTGAACCCTAGCTCTGATACCATGTTAGATACCCTCACACCCCAAAACCCGGATCTTAAGGGGAGGTCCACAGGGGGTATATTAAGTGAGTGATGTGTGCCTCCCTCACCGATGTGGGACTATTCGTCAATACTCCCCCTCACGCGGAGCACACGTGGCAAGGATCCTCCCACGCGGATCATGCGTGGCAAGGCACGATCGGTGGGGATCACCCGGAGCAGGAGACGGTGAACCCTAGCTCTGATACCATGTTAGATACCCTCATGCCCCAAAACCCGAGTTATAAGGGGAGGTCCACAAGGGGTATATTAAGCGGGTGATGAGTGCCTCCCTCACCGATGTGGGACTATTCGTCAACAAGTTTATCCTCCGATTCTCTATGCTCTTCAGTCAAAGTCCCAATTTCTAGCTAGCAAATCTAACACTCTTCTTTTGTGGACTATCTTCATTATTCGCCCTCATTCCATTTGGTGTGAACTGTGAACTCCAGAGTCCAGTCCAATACTCAAGAAACCAAATGGCCTAGCATTTCCATCTCTCTTTAATCCTTCATACCTGTAACTTTACTATTAGAACGTTTCTCTTTATCAGTTTTTTCTTTAATTTCTATTTATAACATGTCTCTATAACTTTAAATTATGTTGATCATTTCTAGCTGTTTGAGGCTATTAGCTGTAGAGATTAATGGACAAAGTTAAATACTGTTGCCATTGGTTATTTACCTTTGAGGTTAAAGGTTGATCGTAAAAGAGAAATCGAATAGGGTGGTAACCGTTTTAGGTCTGAACAACTATGGAATGCCACCAAGTTTCTCAGAGCAACATACTGAGAAAACTCTCTTCGCTCTTCCTTTTCTCACATTTTTCAGAGGTTTTCTTTTATTTCGGTTTGCTGGGCGACCTTTTCTCATTTGGGTTTTAACTGTCATTTGCAACTGTAATGCCTGAAGCGAAGTCTAATATAAGGTTGGCTTGCATGTATAGCATGCTTGGTAATATATGTCAGTTTGTTAAGAAGATGCGTTTGAATTGTTCTGAGCCTACAAAACATGAATGGTTCAGAATCTTCAGATTAATTAGCCTTTCCATTTTAGTATCTTAAGTGTTCCTCACTACTGTATTGGCCAATTTCAGGCAGCAATGGGTATCTTTGGTGCTCCTGATTATAACTAACAGCTTAGATGCATAAGAGACGCCGCGGAATCATTACTCCCAGCTGGTACTGAATGGGATTCTATGACATGCTCTTCTATAGTTTGTCCTTTGTGCTGATTTGCATAGTACGCATCAAAGACAAGTAAATCTAGCGAAACCTGCTAGTCAAAGTAAGCTTGATATCTACGCCATGGGTTGATCTGAACGTGACCACTGACCAAGTGGCAAATTGTCACAGCTTCAGGCCTTTAAGTTTTGATCAAAGACGGTGACTGGTTTCATGGAAGCTGCTACACGAATCTGGTGAGAGTGATTGATAGGTCAAAGTTGCATTAGGAGTTGGAACCTTAGCAAGCTTGTATGGTTTATAGCGGAGCAGGTTTCCATTATTTGGAATTTGAGATGCTTTTGCCATCATGTTGTGGATCCTAGTAAGCATTGTGTATGAAGAATTCAGAAAAATTGAATTCAGCATCTATGTGACTTGATAGAAGAGTTTAATTTGACTAAAGATTGAACAAAAAAGAAATGCTGTCAATATGATGTACACAGTTGTGCAAGCTTCTTAGTGCTTGATTATTTTTTTTCAGAACCATGATTTGTGAAAGAGCAATATTTTCAATAGAAGTTCTGGGTTGGATCCCGTGGAATAAGTCGGCCTTCAAAAATTACTGCTGCACACTCATTGATATTCCAACTTTGTTGCCCTGTTGGTACTTGGTATTATTTTTCTAAATATTTGTTTGAAAAAACCATATTGTCATTGAGTTTTGACGTGTGAAAAATATTTAGCTTAGTATGTATTTTATCTACTAATCGTGCTTATTTTATAAGGTGATTTATTTCCCAAGTTTACTGAAGTTAGTTTTCAAGTTGTAGGCCAGTTGTATTAACTTTTACTGTGTATCAATTGACATTCATTGGCTGTTGCTATGTTGAAAACTAGGAAGCACGGACACTTCACCCGCCTACCCGTACCCGTGTCTGACACGTGTCGGACACGGACACGGCTCCGACACGGCCCGGACACGTGTCTGACACGGCCCGACACGGCTCGGACGGTTTTAAATCGAATTGGGCTTCGGACTCGGGCCGGACACGGGCCGGACTCGGGTTGGACACGGACGGACCGAATCAGTTTGTTTTAAATTTTGTACCCGACCCGACCCGACCCGACCCTAACTAAATAAACCCCACCCCTCGATGGCCCGGCCTTCATTTCAGCGCGAGAAAGAGAAACCCTAGCCCCTCTCCTCTCCTCTGCTCTGCTCTGCTCGAGATCGGGCGATCTCACCGCCGACCTCACCGCCGACCTCGCCGCTGACTTCGCCGCCGAACTCGCCGCCGAACTCGCTGCCGACCTCACCGCTGACTTCGTCGCCGACTGCAGGTACTGGATTCTCTTCCTCTCCTTTCTCTTTTTTTTTTTTCCTGATTCTCTTTCTTTTCTTCTTCCTCTTGTTCCTCTGCTCCTGCTTGATCTTCTTCTCCTTCCTTTTTTTTTTTTTCTTTTTCCTGATTCTCTTTCTTCTCTTCTTCCTCTGCTCCTGCTTGATCCTCTGCTCCTACTTCATCCTCTTCTCCTTCCTTCTCACCTATTTATGCATTCAAAAACAAAAAAAATTGTCAGTTTTTTTTAAGAATGTTTTTTTTTTAAAGAATTTTTGTTTTTGAATGCAAAAACATGAATCAGTCATGACTCATGACTGATTCATGTTTTTGCATTCAAAAACAAAAAAACTGCGGATTTTTTTTTGTACATAAAACAGTGATTTTTTTTTTTTGAAGAATATTTTTTTTAAAGAATTTTTGTTTTTTAATGCATAGTCATGAATCAGTCATTGACTGATTCATGTCATGCATTTAAAAACAAAAAAACTATGGACTGATTCACTGTTTGTAGTTAATTTCTGGGCTTCATAAAAAAATGTCTAGGCAATTCATTCAAAAATATGACTATGGAATATGGATTAATGTTTATGCATTCAAAAATAAAAAATTGTTAGTTTTTTTTCCTTAAAAAACAGTAGATTTTTTGTTCTTAATTGTTAATTACTTGTTAATTAGTAGTTGTTAATTAGTTACTCTAGATTAGTTACTTGAACTTGCTAGTCTTGCTTCTATAGTTGTTTGCTCCAGTTGCTCGTATAGTTGCATACTTGCATATTGATATTGTTAGTTGCATGATTGCATCTTTATATATTGTTAAGTAAATTATTGTCATGTTAGGAATTTCAATGAACACATCAAGTTCTGTCGCGACTTCTAGCTCTGAACCTGCCGTTGAAAGTGGTGTCATTGGTGGGTCAAAAGACGACGAGACAAAGCCGTTGTGGAAGTACGTAACAAGGGTTGAGAAAGCTTCGGGAGGTGGTGGAAATGTTAAATTTGAATGTAATTTCTGCAAGAGTACCTACACAGGATCATATACTAGATTGAAGGCACACTTGTTGAAAATTACTGGATTTGGGATCGGAAAATGTAACAAGGTGACTACCGAAGCAATTAATAAAATGAAAAGAGAAGTGGAACAAGCAGAATTGAAGGCCAAGGAGACTATGCCCAAAGAAGTACCTTTGCCATCTGTTGGAGGAAGCAGTACACGATCATCTTCGTTTAGGCAAGAAGCATTTGATCCGCGAAAAAGAAAGGCGGTGGGAAATACGGCGATTGAGAAGGCCTTCAATGTTGGTGCTAGAGAAGACTTACAAGCGGAGATAGCTCGTATGTTCTTCACAAGTGGCTTGCCGTTTCATTTAGCTAGAAATCCTCATTATATGAAGGCTTTTACCATGGCTTGTAATAGCAACCTTGGTGGCTTTGTGCCACCCGGCTACAATATGTTGAGGACAACATTGTTGGAGAAGGAAAGGACAAATGTTGAGTTGCTTTTGCAACCAGTTAGAAATGCATGGAAGGATAAGGGGGTGAGCATTGTCAGTGATGGCTGGACTGATGCACAGAGAAGACCTCTAATTAACTTTATAGCAGTGTCAGAAGGACAACCTGTATTCCTAAAGGCCGTGAACTGTGAGGGTGAGTATAAGGACAAGCATTTCATTGCTGGTTTGATCATAAAAACCATAGAGGAGGTTGGAGCTGCAAATGTTGTCCAAGTTATCACGGACAACGCTCCAGTTTGTCGTGCGGCGGGTTTACTTGTTGAAGCCACACATCCTCACATTTTCTGGACACCATGCGTGGTGCATACCCTCAACCTCGCCCTTAAAAATATATGTGCTGCAAAAAATACCGAGGCAAATGAGATAGTATATGATGAATGCAGTTGGATCACCATTGTCGCCGGGGATGCTTCGATGATTAAAAATTTTATCATGAATCATTCAATGAGGCTCGCAATTTTCAATAAATTTGTGAAGCTGAAGATGCTATCAATTGCAGATACCCGATTTGCCTCGGTGGTGGTGATGCTGAAAAGGTTCAAGCTTATCAAGAAAGGTCTCCAAAACATGGTCATTAGTGATCAATGGTCCATGTATAGAGACGAGGATGTGGGGAAAGCACAGTTTGTGAAAGAGAAAGTCCTTGATGACTTGTGGTGGGATAAGGTTGACTACATCCTCTCCTTTACAGATCCTATATATGATATGCTGAGATTAGCGGACACTGATAGACCATGCCTCCACCTAGTCTATGATATGTGGGATACAATGATTGAGAATGTGAAAATTGCCATCTATCGAAATGAGAAGAAGCAAGAAGACGAGGAGTCATCCTTCTACACAGTAGTGCACAATATCTTGGTTGATAGGTGGAACAAAAGCAGTACACCACTATATTGCATGGCGCATTCGTTGAATCCTAGGTAACTAAATCTAATGGGCTAATATTTTTATTGCTATTGAATATTTTTATTTATAATTCATGGTTGATTAGATTTGTTAACTTGTTTTTGTAGATATTATAGCCATGAATGGCTAAGTGGTGCTACAAATCGACTATCACCACATCGAGATGCGGAGATTGCTAAGGAAAGAAAGGCATGCATGCAAAAATTCTTTCCAAATGCAGAGGAGCGTAGAATGGTTAACATTGAATTCGCCAAGTTCTCTAGTGGGGTAGATGACTTTAGAGACGGCGACTCGTTGCATGATAGAGGGGTAATGGATCCTAAGTTATGGTGGGTTGTGCATGGAGATGTTGCCCCTAAACTTCAACGCTTGGCATTGAAACTACTTGGACAACCTTGCTCATCTTCTTGTTGTGAGAGAAATTGGAGCACTTATGCATTTATCAATTCAGTGAAACGAAATAAGATGGCTCCACAACGAGGAGAAGATTTGGTCTATGTGCACAACAATCTATGGCTCTTATCAAGGAAAAGTCCAAACTATCATGAAGGGGAAAGCAAGATGTGGGATGTAGGAGGGGATAACTTTGACTCACTTGATGGTGTCGGTGTGCTTGAGATTGCGGAGCTCTCGCTTGATGAACCGGATTTGGAGGCCATGATATTTCTTGATGGAGATGATGATGATGATGTGAACATGGATGCTTAATCTTCATTATCATGTGTTTCTTTTGTTTTTTGGTGCTTTTGGATGTTTTTGGTTGTTGAATTATGGAAATATGGAACTTATGGTTGTCTAATGTCTATCTCTACTTATGTGTATTGAGTCTATTGACTATTGAGGACCTCGAGGTCCTCGACTCTCGCTTGTCGATTGGAGTATGCATAAAATTTTCATTTTAGTTGTCTTCTACGGGATAATTTTTTTGTTATTGAAATATATATGAATTATAACTGCACATAAAATATTAAAAAATATATTAATTTATTTTGCCGTGTCCTCGCCGTACCCGTGTCCTCTTTTTTTAGGATTTGTCGTGTCGGCGTACCCGTGTCGTGTCGTACCCGTGTCCCCGTACCCGCATCAGTGCTTCCTAGGTTGAAAATTGTAATAAATTGGATTAAGACCGAATATGAAATCATTGGATTGACCATTTACCTTGTTTGCTTTAATTATCACCCTTCTAAGTCATGGCTCACTATCTCATAACAACTTCACTGATACTTTAGCCTTGTTTTTGTTTCTAGATTCTTATTCACCCCTATTGTTGGTTTTCGTCAGTCTTCTTATTCCATTTATGACCTTCGAATTGTTCGTAGAGTAGCTAATCCAGTCATTTTTTTGGATTTTATTACGGATGTTATAATGAGAAATAATGGTTATCATCTTCAGGTTATTTTCTTAGAAAAACATTGTCATAACTATATAAAAATCGGAGTTGGAAGGACGTGGGAATCTAGTGGGAGTTTGTTTTAAAGATCTTGACTGTAAGTTTTATTATGCTTTATGAATTACATTGTGGAAATGTTAAGAGGTTACAAGTGTACAAGGTTTGAATAAATAAATACTAATACATTATTAAGTGATTATGTATCATGTTTTTGATAGCAAAATCTGACTGCATATGGTTATTGTGTTATGGATCGGAGTCGTTGAATTTTGAACTTAGATTAAGAAAATGACAAAATTGAAGAATTATTTTTGTGGCTCTTTTTTTAATTTACTCAATCAGAAGAATTTGGCACTTACATGAGGCAACTGATACTGATAAGTAGCGTTCTAAAAAGCAGTCTAGACTGCACTAGAAGGCCCCCTACCGCCCAGCCTAGCCCCATAGGCGGTGCAAAAAAGCAGCCCAGGCCGCTAGACGGCCGTCTAGGTTGGCCTAGACACTAGAACATGTATAGATCATATTCTATTATTTGTAATCTTGAATTTATGGTTTGGATTGTCCTGAAATCATGAATATTATGATATTATCTCATAATATCATGCTTACTTTTGTTCTCGTTAATCTTGAGTTTATGGTTATGTAAATAATACATGCTCTTTAAAATAATGGTTGGGATAATCTTGAATTTATAGTAATTTTAAAATATATATTATATATAAAATCAAAATAATATTTAAAATAATTTAAAAAGTCAAAACGTCTAGGTGCCGCCTAGGTGTTAGAAGGCCCTCCACCGTCCGACTAGTGACTATCACTTTCACCCCCTCAAGTTTGAAACCATACAAATAACCCCCTATACTTTGAGGAACCGATCATTTTTGCACAATCCCAAGGGGGTGTTTGTGCTAGGAAAAATAAACTATAGGGGGGCATTTGTAGGGTTTAAAGCATAAAGGGGTGAAAGTGATAATCAGTCAAACAAGGGGGGGGGGGGGGGGGGGGGGGGGGTCCATGTGTAATTTGGCAGATCGGGTTAGGATTGGCCCGAATTTTGATGGGTCAGCTTTTGCCGAACCCTAACCATACCAGTTTATTACAGTTCAAGTTGATAGTTTGCTAGCTGTTGGTTGATTGAAGTTGATAATAATTATTGCTTGCTAGTCTAAATACTTCATCAACTCATTTTTTTTCCAAAGTAATTAAAGGGAAGACATATCATAGTAGGCATCGCATCATAATTAGACCTTTCAAAGAGTGCTAGTTTATTTTTGAAGCGACCACTCTTTGGTATTTATTTTAAGATTTGGACTTATCAAATATAATCGAACATAGAATTTTATCCAAGGTCTCACATTGTTTTGCAGGGACAAAGGAATTTGTTAATGAGGGTGCCAACAGGCTTACCGGGTAAAGTCTCTTGATGGCCCATACCAGAGACCTAGGATCGAATCCTGCCTTCATTGAATAGGTAACTGGTAGCGGTCCCCGCCTTAGCTCACCTCGGATGTGTCACTGTTTTTTCTCGATGAGAGGAGTTTGGTTAATTGTGTTTTGTCAACCATAATGGAGATCTCTAATCTTTGTTATGCCTCACCAAGATCTGTTACTTGGATCATCTCTTGGATCCCCCTTTTTTGCCTTGCTTGGTTTGATTGGCAGAGATTGGGATTACTGCCACTGAAGTTGTTACTACAATTCAAAAAAGGTTTTTTTTTTGTAAATTCAAATATTGTTTACTGTCTTGCTTGTTTTACATCACATGAAATATAATCGTGAAAATGATTTGAAATGTTTGGCGCACCACAAAATAAAATTATAACCCGCATTATTTTAAATTAATAGGGGAGGGTGTAGGATGGAACCGAAAGGGGAGGCGGATTGTGGGCATAAAGAGCCCAAAGGTGATTGAGGTCGCAAGTTGTGTAATCAAATCCCATGGGCGCCATCCGATCTTTGTGGCAAGTTTCTCTCTTATCTTTATGGTGGGCTTATTCGCGTTCTTATATGGCAATATTACAAGTAAGCAAAAGATTTATGGTGGGTTTATCCGTGCTCGTGTGACAATATTACAAGTAAGCACAGGATTCGATCCTTTGTCTCTCTTGTGCTCTACGCCCTAACAGGCGATGTACTGTCAAAGTACACATAGACCCCTGGTAGTTTGGTCGATTATCACTTTCACCCCCTCATGTTTAAATGTTAGAATTTGTGTGTTCTAAGCTTGTAAAACTCTGGTTTTTGATCTATTAATAAAGAATGAATGTTATTATATGAGATGCATATTGGTACGTAACCTTGTTACGTGTTCTTGTTAGAACAGAGAGCCATGGCTATATGGTAGTCCACTGAGTTGAAAACTAAGTAGATTGGTCCCATGTAACCTAAATCAGTTCGCAGTTATGATCAGGTTGGTCGCATCATCATGATAAGCTGTTGGGGATGACAGTGTATGAGTGTCTTTACCATGGTCATCATCAGGCACAGTGTTTGTGACCGAATGAAACCAACACGATGCACAGATCGGTGAGCAGACATCGGTGCACTAAGTCATGTTTCTACTTATGGTAAAACAATCATAAATCTTGAGGAACCATGACTGGTGGGTTAACAAGTTGTGTGGTGCTTTGACGCACCAATGTGTGAGGGTTCAGTTACGTAATCCAAAACCACAGTGTGCTGAGTTACCCGACTAGCATCGCATCATCGTGTCACTCCTGCAGGTCATTTACATCCTTAACGGGAGGTATATTCCTTGGTCTAACTTGCGTCATATCAAACCCAGGTCTGGTGGTCATCAGTTGGACTGTTGACCGGGTTCGGTTACTCGACGGGGTAATCAGAGATACAACATACATGGTCAACCTAAAAAGAACCTCAAATGAGTACTCAAGACTGACGATATTCTCCACCGCTCGAGTTGCGTCATGGTACCAAGTGGAGGGATAATTACCACTACTAAGTGGAGAGCAGGGGTATACGGGAGAACATAGTAAGTCCGGGGCGATTGGAGTGCAGCCTGTACCTCACTCTGGGTGGCTACATTGGTTAACTCAGACTCAAATGATCGATGGTACACTGGGTAATGTGTCAATCGAGTTCATGTTGGAAGCCATGAACCATAGTCTCTGAAGGTTCCACCATATCCACATTATGTATGATCCTTGAACCATCTCCTTGAAACATAGAACATAGTATAGAGGAAGCGAAAAGTTCAAACTTATTCTCCGTATGTGCTTCGCACTAATGTATGGTAGATGCGTAACTAAGTGTGTGTACTAAGGGGAGACCCTAGGTTAGTACAGAGATGCGTGTAGTTATCCTTTACTATAAGTGAACTCCGCCATATGGGTGCGATGCATCGGGACATGTTGCGAGTTGATCATTTGACTTTACTAGGGGCACCCTACTAGCACTCACTTGTGTGTGTCTTGCAAGGTCTCTTACATGAGGGACGGTCAACTAGTGACATAGGGATATTTTGGTCAAACCATATGTCACTATGTACCAGGGGGACTGGCCCTAGGTGTTGGAGACCGAGTCAAGGCCGGCCCCCTAGTTTATAGGAGTCAGTTTTCTCCTAAATAGGGGCTCGACCATAGGGATTAAATAAGGGGGTTTTGACTTGGTCAAAATAACTCTTGGAATCTAGGTAGGGGAGAGATAAGGGGAGATAAAAGGTGGGGCCAACCCTATCTTCTAGAAGTGCATATCCTAGCTAGGGTCCGCTCTATAAAGGAGAAAAAGGGAGAGAGGGGCCGACCCTATGTGTTTCCTTGAATGATTGTTCTTCGAAAGCACTCAAAGATCCGGGAACAACATACTGTGCATCGTATGAGATAAGGTGAACAAAAAAGGCATCATCTTCCTGCAAACTGTCGGTTTCTTCGTAGATCGACAAAGAAGACAATTCTTCGTGATTAAAAGATCCGCACAAAAGGTATGCAAGACTCTAACATGTAGATCTAGCATAGTCCATGAATTGCATGCATGCTAGACATTTGTATCACTAGATTCAGAGGCGGCCATTTGACAAAGCCACCAAAGCAATCGCTTTAGGCCTCACCCAGGGCAGAGCACCAATTTTTTTTCCCCCATATATACATTGGGTCCAATTCAAAGTCAAAGTCCATGATACCAACCATACATATAAAAGACTAAATACTGAAAACCAAAGACCCTACTCTCATTCGATAAAAAAAAAAAAAAACCATACTCTTAGACTCAGCCACCCAACGAACCTCCCAAGTCCCCTCTCTGTTGTCACCAAGAAGGCCTCTCGGCTCTTGCTGTTCTCAAGCGCCACCTCACGTGAGAGGGCCTCTCGTTGATCTCAACACTGGCTCTCGACTACTTGGCCCGACACCCAGTGGCCACGCGGTGATTCCAAACTTGGGTCGCCCTCTTTTCTTCGGACCTCTAATGAGCTAACCTTTGGCTCCTGGCTCCGGTCAAGGTAACTCTCTCTCTCTCTCTCTCTCTCTCTCTCTCTCTCTCTCTCTCTCTTTGTGATTCAATCATTTGCTAAAGATAGTAAATTTTGTTTTAGTTAATTTTTATAAATTTGCATGACTACGTCTCACTTCTTAAAAAAATTTATAAAAATTTACATGTGCGTACGTCTCACTTCTTAAAAGTATGCTAAGGATTCAATCCTTAGCAAGTTAACATGATTACATGATTTACCTAGCAAAAACGGAAGCGATTTACCGATCGAAAGACCGTTCATAGTGCACGTTACACGATAAAAACTTTCTTAGAAACTAATCTACATGTGCATACATGTGTGTGCATATGAATTGAACACCCTAACGATAATCTAGTCAAAGCCGGTCCTAGGAGTTTGGGTGCCCAAAGCAAATTTTCAAGAAGTGAGACGTACGCACATGTAAATTTGCACCCAAACTCCTAGGACCGGCTATGACTAGATTATCGTTAGGGTGTTTTATTCATGTGCACAGACATATACGCACATGTAGATTAGTTTCTAAGAAAGTTTTTATCGTGTAACGTGCACTATGAACGATCTTTCGATCGGTAAATCACTTCCGTTGCGAGCCTCTACCATTGGATTTTTGCAACATTAAAATCATACAAATAACCCCATATACTTTGAAGAGCATATATCATTTTTACAGACTACCAAAGGTGTGTTTGTGCAAAGAAAAATAAACTGAGGGGGGGGGGGGGGGGGGCATTTGTAGGGTTTAAAGCATAAAGAGGTGAAAGTGATAATCGGTCAAACTAAAGGGGGGTCCATGTGTAATTTGGTAGATTTGGTTAGAATTGACCAGAATTTTGATGGGTTAGCTTTTGCCGAACCCCAACCAAACTAGTTTAACGAACAAAGTTTGGCTATACAATGGTTTATTGGGTGTTAAACCCTAAAAATATATGGGGGAATGTGTGAGCGGTCCCTGATAAACAAATCCTTTAAAGATAAAGGAGTTTGAAATGTTGTGGATGAAAATGCCCTCCACAGCATTTCAAATTTTCTTTTGCATGCCACCGAATCAACCGAACCAGCGAACCTTCAAACTACCTCGCCACCGTTGGATTTGCTCATCGCTGCCACCAAACCAAACCTAAACCAAGTACCGAACTAGTACTGCTTGCCGTCGCCGAACCGAACTTAAACCTAATTAACCCTAAACCCAAGATCTATGGGCCATGGGATGAACCCTAGACCTAGGATTTATTAACCTGAGCCGAATGGTGACGTTTCTTGTTGCCGTTGCTCACCACCGCCACCCCGGAAGGGGACGAGCAGCTACAACTCGTTGAGATCGATGTCACCGGGGTCAAGGTCGAGGTCACTATGCCGTTGCTGTTCTACCACTGTTTCTCAGCCATTGCTCTCACCACCGCCACTCACAAGAGAGATGAGAGGAGGGTTAATTTTTGGTTTCTAAAACAAAGCAAAGATTTATTGTTAATTGAAATATTAAGCTGTCCTGCACATTCGAAATATGTTTTATGGGGGACTCATCACCAATTAACCATATATATATATATATATATATATATATATATATATATATATATATATATATATATATATATATATATATACACACACACACACTAGTGAAAACCCTGTGCCCGAGGGCACGAAAAAGATTTAGAGTAAGATGAAAAATATTTTGAGGGCATCGACAATATTTCGAGGGAGGTGACAATAATTCGATGGTGACGTCAATATTTCGACGGAGATGACAATATTTCGAGGTTAGCAATAGTATTTTGAGAGTGATAGAAATATTTCAATGTACGTGACAATATTTAGAGGGTGAAAGAGGATGGAGTTTACTGGAGGAGGGACAACAGGTCCTCTTGGTATGCTCCTCTATTATTGTATTTTTGCACACTTGCATTCTTCTAATGAGAGAAAGAGAGGTGGCTCCAGTCCACAAATCTTGTGAAACTTTTATTCTAATGATGTTTTGGAAACATAGAGCTGAACGAAAATATAAAAGAACTCTCTAGCTAAATGAGAAGCATAATAAGCTTGACACATGATATAGATATGTTCACGAAACCTACAATATCATCGATGCATACTAAAATTAGATTCTCATCGACGAAAACGTACTCTGTGCAACAGCTGCAGCCTATCATCGTCGCCACTACTGTCGCCGTCGCCACTCCTCCTGTCGTCGTTGCCACTGCTCCTATCGTCATCGCCACTCCTCCTATCGTCGTCACCACTCCTCCTGTCGTCGCTGCCTCATCTGTAATCGTAACTGATAACATTGTACAGCCTAACACTCTCTCTAGACTGTCACATCTCGTATCATTACGTACACCAAGGGTTGTTTCTTTCTTATATCTTCGTGCAATTACTATACCCACATTCATACATTCATGGCAGTGGCACAACTATAGTATTTATGCATTTACATTTATATTGTTTGGCATTTGCCTCTTTTTATTTAAACTAAAATTCTATTTATACAGATTTGCATGTTAGGTATGTAAATATAGGATTTTCAACCAGCCATAACCTTTTTTAACATGGCATTATAGAAATTGTGCCAGCATCCACCATCCGTGAAAATTAGCAAAATTAGCAATGTCAGCAAAATGGATATGGATTGAAATCCATTAAGTGAAGCCTATTGAATTGCTCTAACTATGAAAAAAAATTTAGCAAAATCAACAAAATAGACATTTGAAATCAGTAAGAGGAGTATTTTGGAATATGGGAAAGCATGTCTAATTAAATGAAAGACTTCATTCATGATCGAAATATGAAAAAAAAAACCAGCAAAATCAGCAATGGGTAAGATGAATGAACTCCAGGGCATTTGCGTCCCCATCATTGTCAAGATGTACATGGGTGGAGGTGCGAGTATTGTACCTATTTGTGGTGGAGGTAGCGGTACTGGGCTTGACGAAGTCAATTAGATTTGAATTCGCTGCTGGAGCATAGTTTCTGTGGTGTGTTTTGAGCCATTTTGGGGGTTTAGTTTACATTCTGGTTTCATGTCGAGTTTCGTTCCTAGCCTAAAACACCATAGAACAAATGTGATATGACGTACTTAGAATCAGCCACACTTAAAACCCACTTGGATAATATCAGAAAAACATAGGTACAACCACACTTAAAAATTGACGCAGGGAACACTTAAGATCCCAAATTTCAGTGAGTGTTATGTATCCCTCCTTCACAAAAACATCATAGAACAAATGCCATAGGGCGTACTTAGGATCAGGACCAGGATCTGTTCCACAGTTCTAATTAAAACTAAGAAAGACAAACAAAGAAGAAAAAGAAAGAGAAAGAAGGAAGATACTGCCTGATTCCGCAGCTCGTCAACAACGAATTCGACCCCACCAGCGATGACGTGAACCTGCAATCAAGAGGAAAGAAAAAATCAAGAAATTAGAAATCCTAGAACATGAGATAGAGAGGGAGGGGGGAGGGGGGAAGAAAGAAGGGAAAAAATCATCAGCCTAGGATGAGAGAAAGAGGGAAGAAAGAAGGGAAAAAAGAAGAGAAAAAAGAAGGGAAAAGAAGCTTGTTGAGCATCATCATCGTCAGTAGGTTGTGGACTCTGAGCAAACACTGAAGTCACCACATGGGTGTTCCTCTACAACCTGAAGCCAAGTATCACTTAGCCTGTTCTATACATGCATAACCCAGATTCAGAAACAACATGCATAACCTAGATAAATGGGGAAAGGGACAAACTTTTCCTCTTAACGAAGAGAGAAACCCATCAATTAGGTCCTACAGATGGAACCCATAACCACAAACAATCCCCAAACAAAATCTTAAAAATAATATTTCTTGAAAAATACATTAAAAATCTGTAGGACCAAAAATTGATTGCAAAAAACTATAGCAAATTTGTTGAAAAAAAACAATTCTGATTGGAATTTGACAAATTAGATTACTCATAAATGCTCACAAACCACTCCACAACCTTTCACAATATCCGATAAAAAATAATTTAAGATCTGAGCTAATGTACCTTTGGTAATGAGTGAAGCAAGAAACACGTGGTGAACTGCATATTCCCTACTTACATTACACTCTCTCCATCTCCCTCTATATGCTTCAGCCCTGCTGTAGTTTTGACGACTGGGTGAAAAAATAGGAAGGCCCTCTTTGCTCCTTAGCTCCTCCAATAACTTCAGAACCAAACAAATCAAATAGGATAAGACATCTTTGCATATCCAATAACAAATCATGGGCAAATATGGTTTCACAACAGATTGGGTTTCAAAAAATTCAATCAGAGATGACCAAAGGAGTTCGAAGCCACTGCAATTTGAATCGGGATTTCCTTGTATCCATGTTCGTGTTTACCTCTGTCGTCTTCGTGGCTTGGCGCGATGACCTCCTTTGCTTGCTTCAGCGGCATCATCTCCTATAGCCGGCATTCATTTTTCCTTTATAGATAATATGTGCAAAAAGTAAAAAGCTGGAACATGATATATTAGACCAGGGAAAATGATTATCAGAGGCTTAGAACAAAAAAAAAAGAGAAAGAGAGGATGAGATCTGAAAATCACGGTTGTAACAATGCCGATCTGTTTCCAAACACTTCCAAACCATCCCAATTCAAATCGCTTATAGTGCATGCACCTTACGATGATTAAAAAAAATTTAAAGGGAAATTTATAACAAAGAACCATAATTGGGGAACAAATTCAAGAAATCAAATGAATAAAACAAACAAAATAAAGTGTACCAAAAATTCATTTACCAAAAGCTAGGCAAGAATGGACGAAATCGAGCGGTTGGGAGTACAGGGCGGAGCACTGGATTTGAGAATGCGGCAGGGGCGACTCCGACCGGCTGCGATGCCCAACGTCCTGACTCACCAAGATATAGAAGCATCGATTAAGGTGATCTGCTTCTTCAAAGGCTAATGGCCATGATCTCTAGAGCCATCAACTTAAAAAAAAATTGATGTATTGATGGAACATGATTTCTGAAATTTAATTTCCACTTCAATTCTATTTACATACACTCTTCTAATGAGTCTTTAATAAAGGATGAGAGAGAGAGAGAGAGAGAGAGAGAGAGAGAGAGAGAGAGAGATCTAAAACCAACTTGATGAGAGTCTTCAATTCTATTACATTATTTTATTTTACAATCCATCTTGATCTATAATCTTCTAAACACAAAGAATCGGATCCAATTAAAGCTTTCACATGTTATTCCGGTCTATCTTGATCAGTAATCTTGGAAATAAATTAACTCAATAGAGAGAAGGGATTTGAAGGCAGTATTTACCTCGTAATTGTTCACTTGTATTGGCCTTCGCGTCCTCCCCATTTCTCCATGATCACTAAAAAATAAACGCTAAAAGAATCAAAGCTCGAAGATGAGGAAGAGGGTTGTCGCTTGATACTCCTCCTCTCTCTTTCTCCCACACCCCCGGCAGCTTAATGATTGTTGCCGTGGTCAGGTGTTGGTGCGGCCGACGATTGAGAGTGGAGAAGGCAGAGGGAGATAGATATGAGGTCAAGCGGCCTCCTTGGGCTGCCGGAGTTGCTACGGTTCGCAATCAGGGCCGGACGGGGATCTGTAAAAATAAAGAGGCGCACCATCATTGTGGATCATATAAAAATTAAGCTGGAGAGAAACTACAAACTGATAATTGAATTAAAACACAAAATGACCCACCCTAGAAATTCAGTGCTGAAAAGATAGGAGATGATGCATTTTGAAAATCTTGCATAGGTTGTAGTCAATGGTTAATGGATTTAGATTCTTGATTATCAAAAAGTCATGGCTAGATGATGCATTTTGAGTCCAATCACAGGGTGAAGACAGATACACGTAAAATTTCAAGAAATTTTGTAGATCCTCAGCAGTATATAAAAAAAAACTAAAATTGTAGTGGTAATTACATGACTCGCCTATGCAACAATTTTAAAGTTACTGATCAAGGAACTGCCACCCACCCGAGTTGCTCCAAAGGCTTCCAAGATGACTCAAGCTGCAGTTGATGCAACTTCTCCACAAATGATACCTCCAATATTCTCTCTCTCTCTCTCTCTCTCTCATTTATTTTGGCTTAGGTTTAGGGAGGCAAAGGGGTGTCATCCTGAAATCTCTTTCTATTTGTGAAACAAAAGACAAAAATATTCTATACGCATAGTATATATTACGTACAAATGGGGAATCATGGCAAAATTTTCTACAAAAAGAACACATAAAACTTATGGACAAAAAGAAATGTGAGAAAATGAGTTATCTTGATAGGTGGATTGAGAAAAAAGGACAACACATAAAACTTATGGACAAAAAGAAATGAGTTACCTTGATAAGTGGATTGAGAAAAAAGGCGTACCAAAATATGAGTTTCATGTGAGATCTTTACTTAATTGAGTCCCTAAATTGAAGCCAAAATATTAAGTTAAAAAATATGAGAAAATTTTAACTAAAAAAATATGATGAAATACCTTCATGATGGAAGTTGCTCTTGAAACGGTGAGGTAGCACATCTTGCCAGTCCCGGTTGTCCTACGGATCGCCTTCACTTTACGTCTATCTAAATTTCAAAAATCATAAAAAAAATAAGACTTAGAATTAAAATTGAAGGCAAGACTTGGAGCATAAAAAATGGAGAGAGGGAGTTGAGCGTTTGCCGATGGAAGGATGCCGACACTGCAGCGACTCGTGCTTCTCCGCAAAACGCAAAGCTCAGCAAGAGAGAGAGAGAGAGAGAGAGAGAGAGAGAGAGAGAGAGAGAGTGAGCCATATATTTGCTCCGGTTTTTTTTTGGAAGGGTATTTGTGCTCTGTTGCAAACTCATATAATTCACGGGTGTACCTTATATTCTAAGCAGAAGATGGAACTCAAAGGTAATTGATCAATGGTGTAGTGGATTTGGACCTTGCGGCGCAGATCTCGCGGAAGCTCCATAGATGAAGTCAACGTCGAGTTGGGTACAGCTGTGCTCAGGGTTGCAAGAGGGAAAGGAAGGTACAACTGTGCTCGGGGCACGACTGTGAGGTGGCCGGGCAGATGGCCGCAGACCAGAGGGAGTAGCAGGCGGCGCCGGATGGGTCACCATCAACCATAGATCCGGCCTCTCCCCGGTTCTCCCATGGCTCGTATGAAGCAGACCGCCCTAAGTCCACCGGCGGCAAGGCCCCCCGGAAGCAGCTCGCCACCTAGGTATAATCTTTTCCCCTCTCTCTCTCTCTCTCTCTCTCTCTCTAGATCTTGACCCCCTTCCCCTAAAGGTCTAATTTTATTATTTCTCCCTACCTCCCCTTTCGATCCGGCGAAGGCTGCAAGGAAATCCGCTCCGACCCCCGACGGAGTCAAGAAGCCCCACCGCTACCGCCCGGGGACCATCACACTCCGAAGCTGCTGATAAGGAAGTTGCCGTTCCATAAGCTGGTGAGGTACCAGAGTGCTCGACCCTCGACTGAAACCCCAACCTTGATCCTCTGCGATTGGCGATAGAGGATCCAGCCCCTCCTCTGCTCGGCCCTCGACTGAAACCCCAACCTTGATCGGGGGAATTGTGCTGGTCAGGCAAGCATGCGATTTACCTATATAATCTGCCGATCAGGGGGGAGTGCCTGTCAAGAACGAAGAGCAATTTACCGGGCGAGGCTGCCTGTGGGACGCCGGTGGGCTTGGGATGGTGGCAGTAGTGACAATGAAGGTATCATGGTGGTAGTGGTGACGGAGAGAGAGAGAGAGAGAGAGAGAGAGAGAGAGGCTCAGAGATGCAGTCTCCGGCACCAACTGAGGAGAAGAAGGTCCGTCTCCTTTTCTCGAGGTGATACAAACAGTTGTGCAGTGCCAGCGGTCCAAATTCATGTGATTCTGTCACCACCCTATACAAACTACAATGGCGAACGGTTGAGATCTGTTGCCAGCGGGTCCAGATTCATGTGTTTGCTACCGAACTCAGTATTTGAATTTCAAACTGTCTCTCTTCCCATTTGAATTTCAAATTTTTTCCTCCCTCTTTCCCTCCTTTTTTGTTTCATCTCTTTAAATCTCAACCCTTGCTATGTTTATCCCCCTCCTCTCAGTATATCTCAGCCGCTGCTTTGTCTTAATTCATTTGTCCCCCCCACAACCGTTGTCCATTATTTTATATATATATATATATATATATATATATATATATATATATATATATATATATATATATATATATATATATATAGAGAGAGAGAGAGAGAGAGAGAGAGAGAGAGAGAGAAGTGCTACGTTGCGCTGTGCGCTGCCGCGGCCGAATATGCGCTGTGAAATCCCGCCGTCGGATCGAGGTTGGAACAACGGACGGGATTCACCTGCAATTGCTGTTACTGTAGCGGCACAGTAACAGTGATGTTTGGGTTTCCTGATGAATCCCATCCGTTGGATCAATAGAATCCAACGGATCAAAAAAATTTCGTTGTTACTGTAGCGACTACAGTAACAACGAATTTAATTTGGGCCGTTGGATTCTATTGATCCAACGGATGGGACTCGTGTAAACACAAAATTCATCCGATCTATATATATATATATATATATATATATATATATATATATATATATATATATATATATATATATATATATATATATATATATATATATATATATATATATATATATATATATATATATATATATATATATATATATATATATATATATATATATATATGGGCATGCTATAATCGGCATGCGGTAAGTGCGACACCATACCGCAACCGTCTGATGCACCCGATGTGTGCATCGCATGCATGCAGCGGTGCATCAGACGGTTGTAGTGCGGTGCCGCACTTACCGTATGCCGCATTATAGCATGCCCCTATATATATATATATATATATATATATATATATATATATATATATATATATACACACGCACGCAGCGGTGCATCAGATGGCTGCGGTGCGACACCGCACGCACCACACGCCGCATCCTAACACGCCCATATATATATATATATATATATATATATATTATTCAGTCTATATCTTTATTATGTAATTGATCATTACATTATCTATACTTATCACGTCATTGAGTTTGAAAAGAAGGGTAGCATAGTCATTTTAATCCCGTTAGTCTCTATCTGTGTGCATGATTTCCATCTACTCCCCTACTTCTATTCCTCTCCTATAAATACCCGCCGCTGCCTTCCTACTCCTAATAGAGAAAGAGGGACGGAGAGAGAGAGAGAGAGAGAGAGAGAGAGAGAGAGAGAGAGGGAAGCTGGATGGGAATCGAACGAACCATCAGACGCACGGGATCAGGCGATCGGGGTGATTCCAGTCGAGGTTCACAGCGGATCCGACGGTCGGGGGATTAGCAGCCGGTTTTGCAGGCGATCCGCTGTCCGATTCCACACGATCGGACGGCCAAAAAGTGGTAGTGCATTTTTTAGCCGGGCAGCGCACAGCTCAACGTAACACTCATATATATATATATATATATATATATATAGAGAGAGAGAGAGAGAGAAATGCTTGAATGCGGCATGCGATGCGTGCGGCATCGCACCGCAGCCGTGTGATGCACGCGCTGCGTGCATCGATGCCGCACACACCGCATGCCGCAGCGTAGCATGCCCCATATATATATATATATATATATATATATATATATATATATATATATATATATATATATATATATATATATATATATATATATATATATATATATATATATATATAGAGAGAGAGAGAGAGAGAGAGAGAGAGAAATGCTTGAATGCGGCATGCGGTGCGTGCGGCATCGCACCGCAGCCGTGTGATGCACGCGCTGCGTGCATGCGATGCACGCAGCAGTGCATCACACGGCTGCGGTGCGATGCCGCACGCACCGCATGCCGCAGCATAGCAGCCCCCTATATATATATATATATATATATATATATATATATATATATATATATATATATATATATATATATATATATATATATATATATATATATATATATATATATATATATATATATATATATATATATATATATATAGAGAGAGAGAGAGAGAGAGAGAGAGAGATAGAAAGAGAGAAAGCTGTTACAGTGAGCTGTGGGCTGCCGGGGGGGAAAGTGAGCTACGGGTACTTTGACCCCCCAAGAAGTTATGGAATTTGATGAAATTTGGTGAGGTTGTTGCATAGGATAAGATGATCATCCTCACCAATTTTTATCAAATTCCAAAACTTCTAGGGGGGTCAAATGGTCGAAGCAATTTCTGTCGTCCGCAGTCACCGTTAAAATTACTTCGACCATTTGACCCCCCTAGAAGTTTTGGAATTTGATGAAAATTGGTGAGGATGATCATCTTATCCTAGGCAACAACCTCACCAAATTTTATCAAATTCCATAACTTTTTGGGGGGTCAAAATACCCGCAGATCACTTTCCCCCCCGGCAGCCCACAGCTCACTGTAACAGCCCTCTCTCTCTCTCTCTCTCTCTCTCTCTCTCTCTCTATATATATATATATATATATATATATATATATATATATATATATATATATATATATATATATATATATATATATATAGAGAGAGAGAGAGAGAGAGAGAGAGAGAAATGCTTGAATGCGGCATGCGGTGCGTGCGGCATCGCACCGCAGCCATGTGATGCACGCGCTGCGTGCATGCGATGCACGCAACAGTGCATCACACGGCTGCGGTGCGATGCCGCACGCACCGCATGCCGCAGCATAGCATGCCCCTATATATATATATATATATATATATATATATATATATATATATATATATATATATATATATATATATATATATATATATATATATATATATATATATATATATATATATATATATATATATATATATATATATATATATATATATATATATATATATATATATATATATAGGGTCGGGATCCAGAAACACGCTATTTTGCCACAGAGTTAGACACGCATCTCCAAAACCCTAGATAGAGGTTTCAAAATTTATTGATTTTTTATGAGGATTATAACCTTGCCTTAGATAGCACATCAGCAAAAAATCTGTACATTCTAAAACCTATAGACTAATCAAATATTTCTTTTAATTTATCGGTTAAAATGAACAGTCGATAAAGCTCTTTAGATTTGATGCACCTAAAAGGTTTAGAATGTGCTGATTTTTTATGGATGGGCTATCTAAGGGTAGTTGATCATCCTTACAAAAAATCAATAAATTCTAAAACCTCTATCTAGGATTTTGAATGATGCGTGTTTAACTTTGTGGCAAAGTAGCGTATTTCTGGATCCCGACATATATATATATATATATATATATATATATATATATATATATATATATATATTATTCAGTCTATATCTTTATTAAGTAATTGATCATTACATTATCTGTGCTTATCGCGTCATTGAGTTTGAAAAGAAGGGTAGCATAGTCATTTTAATCCCGTTAGTCTCAATCTGCGTCCATGATTTCCATCTACTCCCCTTTCTCTATTCCTCTCCTATAATACCCGCCGCTGCCTTCCTACTCCTCATAGATAGAGAGAGAGAGAGAGAGAGAGAAACGCGCGTCCTCTCCACCCACGGCAGACGCGGCGCCCAAGGCAGCCCCTCAGACCTCCTCTTCCTCGCCGGTGGTGGCCGCCACCGCCGTCCATACCTCCCAACAGTCGACATGCTGACAATGACGAGGGTTCCGACGGTGGTCTCCAACTACCAGGAGAACGGCGCTGATCCCCCACCCGGATGCGGCCGCAACTGCCTCGGCAACTGCTGCTTGCCTGGTACGTCTACATACCCCATAATCATCACCCGCTTCTTTAATTTCCTCCTTTCCTTGATTCCAATATCCTGTGATGCCGCCGCACGCGCAGTCTCAAAGCTTCCTCTTTACACCTTCAAGCTGGATCCATCACCGCCGGCGACCTCTTCGCCGGCCGGAGAGTGCCCTCCACCCGAATTCTTCCTCCATACCCTGCTGCTCGGCCAGGTATAATGCATGATACCCACTTCTCCTTTTCTTGGTAATTTCTTCTGATTTTTGTGTTGGGATTGTGGGATTCGCCAGTGGGAGGAACGCATGCGCATGGGGCTGTTCCGGTATGACGTGACGGCCTGCGACACCAAGGTGATCCCTGGCGAGCTCGGCTTCATTGCCCAGCTGAACGAGGGGCGCCACCTCAAGAAGCGGCCCACCGAGTTCCGCGTCCACCGTGTCCTCCAGCCCTTCGACCCCGACAAGTTCAACTTCACCAAGGTCGGCCAGGAGGAGGTGCTCTTCCGATTCGAGGCCGGGGGTGGCGGCGGTACGCAGTTCTTTGAGAGTGCTCTGGTTGGAGGAACCGACCCTCCTCCGACTGTCGTCGCCATCAATGTAAGAACACAGCCTCCCCTATCGACTCCCAACTTGGTACGTAATGGGTTATTTTGACTTTGCCCCCCAAAGTTTGCCTTGAATTAGACTTTACCCCTCAAAACTAACTGTTCCGTCAGCTCGCTGGTAATTTCGGACCCGACACGGCAGACCCGACACCAAGTCAGCGGGTCTGGGTCAGGGCTAAACGGGTTCGGGTCGTAAACGGGTCGACACGATAGACCCGTTTAGTAAACGGGTCGGGTCCGGGTTTAGGGTCTGGACACGGTAGACCCGGGAAGACCCGTTTAGTATTCAACCGGTCGTGTCGGGTCGGGTCGGGTCGGGTCTACCCGCAATCTGATACTATAATATATAATACCAACGGGTCTTTCGGGTCAGGTCGGGTTTAGTCGGATTGGGTCGGATTGGGTCAACTGAATAGACCCCGGTGGTAAACTGGTATTACCGGGTCTTATCAGGTCTACCCGTATATTAGCGGGTCGGGTACAGGTTTAGGATCTAGACATGATTAGTTAAACAAGTCGGGTCAGGGTCTAGGGGTTTTGGACACGACACGACACTAGACCCGACAGGACACGACCCATTGCCACCCCTAAACTCACCCCACAAAACTTTATTTCTTTTCCTTTCATCTCACCCTTTCTCTTAGGTGGTGGTGAGCTGACGAAACAGTTAGTTTTGGGGGGTAAAGTCTAATTAATGAAAAATGGGGCGTAAAGCCTAATTCAAGGCAAAATTTGGGAGCAAAGTCAAAATAATCAGTAGTAAATTAATGATTAGGGTGCAACTTGGGTCGGGTAATACCGAGAACCGATCCAATATCCGATCTAAGTTTTGTCGACCCGATTAAACATGGGTCAGTTCCGGGTTGGGACTTGGGTAGACCCGGCCCAACCCGAAAACCAAACTCATATATAGTAAGCCACATATATGTCACAGGTTGGACTTTTGGACTACATCACACTAGCACCCGAGTAAACATTAGTTGTTTGTTAATGTTGAGCCAACTATCATAACTCAACGAGTGACTAAAGCCTTGTTAGGAGATGACGGCTAGGGTTTTGGAGAGGAATAGAATGATTCCATTGAGGGACTCAAGCCCAAATATATGTACATGTAACCGACCCGACTGTACAGTAAACCCGACCCGACTGTACAGTAAACCCGACTCATTATATGTACATTAACACTCCCCCTCAAACTCACGGTGGATCATGTACCGAGAGTTTGCCCAGAAAATGCCGGAAGCGAGCTGTCGTCAGGGGCTTCGTCAGAAAATCAGCAGTCTGCTCCGATGAGGGAATGAAGGGCAGGGAGATGGTGTGATCGATAAATGCCTGGCGAACATAATGACAATCAACTTCAATATGCTTTGTTCGCTCATGGAAGACCGGATTGCTAGCAATCTGAATAGCACTCCGGTTGTCACAGAAGAGAGGAGTGGGCCCGGATATCACCACTCCCAAGTCAAGCAGAAGACGGCGAAGCCAGACAACTTCGGCGGTGGTGGAAGTCATAGCCCTGTATTCGGCTTCGGTGCTGGAGCGAGCAACAGACTCCTGCTTCTTGCTGCGCCATGAAATCAGTGAGTCACCCAGAAACACACAGTATCCTGTAGTAGATCGACGAGTGTCTGCATCTCCTGCCCAATCTGCATTTGAGTAGGCACGCAGCACCAACGGAGAGGTGGAGGGAAACAGGAGTGAACGGGTGATGGTGGCCCGGAGGTAGCGGATGATCCGAAGAACAGCTGCATAGTGTACTGACCGTGGAGCCTGAACAAACTGACTGACAATGCCAACAGCATGGGCAATGTCTGGCCGGGTCATGGTGAGGTAGACAAGCATCCCAACCAACCTCTGGTAGCGGGAGACATCCTGGAGCGGCTCACCATCTGTAGCGAGAAGCTTCAAATTGAGCTCCATGGGTGTATCAGCAGTACGTGTGTCAGTAAGGGCAGCATCAGTAAGAATGTCGGAGATGTACTTCTGCTGGGTGACCAACAGACCACGAGCTGACCTGGCAATCTCAAGGCCCAGAAAGTAGCGAAGAGAGCCCAGATCTTTCATCTCGAACTGACTCTGGAGGTGCCGTTGGAGAGAGACGATCGTGGCACTGTCATCCCCAGTGATGATCATATCATCCACATAGAGGAGGAGGACTGCAATGCCCTGACTGGAGGAGCGAGTGAACAGGGCATAGTCGGAGTGACGCTCAACAAACCCGGTGGCCAAAACTGCACTGCGAAAACGCTCAAACCAGGCACGAGGGGCCTGCTTGAGCCCATAGATGGCCCGTCGCAACCGACACACGTGTCCTGGAGGAACTGAAGTGCCCGGAGGAGGAGCCATGTAGACTTCCTCGGAGAGATCACCGTGTAGAAACGCATTGGTGACATCCATCTGATGGAGAGGCCACCCTCGAGCAGCTGCCACAGCTAAGAGGGTGCGCACAGTAGTCATCCGAGCAACTGAAGCAAACGTCTCCTCGTAGTCAATCCCATACTCCTGGGAGAAGACACGAGCAACGAGGCGAGCCTTGTGCCGCTCAATGGATCCGTCAGGTCGAGTCTTGACCTTGAAGATCCACTTGCAGCTAACAGGCACCACCCCGGGGGGACAAGGCACCAACTCCCAGGTCTGGGTCCGCTGAAAAGCCTCAAGCTCAACTGACATGGCCTGTCGCCACTCTAGATGTAATGCTGCCTCACGGTACGATTGGGGCTCCCGATGGGTGTGAAGAGCAGTAAGAAAGGCCTGAAAGGATGGTGAATAGGAGACACTGGCAGAGAAGCCAGAAGAGTCAGGAGAGTCAGTGGGAAAAGCAGAGTAACCAAACCTATCAGGGGAGTAGGCATATCTGGCAGGAGGGTGATGTTCGCGCGCTGGGTAGCGCCGAACCGGAGCAGGATCCACGACCGGAGAGGAGGGAGCAGCAGCATCAGGCGAGGGAGTACCAGTGAGAACTGACTCTGGAGGGGGAGCTGCAGACCGACGTACATAGACACGAGTAATGGGTGGTGGTGGAGGTGGCGTGGGGAACTGAGGAGGTGGTGGTGGTAGTGGAGGTGGCGATGGAGACTGAGGAGGTGGTGGTGGTGGTGGAGTAGGCGTGAATGGGGCAACAGAAACCGGGGGTAGAACAGGGATGTGGAGATGTGAGGAGGGCGAGGAGGATGACGAAGTAGGCAAGGAAAGATCCCGAGACTCAGGTGCAAAATATGGGACATCCTCAACAAAGGAGACGTGACGGGAGACACGGATCCGACGAGCTAAGGGATCATAGCAGCGATACCCCTTGTGCTCACGACTGAGCCCCAAGTGAACACACCTAACAGACCTCGCAGAAAGTTTGGTGCGCTCATGGGGAGGAAGAAGAACGAAGCACGTGCAGCCAAACGTGCGAAGAAGAGAGTAGTTAGGTGGACTGGAGTGAAGACGCTCGTGAGGGGTGGCACCGGACAGAGCAGACGACGGAGTGATATTGATGAGGTGGACAGCCGTCATAACAGCTTCAGCCCAGTAGGAGTGAGGAACAGACGCAGAGAGAAGCAAGGCTCGTGCAGTCTCAAGGACATGACGATGCTTGCGTTCGGCAACGCCGTTCTGCTCATGGGTATGGGGACAGGACTGCTGGTGAAGAGTGCCGTGAGACTGAAGAATCTCACGCATCTCAGAGGAGAGATACTCCTTGGCACAATCAGACCGAAAGGTCTTGATTCGCCGACCAAACTGGGTATGTATCATAGTGGTGAATCTCCTAAAGATGTGAGGTACTTCAGACCGATGACGCATGAGGTAGACCCAGGTGCACCTAGAATAGTCATCAATAAAACACACATAATACATATAACCCGATAGAGAAGCAACAGGAGCAGGACCCCAAATATCCGAATGAACTAAGTCAAATAAAGCATCAGACTGGGAAGCACTAGCAAAAAATGGAAGAGCTAGATGCTTTGCCAGTCGACAACCCGTACAAACAGAGAGGGTGGAGAAAGACGCTCGACCCAAAGCGCCCGAACGGAATACGCTTTTGAGTCGATTACTCGATATATGACCTAACCTTCTATGCCACAGGTCGGCATCAGAGGTGACAGACATGACAGACGCAACTGAAGACACATGGAGATGGTTCAACTGGTAGAGTCCTCCTGCCCTACGGCCCAGCCCAATCCTCTGACCCGTCCACGAATCCTGCACAACACAAACAGAAGGGGTGAAGGTGACAGTCAGGCCAGAGTCGCAAAGAGAACTGATGGAAATCAAATTAATATTAAGACGGGGGGCATGATGGACATGGGATAGGGTCAGGCGACCAGAAGGGTCAGAGGTGGTGGTGATGGAGCCACATTACGGAATAGGGACGAGAGTCCCATCCACAGTGCGAACCTCCTAGTGGGTGGTAGTGGGAGAACAGTCCGTGAGGACAGTGGAGTCAAAAGTAAGGTGACAGGAGGCACCCGAATCGAAGATCCATGGAGCAGTAGTACCAGAGGTGGCAGACAAGCCGTGCGCAGTCGCTGAGCCGGTGGAGGCTATGTGGCGAAGAAGGAGCTCCTCGAGGCGCTGAAGACGGTCCGGCTCAGGCGGCGAAGGAGCTGTGGGAGCAGTGGGGAGCGTCGAGGCCTCTGCAGTAGCCGCGGTACCACCAAAGTGGCGGAAAGAAGACGAACCACGTCTACGGTTCCGTCCACCACGACCGCCGCGTCGATCATCGCGTGAAGACGAAGTCCAGCGTGATGCTCTCTCATCCGGACCCCAGCGGGGGTTGCGAGGAGGACGAGTAGGGCACTCACGCTTCATGTGACCGGGCTCCTTGCAGTAGTGACAGAAGACAGCCTCATCGGAGAACCCGGCTGCCAGGACATTGTCGGAGCTAGGAGCAAGTAGAGGAGGACGAGCGCCCTGGGTCTGAAGGCGGGTCTCCTCGTCGACCAAAGCGAGTAGAGCATCCTCCAGCCGAGGGAGTGGCTCACGGTGCAGGAGCTGGGCAGCTATGAGAGCAAATTCCGGCCGAAGCGTTGCCAGGATTTGGTGTAGGTGACCCTCGTCAAGGTAGCGCTGGAAATCCCTAGAGCGGGGGCAGGCACACCTCTCCGGGATCAGTGAGTCCAACTCATGCCAATAGGCACTCATCTGACTGAAGAAATCCTGAATGGTATGCTCCCCCTGACGGGCAGACTGTGAGTCACAGATGAGCTGATGCCGGCGTGCGCCTCCGCGCGGGAGAAAACGGTCCCGGAGATACTCCCACATCGCACGCGCTGTCGGAAGGCGGCCGATGGGAGCAAGGAGTGGACGAGCAACAGAGGCCAGAAGGTACGCCCGGATGGCCTGATCGTGGCGGCGCCACGTGAGGGCAGCAACGGTGGTGGCCGTGGTAGCAGTCGCAGCAGAAGAGACTGCACTGCTGGAGACAGATGAGGAACCGGAGTAGTCAATGGGAGGAGTATCCTCACCGGTGATGTGACCCCACAGATCACGACTGGAGAGATCGGCCTCGACGGTGAGGGACCAATCAGGCCAGTCGCTGGCCGACAGCAACTGAAACGCGACCGCCTTCAGCGGTGGAGAGATCGCAACGACGGACGGTACGGCTGGAGAGGCCATGGAGGAGGCTGTAGGGTGTCAGGGGGTGTCGGGGGGGGGCGGTAGGGGGGTCGGGGGGGGGGGGGGGGGGGGGGGTCGGGAGGGACTGTAGGGTGTCGGGAGGGGAGTGGGTGGGCTATAAGGTGTCGGGAGGGCTGTAGGGGAACGGGTGGGCTGTAGGGAGGGGATCGGGTGAGCGGTTAGGGTGTCGGGGGGGGGGGGGGGGGGGGGGGGGGTCCGGGAGGTCTGTAGGAGGTAGGAGGAGGGTCGGATGGATGAGGGGGGTCGGCTGTAGGTGGGCAGAAGGAGGATGGGGGGGGCCGACGGATGAAGGAGGGAGGATCGGAGGGGGAGGGAGGGGGGGTTCAGCGGCTGTAGGTGGGCGGGTTAGGGCTGTAGGCCGGCGGATTGAGGAGATGAGGGCCGGCGGGTGACTGTAAATCGGAGGAGAGGGCCGGAGGGGGGGCGGTTTGAGGAGGGGGGGGGCCGGCGGATGGCTGTAGGGCAGAGGAGGTGGACCGGTGGGGCTGTAGGGCGGAGGAGGTGGGCCGGTGGGGGCTGCCGAACAGGTGACCGGAGACCGGAGAAGAGTTGATGCCGGAGGAGAGGTCCGTCGTTGTCGTCGCCGCGCGTCGGAGAACCCTAGAGCTCTGATACCATGTTAGGAGATGACGGCTAGGGTTTTGGAGAGGAATAGAATGATTCCATTGAGGGACTCAAGCCCAAATATATGTACATGTAACCGACCCGACTGTACAGTAAACCCGACTCATTATATGTACATTAACAAGCCTAAAGCCCAACGTAGACCTCCGCCTTGCTAGTCAATAGTCAATGGCCATTAGTTTTTTTTTAAACCAACTACTGACCCAACCTTAGTATGGGTTGGTTTGGGTTTATGCCAACCATACTAGTTTGATTTAGTTACGGGTTGGCTCAAATCCGAACCAACCCGACCCGAGTTGCACCCTAGCTAGTAATGATCACCAATGCAGGGCTTAATTTGCTTGGCTCGGCGCAGGTGAGCCCCATCGAGTACGGCCATGTGCTGCTGATTCCCCGCGTTCTCGACCGCTTGCCTCAGAGGATCGATCACGAGAGTCTCTTGCTTGCGCTCCACATGGCGGCCGAAGCAAGGAGCCCTCACTTCCGTCTCGGCTACAACAGCCTGGGTGCCTTCGCCACAATCAACCACCTGCACTTCCAGGTTTCTACTACTTCTAGGCTTAAGCTTACAAAACCTATACTAATGTAGTGTTAGGTCAATTTATGAGGAAATCGGGTCTTGACTGCTTACAATGACAGGCTTATTACTTGACGACGACGTTACCAGTAGAGAAGGCAGAGGCACAGCGTATACCCATAAAGAAGGGTGAACCCGATAGCGGGGTGCGGGTCGCGCAATTGTCGAATTATCCCGTTAGGGGTCTGGTTTATGGCGGCGGGAACTCCTTGAAGGATTTGTCCAATGTGGTAGCCAGCTCCTGCATTTGGCTTCAAGACAATAACATCCCTTTCAATGTGCTCATCTCCGATTCAGGCAGGAGGGTCTTCGTCTTCCCGCAGGTAAAGTTTTATCGCACTCTTCTTATAGATCTGTCTCACGCTCTTCCGATTCGAGTTGCATGCATGCTAGAAAAGAAAAGGGATTCCTTTGTACATATATAATTCTTACATCACTCCATCTCCTTAAAGATTCCATCGCTTGACTTTTAAGAGAAGAAATATTTCTTTTAAATGACATGCCTAAACTGCCCTCCCATATATGCCACAATAGAAAGAGGAAGGAATAACTCACACGCGCGAAGGATGTGCCGGAGACAAATCATGAATGATTGAAGAGTCTGAATCTAGGTTCAAAATCATGATATCGGTCTCGCTATCGGTCGGCCTAGACTGATACGTCTGACGCATAAAGGTTGGTGGCCTATATTTGGAAAAACCCGAAACAATCAATTTTAAAAAAAAGAAGGAAAAAAATCAGTAAATTTTTTTGAAAAAACATAGAGATTGATTTATACAAACATATACATAGTTGAAATATAACGATTTCACTTTTAAGCCTTTACTAATGGGTTAAAGGGTTTTTGCTCTTGAAATTCTACGATGAACTGAAATTGAACAAACAATCGATCAATGCTTAAGAAGTTAAATCTGACATAAATGCTACTTTAAGATAGCAAAAATATTCGGGCAAGTTTGACATAAGTCCTTTTTGAGAGATGATTTTTAGTTCAAGGACATGTTAATTTCAAAATATAGCTCAAGTCCCTTCCGACGAATTTATACCCCTTTATGATTTCGAATGTATATTATTTCTAAAGAAACTAATGTATACCAGTAGGGACCTGATCTGACATAGCAAATTACGATGTCCTGCTGCTAATATTGTAAAATAGTTAAGGACCTATACCTAATTTGGCCAAAATATTTTTTGTGTTAGTGAAATGACATTAAGCAAAAAGACCTTAAACATATAAACTTGTATTATCATCTCATATCTTGATGGTGAGCCTCTGATCATCATGATCTTCAATCTTAACTGATAGTCATGCTTCCGGTGCAGTGCTACGCGGAGAAACAAGCTCTTGGTGAAGTGAGCCAGGAGCTGCTGGAGACACAGGTGAACCCCGCGGTGTGGGAGATCAGTGGCCATATGGTGCTGAAGCGGAAGGAGGACTTCGAAGGGGCGTCGGAGTCCTACGCCTCGAGGCTCTTAGCTGAGGTGTCCCTCTCCGAGGAGCGGTTCCGAGAGGTGAAGGCCCTTATCTTTGCGGCCACAGGTCTGGTGGAGTCCGAGGAGGAGGAGGAGGAGACAGAGGGAGAGGCAGCAGAGGGGCCGGGCTCCTCTCAAGCCTCCTCCGCCAGTGGCCCCTCGTTTCCCAGAGGGCCCTTGTTCTCCAGTGAAGGAGATGGGTTCTCCAATACCCTCTAGTGCTGAGGTTTTTGATCTTAGCTTTGACCTCAGACCTTCTGTTTATATTTCCCAGCAGTATAGTACTAGTAAAGTACTGTTGAGTGAAATTTGAAAAATCTCATTGGATGTAAATAACTCTACTTTTGCTGTTTTCACCCGAAAAAACTAGTGGGTTTTTGATCCAAGATCGTGTGAAAAATTTATTGGTTATTTTGACTTTGGCCCCCAACTTTTGCTTTGAATTAGACTTTACCCCCCATTTTTCATTAATTAGACTTTACCCCCCAAAACTAACTGCTCCGTCAGCTCACCCCCAAACTTGAGTACGATTTTGTTCCAACCTCTTTAAAGAGGTTGGATGTTCCCGGTCTCTCTCATGGGTCCATATCGAGGGCTTTTGGTCATTTCACCATGATAAACGTAATGAAATGACAAACATATACTTGGAATGGACCAATGAGAGAGACCGGGAACATCCAACCTCTGTAAAGAGGTTGGAACAAAATCGTACTCCCAAAACTTTATGGGTTATTTTGACGTTGCCCCCCAAATTTTGCCTTGAATTAGACTTTACCCCTCATTTTTGCATTAATTAGACTTTACCCCCAAAAACTAACTGTTCCGTCACCTCACCATCTAAGAGAAAGGGTGAGCTGACAGTAAAGAAATAAAGTTTTGGGGGTGAGCTGACAGAACAGTTAGTTTTGGGGGGTAAAGTCTAATTAAAGAAAATTTTGGGGTCAAAGTCAAAATAACCCAAACATTATTTCTTTTCCGTCAGCTCACCCTTTCTCAAAAGATGGTGAGCTGACGGAACAGTTAGTTTTGGAGGGTAAAATCTAATTAATGAAAAATGGGGGGTAAAGTCTAATTCAAGGCAAAATTTGGGGGTTAAAGTCAAAATACCCCAAACTTTATTTCTTTTCCGTCAGCTCACCCTTTCTCTTAGATGGTGAGTTGACGGAACAGTTAGTTTTGGGGGGTAAAGTCTAATTAATGAAAAGATGGGAGGTAAAGTCTAATTCAAGGCAAATTTTGGAAGGCAAAGTCAAAATAACCCAAAATTTAGGAAAATTTTATTCATACCCCCATAAATATGTAATTAGCCCCCATTTCCAACAAACTTGAACACACCCCTTTTTTTTTTTTTTTCATACCCCATTCCTATCCCAAAAATACCCTTCTCCCTTACACCCCACCTTCAATATACCCCCTGTTAAATGGCCCGACCCAACTTGATTATATCCCAATCAAACACATACCCCCTTAAATATATCTTAATTATATACACTCTTGAATACACCCCACTCTTAAATAAACCTCATGCGGTTGGCTTGTACTTGAAGGCACAAGTAGGGCTGCAACTTGGGCGGGCCAACCCGAACCCAACCCAAATTTGGGTGGGCTAACCCGAGCCCAATCCGAATTATTTCTCCTCTACCATATTGAAGCCGGTCAACCCACCTTTCACAACCCGGCCAACCCGACGGGTTGGGCTTGGGCTAAGAAAGTTCAAAGAGACCTTGGGCTGGGTTGGGGGTAGGGCTGGCAATTATGGACCCGACACGGCAGACCCGACACGACCCGACACGAAGTTAGCGGGTCTGGGTCAGGACTAAACGGGTTCGGGTCGTAAACGGGTCGACACGATAAACCCGTTTAATAAACGGGTCGGGTCCGGGTTTAGGATCTGGACACGGTAGACCCGGGAAGACCCGTTTAGTATTCAACGGTCGTGTCAGGTCGGGTCTACCCGCAATCTGATACTATAATATATAATATCAGCGGGTCTTTTGGGTCAGGTCGGGTTGAGTCGGATTGGGTCGGATCGGATCAACTGAATAGACCCGAGTAGTAAACGGGTCTTACCGGGTCTTATCGGGTCTACCCGCTTATTAGCGAGTCGGGTACGGGTTTAGGATCTAGACACGATTAGTTAAACGGATCGGGTCCGGGTCTTAGGGGTTTTGGACACGACATGAACCCCGACACGACCCGACCCATTGCCACCCCTATTTGGGGGGTACAAAAGACGTTGAGTTAAGACTTTGGGGTTTGGGTACAAAAGAAAAAGGTATTGTTGGTATTTAAGGATCGTTGAGTAAGATATTGAGAAATGGCAGGGAGACGGGGGCTAATTACAGATTTTTGTGGTACGAATAAAATTTCCCAAAATTTATTTGATTCGATTAATGTTTCGAATCCAACCCTGATGCGATCCAATGCGACACTGGATTTTTGGATTTGGATTTGGAACCCGGACTATCACCGATGCGATCCGATCCGAGTCATCCGACACTGGATATTCGGATTTGGATTTGGATCCCGGGATATCCGTCAGTTTTGATCAGAAATCGGGTCGGATTTGGATCAATTGAATTCTTAATCGGTTTGGATTTGGATAACCCTAACCGGTCTGAATTTAACCTGTTTGACAGCGCTATGACTGTCTACGTGCAGTTGCAATTTTCACTCAATTGTGTTTCCCTTTACTAAAAGGAGATAAAAACAGGTTATATGGGTGTTAATATATATTTGTACCCAGCAAAACTACTAACAGGGCCCCGCCTTATAATTTGATAAATGCCCAATGTGCCCCCAAAATCAAATTGATAAGGGCACCATCGAGCATTGCCGCCAAGTGTTGTGCCCGGCAAAGCCGCACAGATCCGCCATCTCCTCTCTCTGCGGCGAAACACTACCACACAGCTCCGCCCTCCCCTCTCGCTCCTTTAGCAGAATGACATAGGGCTGCAACCGAGCCAAGATTTGGTCTGTTTGAACTTGGCTCGTTTATTAAACGAGCATAAACTTCAATCTTGGACTTGACTTGTTTAATAATTGAGCCGAGTTTTGGCCTGCTTGTGCTTGGATAATAAACAAGCCTAAACTTCAGGGTAGTCATCGCTCAATTAGTGATCCAATAAACTTAAACAGTTTCTTGTTGGGCTTGTTCCCGACCTTGAGAATAAGTAGAACATACGTTAGGCCTATTAAGCCTTTTATGAGCCCACTCACGAGCTTCCTCGCAAGCCCTAAACAAGCATGTTCATGGGCCCAACCGAGCCAAGCTTTGGTCCACTTGAGCTTGGCTTATTTATTAAACGAGCCAAAACTCTAGGCTCGGGCTTGGCTCGATTAGTAATCGAACAAGCTTTTATCGATCTTGTTTGCGAGCTGCTCACAAATAACTTGGTTCGTTTGCAGCCCTAGAAGGCAGACAAGATTTAAATCACAGAATTTCGAACCAAAAGAAAATTGGTAGTAAAGAGCTCTTTGGAGTCGCAAATCTTTTTTTTTTTTGGTTTTTTTGGTGAACAAATTAATCTTACAAATATCTTTTCCAAGGGTTAATCAGGGACTAATCTTACAAATATCTTCTTTTTTTTTGGTTTTTTTGGTGAACAAATTAATCTTACAAATATCTTTTCCAAGGGTTAATCAGGGACTAATTTGACGGCGAGCAGCGGAGTTTAATTAGGTTCTGCCTGTTTCAGAGAAACCGATGACATTCAAAGTAAAAATTTAAATTATCGGAGGGCATTTTTGTACACAGCTTTTACTTGTCCTTTAACTAAAACTGATTATATTTTTTGATATATACAACTAACTATTCACTGCAAATCAGAAGAATTCTGGGCCCTATATACATGATAATGCAAGAAGTTCCCACAAAACTCTCAAAATTAGCATCTTTAGACTTTGTTTCAAAGGAGCTTCTTCAAAAAAAAAAAAGAAGGGGTGTGATCTGTCTTCATAAATTAGATCCCTTCATCAGCTGCTTCTGGTTCCAAGTCATCACTGGAATCACCGGACGAGGAACCTTCGGGCGTGTACATCTCATCGTTGTCGGACTCGTCCTCGCACTCGTAACTGACCATCTTCTTCTGCCTCTTCCCCCTGCCGAGGTTTCCATCCATTAACTCGGCCGAGACAGGCCCGAGCATCTCTTTCCATTCCCCTGCCTTAGGCGAGGGGGGGCGTTCCTCGGCCTCCTCATCTCCAGGCGCGAAGCTAAGGATGCTGCCGAGATACCCGTTCTCGTCCGGAGAGCACTTTTCACCTGGCGCTGGGTCCAGCTTAAGGAGATTCTCGATGGCATTCTCATCGTAATGGACCGACGCGGCGTGCAGTTCTCTCTTGTTGAGGATTGTGCGAGCCCCGTGGAGCAGTACGGAGTGCAGCTCAGTGACACTTGGCTTCTTGGAAGGATTCATCACCAGATTCTCTATCGCCAATTTGTCTTTCGACTTCTGGAGTATCTTTTCCTCGACGGAGCATTTCGTGATGAGTTGATACACGACCACCGGTCGGGTTTGGCCGATCCGGTGAGCCCTTGACTGGGCTTGCAAATCCATGAATGGGTTAAAATCCGGATCTGAAAATATAACCAGAAAGTCTAAGTTAGATTCTCAGGAGTGACAAAATACCAAAACAAGAAAGGAAAGAGAGCCTTGGAGGAGCATGTACCATATATGATAACTCTATCCGCAGTTGGCTGTTCAAGAGGCAATAATTCGGTTAGTCTGAATGAATTAAAACAACTGAAATTTAAATTAAAAAAAGGGCAAATTACAAAAACCTCCCTTGAACTATACACGAATACACCTCAGTTCATAATAGGCCCTCAAACTTATTTTTGAACAGTTTGATCCCAGAACTATGCTCCGTCTACATTTTTGGCCCCTATGTCAACTTTTATTCCGAAAATACCAATGTCCTAGTAAGCATAAGTTAAATATTCTAAAACAATTTAGAGTATTATTGGAAATTGATAAGGATATTTTCGGGATAAAAAGTTGACAGAGGGGGGCACGATGCAGATGGAGCATAGTTCATGGATCAAATTGTTATAAAAAAAAAAGTTGAGGGACCAATATGAAATGCAGTGTATAGTTCAAGGGAGGTTTTTGTAATTTGCCCTTAAAAAAATGTTAGAAAGCATACCAAGTCGATGCCCAGTCCACCGGCACGGGTTGACATGAGAAACAGAAAGACATCGCTATCAGGATTGTTGAATTCCTTCATCTGTTGTTGCCTTGCAGCGATGGATGTCTGTCCATCAATCCTGCCAAACATAAATTGCACTTAGCTAGCCCGCTTAGTTTGGTTTAAGTTTGATAAGATTACTTTAATTTAGTCAATGGAATTGGTTATATCTAGGAATGTCCTGTAAAGACAATACAAGTTCAAGCAATTAAATGAAGGGGTAATGTGCCATAAGTCCTTGAGAAACAGATTGGTTTAGTGTAAGGACACAGAAACATATACTTTTAGTTGTGGTCCCTATGATACAGATTTTATTATCTGTAGTCACTCATAAAGGCACGTGGGGTACATGCATCACGATCTGAGTTTGTTACGTAACTTACGTCTAAAAAACTTTTAAAAATAACCAAAGTACTCTTCCTTCTTTATCCTTTTTCATATGCAGAATTTCATTCATCGTTCAAAAAAATTGCAACAGTGATTTTACTGTAGCAAATTTCAACAATTTTTTAAAAATAAAATCTCTTTTTGCTACAATGATTTTGCTGTAGCAAATGTTACTCTTTAATACTGAAATGTTACTCTTTATACTGTAGCTCTATTGTTTTTTTAAAACAAGATTTATCTTAAAAAAAATACTACAATGATGTCACTGTAGCAAATGTCACTCTTTACTACAAAAATGTTACTCGCAAATGTTACTCTTTATAAAGTAACATTTTTGTAATAAAGAATATAAAGTAACATTTTTGTAATAAAGAGTAACATTTGCTACAGAAAAATCATTGCAGTAAAAAAATATGAAAATTTTATATAGAGCTTTTCCAAAAAGAAAATTTGCTATAGTGATTTCATTGTAGCAAATATTAAAATTCTAAAAAAAAATAGTAGCATTTGCTATAGTGCATACGTACATTTGAATTTCAATTGATGGCAAGGCTTATAAATTGTAATTTGAGCGAAATTTGATAGGTATATATGAGCTTTTAAAACAATGAGACGGTTAAATATTGTTAAAGGCATTCCGTTTTTTACGGAGGGGCCCCAGCTTAAACAATGTGTTCGATGTCTTTAACGCTAAAATGATTCACTTGTGGGGGACCGACCGCTAAGCTCCCCTTTAATGAATGAAATACATTAGTGTACTCTAGCTACTACTAATCCCCTGCAATGCATGGACGGTTGCAAAGTTGCTCGATCGGATCGCACATCCGGCACCGAATCCCGCTCTCACATACACAGAGTGGGGAGGCTGCCACATGGAACCAAAGGCCTCCATTTTTTAAGTATTATAGATGAATAGAAAGATGGTCATATTATGTGATCAAGTGATTGTTTGCTGAAGTTATGTTGGTGTCCACAGGTATTAGCATGGGCATCTGAATGTGCGTGAAAAAGGGGCTACCGACTAGACTTAAATAGTTAAATCCTAAAGGAACTTAGAGAGTATGTTAGATCATAAAGAGAAGCAAAGAGAAACCGAATCGTGGGGAGGCCTCCTGTACGTTCCTTTGTGAAAAGGAGCATGGGATGCCTATCTGCATGAAAAGATCCCTCCACGAGATAGGCAAACCCTTGGAGTACCAGCGCTGGTCGCAGCTCTTTCTTTTACTGATTTGTTACATCCGTCTATAAGTGGTAATCAATGTAGCACAACAAATCGGATATAGGTTTAGACTAATCCAATCCGTTAAGAACCCGATCCAAAAAAAACGTATACCATAACTACATAATATAATTGTGCGGGTATGTTGCTTTCAATAGATTTGGCATATTTAGTTCTTTCATCCTATAATTGGGTTGTCCTTTCTATGATTGTTAATCCATGAAGTACTATAACTTCCATTTTAAATTCTACATGTGGATATCAACTTGTTTCTTTTATGTTAAAGCTATCAGATCGGGTCGAATAATCGGTCCGGATATCTGAAAATAAACAACTCGGACTTCCGTAAGCAATAACCGTTGGATAATTGGATCGAATCGGATTATATTTTTTCTTAATGGAATAGAAATATAGCCTAATTCGGTCTGTATCTAATTCGTTAACAGGGCTAGATATGTCATACGAGATTATCGGCGTAGCAGGCTGTGCATGAAGGTGGCGAGGGTCAAGCCATGCACCCAATACTCGGTAGAGCTCCTGTAGTGGTGTCCCCCTCAACGATGCCACAACGGCCACGTCCAGAGATCTTGGGTACGCTTTAATCACTGCAGAGATAGTGGCATGCTCAATGACAAGGGGGTTCATTACGAATGGTTAGGGAGGATCTGACATGTCTCAAGCATTGTGGCGTGATGGGCGACGGTGTAGCAAAAACAAACGGTTCAGCAAGGACGGAGCGCGCTCTCCTAGACATAGTCACAAAGTTCGATGTTTTTTTGAAAAAAAAACGTTTAAAACGTGACTTAATGGGTGACCGATTTGTTACCTTTTTTCCCTGATTTTTACAAATTACCAGTTTCGCCGTTTTTATTGAAAAATGTTTTAAAAAATGCATTTTTTTGCCGAACTTTGTAACTGTATAGTCTGTATCAATGATGAGTCCGATGACATTGAAATTCAACTTTCTTCCGATGATGAGTCCAATAACATTAAATTCATGAAGGATGAAGAGAATGAAGCAAGAGATAATGATGCAAGTTTGGCATTGGATGCTCTAGACGACACGATGAATGCTTAGTTTCTATTTTCTATTCTATTTTGATTAGTGATTATTGGACAATAGACATCTTAAGTTTTGTAATATTTCCTTTTGGGATACCGTTATCAACTTATGATGTTTGTAACTTAGTATGTTAATTTGTCGGGTTGTTTTGTTGCTTACATATATTTGCATATTTACATGATTAACTTAGTTGATTTGTTGTTGTTGACCTATCATCTTTATATAAGTCGCGTTAGAAATATCTTAGTTGTTTAAATGTGGCTAAAAACTTGACTTTTGAAAGTCCCGAAATTGTCGATTTTTTTAAAATTTCACCCTCGTCGATTAAAGCCTGAGCCCCTTTTTTTCCTCGACTTTTATCCGTTTTTTTCCCGAACTTTCTTATTTTCACCGAACTTTCTTGAGCTCTACCCTTGCTGACTTATTGCCGAACCCGATCTTGGTGACTATGCTCCCAGGACACCATATAAGGAGCTGGAAGCACACTAGTAAAGTGTTCCAACTTTTGAGTCCCAACTCTTTAAGCTCTCTTGGGTTTTGAGTTTCCTACATCAGCCATCCCTCTTCCTCTTGTCTGGCTTAATCGTCCGTGGACCTTCGGTTCCTCCGGGTAGCTTAGGCTTGGTGTAACCGTGTATGTTGGAGCCTAGGAGACAGTGAACGCACAGACCATATGTCCAACTCCCTTCACAAGCAATTTACACCACCCTTTGAGTATGGAGGGACCACCCAAAAATCCCCCCCACTTCATATTTATTTTGCAATAGAATGCATCTACAGTTAGGACTTTTTCCAAACAATCTATGAATACGGGAAGGATCGAATATACTTTCACTCAAAATTGAATAAATTACAGCCAAGTGTTTAGAATTCATAACTTGAGATAAGACAATATGTTTTCACAATACTACACACAATTCTCGGGCAGCTTCACTAGATGAAACCATCAGAATGGTTCAGTACATTAAAACTCTCCATCTAAGCTGAGAAGTCTTATTTAGGATAGGAATTGGTTTTGGACTTTCCCTTTTAATATGTTTATTTGTTTTAATATATATTAATTTGAACCAATAATCAGAAAGATCATTTATTTACATGAAGAAAATTTTAACCAATAAAAACATTCCTGCTCTTTGAGAAAATGCTTAATGTGAACTTAAACTTCTTATTTAGAGATTCCTTTCACCCAATAGGTGAGTATCCACTCATAATCAAAGCCTTGGTCAAGAAACAAGCATGAGGCATTGGTCTTCTACAAAAGTTGGAAAAACTGGACTTGAGGTTATTCTTTTGGTCAGAAAATTTTCTCCTAGAGAAAGACTTTAGTTTTCAAGCATCACTAACCCTCAAGGAAGTACTTCATCCCTTATCCTGAATCCAGATCCACAAGCAAGATATATCAAACAACTGTGAATGAGAAAAATTATACACAGATTACGGTAAATTAATTTCAGAACTTGCAGAAGCACAGACAACTCACCGGAAATATTTTATCCCAAGGAATATTAGGAACTCTTCCAAAATGTCAAGCATCTTGGTCATTTGTGAGAAAAGTAGTACACGGCTCCCTCTTTCCTTCAATTTTGGTAGCAACTGCAAACATAACATACATGGATACCAAATATGTATGCATTATGTTCTAAGCGAGTTGCTTCACCGGAATACAAGAGCAACAACTTGATGTAACATGTCTGCTACATCCATTAGGTGAGATAATCATAAACATATTGGTTGTATTGTCAACTCTTTTATATTTTCTGCATAATAGCTCTTCTAAGTTCTAAAAATAATCTGACCTTTTCTAAGAGCTGAAGCTTCCCAGACGTTGCAACTAGTGACACAAAAGCAGCTTCTCTTGATGAGCTATAAATTTCCTGTCCTGGAAAAAGGTACTTTTACAAAAGCACAACTATACTTAGAAACAGTCAATTTGAAGTCATAATACTTTTGATATAAGCATGTGATCGAATAAATATAAAGCAAATCAATGTATAACAGGGATAGATGTGATTCCGATACTTTTGATATAAACTAAAACTATTGGGACCTTTATAAATTATAGCCACTTCTGTTATGATGAATTATTGTTTAAACTTTCCCTTGTGAAGAAAACATGCCCCTTATGTGATGCATTGTCTAGGATGGCACACATTGATCAAACAAACATATTCATTTTCTTCCCATTCACGAAAAAAATCATTTCTCAATACCTGTCTTGAAAATGAAAACTTCTAACAAAAAATTGAGAAAAAAAAAGTACAATTATCCAATAGAATACCTTATGGCTTTGTTCACTAGACAAGTAATAACTTTAGATCATTCTGAGCATCCATCTTAGAATTGAAAATTGTCAACACGACACAATAACAACCCATCATATGAATCCTGTGGTGTAGTAGAAGTGGTACCGACCTTAGACATGGGGTGGTATGAGTTCAAACCCTGGTGGGGGCACAAGAGGAGAGGTTGCGAAAGTGAAAAAAGAAAAATTGAGGAAGAAATTAAAAAACTATTAGGCGTCTAGGCGTGAAACCGCTACACCCTCACAAGAGGGGTCCTCAAGGGAAAAAACACAAATCAAAATGAATCTCCAATAGAGTTACTAAATGCTTTCCCTATTAGAGATTATAATTCAACAACTAAATTGCACGAACTTCATTTGCATATATCTTCTAGATCCACACAAAGGCATTATATGTAGGAGTAAGACAGTACTTTGTTTGATAGTTCGCCAGATATGCAAAAGAGGTAATAAGCATTAAACATTAAAAATTCTATAAAGAAAGAAACTCTACAACATGAAACTGAGTAATAAAGGTACTAGATGATACATACAGGGTGGTTACAACACTTCTTCAATTCCATTAAAATGAAGTTCAAAACAATCTTCTTTCCTGCCAAAGTGAATAACATAGTAACCAGGAGAATAAAATTTCAGTACATGACAAAGGATAAATAACAAATAATCCAAAATTATAAAAAATAAATAATGGAGTATGAAACCGTTATAAAGGCTCCATGCTGCTAGGGAGTGTGTACCAATGTGGTGTATATCTAGTACCTACATTACAGATTTAGCAACCAAAATTCGTCCATGTACTAATATAGGGTAAAGGTACTGCCAGAAAGTTGATAAAGCTTTATAACTATATCCATGTAGCAGACAATAGCATATCTAACCTCTAATAAAATGAGATACACACACATAAACAATAAATATGATGGGTTGAGGTTTTGAAAATCATAATCAATCAAAATCAAAAGAAGGTTCATCCTAATTCAGTAAAAGATGACAACCCACAGGTGTTATCTCAGAGACTTAAGGTTGGTAGAACCGATGCAATCCTTCCTCACGAATTCTAATCTACGTTTAGAACTCATCAAAAAATTGGACTCACTCCATAGTGGACCACCTTTTTGTCTCTGATACACTCTGACCTGTGGACAAGGACACGAGTGTTGAATACAGAAAAATCCTAAAACTTAGATATGGGAACAGGTATATATATATATATATATATATATATAGAGGGAAGAGGCGTGTTACGTTGCGCTGTGCGCTGCCCAGCTGAGAAATGCGCTGCCCGAATCCCCGCCGTCCGATCGCGTGGAATGAACAGCGATCGCCCTGCGAACCCCGGCTGCAGACTCGGACCGTCTGATCCCGTGTAATCAACAGCCGCCCCGCTTATGATGGTTCCGTTCGATTCCCATCCGTTGGATCGATGGGAATCAAACGAACCAAAAAAATTTCGTTGTTACTGTAGCGGCTACAGTAACAGCGAAAACCATTTTGGACCGTTCGATTCCAATCGATCCAACGGATGGCACAATTGTTATGTTCGTTCGATTCTCATCCGCTGGATCGATGGGAATCGAACGGACCAAAAAAATTTCGTTGTTACTGTAGCGGCTACAGTAACAGCGAAAAATATTTTAGTCCGTTCGATTCTCATCGATCCAACGGATGGAAATCACCCGGACCAATTTTGTGTTCGTTCGATTTCCATCCGTTGGATCGATTAGAATCGAACAGCCCAAAATGATTTTCGCTGTTACTGTAGCCGCTACAGTAACAGCAAAAAAAATTTGGTCCGTTTGATTCCCCATCGATCCAACGGATGGGAATCGAACGGAACCATCATATGCGGGGCGACTGTTGATTACACGGGATCAGACGGTCCGAGTCTGCAGCCGGGGTTCGCAAGGCGATCACTGTTCATTCCACGCGATTGGACGGCAGGGATTCGGGCAGCGCATTTCTCAGCCGGGCAGCGAACAGCGCAACGTAACAGGCCTCATATAGGGAAAAGGTTTGGTGAACTTGAGTTCACAAATGAATGGAGAAACATTGTTCATATTGCGCCATGTGTCCACTGAAAAGACATAAAGCAAGTAAGAGGGGATAAACATTTAAGAGAGTTTAACACTACAAAGACAAATGCAAAAAGTAAAAGAGGGTTGAACACTTTTTCAGGACACGTGGCGGCTTCTCCATTCGAGTTCACCATTTGAATGGTGAACTCGAGTTCAGCTTCCCGAACCCCATATATATATATATATATATATATATATATATATATATATATATATATATATATATATATATATATATATATAGGGATGATTGGTTGAGCTATGAGCCGCGGACGGAGAAAGTGAGCTGCGCTCACTTTCATCCCCCCTAAAAGTTTTGGAATTTGATGAAATTTGGTGAGGGTGTTGTCAAGGGTAAAATGATCAACCTTACCAATTTTTATCAAATTCCAAAACTTCTAGGGTTATCAAATGGTAGAAACTTTATCTACCGTCCGCAGGCACCGTTAATTTTGCTTCTACCATTTGATGACCCTAGAAATTTTAGAATTTGATGAAAATTGGTAAGGATGATCATCTTACCCTAGTGATCATCCTCACCAAATTTGAACAAATTCCAAAACTTTTAGGGGGCCACTTTCTCCGTCTGCAGCTCACAGCTCAACCAATCATCTCTCTCTCTCTCTCTCTCTCTCTCTCTCTCTCTATATATATATATATATATATATATATATATATATATATATATATATATATATATATATATATATATATGGGAATAGGGAACACGGTCCTCCCGACCACCCAACACGCTAGTCCTCCCTTCAATTTGGGTGCCACATGGCACTTTTTAACCGGGGTTAGGAATTGGTCAAGGTGGGTTCATCCCTCCTAACAATGATCATGAAAAAAATTTGAAAAAAAAAATGCCAAATGGCATTTTTAAATTAACCATAGCAAGGGTTATTTGCACGCTACAGTTTACCGTTAAATTTGTCGACCGTTGATCGGGTTGTTTTAAGTTTTTTTTTTAGAATTTGTTTTTAAAATCTTGATCTAAGTAGAGTGGATTGACCATCCATAAAAAGAAATATGGTTAAAAATTGTCATGTGGCACCCAAATTGAAGGGAGGACTAGCATGTTGGGTGGTCGGGAGGACCGTGTTCCCTATTCCCTCTCTCTCTATATATATATATACACACGCACGCACACACACACAATGAAGCACCGACACTCTCGGGACCTCTACGTATCCGTGTCCGACACGTGTCTGACACCGACACTCGTCCGACACATGTCGGACACACCAAAAAACGTGTCCTCTATGAAGAAAAGCTATCCAACACATGTCGGAGCGTGTCGGATGCGAGTCAAACATTACCGAAGAGGTTTTTTTTGCATTTGAAAATGTTGGGGTTTTTGAAATTGCAAAATTTTTCATCGATGTGCCAGATATGGAGGTCGTGGTCTTCATGGATGATGGCGTAGATGGTTATGATGCCGTGACACTTGACGTTGGCCTTGATGGATGATGATTCTATGCATGTTCTATTTGTTTTTTTGTGTTTTGAAAGTTGGAAACTATATATTTGCATTAATAATATAATAATGTTATTCTTGATTGCATTGACAGCGCACGCCGTATTTTATCATCTCTCTCTCTTTGTATATATATATATATATATATATATATATATATATATATATATATATATATATATATATATATATATATATATATATATATAGGGGAATGCTTAGGTGCGGTCCGCAGCCATCCGATGCACCACTCCATGCATCGGATGCGCGCGGCGGGTGCATCGGACGGCTGCGGACCGCACGGACCTCACCTAAGCATCCCCCTATATATATATATATATATATATATATATATATATATATATATATATATATATATATATATATATATATATATATATATAATTCAGGGTGTCCCCTAACGTGTCCGTGTCTTGGTTTTTTTAAAAAATGTTGTGTCGGTGTGTCTGTATTGTATTGTGTCCGTGTCTGTGCTTCTCTGTGTGTGTGTATAGGGGGATGCTTAGGTGCGGTCCGCAGCCGTCCGATGCACCACTCCGTGCATCCGATGCACACGGCGGGTGCATCGGACGGCTGCAGACTGCACCTAAGCATCCTCATATATATATATATATATATATATATATATATATATATATATATATATATATATATATATATATATATATATATTGGGTGGGATCCGTTGACAACCCAAAATGGGAGGTGAATTTACAACCCACTTACAACTCGCTTTAATCGTTGGATAGAGGTTTCCGAATTTGCTGATTTTTTGTGAAGATGATCATTATGGCAAGTTGATCATCCTCACAAAAAATCAACAAATTCGGAAACTTATAAGGGCATCAAATGTGTTATTCAAATTAACGGTTCAAATAGACGGTTAAGAAAAGCTTCTAACATTTGGCGCCCTCAAAGGTTTCAGAATTTGTTGATTTTTTGTGAGGATGATCAACTTGTCATAGTGATCAACCTCACAAAAAATCAAAAAATTCTGAAACTTATAAGGACATCAAATGTGTTATTCAAATTAATGGTTCAAATAAACGATTAAGAAAAGCTTATATCATTTGGCGCCCTTAGAGGTTTCAGAATTTGTTGATTTTTTGTGAGGATGATCAACTTGCCCCCTTCAAATGGTGTGTTGTCAACGGGTTGTCAAGGAAACGGATATATATATATACCCGTTTTTTACTGTTAATTTTAACCATTGATTTGAAGAGCGCATTTCATGAACCTAGAGGTTTTAGAATGTACTGATTTTTTGTGAGGATGATCAACATACCATAGACAACATGTCTACCAAAAATCAGGCCATTCTAAAACCTCTAGATGTATCAAAGGGTGCTGGGTTATTGCTGGGTCAAAATTTGTTGGGTCAGCCAATCCTGACCCATATATATATATATATATATATATATATATATATATATATATATATATATATATATATATATATATATATATATATATATATATATAGGAAATGAGTTCCTATGACATGTCATAAGGAGTACCCTATGACATATGGTGAGTTAGTAACCCTAGAATATTTAGAATGTTCTGAATTTTTATGAGGATGATCACCCTATCTCAAAAAATCGGCTCATTCTAAAACTTCCAGAGGCATCAAATATGATTTTCAATTTAACGGTTAAAATTGATGGCCGATAAAGCTTCTAGCATTTGATGCCCCAACAAGTTTTAGAATGTTTTGATTTTTTGTGGACATTCTATCTAAGATAAGTTGATCACCCTCAAAAAAATTCAACACATTCTAAACATTCTAGCATTACTAATTCACCATATGTCATAGGGTACTCCCTATGACATGTCATAGGAACCCAGCCCTCTATATATATATATATATATATATATATATATATATATATATATATATATATATATATATAGGGGGCGGGGAGCCTGCACCCGAGATGTAGCATCATTGCTGCTCCTCTCGCTTGTTTACCCCCTACAAGTTTTGGAATTTGATAAAATTTGGTGAGGGTGTTGTCTAGGGTAAGATGATCATCCTCACCAATTTTCATCAAATTCCAAAACTTCTAGGGGGGTCAAATGGTCGAAGCAAAATCTGCAGATTTTAACGATAACTGCATACGACTGATTTTGCTTCGACCATTTGAACCCCCTAGAAGTTTTAGAATTTGATAAAAATTGGTGAGGATGATCATCTTACCCTAGACAACACCCTCACCAAATTTCATCATATTCCAAAACTTCTAGGATGGTCAAACAATGCCTAAGGTGCAGCAACGATGCTGCACCTCAGGTCCAGCATCCCTTTTTCCATATATATATATATATATATATAGGGGGATGCTTATATGCGGTCCGCAGTCGTCCGATGCACCCGCCGCGTGCATTGGATGCACGGTGTGGTGCATCGGATGGCTGCGGACGCGGACCGCACCTAAGCATCCCCCTATATATATATATATATATATATATATATATATATATATATATATATATATATATATATATATATATATATATATATATATATATATAGGGTCCCAATCGGGTGAGAAACCTCTTATATGCGAAACCAACCTAGAGGTTTCAGAATTTGATGAAACTTGGTAGGCATGCTACCTATACCAATTTGATCATCCTCACCAAAATTCATCAAATTCTAAAACCTCTAGGCTAATCAAATTAACAGTTTTTATGAACGGTCGGTATGTCTTGTAACATATATATATATATATATATATATATATATATATATATATATATATATATATATATATATATATATATATATATATATATATATATATAGGGGAATGCTTAGGTGCGGTCTGCGATCCGTGCAGTCCGTAGTCCGCAATCGTGCGATGCACCACTCCGTGCATCCGATGCACGCGACCTGTGCATCGGATGGCTTCGGACTGCGGACCGCACCTAAGTATTCCCCTATATATATATATATATATATATATATATATATATATATATATATATATATATATATATATATATATATATATATATATATATATATATATATATATATATATATGGGAAAGAGTTTGGTGAACTTGAGTTCACAAATGAATGGTGAAACATGTTTTATATTGCGCCATGTGTCCACTGAAAAAACATAAAGCAAGTAAAAGGAGATATGCATTTAAGAGAGTTGAACACTGAAAAGACATAAAGCAAAAACTAAAAAAGGGTTGAACACTTTCTCAGGACACGTGGCAGCTTCTCCATTTGAGTTCACCATTTGAATGGTGAACTCGAGTTCAGCTTCCCGGGCCCCTATATATATATATATATATATATATATATATATATATATATATATATATATATATATATATATATATATATATATATATATATATATATATATATATATGGGTCGGGATCGGCTAACCCAGCAAATTTTGACCCAGCAATAACCCAGCACCCTTTGATACACCTAGAGGTTTTAGAATGGGCTGATTTTTTGTACACATGTTTTCTATGGTATGTTGAACATCCTCACAAAAAATCAGCCCATTCTAAAACCTCTAGGTGCATCAAATGCGTTCTTCAAATCAACGGTTTTCAACTGTCAATTTTAACCGTTGATTGAAGAGCGCATTTGATGCACCTAGAGGTTTTAGAATGGGCTGATTTTTTGTGAGGATGATCAACATACCATAGACAACATGCCTACAAAAAATCAGTCCATTCTAAAACCTCTAGGTGCATCAAAGGGTGCTGGGTTATTGTTGGGTCAAAGTTTGCTAGGTCAGCCGATCCCGACGCAGCGGGTGCATCAGATGGCTGACGTGCGGTGCCGCACGTACCACATGCCGCATTATAGCATCCCCCTATATATAGAGAGTATTGTCCTCCTGACTAGCCAACACACTAGTCCTCCCCTAGATTCAGGTGCCTCGTGGTACTTCTTAACCATTTTTTAAAAATGGATGGTCAATTAGCTCTACTTAGATCAGGATTAAAAAAATTAAAAAAAAAACTTAAAACAACCAAAATATGGTCGACAAATTTAATGGTAAACTATAGGTTGTAGCATGCAAATACCTTACTATGGTAATTTAAAAATCCCCTTGGCATATTTTTATTCCAAATTCTTTTTTCATGATCATTGTTAGGAGGGGGTGAACCCACATTGCCCAACCCCTAACCCTAGTTATAAAGTATCATGTGGCACCTGAATTGAAGGGAGGACCAGCGTGTTGGTTGGTTGGGAGGACCATGCACCCTATGCCCTATATATAGGGAAATAAGGAGTGTGGTCCTCCCAACCGGCCAACACGCTGGTCCGCTCATCAATTCAGGTGCCATTTGGCACTTTTTAACCGGGGTTAGGGGTTGGTCATGGTAGGTTCACTCCTCCTAACAATGATCATAAAAAAAATTACGAAAAAAATTATGTCAAGTGGCATTTTTAGATTGACCATAGTAAGGGGCATATGTGGGCTACAGTTTACCGTTAAATTTGTCAAGCGAAAGCCACGATAAAACCCTAACCACATAGCTCTCTCTATCTCTCTTTCATATCTCATCTCCTCCCACCCCCCCTCCCCCGAAGCTCGGCATAACCAGTAGCTGGAGTGGAGGGCACAGCACTGACCGTTCACCTCTTCCTCTTCGTCGGTCACAAATCGAGGAGGCACAGTAGCAAGCCGCCACAGGGAGGGGTCAAACCCTTCCCCCTCTCTGGTCTTCTCCCCTGAGCAACAACAAAAGGGAGGGAGATGTGAGCTTCCCCTCCCCCATTCCTTCGATGGTCAGCCGTCACAGCAAAGGGGGAGGGGTTCTGAGCTACCCATCCTCTAGATCTCCCTTGGCCAGCAAGAGGAGGGGATGGATCTATCTCCTCCCCGGTCTAAGCCGTCTTTGGCTGTGGCAAGGGTCATCATTGGCAATCAGGGAGAGGCTGGATCCAGCTCCCACTCCCCCGATCTACTTGGGTGGCCCGACGCACCCGCCCAACTAGTTTTCCAATCAGCCACAACCATAATGAGAGGGGTTGTTAGTCCCCCCTCCCTTTTTCCTCTATCCCTGGCCAAGCAATGTCTGCAATGGGAAGGGGCAGATCAGGTCCCCCTCCCTCCTCCGGTGATGACATCGAGAGGAACCGACAGCCACCTCCTCCCTTCCATTGGCGATGACAGCAAGAGGGGAGGAGGTAAACCCTCCCCTTCTCCGACAATGACTATGAGGGGGAGAGCCAACGAGGACCGAAGCCACGACAACGACAATCACAAAGGTCGCTCGTGGCCGAGGCGGTTCTTGACGAGGCAACGATGACTACACTGCGACCACCTGCGATACGTGCCGACCACAACGAAGGGTCCTCGACAACCTCGAAGACGGTGGAGACGAAGAACCCGTGTGTGCGTGTGTACATTTGTGTATGTTCATACGAGTGTGCATGTGTGTGATGATGCATATACGAGCGTGCGTGTGTAAGTGTGTCTATGAGCGGGCTTGCATGCCCGGGAGAAGTGCGAAGATGGGTAGTGTGTGCGAGGACTTGGTAGAGAGAGAGAGAGAGAGAGATCAGGGGGGCACCTCAGTCGGCTATCGTGGAGCCACCTCCAATGTTCTATCTAACATTATTGATCGGCTCGACGAGTAGACACCCCCGTTCTACGTTTTAGAGGACGAGAGAACCAAATGGCTAATATAAATATAATAAGCTTCGAATGATAGTAGATTAGCTCGCCACGCCCCGTGGTTTTTTCCCTCCTATATTAGAGAGGGTTTTTTCCACAAACATTGTGTCTGATCGTTGGTTGTTGGTATCAGCTTCGGGATCTCTCAGGTAAATCCCCCAATAATATGTATAACACTGATTACAGCATAACCGAGAAAATAAGCGGAAGAACGATATAAAGTATGGTAAATGAAAAAACATAAGACATCGAGCTAAAAGAAATAACCAACCGCTCTCAATTCCTTTGTTCAGTTTTTTATAGTTCTTTTCCAATATATTTATGTAAAGTTCCCTTTGAGAATCAGACAAGGCACATGGAATCTCAACCCACTTCTTCACAGGGATAGAACCAGGAAGAACATCAGACTTCATTCGTCTCAACATCCTAAGCAAAAAAAATTACAAATTAAAAAGGGTAAGAAATAATGAGTAAGAAAATTAGATAAACCAACACCGCGACAGAATGGAAATACCTCGGTCTCAATAGATCATGAATTTGAGCAATTTTCATCTCTACATCTGAGTGTTGTAGCCCTTGTTTGATACTTGAGAATGCTTCTGCTTCAGCCTTGGGATCAGAGAAATGCTCAGGATCGATAAAGTGAAGCAGTGCAAATAGCTCAAGCAACGTGTTCTGCAATGGTGTTCCCTAAAATGCAAAACAATTATGTCAAACACAATAATCCAATGTTGACATATATGGACCGGAAATGCCCATTACTATTTACATAAAGAATAATTAAATTATTTTGAAACAATTCTTTTGTCAACAAGAATTCATATAAATAGAAGACAGAATCTTGAACAAAAACAACCAAGCCTTGTCCCATCACATGGGGTCGGCTATGCACAACTCTAAGCCCATAGTGGTCCACTAGGTGATCGAACAAAGGTTTTCAACCAGACATCAACCCTCACTCTATCTGTACCAAGGATCATGGCGTGCCAATTGACAGGTCGGGTGGGTGGGGGGGGGGGGGGGGGGGGGGGCACTACTTAGAGGAGATTGAAAAAAGGGGAAATGGGAATTGAGAGAAAGGGGAAAGGAAATACAAACTTGAATGATCCAAGGATATGATATAATGATGGGTAGACGACAAAGAAGAGGAAGTGCAAAAGGTATGCATACATAGAAAAAAAAATTACACTGAAACCACCAGAAGCATCCGCATAAATGTAGAAAAAAAACATTCAAAGCAAAAGCTACCAGAGGAGGTAAAAAATTATAACTGGTGCATACAATTTATGTCTATTCTCGAGCGATGCACATAACTCCAATATTTTTTGGCTTCTTGTACACTTACTAAAGCAATCACCCTCTCCCTCCCTCCTTGCAGTGAAATGACTGGCAATTTTCTCGAGTTTTGCCAGTACCCATCTTTAAATGAAACAGAAAAATGTCAATTATGTTCTCCCTTTATCTTTCCCTTCAAGAGAGCATATGAACACCCTTCCTTTTTACACTAACCTGTAATTAACGGCAGCAACAAGTAGGATGTGAGGTAGTCTCTTTTGACTTGCATAGTGCTCCTCTACAGCATCATTTTGGCCAAACAAAGCCAGCAAATCAGGCTACATTTTCTTTACCTCTTCTTAATAAATTATGTGTTACAAAACCTTCCAGTAGTAACACTACTTCCCTTCAAGAAAAAAAGTAGTAATACTCCTTCCCTTCGTAAAAAGTCAAATAAGAAACCATAAAATTTGTGTGTCCAATGTAACTACTATACAGCATAGACTGTTTGCCTATAAACCAAAACTGCCCCTACCATTGTACTAACTTACAGAAACGCAAAAGGCAATTCAAACATAGAAAAGACTCTTCAAACACCACTTGCCAATAAACGTGCAGACCAGAAGTAACATCAAAAGTTATTGTAAATAATGTAAAGTAAACTTACGATATAAGAAAAGAAAATAAGCTTTGTTTCCATATAGCATTAGGCCAAAAAGATTTAGCTTTTTATTGTGCTGAGCGTCTTCCGAGAAAGTGGTAACATAGTGCAAATTGTCCATAGCGTGGATACATTCTCATTTCTTACTATCTATGAAATGATGAAGATTTATAAGTCAATCATCTAAATAGCGTGGATACTTTGGAACCTCATGCCTACCAGATATATGTTAGGTACTGATACTTCAGAATCTTATAATGCCCTTTTTCTAAACCTAACGTGTAGCAGATGAATCCTAATGAATCCCTCCCTCCCTCTCTCCCTCATCGTTGTGGATGGTGTGTTTACTCCTTCATGAAACTCCATACTAATTTCATAAACCATCAAAAAATTTGTAACCAACAAACTTGACCATCAGCAATGTATCTGCCAAGGGTAAAACCCTCACCAGATGAATGGTTTCATTGAGATGAAAAGAGGACAAGAGTTTGGTGTTTAAATTACATTTTGTTTTCCAGAAACATTATATTTTCATGCAATCAAAATAATGAGAAAAGGCTACGGATAGTCATTATATCTTAAAATTTCAAAAGAATTTGAGACACATTCATCATCAAGGAATATATTCCAATATTTATGAGTCAAGTAACTAAAGGATAAGCTTCTTTCACTTGAAAACAATTGATCAAAATCACTGAAAAGAGGAACAATGTGAAAGATCATGATCTATGATTGACTTCTTCAGTGATTGGCTAACCAAATCAAAATATCAAAGATATAAGAAGGCACACTAAGCATGATCAACAATAGTTATTGTCCATTATTTATGGATGAGTAACACAAGCAGTTTGAAAAAGGGGAAAGACAAAGAACGAATCAAGTACTTAGAGCATCTCCAACGGGCTCCGAACAAGGAGCACCTCCTAAGACCATGGGGCCCATTTTTTGTTGCCACCTCATTGAGAGGTATCCTAGTTGAGAGGTTCAGTTCCAACAGCCTCCGAACTGGATATCCGAGCCATTTTGCACCAAACACCCTATTTATTTACAAGTTATCCAAACTCTCCAAATTTACACCAAACCCGTTGAAAAATACATGTTTTGATATATATATATATATATATATATATATATATATATATATATATATATATATAATTATAAAAGGTCCAGGGGGTTTTTTATAAAAATTCAGAATTTTTTATTGCTACGGAGTATGTGGAGGCCTTCGGAGGTCCAAACCGCACATGGCCTACGTGGCATGCCACGTAGGACTTCAGAGGAGAAGCCGGTTGGAGCGGCGGAATTTCTTCCGCGTGCCACGTGGGCCTTCAAAGCTCCGCTCGGAGCCCGTTGGAGATGCTCTTATTAGACTAAGTAAAGACAAGCAAGAAATGGTTGAATTAATTTAATGCTTGGCAGGTCAAGGATTTTGTTCATGAATGGGTTAACATTTGATCCACCGGTTTTTTTGCCATAAAAAAGATGGCGTTATTAACCTAAAAACTGGGAATCATATAGACAATCATAACTTATAGTAGTAAGTAGTTATTAGGGGCATTCAGTCATTGGTCATTATCTTATAGAATTCTTCGTTTGTTTTGGTAGGGTTGCAACTTGAGTGTGTTGAACCCGAGCCCAACCCAACTCAGGGTTGGGTTTGGGCTCGATTATTTGAAGACGGGGGGTTGGAAAAACCCGAAGCCAGGCAAACGGAATCCAATCCGAACCCAAATTGAGAACTTACCTTAGACCCATAGATCTGGTTCTGAGATCTACATGGATGCTATTCCCATTTCAAAAGGCTAAATAACATCAGGCGGTGGAGGTAAGGATAATTAGGTTTTTCCCGTTATTTTGCATTTAAAAATGTTGTTTAAATGTTTTGCGCACAATAATTATCATCGTCATCTATATCTTGACTCCAATGCAGTGATTACACTACACCAATACTTTTGCAAATGGGGGATGTAAACACTCCACCAAAGGATGGAAGGAATGTATATAAAGGCATTTGCACAAGTTCTACCTAGTGGAAATAAGAAAAAAAATAATATCTTAGCTAATTGGTAGGGGTCTAGGTCGAACCCTACCCACATCACATGAAGGATCAAAAGAAAAAGATATCTCTAGTTGTTGCCATAACATTAACATTTAAAAATCTCATGCAGATTCTTAGGATACAGCATTGATTTGATTATATGACATTGAAACTAACTATATCCAACACTTTTGTAATTTCAGGACAGTTGAGAGAGAATAATTTATATATCCATGAGACTTTTCAAGGCATCAGATACAATAGTATTCGTAGGTACTTGTTTAAATGAAGCATGAGAGCTAACAATAACTTTTTACAATAAAAACATAACGAGTGATACTTCTGTATTAACCTAGATCAGTTATCGCCTCACCATTGCATTAGGGAAACAAAAACAACTAAACATGTTTGTATTAACCTACATCTGGTATAGCCTTACCATTGCTTTAGGGAAATAAAAAAATTAAGGCATGTTAACCTGTGTATCTTGTTGCCATAGAAAATAGCCTGACAACAAGTCCAACCAACTAATGCAACTAAAGCCCACAATGACTTTTTATCATAATATTTAGATAACCGACTGAACAAAAAGGCTGCTCTTCTTGCCAAGTTCAGATGAAGGATCAACAACTGCTACTATGCACTACACAGCAGAATCTAGAGAATAGAGTTAACATAAATGTTGTTTTATGTTCCTAGGGGTTTAGAGGCACCTTCTGTTATGAGACAATTTTTAAGTATCATTAGGACAATAGATTTGTTTTGAACTCTTTAGATTTTCCAGTTGATTAATAAGCCTATTTTGTGAAAAAATAAAATTTGCTATGGTGCTCCCATCTATCAGGTACTGGTGGTCCACATGGACTTTAAATAGAGTAAGAAGGTGGTTATAAGTGAAGAAACAGCCTCACATAAATAAGAAGATTGTGTGGGGAAAATTTTTTAAGGGAAGAGTATGCAACCTTATTTCGGGCAGATAAAAATGGTGGAGTGGCACATGAAAAAAAACGAACATAAACTTCTATATTTCTCTTCCTCCTCAAAAGTGGATGACCACAATAATTAATTTAGCTTATGTACCCTTTTTCTAATTGGGAAAGTGGTTAGTTCCGTAGATTAAGAGAAAAGGTAAATTGTCTAACTAATTTTACTTAGGTTCTCTTAGTAGTTAGTAAGTAGTAGAGGTTCATCATTATTTTCATCCTCTTCATCAAATTTTCCAATAGTTCAATTTAGCAATCCTCAGCTAAACAAGTGGACTTTCCAGCTACTCCAAACAACTTTAAAACAAACAATATAAGCATAATGGTCATAAAAAGAGTAATGCTTGATGGAAATAATATATAAATTAAAATAGGGAGCGTGTGAACATTAGCCACTTAGAAGGAAAAAAAAATACTACTAAAAGCGAATAGATATACAACAATATGAAGAGTTCACTGTCAAGTAAAGTTTTAACTGCCCAAAAAAACAAAAAAATAAATAAGGGGAGCAACATGAAGAAAATACTTACAGTAGATAGTAATCGAAAATCAGATGTATAGCGCCTGAGACAACTAGCAAGCTTGCAATCAAGATTTTTAATTTTGTGAGCCTCGTCAACTACACAATAGTAGCATGAGTAAATAAACAAAGTAACAAAGAATCATGCAGTTGTGAGTCTTGTGACACAAGAAGGGAGAAAAAGGGACCATATTTAAATATAAACAAATGACCGACCATCAAACACAGCACACCTTTCCTTTAATTAGACAGAGCTTCATAACAAGGTTATATATATATATATATATATATATAGGGTCGTGATACTGTGCGGCTGCTTAACGTGAGGCTTAACGTGCGGCACCCCCTTCTGGGGTTTCTTTCGATTTTATTTTTTTTGGGGATTGATCACCTCCCCTTGGATAGCACACACAAAAAAATTCAGCCCATTCCAAGACCTTAGGCCATTCAAATGTGTTCATCAAAATGACGGTAAAAATGAAAGACCAGTAAAAGCCAATCACATTTGAATGGCCTATAGGTCTTGGATTTAGCTGAAATTTTTTGTGTGTGCTATCAAGGGGTAGGTGATCAACCTCCCAAAAAAAATTCCAAAAATACCCCCAAGGGGGGCGGCCTCACGTTAAGCGGCCGCAATGTTTCGCCATCCTATATATATATATATATATATATATATATATATATATATATATATATATATATATATATATATATATATATATATATATATATATATATATATAGGGCAGGGATATTCCTACTTATGGAATGGTTACTTATGGAGTTACACACCGCCTTTTACCTACCCTAGAGGTTTTAGAATTTGATGAAATTTGGTGGGGATGCTATCTATGGTAAGTTGATCATCCTCACCAAAAATCATCAAATTCTATAACCTCTAGGGCCATCAAATGTTAGAAGCTTTATCGACCGTTCATTTTAACCATTAATTTGAATAGTATATTTGATACCCCTAGAGGCTATAGAATTTGATGGTTTTTGGTGAGGATGATCAACTTACCATAGATAGCATCCCCACTAAGTTTCATCAAATTCTAAAACCACTAGTGTAGGTAAAAGGTAATGTGTAATTGTATAAGTAAGATTTCATACGTAAGAGTATCCCTCCCCATATATATATACTAGTAATGCTCGTGCCTATCAGCACGCAAAAGATTTCGAGATCGGGGACAATATTTTGAGAAAGGTGACAATATTTCAAAGGTGGTAACAAAACATTTCGGCGACAATATTTCGAGGGAGTAAACAATATTTTGAAGGTGATAGTAATATTTCATGAGCGGTGATAATATTTTTAGGAACGTAACAATATTTTGTGAGCAGTGATAATGTTCGTGTCTGTCAGCACTCGAACGGGGTGGTAAAATTTGTTCGACGACGCCCACAATCGGCTAAAGCATCCACATTTGGTTGAAGAGCCCAAACTTGGCGAAAACAACCTAATTCGTCGACGACGCTCACATTCTGAAAAAGTTCCCACATTCGGAACTGCAACTCCCGCCTTCAACAATAAAACACTACCATTCGATTTGGGCAGCAAAAAATCATTTGTGGTGTCAACATTCCCACCCACACCCATCAATATTCGGCGAGAGCGCCCAAATTCGTCAAGGGCACCCACAATAGGTGAGGGCACCTACATATAGCGGCGACGACAAACTTCGGTACGATAAAACATAGTTGGCGGCACCGACATTCAGTGTTGGGACCCATATTCGGCGAGGGTGTCCACATTCAATGGGGGTGTCTACATGTAGCGAGGCCGACAAAATTTGGTACGACAAAACATAGTCGGCTGCCTTCAGTGACCGCTACAGTGCCGACAGGAATGAAAAAAATTTAGGAGGCGTGGAAATATAAGTTGAAGCCTCCACTTAAAAATAAAATTGTTTATGCTAGGGTTCGAAGAATCGATTTTGGAGATTCCTCTGCCCAGGAGGTGCTCGGAGGAAGGCCTGAATGAGGAGAGGGGGTGGGGTGAGGGAACGGGGGAACGGGCAGAAGGGTACTCTCCGACTGAGCCGAGATGGGGATCGACGTGTCTGATTCCGACAACGGGGACTGAGCAGCGGAGTGGTAGGAGATGCAAGATTGAGGGCAATAAGGAGATTGGGGTGATGGGAGCAACAATGGTCGTCCGCCACCCGTCACCACCGCCATCTTATGGATGAGTGGTAGGGGTTTGGTTTTTTTTTTGAGAATCCGTCTCCAGGATGAGGTAGGAGTTTGGTTTTGAAAGGAGAGAAACCAAGCTATTACAGTCATTTTAATATGAAAACTTGACTCTCAAAAGCCATTAATAATAAGGGCACTAAATATATACTATAGAGAGAAGAAAATGAGCCTTATTTGCCTTTTGCTTGTCATTCAAAAGAGAAGAAAAGACCTTAATTGCAGCCATTAATAACTCTTAAGGAGGGAAATCGGGTGAAGGACTGAAGGAATGAAAATTGAGCTGATTCTAAGGAAAATCAGGAGAAAGAATGAAGGCAGGGTTTAAATGGCCTCTTACTTGCCATTCAAAAGAGAATAAGCCAAGTGACCTTAATTACAGCCATTGATGGCTCTTCATGAGGGAAATCAGGTGAAGAGAAGAGGAAGATTGGGTGGGATTGACTTCCAATTTGAAGCTGATGGCATCGATTCCGCTCGCTGAGGAGTAGGAGGGAGAGGAGAGGGAAATCCAGTGGTGGTCAGTTATACCTCTCTCTCTCTCTTTCTCTCTCCTCCCAAAAATGGATACCTCTCTCTAATAACTAATCGTAGTCCTTCACACTGGTAGGTAAAATCGATCATAAATAGCTGAGATCGAAAAATTGAGAGAGAGAGAAAGAAAGAGAGAATTGGGGAGATCAAGATTTAAGAGGGCTGGTCCGGCTTGATGCATTAGATATTTAAAATCGGAATATGTTGATTTGTTGGATGCATTGGACGGTTGAGATCATAATAGGTTAGAGTCATAATCCTGTTGATTTGGAGTTCAGGATTTAAGATTGTTGGATGCAATGGACGATTGAGATCAAGTGGTTTATCCCCCGGGATGAATGTTCACATGAGTTTAAATCCGAGCCTTTTATTTTAAATGAATCATGGCCGTTGTTTGTACCCCCCATAAAACTGTTCACTATTATATAATAGTAATACCCGTACCTATCGGCACACAAAAAATTTCGAGGGAGGGGACAATATTTTGAAGAATGTGACAATTTTTAAAGATGGCAATAAAATTTTTCGAGAGTGGCGACAATATTTCGCAGGAGATAACAATATTTCAATGGTGATGATAATATTTCGCGAGCGGTGATAATATTTTGACGAAGGTGACAATATTTCGTGGCTGCCTTCTACACCTTTGGAAATGCAATGGCCGCCTTCGGCAGCAACACGCCCCCAGGGAGATGCCCGGACTTCTCGCATCTTCTATCAACTGTCACCGCCACCACCGCTAAAAAACACAGCCCGCTTTAAGAGAAACACACACCTCGGAAAATACTCGAACCTCATGTCGCCTCCATCGACTGCCACCACCACCATCGTCGATCGTTTCCATCACTACACTCGTTCATGTCAGCGCTGCAGTGGCCACCTTTGGTAGGGGTACTCACATTGGACGGCGATGGGCATTGTCGCTAAATATTACTAAATATCACTACAGTCTTTTAGATGATTGATTGGATAAGAGTTTGGTAATTAGTAGGACACAATTATGCTTGCCTTTTTAGCATTTAAAAGGGTTTCAGTTCGGTTCTTAAAAAAAAAAAAGAAGTTGGCGATAAGCCCTTTATAGAATATGCTTTTAAGCACCAGCATTGATAAATAGTTTGGTTTGAGCTAAGACTCTGCTCGATAATATACATGTACATTAAACCCCTATTAAATGATGTCCAAAAGAATAGTTGTGATTCAGTTTTGGCATCAATCACAACGTCTATTACACCCATCCCGATCGGTGAATCGCACTCAGCCCCAAATGACATACCAAAGAATGGATGTCATTTAGCTTTAGCTTCAACCTATCTGATCCCCGCTCCCGAAAAAAATCTCTTTCTTCCTCTCATGCTAACTTGGCATGGCAATCGATTATTGTGGCCCGTTTACGTCCCTAGTTCCACTTAGCCCCAAATGACATGCAAAAAAACGACTGTGATTCAGTTATGGTGTGATTCAGTTTGGCTTCAATCACAACCATCTGTTACTCCTAGTTCGACTGATGAATCACATTTAGCCCCAAATGGCATAGAAAAGAAAGGTTGTGATTCAGTTTTGGCTTTAACCTTTTTGATCCCCGCTCCCCAAAAATCTCTCTCCGTGAAATGTTTCAAAACTTTGCCCAAAATTAAAGAAAAAATCATAAAAACCTGAAACACAGTAAACCATGAACTTGAAACAATGTAAATCATATAGACTGAAATACTATAAACCTGAAATTCAATTTTTATAAAAAAAATACATCATCCAACTATAGCAATAACAATTGGTAATCCCATCAAAGATCTAAGTCGAATTCTAAGTCCTAAGGGTCATCGAAGGGCTGCTTTCTAGAGCCAATTCTCTTAGCAGTACTGAAGTCGATTATATTCAAACTACAATGATCAAACCCAATAAAAAAATCACCAACAATAAGGGAAGGTTGTTGGCATCGATAATGGAAAACGTGAAATCACATCTGGATTTAGGGCTATGACAAAAAATGTAAAAATAATATTCAGAACATACATGAACTTTGATTCCTCGATGGAATGATGGTGGTGGTTTGCTTCAAAACCGGATGCAACAAATGTTCGATAGAATGAAAGGAATGGGCTGTAGATATTTGCATTACCTAATAACATCCAAGAAAAAGAAAGAGAGACGACAAATTAAAAAAGAAAATTAACATTAAGATATCAAATAAATAACAAATTATCTAATAACATCCGCGAGAGAGAGAGAGAGAGAAATTAGCACTCAATCAGGATCTCAATCTCTGAGTCATTTCAGGAAAAAAAATCAGATCTTAGTCCAAAAAAAAACATATTAAAAAAAAAACTAAGTTCTCCATATCCACCACCCCATTTCAGCTTACCATTGTCATATCCATCAAGGCCCCCCACTTTCAGTGGCCATGTAGGCATTAGAACTTGTTGAATTGGTAGCATAATGGCTGTTGTTGCTCCATATGATTTCGAATGAGAGAAATTTGGAAAAGTGATTTCGGATGGGATTTTAGAAGAAAAATTTTTGGGACGGGATTTTAGGTGGTGGAAAATTTTGAACAAGATTTCGGAGGTGATCATTATCAATTCCACTCACAATTTTTGAAATATCATAGGATTCCACTCGATGAGGAGATCGTGTCGATGAAGAGTAGTGGGAGACATGGCAACGATTTGGGGGAGATCGAGCAGGGGATTCTGAGAGGGCATCGTGATTTGAGGGAGATCACGCGGGTGATTGAGCAAAGCATTAAATCGGGGTTTTAAAGACTTCAATCACAAAAGAACGGTTCTGATTCAATCACAAAACTCCCTAAAAGGACGGGATTTTAGAGAGAGAGTGGGAAATCTAGAGATTTCTAAATTGAGGGAGATCGGATTTAAAAGGGCTGGATGCTTGGGGGATTTAAGAGGGCTGGATGGGCCTCAATCACAAAAGAACGGTTGTGATTCAATCACAAAACTCCCTAAAATAGGGATTTTAGAAAGAGAGGAAAATCTAAAGATTTCCTAATTGGGGGAGAACGGATTTAAGTGGGCTGTATGCTTGGGATCGGATTTAAGAGGGTTGGATGCAATTGGCGACTGAGATCGGAATAGGATTTAAGATCCTAACCGTTGTTTGTGCCCCCCCCCCCCTGCCCCGACAAAACCCTCCCCTATTTTATATATATATATATATATATATATATATATATATATATATATATATATATATATATATATATATATATATATATATATATATATATATATGTGGGAAGGGATACTCTTACTCAAGTCCTCTTACTCATATAGTTACCTATGATCCGGGCCGTCCATTAGATCCCGACGTACGGTTCGGATTAGATGGGGAGTTAAAGCAATAGTGTCCGCATTAAATGCCCGTATTAAAAGCCTGTATTAAAAGCCCGCATTTAATGCGAACATCATTGCTTTAACTCCCCATCTAATCCGAACTGTACGTCGGGATCTAATGGACGGCCCAGATCATAGGTAACTATATGAGTAAGAGGCCATGAGTAAGAGTATCCCTCCCCATATATATATATATATATATAGAGAGAGAGAGAGAGGAATGCTTAGGTGCGGTCTGCAGTCTGATGCACCACTTCGTGCATCGGATGCACGCGGCCAGTGCATCGTATGGCTGGGGACCGCACCTAAGCATTCCTCTCTCTCTATATATATATATAGCGAAAGGGTTTGGTGAACTTGAGTTCACAAATAAATGGTCAAACATGGTTTATATTGCGCCATGTGTTTACTAAAAAGACATAAAGCAAGTAAGAGGAGATATGTATTTAAAAGAGTTGAACACTGAAAAAACAAAAAACAAAAAGAAAAGAGGGTTGAACACTTTCTCAAGACACATGGCAACTTCTCCATTTGAGTTCACCATTTGAATGGTGAACTCGAGTTCAGCTTCCCAAGCCATATATATATATATATATATATATATATATATATATATATATATATATATATATATATATATATATATATATATATATATATATATATATAGGGAGGGATACTCTTACTCATGAGCACTTACTCATGAGATCTTACTAATGATCCAGGTTGTCCGTTCTGAAACGGACGGATCCGATTAACCCTCCCCCCTCTCTCCCCCCCCCCCCCTCTCTCTCTCACACAGCTACAGCACCCCCACCCCCATCCCCGCCGACCCGACCCGACCCCTTCCCCTTCCCCTCCGGCTCCGGCAGCCCCCCGACCCCCCCTCCGGCAGCCCGATCCCATCCGGTAGCCTAATCCCCTCCGGCAGCCAGACACCGACGGGGGGGGGGGGTCTGATTTCAGCGCCGACAGGGGGTCGGGGGGCTGCGCCGGCGGCGGATCGGGGTCGGGGTGCTGCGCCGGCGGCGGATCGGGGTCGGGGTGGTGCTGCGCCGGCAAGGGATCGGGGTCGGGGTCGGGGTGCTGCGCCGGCGGAGGGGGTCGGGGCCGGTCGGAGCTGCGGGGTCGAGGACGGCCAGAGCTGCCGGGTCGGGGACGGGGCCGGAGCCGGCGGGGTGGCTCGACGGACGGGAGGGGGTCGGGGGGGGCTCGACGGACAGGAGGCGGCCGGGGGGTCGGGGATGGGGTCGGGTGGTGGCTGGGTAAACCCGAGAGAGAGAGAGAGAGGGGGGGGAAATTAAGGGGAAATCCCAGCCATCCATCGCAATCCGATGGATGGCTGGGATCATTAGTAAGAGTAGCTTGTAATAGGTGACTTGTAAGAGTATCCCTCCCCATATATATATATATATATATATATATATATATATATATATATATATATATATATATATATATATATATATATATATATATATATATATAAGGGAATGCTTAGGTGCGGTCTGCAGCCGTCCGATGCATCAATCGCGTGCATCCGATGCACGGAGTGGTGCATCGGACGGCTACGGACCGCACCTAAGCATTCCCCTATATATATATATATATATATATATATATATATATATATATATATATATATATATATATAGAGAGAGAGAGAGAGAGAAAGAGGGATGCTTAGGTGCTGTCTACGGTCCGCAGCCGTCCGATGCACCACTCTGTGCATCCGATGCAGTGTAGTTAAGGCGACCCGAGGCGCCTGCCTGAGGCGAGAGGCGAGGCGAGTTGAGACTAGAGCGTCTCGTCTGAATCGAGGCGGCAACAGAAATATTAGGCGGAGCAAGGCGCCCGCCTGAGGCGAGAGACGCTCCAGGCGTGAGGCGATGGAGGCGCCCACCTCATTTAATTAATGGTTTAAATTAAAACCAAACCTGAATCACACCCGTTCTTATGCATACTAAGTGTGATTCACCGGTCAAACAGTTGTGATTCAGTTTTGGCTCTAAACTATTGACCATATAAGGATTTAGGAAAAAATGAAATGCTAGGTAGCCAACTAGTTTGCCAATTTTTGGGATGCCAACATTACGTGGCATCCCCCTAGGGATCAGGGTTCATCCCATGGGAGTTCAGATCTTCTCCAGTTGGTCGGCCCCGATCGGTGGACCCGTGCACATCAAAACCGCACGATGGCAGGCGACCCGAAAGTGAAGCGTACTCCAGTCAACTGCATGCGGCTGTGATGTGTATCGAGCCCACCGACAGAGGATACCGAGTGGAGGAGATCCGAACTCATCCCATGGCCCCTAGAAAAATAATCCCAACATGAGCTGCCAGAACTTTGTTCAACTAGTTATTTTATAATTTATCTATATATATATATATATATATATATAATATTTTTGCATGCCTTATTTCAATCAAGCGCTCGCCTCGCCTCTCGCCTCAGGCGCCAGTAAGGTTGAGCGCCTTGAGTCCGCTACACTGATCCGATGCACGCGGCAGGTGCATCGGATGGCTACGAACCGCACCTAAGCATTCCTCTCTCTCTCTCTCTCTCTCTCTCTCTCTCTCTCTATATATATATATATATATATATATATATATATATATATATATATATATATAGGAATGCATAGGTGCGGTGATGCAGACCTGATCAGCACCTTTAGTTCGTCGCCGCATCTTCAGTCATCCCCAGAGACCGTTTATTTCAGTCGTTTTATTTTTATGCTTGGATGACATTAGTCGTATGGGATTTGTTAGTCGTTTATTTCAGTTTTTGGCCATTTTTCCCTGTTTTTGGCCTTATTTCAGCATTTAGTTTTATTTCTGTTCTTGCCCAGTACATGGGGGATGTCCATGATCTCATTCGAGGGCTTTTCGGATTGAATCCGGGTCTTCTCGGGTGAGTTTCAGCATTATATTAATAAAATTATGGGTGCGTGTGTTTGCGGGGTGCCGACGGACGAGATTAGATCTCGAAACCGACGGTTAGATGGCGAAATAACACCATTTTGATGACGTGGCAAGTTATGGGCTTCATAGGGTTTTAAATGGGCTTATCTTAAGCCCAATAGTGCTTCTATTGAGATTACCGGCCCCTCCCTTCTCTTTTCCCGTGAAACCAACCGACCGGCCTCCCTTCCGCGCGGATCCCAAGGCCGGCCCCACCCTTGTCCGTTCCCTCTCTTCTCTCTCTCTTCTCTCCCTTGTCTCTCTCTCTTTTAGTTGCCTTTCGTGGCCTATTGCATCCACACCATCAAACCCTAATTCCCTTTGATCTTAGCCATCCAAAACAAAACCCTAGCCTACAAAAAGATGAAGAAAGAAAAGAGAAATCAGATCTGAAGAATTGTTGAAACTTGTGCCTCTTCGTGAGTGCTTCCGGGTGAGACTCGAGTCCCCGAACATCGCCGCTTCCACGACTTCGCCTCGTGAAGGCCTTGGTGCAGTTTTTCCGAAGGTTCCGGCTTCTCCCGACGTCCGGCCTTGCTCCGTGTGCGGGATCATCGGCGCATCCTCGCAATCGACCCACGGCGGGAAACCCCAGGCAGTATCTTTTCTTTTCTTTATCTTTCCCTCGCATCCGCATCATTTTCCATTCGTTTCCATTGCCTCCGCTCCGCATCGCAGCCGTCATCATCCTTTTTCATCGCTAGTTGAAGCCATAATTGTGCCTATTTATTAGATTCGCTATCTATCGTCTGTCGGTAACCCTAGCAAGCATCCGTAGCCCTTTTCTTTATGAAAATCTGATGCATGCCTATTGTTCAATTTTCATATCTATTGCTGCGATTGACTCTATTATGTGCTGAAAATCAGTTTTTTGTGATAATATTGTGTTCTTTAATTGTTTTAAGTTTTAAATCTGCTTTATGTTGATTGCATAAACTTTAGAACTGCATAAGATAACTTCTGGTTGCTGTCCTTTTGATCTATACGTCGCTATATTGATAGCTAGAACCTAGTCATTGACCAAAGGGAACCCTAAAGGGTTTAGGATTGTAGTGTGCCTTATTGGTGCCTGCATCAAGTTGGTATCAGAGCTCGAAAGAACCTGTTCGGGTTTCTTTTGAGTGCTGAATTTCAGCAAACCCTAATATTTTTCTTTGCTGATTTTGCATAGGGCATAATCTTGCGTGCTTGAATTTGCATCTAGTGTTAGGTTTGCATCTAGCGTTAGGATTGCATCGTGTTTACATAGAGCAATCTGACGCCATGTCCTATCATCGCGTCCGATCCCATCATTATTCGCTTGACCCACTAGATACCCACACCTATAAACAATTTGTCAAACTATATAAATCTTTTGGGCCATGTCCTACCCTTTTTCCGAGATCTTCGATGGAACATCGCTACTCCTCTTTGATTCGAGATCGAGCCCATGGCCTAGATCTATCTTCCAAGCCTTTTGTTCAATGGGTTTTACGGAGTCTTTCAGTGCCATCCTTGAAATTCCGCTATATTGAAACCCAGCTCTTACTTGACGAAATTCCGCTATATTGAAATTCTCTCTCTTTTTCTTGCCTTTCTTGGTCCCTTGCATCCACACCATCTAACCCTAATTGGCCTTTGATCTTAGCCATCGAAACACAAACCCTAATCCTACAAAAAGATGAAGAAAGAATGAAAATTCAGATTTGAAGAATTGCTGAACTTGTGCCTCTTCGTGAGTGCTTCCGGGTGAGACTCGAGTCCCCGATCATCGCCGCTTCCACGACTTCGCCTCGTGAAGGCCTAGGTGCAGTTTTTCCGAAGGTTCCGACTTCTCCCGACGTCCGGCCTTGCTCCGTGTGCGGGATCATCGGCGCATCCTCGCAATCGACCCACGGCGGGAAACCCCAAGCAGTATCTTTTCTTTTCTTTATCTTTCCCTCGCATCCGCATCATTTTCCATTCGTTTCCATTGCCTCCGCTCCGCATCGCAGCCGTCATCATCCTTTTTCATCGCTAGTTGAAGCCATAATTGTGCCTATTTATTAGATTCGCTATCTATCGTCTGTCGGTAACCCTAGCAAGCATCCGTAGCCCTTTTCTTTATGAAAATCTGATGCATGCCTATTGTTCAATTTTCATATCTATTGCTGCGATTGACTCTATTATGTGCTGAAAATCAGTTTTTTGTGATAATATTGCGTTCTTTAATTGTTTTAAGTTTTAAATCTGCTTTATGTTGATTGCATAAACTTTAGAACTGCATAAGATAACTTCTGGTTGCTGTCCTTTTGATCTATACGTCGCTATATTGATAGCTAGAACCTAGTCATTGACCAAAGGGAACCCTAAAGGGTTTAGGATTGTAGTGTGCCTTATTGGTGCCTGCATCATGCGGTCTGCAATCCGCGACTGTCCGCTGAACCCGCCACGTGCATTGGTTGCACGGAGTGATGCATCGGACGGCTGCAAACCGCACCTAAGCATTCCTATATATATATATATATATAGAGAGAGAGAGAGAGAGAGGGGGGGGGGAGAGGAGGACGAGAGGAGGGGTGTAAATCTCATATTGCAATGACTATTAATAACATGAAATGCAACATAAACAGATCCACAGGTTTTCTACATTAGCAGGAGAGTTTCTGATAAAATATATCCTGTATAGAAAGGGATCATCACAATCAAAGAAGCCTACAAGTACGCTCTTAGATTCATTTTGGAGATGGGTCCAAAATTAAATTCTGCAATGACCTTTGTGTGGGTGATGTGGCATTAAAGTGCTTTCTCTTTACAACATTGCTTTGGTTTATAATACTTCAGTTAGACTATAGATCCCAAGCAACCATTAAAGTAATTCCATGTTCTGGAAACTGAGATTTAAACATTTCAGAATCAGCTCAATGATCTTGAAATTGATGGTAATTTATCTCTGATGGTAACTTCTCTCTTTTCATAGATCAGACTCAGTTCATAGGAGGTAGCATCCAATGGGGAACTTATAGGTTAAGTCATTCTATAAAATTTTTAATTCGGGAGATGAGAACTGTCCAGTTGCCTCAAAACATTGGAAAGCCAAGGTACCATTAAAGGTTCGGATTTTTATTTGCTATATATTCAGTACAAAATAACAACTAAAGGGAAACTTTTTAGAAGAAGCATCAAAGGTATTCCAGATTTAAATTGCAGCCTTTGCATAGCATCTACAAAGAATACCTACCACACATCTTATGCTGCATTGCTCCTTCTCTGGAAATATTTGGTACTTATTCAAATCCTCTCTTCGCATAAAGAAACTCCTTGAAGTCTTAAGAGTTTATGGACCCTTCAGAGAAAAAATGGCTTTCTTGAATTATTATTAGCAAGAAACTTATGATCATAATTTGCATGATAGTTCTGCATCATGCGATCTCGTGATGAAGTTCCTAAAATAGTGCAAAATTTCCATACAACGGTATTCACGCAACTTCATGTTGAAGTTTCAGTTTTTGCGATCAAGTAATGTAAATAATATCACCAACGTAAGAACAATGGGGTTCATGTTCATGCCTACGCACAGCACAACAAAATGTAGTGAAACAGAAGAATAAATATCTTCTTGAAGTCGCTCTTGGATTGCAATTTCAATTTCAAATGAATGACAAAAAATTTATATACAACGACAAACTTAATTAACAATATATCACATCAGATGTTGTTTCCTAGACATAGCATAACAATAATTACAGACCTGCCCTAGCCCTGCCCTTTGATGGGCCTAACACTAACATAAAACATCACATCGGGTTTAATTTCTTATTTCTCCTTTGGTTTTTACACATCTTCTTGTGTTTGGATGTCCGTATTTTGTGAAAGATTTAGGACCAAAATGTACCAAACTTGATCCAAAGTCAATTACTTGTGTTGTGCGTCCTTGGGGGAATCCCTCCACTAATTCTTCCTTAGGCATTCTCCTTATTACGCATGCTCTGCCCTCCCAGTTCACTACGGGGTATAAGTATAATAATGTCATCACTCAGATAGTATACATTTCCATGAATGCTATATTTTCGAGACCAAGAATTTTTTTTGTTCTTCCTATGGCCCTCATCATGGTGAGAATACTACTGTGATAAATGAGCAACGAATCCAGTTGCCATTTCATATCCAACTTCTCCTTGTTCAAGTCAATGACCCCAAAGAAAAAGAACTACAAATGTACTCTCGGCAACCAGACCAAGCCTCTTACGCCATTCAAATTCCCAGAGTTGAATCCATGTTAAACTTTCCAGCCACAATTAGTACATAGAAAAGATGAATCAATTTTCAAAATATGGTGTCTCATTATCAGATTAATTTTCAAAACCAAACTCCAAAATATAAGGAAAAATAATGATGTGAAACTTACTTATAATGGCAGACCACCTAAACTTTTTCAAAATACTACTATCCAAAAGAACAAGTTCATAGTTTGTAATCAAAGCATCAAATAAAACCCTTTTTTCAGAGGAGTACAGCTCATGAGCCTGAATAATACGACGTGACTTCTTCTCTCCTTGATAGATAATTACATTTAGATCCTTTGCCCAGTGGTGAAATTCCTATATAACCAGAAAAATCTATCACTCAGATATAAATGAAAATGATAAAGCTACAACAAAGAAATAGCCAAAGTATTTGAACAAAAAGCTCTTGCTGTTGCTGGAAGAATTGCAGTGTTCACAAGCACATATAGAAGAAAAATTTGTACATATACATCCATATATATTAATATATAACTCTACTGCTAATGATCAGATTGCTAGCAGGTGAGTTCGTCAACTAAAAGTGCTAGTAGAACATAATAATAAAATTACAGATTTTATTTTCATAATTGCAGCCTTGCAGGGCGACATCATGGTTATTTTGAGCTTCATACACTTAACATACAAAACATTTTGAATGAAATTTCAAACCATGATCAAACAAATTACCCATTGGGAGGATGTATCACAGAAGAATGGTTTATGGCATGCAATTTGACATTTACTCCAAATGGTCTAATGGTGTTAAGACTCTCATAGTTCCCCAAAGGCCTCTAATTGGTTGTATGATTTAAAAGACAACAATGGTGCTAACCAAAGCATGGACACTTGCTTTTCAAATATGGCAGATACCAAATGAAAAGGCTATACAAACAAATAGAAAAGGTCAAACTTAACAGACTCCCTTAATTTCATGGCAGGAATGCTTTGCATATCTGATATATACCAAAATGGTTCAACCAGACAAGATTAAAGTAAACATAGAAAATATGTCTTTCTATATAATGATATGAGAAACAAGCGTACTGATTTGTAATAACAATAGAAGGCTTAAAAAAATATAAAATGGATCATCAAAAGTTCTTACAAACCTTCTCCCATTGGAAGAGAATACTCTTAGGAGCAATTATTAAGACAGGATTGACATTAAGCTTTGCCTGCTTCATACAATGGACAAACGAAACTAATTGAACAGTTTTTCCCAACCCCATTTCATCTGCCAAAGAGAAGGTAAGGAAAAAATGATCACATTATCCTCTTACAAAAAATAATTGAATAATGCATGACCAATACACAAGCAAATCGAGATATACACCATAGAAAAGACATGGCAGGCACCTATAGTGTAATAACAATCTTATAAGCTTCCAAGTTATCAGATATATCAAATCCATCTAAATTGCTTCCCATGACTAATCTAACAATACAAGGGACACTATAAAGGTGGTATGAAACCCTTAGGTACATGGAAAACAGTGAAAATACAGAGGTGATGTATGACGAGATCTGATCAATAACTATCAAGCTAGGGTCAGTCAATTCTTCGGTAGTTTAGTAAATATAAACACCACCACCTCAGGTACAAACTTGCTACAAAACAAACCACCACATAAAACCATAAGAGAGGTGTCCTATGTTCCTGACTAGATTTGGGCAATGGTAACTTTTAAACCAGCAATCTGACACCACCCAGCACCCATAACCACAGGCTTACATGCAGCTCTCATTAAACAAGTGATCATATACATACAATATTATTTATGAACATGTCAAATCTATTTTGCTATATTAAAACATCCATTAACCTGGAAAGAAAGATCACACAAGAAAACTCTGTAAATATTTATTACAATTGCTTGCAAAACCAGTTTACACTTTATTGTAAGATCTACATGTTTTCGATTGTCATCATCCAAGTCTTATCCCACCAATATGAGAATTTGGAGCACAAAAATCTAATTAACAAGGCTCCACAAAATATTGGGAAGAGTTTTATGTCCGATTGGTGTCAAAAACTTGACAAAGGAAGAGCCTGCCCATGAAACCTAGAAAGCTACAAGGTAAGGGGGCCTACGTTGTTGGTTATGCAGTTTAAGCTCAAGCAACAAAGGAACAACCCTCAGTAAGATCGACATCTAGATCCTAAAATTCAAATGGAACAAAATGCAAAGTTACAACCCACTTGAAGTATCATTTTAAACCAGGATATAGTCTATGCATCATACCTGCAAGGGTAGCATTCCTCTTGGCCTTGAAGTTGCTTAAAATCCAGTGCACTCCTTGAAGTTGATAGTCGAATAGACCACCAGACAAGTTATCATGTGCCTTATCAAGTGGGGAAACATTAGATACCGGACAATAATTGACCGCTCTTTCTGCAGATCTTTCGTGCCTCTGGACTAGCCTACCAACTTCAGCCAACAATTCCTCTGTACAAGGTATTTCCCAAGTTGCATCAAAATAATCAAGACCCATCCATTTCACAAGGAACTCAAATTCCCCATTGTCATGTTTAGCCTTACATACTTCCAAGATTTGACATGAGTCATCAGGCGTAAGCTTCCTCCTACAAGCGATGACACGGTCTACTTGAAACCACTCAGGTTTCCGTTGATCAATTAAATCATCTTCATTCTTTATACTGCAAGAATCAGAATCTTTGAATTACACAGAGCAGAATCTACATAATCCATAATACAAACAACCAACACCAATAAATTAATCTAGCAAAGCATATAAGCAAACTACAAAGACAGCGCACTTGCCAAATTACTAAAGAACTATTCAAATATATTAAGTGCAGAACAAAGTTGATAATCCTTCTAGAGGTCAATAGGTAATGCCACCATCCACGATATTTTATGTGCTTGTGCTGGCAAGGCACCCAATAGAGGCTACAAGAGTCCAAAAGGCAAAAGAAAAATCATGCATTAAAAAATCTTACCTGAACTTAACTTGAATACGTTACAAATAAATGGAGAATAAATGTAACATAAAAATCCCAATTGAACTACCAAAGGCAAACAAAAGAGAAACATTGATCACTTTTGTGTTGAAATTTTGTTAACTTAAATTACCATAAAAAAGATATAAATAATCTAGGGATGCAAGAAGCACGAGGAAAAATGAAGGAAACAAAACAATTTTTTTTTTTCTTAAAAGAACTAAAACCGTATTTATGATGATGTAGAGAAAGATTTATATTTATTCCTCTACAGACAATTCACTCTCTTCCTATAGTACCCCAAAAAATCTCCTACGGGAAAGTGAAACCCACAAAATTACATTCACAATAATACAGATCATACCAAGCGAACGAAATCTCAACCAGTAGGTCCAGTACTAAGTACAAATTCATCACTTCCAACCCATACTCCTTTTTTCCGTTCCGCCTCTAGTCCTAGTTATCTGACTTACCACAACCACTGATTTTTCTTCTTCCCTTTTCTTGATTATAACATTTTCTCAAGCATTTTATCACCACCAAGCTTCCAATTTGCACATAAGCGTTGCCAGATATGAAAGACAAACGGAGAATTGAACCTTCTTTCTGCTCCCAAGCCTCCTCAAACTCCAATTTCTCAATAAAAGAATCTTATTGTCCCAATGTTATAGGATACCCCTTCCCCTTTTCAGATGCTCCCCAATGCAATCTCCATGGACTTCCTTTGAGGTTCCGCCAGAGAAGACCCAGCAACAGGTGTTACAGAGGGGAGTAACATTGCTTCAGCTCCTGCGTCATTGTACCTTCGCACCATCTGATTTGCTTATGCAGAGGGGACACCCTCGTCCACTCTGATGCATCTTGCTTCACACATTATCTACCTCTGCGATTGATTGACCATTATCAGCTATGGTAGTCATCTTTTCATTCTCCACACATTTTTCCTTTTCAGTTACAACCTCTGGACCCACTGCAAGTACATCAGTCTTATCCAATAAGAAGTTTTTTTATAATCTAGCACTACCATCTATACCGATTCAGATAAACCAACTACTTGATAAGAAAATCTAGCACTAGCATCAATACGGATTCGCATATGCATTTTTTGAGTGGATACTTTCGAATCCAAGTAGGTTTAGTTGAGTGATCAATTCCCATATGACAAAATGGAGCGCATTTAGAGCATTTTGAAAGTACCCACTCAAAAAATGTCCTGCTCAACTAATTACCAATTTGGCATTCAAGCCTTAACCGCTTTCAGGTCTTCTTTAATAAAAAAAAAATCCACATAAATCGTGCAAATGTTCTATCATTTATCATCATAGGATTGTCCATGTAAAACTATGCTTATAATTTTGCTCACCAACCTCTAGGACCAAAAATGGATCATTAAGAAAGAACTCAGCTTCTTTCTAAATTTTACACAATAGTAGTTATATCTTTCCCACAGAAAAAGAGGGCATAGATGTTTTTGAAGACAACTACTTCCTAGATGATTCTAAGGGTTGGAACAGGGTAAGACAAGATGAATAACTAGTTGCAGGCAAAATGCAGATGATTACTTGTCATAGTACGAATCACCTCATGAAATCAAAATTTGAAAATACTTTGAACTTGAAGTGTTTTGATGAAAAGAGTGAGCATCATCTATCGGATTGATGCCTAATGAAAGGTACGACATGCTCTGAGACACTCATTTTTTTATTGGCTTTACTGATTAACAGGAAGACCTCTTGGAATCCACTTGCTTCACTGTACTATTGATCATAAGTTCATTTGAAGCATATATCCATTGTGAATTGGTTTTCGCTCCATCTCCAAACAAAAATATTTGTATACCATATTCTGAAAGGTAATATCCTGAAGATTCTGTAGATCTGATTATCTTTTGAACATAAGGAGCAAGACTGAGTTCGTGGGATGTGATCTTTAGCCGAATCACTTGCAATAGAAGCAAGCATCATTCTTCAAAGTGTGTAAATGTACCTCAAGCAAAAAAGGCAGAAGACATTTGTTTTTTTTTTTTGAGGAAATCCTCATTATAAGGACAAGATGGGGTTAAGCCGAACCACAAGCTAATTTAGTAATGCCTAGGTTCACTACCATAGAATAAACAATCGTTGTTTAAGCCGAACCACAAGCATTCTAGTACTAAATTTGACCGAAAAACAAAATATTTCCACCGAAATGTCTTTCCATTTTACAAATTTTCCACCGACAAATTATCGAAAAACGAAAATTTTTCTGTTTTTGGCCGACCGACATGAACACCGAAAACGACATTTAAAACCTTGCTCCTAATGCCGTCGAGTCCCTTGATGACCCAAGCTGAGATGAAATAGAAGGTCAGGTCGTATGATGGAATGGCTAAAAGAACACCGTTACTCAAGGTCAGACGTCCCCCTATCGATAGATGTTTCCTTTTCAGCCTGCTAGTTTGAGGCTTTGAGCTCCACTTTCTCCACCATATTGGGCCAATCAGCTTCAGAAAGCCTCTCTATCACTAATAGAGAGCCCTATGTACTTCATGGGGAGGACCTCCAGCTTGCAATTGAGGAAGGCTGAAAGCTTTCTTTCTTTGCTCAAATCATACCCAACGTAATACATTGAATTTTTAAAAAAGTTGATGTGCAAACCCAAGTAAAATTCCATAGCAAAAAGAATAACCTTGAAGGTGACTACTTGCTCTGTCTTGGCTTTACATAACAGAATAGCGTCCTCAGCGAAATCAAGGCTACAAATGGACCAAGAATTACCTATGATGCCATTGATCAGGTTCTTCGACCCAACTCTACAAAGGATTGATCATAAAAATTGATAACCAGAATAAAGAGGAAAGGAGAAAGTGGTCAGCCTTGCTTGAGCCCCATCTTTATAAGGAATTGAGACTCCCCAAATTGCCATTGACAAGGCAAGAAAGCTAGGATGAAGAGAGACAAATGAATCCAGCCTAGCAATCTACTAGAGAAACCTTTGGCCCTCAGAATGTCCAAAAGAAAGTCCCAATGAAGTATGTCGAACACCTTCTCAAAATCCAGTTTAAACACCACCCCTTCAGTCTTCTCCTTCAGATGATAGATAATCTTTTGTACCGAAAGTAAGCTGTCAAGAATGAGCCTACCCTTGATGAACGCTACAAACAAGAGCTAACAAGCTCATCCACGATCGGCGATAACATACTGGCAAGGATCTTGGTTACTATATTGTAGATGCAGTTGGAGAGACTGATCGTGCAAAAGTCATAAATACAATTCGTTCCTTTTTTCTAAGGCAGCAACACCAACGGGGAGTAATTAAGACTAGCTATACTTGAGGACCTAGTAAAGAAGTCTTGAATGAATCTGCACACATCAGCTGCAATGCAATCCCAGAATATATGGAAGACGATTATCAAGAATCCATTTGGACCTGGCGCACCATCCCCGTTCATATCAAACACCGATTTCCTGATTTCCTCATTCAAAAAGGACAGAAGATGTTATACTAGGAAAGCAGGACATTAAGATGGAATCACATGTTATCACTATCTTCTTTCTCTCGTTCAAAATCATGCATGAGAATTTTGTCTCATCGACTACTTTTTAATTACTTTCCTTGCGTATATATAAGACTAAATCCATCCGATTTCTAAAAAGGATAACTAATTCTTAACATTTTCCTATATGCATAAACCAAAACAAAATATTTTATTGCTTTAGTTGCCTATTCTTAGTTAAACAACATGTATTTTAAATTTTCATGTCCTTTTTTCCCTACTTCCATTACATAAGTTATAGTTAAGCGCACAATGTGAGAATCTTCTTGACTCTTGACAACTCAAATACCAGTCACCTTCTTCGCTAGGTTGGCGTCAAAGCTCAAATGAGATTTCTTGTTTTTAGAAGCAGTATTAATTTGGCTAAAAGTCAGAACAATATCCAATACCATTGCATGTTGTGGATATATTCCAATTTTCAGATGACCCTTTCCCACCTATTTTCATTACATGTATGCTATCAAATGCCTGGGATGGGGTCTGCAAGTGAAGGAGTCGGATGGGTTGTTTGAGCTAGCAACGCCTAGGTTCACTACATGACGGAACAAAATTCTCTTCAAAGGACGATCCAAATGGTATTACTCCCCGACTTCCATTAGAAAACCCTTATTTTCTCCAACAAAACATTCTCTATGGCTATGTTTGGTTTGAAGTATCCGGTTCAGTAAGTCGCTTTGAGGGAAAAAATTCAGGATAGCGAGTATGGCTTACCGCATTTGTTTTGCAGTAGCTGGTGCAGTAAGTCGATTTGGTGTCTCTGGAATACCTCATAACTGAGGCAAATCAATACCGCAAAATAAGCGGTAAGGCGAATACCTCATATCCAGAATACCTCATAACCATAATACCACACAGGATGCTTCGAACCAAACGGAGCCTCTGTGTTCCCTTATGACAGTTGGAATTCAAAAACCAAGTATCTTGTATTATATCATTAAACTCAAATGCACCCAAGTAGTGCTTAAATGGTAGAAACCAAGTAACTTTTTCCATAATATTATATTGACTTTTACTGATCGTTCTCCCATCAATGGCCATAGCATGATCCTCAATTCACTCAATTGTTCACTTGAAGCATTGCCCTCGAAGAACAAAGACACTGTATTTGTCCCAATGAGATCCAATCCATATGACTGAATTGTATTCTTAACTAGTGCATGGGCACGTGTGGTGCACATGCAATAGTTGTTGATCAATGGACAATGGACCCTTTTACACGTACACAAATTAAAAATGGTCATTTTAGTATAGGGTATGGACACATGAAATATGATAGGGGCATATTGGTAATTTTTGTAGGGCTACAATGGGGAGTGCAAGAATGCAACACTTCCTTCCTTGCTTTTGTTTCAATGGCATAGGATTCAAATATGGGATACATGTACAATATATATACATCAAACTGTATTATTTACACAAGTTAGAGAGACAATCGAGTTTCGGGTGTCAAATATGGGTATTGAGGTACCCATACCTGACAGTAAATCGAGTAGAGTTCCTATACCCATATCTTACCCAGGCCTTGTAAAAAGTAGTTTGGTACCCATACCCAAAAGTTAATAGGGTAGAGTTCCTAAACCCACTAGTACCCTACCAGGTAGAGCTCCTATATCCATACCCTACCTAAACCTTGTACAACCCATACCTGTACCAGATGTTTCGAGTCGGGGTCGGGTCACAAGTTAGAGGGGCAATTGGGTTTTGGGGTATGAGTATTGGGGTATTCATACCAATACCCAAAAGTTAATCCGGTAGAGTTCCAATGCCCATACCCTACCCAAACATTTCCCTTGATGCTGTTTTAAAACATAGGATTGAGAAGGGTAAAATGGGGAACAAAATGTAGGATGGAACGAAGAATGGGTTAGTGCCTTTCCCATTATAGCCCTTGTTTTTTTAATGGATAAATAAGACTCAATTGATTAGTGGCAAAGAAGAGAAGGGCAAAATGGGAAACAAAAAGTAGGATAGGTTAGAGGGTTAGTGGGATTTATTCCCATAATAGCCCTTGGTTTTATAAATGGTTAATAAGACTCAACTGATTAGTGGCAAAAAGGTAATATTCTTGGATGGTATTTGTGATTTGTGTAGGATAGAATGGGAAGGTTAAAAACGGCATATTACGGTCCTAGCCCTTGTGTTTGTTTCATGACATAGGATTCAAAATACTGGGTATGGATTAATATATCAGGTGAAGGGTAAAATGGAAACTCATGCAAAAGGACTTCAGAAAGGGGAGCTTTTCCTTTGATCTTGGTTTGGTCATCTAACTTTCAAGCCTGTTGGTGCAAGGATGCAAGGACCCAAAAGTGTGGATTTATCTAGGGGGGTATAGATACTCAATTTTCAGCCATAATGATCGTCAATGACAAGTGTCTTGGGAGCACTACTCTCATGACATGATCATGTGCAACTAATCATATACCATTTTGGATATCATAATTGTTTGATTCGCTGATTATTCGCTATACTTGATAAATGAATGATGAATGCATGACAAGTTATAATTAAACCATGATAACCTCCTGCATTTGTTGACAACCCAGATTATGGCCTGAGTAATTGGACTGGCATACAAAATCCTCTACATAAATGTCGGTCATTGTCTTGAATTATTAACAATATTGAGATTGTATTTAGAATCAGTTGTGGGCAGTGGCTTGAAAAAAAAGAAGGATCGTTGCTTTGGTCAGATCTAAATAAAATAAGAGTTAGTGCAAATATAACAACCATAAGATGTTGCTTCTTTAACAAGTTTTTGAAAGTTCCCACTATCTATTACATACGAAGCAAAGATAGTTTGTGCGTGATGAGTCTCTCACAACATCTAATTAAATTTGAAGTTTGCATGTTTGCAATTTACAATATCTCTATCATGCCTGCTAGCCTGCCATCGAGGTGATTTGCTTGACATCAAGGTGCTTGATGAGATAAACAATTAGATGAGGTAAAGAAGCTAGGTTTCATGAATCCTAACAACAATGTTCTAAAAAGCACTAGGTGCTAGTCGGGCGGTGGGGGACCTTCTAGCGCCTAGGCGTTTTTGCATTTTTTTAGTTTTTTTTATTATCATTTTGATAATATATATAATTTTTTTTTTACTTACTATAAATTCAAGATTATCCCAACTATTATTTTAAAGAGCATGTATCATTTACATAACTATAACCTCAACATTAATAAGAATAAAAGCAATCATGATATTATCTTAGATAATATCATAATAACCATAATATTAGTACATTCCAAACCATAAATTTATAATTACCAATAATTGAACAGCATCTGTACGTTCTAGTGCCTAGACCCGCCTAGGCGGCCAGCCCAACCTGGACCCGCTTGGGACCGTCTAACCCAGCCTAGAGGCCTGGGCCGCTTTTCTGCACCGCCTAGGAATAAGCTGGGCGATGGGGGACCTTCTAGCACCTAGGCGCCAACTAGGTGGCCGCTTTTTAGAACACTACCTAACAACCAACAAAACCAACTGCTTCATGCACTGCTGAGGAGAATCCAACTATGAAATAATGGGAGAAAACTAACCGTCTGAATCTAAAACTACATGAAGAATTCCATTACTCTTGAATATTGTCAATGAATATGACTTCAAGAATGCTAAAGCATTCTCCAATTATATCGCTAACCTATTTGTTGACAGTGAGAAATTTGAATCTAGTGACATGGTGACCAAACTGGCTTCAACAAAACGCAATAGATGAAGGTAATGTGCGACAGATGATGAAAATGTTTAACTTAGCGGCTAGACTTAAAGGTGTGGGATTTGAATTTTCTGAGATAGTGCTTGCACAGTTGGGTATTAAGTTATTAACTCTCTTCCTCCTCGGTTTACACAACTTATAGTGTCCCATAATATCGAGGTGATGATGGATTTTTAAGAATTCACATCCATGTCCATGAGGAGAAATTGATGGAAACTCGTAGAGGAGATATCGCTCACATAGTCATTAATCCTGAAGAAAGAATAAGTATAATGGAAAAGGTCTAACAAATAAGGTAGAAGGCTGAAAAAAAAGTCATGGGCCAAATAAGAATAGTTAGTTACCTACTATGAGGCTGATTTTATGAAAAGATGAACTATCGTTACAGTAAAACATCTGGGTATTACAAGGTGGACTGGTGCAGTGAAAAATGCTAAAAAAAAGGACATGTAGCCCCTTAGCTCTCATCTGTTTTGAATATACTCCAGCAGTTGTTAGCCCTACTACTTAGTGGGTTGTTACATGTACAACTGTCCATATGTATAGTTCATTGCAAGGTTTAAAAAGCAATCAGAAGCCCAGATAGGCAGAAACGATAGTCGTCATGGGAATAGACAGAACGATTGTTGAGCTAATGGGAGTCATTATTCGAATCATTGATTTTTGGTTTCTGTTTAGAATCATAAACTTTCGGATTAGGAAGAAAGGGGCTAGGAGTTTCGGTTTGTTAGAGACCAATTATAACTACATAAGTTGTCCTTTTCCCACTACCACCATAGGTAAAGTGATGTAAGCTCCGATAAGGCACAATACAATCTTAAGCCCTTAGGGTTTTCCCTCTGGTCAACAAACTAAGATTTAGTTATCAATATGGAGTCATATAACTCAAAAGGACAGCAAGCATAAGTTATTTCATGTAGTTCTAAAGATCTACGCATTCGACATAAAGCAAGGATTAAATCTAACAAGTTAAGATTTAACAGAGCGCTTCTCGGCAAGTGGTGGTGGAGGCTCCAGAATGATCAGGGGGACCACTGGTCGTCTATCGTCAGAGACAGATACTTCCGTAGGTTTTCTCCTTTGCAAGCTCGGGGTAGACGATCGGGTACTTGTTCCTCTTTTTGGAAGGGTATTAGCAAAGTGGGAGCTCCTTTTCGGACTGGTACTAAGCTTTTATTAGGGGATGGCAGATCTATCAAGTTTTGGCTTGACCAGTGGGTTGGAGATATTAGCCTGGCTACCCTGTTCCCTGAATTGTATGACTTGGCTTGGGACTCCCAGGCCTCTGTGCGCTCTCAATCGTCTACTTCGTCTTCAGGCCGCTCTTGGTCGCTCAAATTTAAGAGGCGAATCCCCCCCTCTCTACAGGGACTCCTTTCCGATCTTCACAGCATTTTGGAATCTTTCTCCCTAAGCGATGCTAGGGATGCTTCGAGCTGGAAATGGAGCAACTCCGGGATCTTCTCGGTCAAATCGTTCTATCTTTTCTTCAACAACGGAGGTACTATCTGCCCCATTGCTAGCCATCTTTGGAGATCTCCTTCTCCGCTGAAGACCAGAATTTTTATGTGGTTAGCCATAAGAGAGAGAATCTTGACGCGGGTCAATCTGAGGAGGAGGAATAACCCGAATGTCACTGATTTGTCCTGCCCTCTCTGTCACGGCCATAGGGAGGACGTTGACCACCTTCTTTTGCGGTGCTCCTTCTCTCGGGCGTTGTGGTCTATCCTGAAGCGGAAGCTGCATGTTCGAGGTCACCCGGCCTCTATCCGTTCCCTGTGGACGGTTTGGAGATCTAGGAGGGTTCGCAAGGCTCTTCGACCTGCTTGGGATTTACTTTCGATTGGGCTCTGCTGGAGCATCTGGAAGGAACGCAACTCTCGAGTTTTCTCGGGAAAGGAGGCTTCGATCCATACTTTTTGGGCTGATTATGTGGCGTTGGTTCGGAGTTGGTCCCCGGGTTTTTCTGCCAAACTCTCTATTTGTATCCTTCCTTTTCTCTCTAGCCTTTGATTTCTTCTTCATTAATAAAAGCTTGGGGTACGCTTAACCCCATCCTCTCTCTCTCGGAGAGGAATTTTCTCAAAAAAAAAAAAAAAATCTAACAAGTTAAGATGCAACTATTATCACGAAAACAAAATTCAGCATATAATAATAATAATCGCAGCAATAGATAACTAATTTTAAAGAGGGGCATGCATCAGATTTTAATAGAAAATAGGGCTACGAGTGCTTGCTAGGGTTATTGATAGACTAAATATGGCACATAAGATGATTACGCATATTTGGGGCTTCAACTAGAGATGAAACGAAGGTGTATACGGCTGCAATTCGGAGCGTAAGCAGTGGAAATAGATGGAAAAGGATGCGAGAGCAGAGAAAAGATGAAATAAAATGATAGATAATACCTAGGGTTTTCGCCGTGGGTCGATGCGAGGATGCGCCGGTGATCTCGCTCACGGAGCAAGGCCGGATGTCGAGTGAAGCCGGATCTTTCAGAAAAATAAACCAAGGCCTACGCGAGGCGAAGTCGCGGATCGTCTCGACGCGAAGTCGAGGAAGCGGCGGGGGTCGGGTATTCGCGTCTCTCCTAGAAGCACAAATTTCAGCAATGGCAAAGATCTAAAATTTCTTCTTTCTTTTCCCTTTTTATAGAGCTAGGGTTTCCAATGAATGGTTCGGATCAAAGGAAAAACAAAAAAGGAATAGTGGAGATGCATTTGGCCAAGAAAGGAAAGGAAAAGATAGAGAAATAAGGGAGATAGAGAGAGAGAAGAGAGAACGGCAAGGGGGGGTCGAGTGCTTCGGTTTTCACACAGAAAGAGGGGACGGAAGGGGGTCACGCATGGGTATGGAGAGAGAGAGAGGGGGGGGAGTGGCAACTCCTTTGTGAAGCCCTATTGGGCTTAAGATAACCCAATATGCCACGTCATCAAAATTTTAAGTTATTTGTCATCTAATCGTTAGTTTCGAAACTTAATTTCGTCTTACGGTACCTCACAAACACACACCCATAATTTATTAATATAATGCAGAAAACTCACCCGAAAAGGCCCAGATTCAATCCGAAAAACCCTCGGATGAGATCATGGACACCCCCCATGATTGGGCAAGAACACGACTAATAATAAGTACAGAAAATAGACCAAAAACATGAAAAATAGGCCGAAAAACTAAAATAACGACTACAACTCCCATAGGGATAATGTTCTCCATGCATAAAATAAAAACGGCTGAAATAAAAGGTCTCTAGCATCGAATTGAAGATGCGGCGATGACCTAATGGTGTTGACCATGCTGCATCATAAAAAATGGTCATTCATTAGATTTATCGGCAAGTACCCTCGGTATATGCCTATATGATTATGTGACGTATGTCTACCACATCAATGGGGATGCCCTGGAGAAGTTTAAAATAAATAAAACTGAAATAAAGAGAATAGTGTGGTAAGCATATAAAGGTTGTTCAATCTGATAGAGGTGGAGAATCCTATGGAAGGTATGACGAGACTAGGAATCATCGGGCCTTTAGCCAAATACCTTCAGGATTGTGGAACAATAGCTCGTACATAACTCCCGAAACACCAGAGCATAATAGAGTAGATGAATGATAAAATCGTATGCTTAAAGATATGGTCAGATCCTAAAACTCCATATGAGTTGTGCCTAGTAGTACCAAACTTGTTTTAAATCATCTATGCACCTGGGGATGTCCTATAGAAAAAGTTAGATGAGAGAACATGATGTTGCAGGAGAGTGTTGGAAGAAAGTTTTAAAAAAATAACAAGAAAATTCACAACCAAAATCGTATAATTTTGATCTTAGATTGTAGTTTGGAGATGTCATTTTAAGTGTAATTTTGATCTTAAAATAACAAAATTAATACCATTCAAAAACAAAATTCACTTAACCTAACAATTAATAGTGTAATTTTGATCTTAGATTGTAGTTTGGAGATGTCAGTTTAAGTAAACGCTAACAAAAACTTCATAGTATGAAAGGAATTAGAGTTTATAACACCATTAATAGAAACAAATGGATAACAATGTTCAGAATATATCCAGTTATCATTGTAAAGTTGTTCAAAGAAATCTTGATTGGAGGAAAAGCTCAGAACTCTTCTTTGTGTATCCCTAACGTGTATTTGTTTACGGGTATTTGTATCCAACCTTGCCAATGAGCCAACTATCAGCTCCAGCTCACAATCCTATATGAGCACAATATACACAAAGCTTGTGCCCAATAATTAATCAGCATTGCCAGTTTTGGCTCCAGATTAGAAAGGATGGATAGGTAGGATTGGTGAAGGCAACCCGACAAGATGGAAAAGCCTCATGTCCATCGTCAGAAATCCATGCTTTAACATGAAACATAATATAAAGTTCCTCATGTGAAAGAGCTTGTTGCAGCTCCAATTGGTTTCTCTCCAATCCATATTACAACAGATTGCATAATTAACAGATAAGATCATTACCGTAAATACGTACGTATAATACAATCGCACAACTTACGGGAATCTCCTCTTGTAGCTATGTAATCGTACACGATCTATGACATAGAGCCATTCTGAAGGAACCTAAAGCAAATAAACAAAACCAGTATAATAGCAATATTCTATGCATTTTGCCACAACAGTAATAAAATGTGATTCACACAATATACAGAAAGATATTAATACAAAAACAATTTGAAAAAAACCATATATAATAATTTTGTGGTAACAATATAGAAAATCTATCGGTAAATTTTCACAGAAAAAAACAGTTGTGATGAGTTGACAACATTAGAACCTTTTTGTAAAGGTTGCATGCGGCCAGACCTGGTTCACATTAATTTGAACACACCCGGGTTTTAATTCACATGGAGAAAGTAATAAGTTAAAAATCAGGATTGTATACTTGACTCCGAGATCTGTTTCATTTTAGAGTCCAGGTATATCATAGAGAAGGTTGTTCAGGCTAGAGTGAGTCCAATCGATTACCTTGAAGGGTTCATTTCACACTTTTTCCAAACAAAAGTCAAGTTTTATAAACAAATCTATCAAAAACAATGGTTCTTTGATGCAGGCCAACTTCATTTTTTTTATATATTTTTCCCTTTTGGATAAAAATATCTTTTTGCCCTTGTGTATTTTTATATAATGTATATTTTGTTATGTTTGTTTATTCGTTATAGTTCGGTTTGTTGTCTCCGGGTTCTGACCAGACTGGGGGATGCACACTTGTATTCACCTAGGTGCGCGGGCTGTCCCACAAACCATGCTCTATCTAGTCAACTCGGACCCAAATAGGTTAGGCTAGGGACTTGTGATAAGCCCATGATGGTTCAAATCTAATTTGATTTGGGTTCCATTGCTGGTCTTAATTGAAGTCTTTGTTGGACCTATATTTTTAGCATATTGGAGCCTATGTGTTTAAGACATTTGGATCTTTGATCCAAACCCATATCCAAATGACTTAAAATCATTTTCTATCAATATAATCTCGTATGTTGGACGCAACTTAAGTCACTTGGCTGAAATTAACATGAGCAGTTGGATCCCAATTGAAGAAAGCCTCGAGCTCATCTTGGCTTTCCATCTGACCCTCTCTACCCCCCTCCCCTTCCCACAAGTTATTGTTCACATGAACAGTAGCCCCGTGACTCAATCCCCTCTCTAATTACCGTGCAGGTTCGTTCCCCCCTCATTTTCCTCCAAATTACTTTTTTGCTTCACTTCCACTTCCTGATATAACCCTTTGGCTTCCCCATGCAACCCCATCTCCTATAAGGCATTCCCTCCCCTCCATAGATGAGATCCACAATGAAAAATCAAAATTTCGCTCCCTTTAGGATGTTGGACCGTACTTTTACTCTCCCTTTTTTCATCCATCTTCTTTACCCTTTCTTATAGTTCATTTATTGTTTCATGACTCTCATCCACCCACTTCTCTCTCTTTCTAGTTCTAAAGTCTGCACTATTACCCTCTTTCCCCCATTTTGGACTTCGCCCAAACTTCAAATCTACCTCTTCTTGGTCACCCTTTGTCCCTATCTATCCCTTTGTCTCTTTTGTGTACTGTCCGGGTTTGACGTGTGCCTACAGCACTAGGAGTCTTCCAAGGACGTGATTGCAGCAGAGTACTATAACTTCCTTTTGTTTTACTGCGGAAGATTTTATGTTTTGAGATTTTATTCTAATCTTACTTTGGGCTTTAGTGAGCAACCAGCCTTGATCTTATCGCTGTTCTTTTTTCATATATGGCTTTGATCTCAATTGCATAATGTTGTTGGTGGATTTTGTTTTCTTATAATACCTGAAGTTTTTAAAATAAGTCACAAAAGAACATAAATCTGAACTTGGCATTTGAAGTAAAAACACTTCGATGTGCAAATCTCATTACATTTTGCTTGTTGTTGTCATGTTTTGGACACCATGAAAAAATTGAGTTTCGACCATCATTTCAACATTCTAAGGGTTCTGAAAGGGTGATAATATGGAACCTTTCATCTGCTTCAAATTATTCTTAAAAGAAAATAATTTTGAAAAGCATCATCATCCAAGTTATCCCATCAAGATGACGTCAACTACAGGTTAGATAGACAAAAAAAATTCAATCAAATGTCAACCTAACATCAAGCCTCTAAGAATGTTGAAAATGAAAACCTAACTAATGCAATTTGGCAAGAGAGGGAGATGCCAGAAACCTAAAAGGCCAAGTAGTGCGATGGGAGACCTACATTGTTGGATAAGCAATTTAAGTTCCTGCAACCAGGGAGCAACCCTCCAATGATCATATTGAATAGGAAAGAGCCTATACGAAGAGCGTAGCCGCGTAGGATGGTTGTGCACAAGGTTGGATAGATCTGTAGCTCATGACTTGCTAGAGCTCGAAATTCAGTCTGGCCTAAACAAACCTAGGGCCTTAAAGTCGAATAAGCCAAGCCCAAGCCTTACCCAAAAAAGTTTCAATTGGAGCTCAAGTCTGACCAAGGCTTACTATGCTAACGAAATCCTTTCAAGGACGACATGTGTCAGATCCTAGTGCACATTGTTTTTTTTGAGCAATTCCTCTCCGAGGCAGAGAGGATGGGGTTGAGCATACCCCAAGCTTTATTAATAAATCAAATAAAAAGGGAGTTACATGAGGCTAAGGAAAGGGCTAATCCTCCCTGCGAGCTTAATGGAGAAACCTAGAGACCAGCTAGTAATCACCGCGACATAGTTGGACCAGACGGACCCAATCGGTAGCTCCTTATTCGAGAAAACTCTCGAGTTGCGTTCCCGCCAAATACTCCAGCAGAGGCCAATTACCAAGAGATCCCATGCCGGATGTAGCACCTTCTTCACCCTTCGAGTATGCCAAAGAGTCCAAAGAGAACGCATGGAGCCCGGATGGCCTCGAATACCCAGGCGGTGTTTAAGCATGGACCAAAGGTTCCTGGTGAACTGGCATCTAAGAAAAAGATGGTTCACATCTTCCCTGTGCGCGCTACACAGGGGACATGAAGTATCAGTAACATTGGGGTTGTTCCGCTTGCGAAGATTCACTCTAGTCAATATCTTCTCCTTGATGGCGAGCCACATGAAGATCCTGATCTTCAACGGAGCCGGCGACTTCCAAAGGTGAGTTGCAATAGGGCAGATCAATCCACCGTTGTTCAGGAATCTGTAGAAGGATCTCACCGAGAAGACCCCTGAAGAATCCTGCTTCCATCTCGAGGAGTCTCGACCGCCACCCAGAGAGAAGTTCTCGAGTATCTGGTAAAGATCTGAGAGTTGCCCCTGCAAAGCTTCCGGTATCGACCTCGTGAATTGCACCGTCCAGGAACGCCCCTCCGAAGACTCCGATGTCTGGGAATGAACCGAAGCCTGGTTATCCAAAGCCAAATCAAAAAGGTCATAGAACAAGGAAGCGAGGCTAATGTCATCTACCCAGTGGTCGGTCCAAAATTTGATGTCCTTGCCATTACCTGGAACCAACCTAATGCAGGAGCAGAAGGGTGCTCCTACTTTGCGGATGCCTTTCCAAAACGGAGATAGTTTCCCTGACGCTCTACTTCTGGTCTGTAGAGGAGAGAACCGCTTGAAGTATCTGTCCCTGATGATTGATGACCAGTTGTCCCCCTGGTCGTTCTGGAGTCGCCACCACCATTTTCCTAGAAGAGCTCGAGTAAAGTCTCTGAGGTTAGTGACTCATAGACCCCCCTGATTGCGCGACTTGCATGAGAGACCCCAATTAGCCAGGTGGTAGGAACCCATCTTGCCATCGGCTCCCTTCCAAAGAAAAGCACTGCGGATTCCGTCTATTCTCCTGATGACCCAGGCAGGAATGAAGTAGAACGCTAGATAATAAGACGGGATAGCTGAGAGCACAGAATTAACTAGGGTAAGACGGTCCCCCTAGTGATAGAAACCTTCCTTTCCAATTGGAAAGGCGACCTTCCACCTTCTCAACCACCTTGAGCCAATCCGCTCTACCCAGGAGCTTGTTGCTGATAGGAATCCCCAGATATGTTATAGGGAAAGAATCTAGCTTGTAGTTCAGTAAAGTCGAGGCCAAAACACCCTTCTCTCGGAAAGGCCCCACGTAATACATGGAGCTCTTACAGTAGTTGATCCGTAGACCCGAACAGAACTCGAGAGCGTAGAGAATAATCTTCAAGACTGCTACCGGCTCGAGCTCGGCTTCACAGAAAAGAATAGTATCATCAGCAAAATGAAGGTTAGGTATACACCAAGAGTTACCTCGGATCCCGCGGAAAAGGTTCTGGGAGTTGGCTCTATGGAGTATCGCATCGAAGACATCAACAGCCAGAATAAATAGGAACGAGGAGAGCGGGCACCCTTGCTTCAAGCCTTTATGCATGCGGAAATGGCCTCCCGTCGAATCGTTGATCGAGCAGGAGAGTTTAGAAGAACTAAGGCAGCAAGATACCCAATTGATCCAGTTATGGGAGAAGCCCTTAGCCCGCAAAGTGAAAAGCACGAAATCCCAGTGAAGCCTATCAAACGCCTTCTCAAAGTCTAGCTTCAGAACCAGGCCTTCTGACTTGGTCTCCTTCAAGTGGTAAAGGATCTCTTGCACCGATACAACGCTATCAAGAATCATTCTGCCTTTGATAAACGCCGATTGTGATTTGCTGATCAAGTCATCCATAATCGGGGACAATCTGTTCGCTAGAAGTTTGGTGATGATCTTATAGATGCAATTGGAAAGGCTGATAGGTCTGAAATCCGACACTGCTGAAGAATCTGTCCTCTTCGGGATGAGAATGAGAATGGAATAATTGAGACTCTCCAAGGATGCAGAGCCTTCGAAGAAGTCTAATATGAATCTGGTGACGTCTGGAGCGATACAGTCCCAGAAAAGCTGAAAGAACTGCATCGAGAAGCCGTCTGGGCCTGGGGCTCCATCCCCATTCATATCTAGAACTGCTTTCCGGATCTCCTCCTGCGTGAATTGCCTGTCCAAATCCGCTGTTGGTGGAATCCTCTTAACTGACAAATCTTCCCAGGAAAGAGAAGTAGAGGACGCCGGGAGATCTTGAAAGTACGCCTTGAAGTGGTTTGTAACTCCAGTAGGCACCTCTTCTGTCCCCTCCAATTGACGACCCCCTACCCTCAGGTGCTGAATGTCGTTCCTAATCCTCCTCCCGTTAGCTACCTTGTGGAAAAAGGACGTGTTCAGATTGCCCAATTTGATCCATTTGTCTCTCGAGCGTTGTTTCCACATAATCTCTTCCATACGGAGCATAGCCAAAAGATCTGACTTCGCGGTATTTAGAGCGGACCACTCTTCCACCAGTAGTGGCGCGAATTCTTCCTTCAACTCCAAATCCTCTATCACCTTCAGCATGATCTGTTTACGTCGAAGCACTGATCCAAATCGGAAGAGTTCCCAGCACTTGATTTTCTGTCGGAGGCCTCTGAGTTTGCGAACCAGGTTCCTCGCTGAGTTGAAGTCGGTTGGCATTTGTAACCACCACTTCCTAACCAGAGAATCGAAGGATGGGTCTTCAAGCCACATTCGCTCAAATCAGAAGCGGCGGGGAGTGCGAGACCAAGAGGTGCACGTATCCAATAAAAGCGGAACATGATCTGAGACCAGGGATTGCAAACTTCTCTGCGTAGAATTAGGAAAAGCTGCGTCCCACTCGCTAGAAGTGAGGAACCTATCCAATCTCGCCATGGAGGGGACCTCACGTTTATTTGTCCACGTGAAAAGTCGACCTAGAAGAGGGAGGTCATTCAGATCCAAGAAACGGATGAAGTTGGAAAAATCTTCCATGGCGCCTGGATGCCCCAGACCACCTATCCTCTCGTGGCTAAACCTCGTAACATTAAAGTCGCCACACAGGACCCAGGGGACTGTCCTGTTGCCTCTAAATTCTGCAAGTTCAAGCCAAAAAGCATTACGGATGCTCACGTCATTCGGCCCATAGACTGAGGTAAACTCCCAAACCGCTCTGTCGGACCTGCACGTGAGGGTCACCGATAGGGAGAAAGCGCCCACATGCTTGCTGGTCAACTCAAAGAAATCATCCTTCCATCCGATGAGTACCCCACCTGACGCCCCTGTCGCATCAAGAGCTTCCCAAGAGAACTTGAACCTGCCTGTCAAGCTCCTCAAGAAAGCTGCACTCGGGTTACACGTCTTCGTCTCCTGAAGACAAATAATGTTTAAACCATGCAAACTACAAAGAAAAGCGACAGTCAATCTCTTCTCCACAGCCCCAAGACCCCTAATATTCCAGGATAATATTTTCATTAACACAATTACAGGCCATCGGCCAAAACCCTACTCTTCTCCAGGGCAAGTGAAGAAGACAAAAATTCCTTCGCCGCCGATGCGTCGCTTCCAAATGCAAACCCACACTCCGAGGCTATCTGCAGGATGGCGTCTCGGTCTAGCAGGTTCAGAAATAGAGCAAAGTCCTCCGCTAGCCAAAAAACTCCTTAGGCTCTGCATGAGGTGTTGCTGCGGTCTGGGGTTCCTGCGCGCGTAGTTCCGGAGTTGGGGCTGGGGAGCAGTGGTCTCATCTGCCAAACCCTCCTGACCTGCTTCCTCGTGGGGGACCTCTAGACAAGGCTCTGTATCTTCTAAAACCTGACTAGGTAAATCCAAATCCACATCAGTAAAAACAGGCTGAGGCTGAGGATCTACCACCGTAGCATCCCCAGCACCATGGGAGGGAAAAACATTCACCAACGAATCCCCAGAATTACGGGGAGTACGAATTTCAAAAGGAGACTCATTAGGGCTAGCGCAGTTACAGGGATCCATGATAGGTGGGGAGGGAGATTCCCTACCAAAAACGTTATCTTCCCCTCTAATCGGGATGGCTGAGGTTGAACCCCCCTCTTGAACCGGGTCGAGCTGGGCCGGCGGGGCTGGTGGTTCATCGACAAGACCTAACTGGTCGGAAGAGCTCCCAGGTTGGCGAACTGAGGCGGACGAGGAGCCCGGTGAAGACGAGTCTGAAACTCTGATAGTAAGCTCGAAAAAGTAATCCCCGACGCGAACTTAAAGGGCAGCAGGAATCGCTGATGGATTGATAGATCTGAACGAAACTGTCATAACTTGGAGATTGCTGGACGACTCCATTGTGTTCTCGATCGCGACCAGTTCTCCGTAAGGAGCCAGGGCTGCCTGCATCGCTGGTGCATTCTAGCAGTGAAGGGGGACTCCCGAGATGAAGAGACGAACCAGAGAGAAAGAGCAGGCACCTCTGGCTCTGTGAGATGGTGACCAGGCCTTGAACTCTAGAGATAGTAGCCCGACCAAGGCTGACACTCTGCTGATCTGAGAATGTCTAGCATAGGGGGTGGGGAATTCGACCAGAAACTCCGAGAACCCCAGTTGTCAGGTTGGGAAAGACCATTCTGATTGCCAGTGCGACTTCAAGGCTGCAGAAAGCTCTGGGGCAGTCGTAGATCCCTGCGTAACGCAGACTAGAGCGCAGGATTCCATCTTGGACACCACTTCGCGGGATTCAACTGAGGGGGAGACGGTCACGAACGGGTGGGGAAAGGTCTGGGCGGGGAAGGGGGGTGGAACGCCGGCTGATTATGGGCAGATGAGGTCAGAATTATCCTCAAAGGGCATCAAGAGGAAGAGTGCCCGATTCCCCTGCAAATCCAGCACACCATCGCGTTACGGCAAGATGAGATGAGATGCCCTCTCTCTCCACAGCGGTAGCAGCAGCCTATCTGGAACGGGCAAGGCACCCTGGTAGCTGGGGGTGACCGAGGAAGAGGAAGCGCAAGCGGCGGATGGGGGGGGGGGGGGGGGGGGGGAGAGAAAGGAGAGGAAGCGGCGGGGGGGGGGGGGGGGGTGAAGGGTTTGGTTCTGGGAGGGGGGTTGTCCTGTCCCGCCAAAGAGGTGATCCGCCCAAGATCTGTCTCTTGGTCCGCCCGAGGAGCGCTGGAGATCCACATTAATAGCCTTGGCCTGATGGTGAGATCCGCCGGCATGTCCAAGATCTGAATGATGGGAGGCAGGAGCTGTAGCGTCTTCCCGAGGCGGTAAGGCAGATTTCTGGGCCCCCCTCTGACTCTCGGTTTCTCCAACGTCCGTTCTGGACCCTAGGGTTAAGGACCGGATGACACTGGGGGTGGGTTCCCGAGGGGAGCGCCACCGAATCTCTCCGCCAGTATTCATTGAGGACACGCGGACTGATGATGGGATTCTGATGCCGGCGGTTAATGCGAGGGTGCCAGACGTCAAGCGGCAGAGAACCACCCTGTCGCCCTCGGAGTCGCCCTCGAAATCGCTCGCCGTACCCGCTCATGTTTTTCCAATCTCATTCCAAACCAAAAGATCCATCCTAGTGCACATTGTTATAAAACTTATCCCATGTTCTTTTCCTAATAATTGAGATCAGCGAAACCAAGCTGAGCGGATAGCCGAGAGAAGTTGGAGAATGAGAGGGTACGGCGAGCGATTCCAAGGGCGACATGGTGGTTCTCCGCCGCCTGACGTCTGGCATCCCCGCACCAAACGCCGGCATCAGAATCCCTCTCTCAATCCGCGTGTCCTCAATGGATACTGGCGGAGAGATTCGGCGGCTCTCCCCTCGAGAACGCAAACCCTGCGTCATCCGGTCCTTAACCCTAGGGTCCAGAACGGTCGTTGGAGAAACCGAGAGCCAGAGGGGGCCCAGAAGTCTGCTATACCGCCTCAGGAAGACGCTACAGCTCCTACCTCCCATCATTCAGATCTTGGTCATGCCGGCGGATCTCAACCTCAGGCCAAGGCTTTTAATGAGAATCTCTAGCGCTCCTCGGGAGGACCAAGAGCCAGATCTTGGGCGGATCTCTTTGGTGGGCAAGGACATCTCCCCTCCCATACCCAAACCACTCACCCCCCCCCCCCCCCCCGCCGCTTCCTCTCCTTCCTCTCCCCCCCCCCCCATCCGCCCCTTTCGCTTGCGCTTCCTCGGCCACCCACAGCTTCCAGGGTGCCTTGCCCATTCCAAAAAGGTTCTTGTTATCGCTGCGGAGAGAGAGGGCATCTCATCTCATCCTGTCGCAACGCGATGGTGTGTTGGATATGCAGGGGGATAGGGCATTCTTCCTCTCGATACCCCTTGAGGGTCATTCTGACCTCTTCGGCTCACAATCAGCCGGCGTTCCATCCCCCTTCCCTTCCCAGATCCTTCCCCCACCCGTTCGTGACCGTCTCCCCCTCAGTGGAATCCCGCGAAGTGGTTTCTAAGATGGAATCCTGCGCTCTAGTCTGCGTTACGCATGGAAATACAACTGCCCCTGAGCTTTCTGCGGCCTTGAAGTCCCACTGGCAATCAGAATGGTCTTTCCCGACCTGGCAGCTGGGGTTCTCGAAGTTTCTGGTCGAATTCCCTACCCCCTATGCTCGACATTCTCAGATCAGCAGAGTGTCAGCCTCGGTCGGAGCACTTTCACTGGAGTTCAAGGCTTGGTCTCCATCCCACAGAGCCAGAGGTGCCTGCTCATTCTCCCTGGTTCGTCTCTTCATCTCGGAAGTCCCCCTTCACTGCTAGAATGCACCAGCGATGCAGGCAGCTCTTGCTTCTTACGGAGAACTGGTCGCGATCGAGAACACAATGGAGTCTTCCAGCAATCTCCAAGTAATGATAGTGTCGTTCCGCTCTATCAACCCATCAGCGATTCCAGCTGCCCTTTCAGTTCGCGTCGGGGACTACTTTTTCGAGCTTACCATCAGAGTGTCAGACTCCTCCCCGGGCTCCTCGTCTGCTTCCGTTCGTCAACCTGGGAGCTCTTCTGATCAATTGGGGCTCGCCGACGAACCACCAGCCCCACCGGCTCAGCTCGACCCGGCCCAAGAGGGGGGCTCAACCTCAGCCATCCCGACTAGAGGTGAAGGTAATGCTTTTGGTAGGGAATCTCTCTGCCCAGCTGTCTTGGATCCCCGTAACTGCGCTATTCCTAATGGGTCTCCTTTTGAAATTCGTACTCCTCGTAATTCTAGGGATTCGATGGATTCTGCTATTCCCCCTCATGGCGCTGGGGATGCTACGGTGGTAAATCCCCAGCCTCAGCCTGTCTTTACTGATGTAGATCTGGATTTGCCTAGTCAGGTTTTAGAAGATTCAGAGCCCTGTCTAGAGGTCCCCCACGAGGAAGCAGGCCAGGAGGGTCTGGCAGATGAGTCCACCACTCCCCAGCCCCTTCTCTGGACCTACGCGCGCAGGAACCCTAGATCGCAACACCACATCATGCAGAGCCTGAGGAGTTTTTTGGCTTCAAGAGCGGAGGACTTTGCTCTTTTTCTGAACCTGCTGGATCAAGAAGTTATCCTGCAGATAGCCTCGGAGTGCGGGTTTGCATTTGGAAACGATGCTTCGGCGGCGAAGGAATTTTTGCCTTCTTCCCTTACACTGGAGAAGAGTAGGGTTTTGGCCGATGGCCTGTAATTGTGTTAATGAGAATATTATCCTGGAATATTAGGGGTCTTGGGTCTGTGAAGAAGAGATTGGCTGTCGCTTTGCTTTGTCGTTTGCATGGTTTAGACATTATCTGTCTGCAGGAGACGAAGACGTGTAACCCAAGTTCAGCTTTCCTGAGGAGCTTAACTGGCGGCCTCAAGTTCTCTTGGGAAGCTCTTGATGCGACAGGGGCGTCAGGGGGGGTGCTCATCGGATGGAAGGAGGATTTTATGGAGTTGGCCAGCAAGCAAGTAGGCGCTTTCTCCCTTTCGGTGACCCTCACGTGCAGGTCCAGCAGAGTGGCTAGGGAGTTCACCTCAGTCTATGGGCCTAATGACGTTAGCATCCGTAGTGCTTTTTGGATGGAACTTGCAGAATTTAGAGGCAATAGGACAGTCCCCTGGGTCCTGTGTGGTGACTTTAATGTGACGAAGTTTAGCCACGAGAGGATAGGAGGTCTAAAGCATCCAGGTGCCATGGAAGATTTCTCCAGCTTCATCCGTTCCTTAGATCTGAATGACCTCCCACTCCTAGGTCGGCTGTTCACGTGGACTAACAAACGGGAGGTCCCCTCCATGGCGAGATTGGACAGGTTCCTCACTTTTAGCGAGTGGGACGCAGCTTTCCCTAATTCTACGCAGAGAAGCTTGCAATCTCTGGTCTCAGATCATGTTCCGCTTTTATTGGATACGTGCACCTCTTGGCCTCACTCTCCCCGTCGCTTCCGATTTGAGAGAATGTGGCTTGAAGATCCTTCCTTCGCTTCTCTGGTCAGGAAATAGTGGACTCAAATGCCAACAGATTTCAACTCAGCGAGGAACATGGTTCATAAACTCAGAGGCCTCCGTCAGAAAATCAAGGGCTGGGAACGCTCCCGATTTGGCTCAGTCATTCGTCGCAAAAAGATCATGCTTAAAACGATTGAGGAATTGGAGTTGAAGGAAGAATCTGTCCCTCTTATGGTGGAAGAGAGGTCCACTCTTAATACCGCGAAGGCAGACCTGTTGACCTTGCTACGTATGGAAGAGATCATGTGGAAACAGCGCTCGAGAGACAAATGGATCAAATTGGGAGATCTTAACACGGCTTTCTTCCACAAGGTAGCTAACGGGAGGAGGATCAGGAACGACATCCAGCACCTGAGGGTAGGGGGCCGTCAATTGGAGGGGTCAGAAGAGGTGCTTGCGGGAATTACAAATCACTTTAAGGCGTACTTTCAAGATCTCCCGGCGTCCTCTGCTTCTCTATCCTGGGGAGATTTGCCAGTGAAGAGGGTTCCAGCCTCTGCGGAGTTGGACAGGCAATTTGCGCAGGAGGAAATCCGAAAAGCGGTTCTGGATATGAATGGGAATGGAGCCCCTGGCCCAGATGGCTTTTCGATGCAATTCTTTCAGACCTTCTGGGGCTGTATCGCCCAGACGTCACCAGATTCATATTAGACTTCTTTGAAGGCTCTGCTTCCTTGGAGAGTCAATTATTCCATCCTCATCCTCATCCCTAAGAGGTATGATTCTTCAGCAGTGTCGGACTTCAGACCTATCAGCCTTTCCAATTGCATCTATAAGATCATCGCCAAACTTCTAGCGAACAGATCCCCAATTATGAATGATTTGATCAGCAAATCATAATCGGCGTTTATCAAAGGTAGAATGATTCTTGATAGCGTTGTTTCGGTTCAAGAGATCCTCTACCACTTGAAGGAGACAAAGTCAGAAGGCCTGGTTCTTAAGCTAGACTTTGAGAAGGCATTTGATCGGCTCCACTGGGACTTCGTGCTTTCTACGTTGCGGGCTAAGGGCTTCTCCCATAATTGGATTAATTGGGTCTCTTGTTGTCTTAGTTCTTCAAAACTGGCATGCTCGATCAACGGCGCAACTGGAGGCCATTTCCGCATGCACAAAGGATTGAAACAAGGATGCCCGCTCTCCCCGTTCCTCTTTATCCTGGCTGTCGATGCCTTCAATGCGATACTCCATAGAGCCAACTCTCAGAACCTTTTCCGTGGGATCAGAGGTAACTCCTGGTGTATACCTAACCTGCATTTTGCTGACGATACTATTCTTTTCTGTGAAGCCGAGCTTGAGCAGGTAGCAGTTTTGAAGATTATTCTCTACGCTCTCGAGTTTTGCTCAGGATTGCGGATCAATTTCTGCAAGAGCTCCATGTACTACGTCGGGCCTTTTCGAGAGAAGGGCGTTATGGCCTCGACTCTACTGAACTGCAAGTTAGATTCCTTTCCTATGACATATCTGGGGCTTCCTATAAGCAACAAGCTCCTGGGTAGAGCGGATTGGCTCAAGGAGGTTGAGAAGGTGGAAGGGCGCCTTTCGAATTGGAAAGGAAGGTTTCTTTCTCTAGGGGGCCGGCTTACCCTAGTGAATTCGGTGCTGTCAGCTATCCCGTCTTATTATCTGGCGTTTTACTTCATTCCTGCTTGGGTCATCAGGAGAATAAACGGCATCCGCAGTTCTTTTCTTTGGAAGGGAGCAGATGGTAAGTTGGGTTCCTATCATCTGGCTAATTGGGGCCTTTCATGCAAGTCGCGCAATCAGGGGGGTCTGGGAGTCACTAACCTCGGAGACTTTAATCGAGCTCTTCTAGGGAAATGGTGGTGGAGACTACAGAACGACTAGGGGGACAACTGGTCGTCAAATATCAGGGAAAGATACTTCAAGCGGTTCTTTCCTCTACAAACCAGAAGTAGAGCGTCAGGGAAACTATGTCCGTTTTGGAAAGGCATCCGCAAAGTAGGAGCTCCCTTCCGCTCCTGTATTAGGTTGGTTCCAGGCAATGGTAAAGACATCAAATTTTGGACCGACCACTGGGTAGATGACATTAGCCTCGCCTCCCTGTTCTATGAACTTTTTGATTTGGCATGGGATACCCAAGCCTCGGTTCTTTCCCAGACTTCGGAGTCTTCGGAGGGCCGTTCATGGACGGTGAGATTCAGGAGGTCGATTCCGGAAGCGTTACAGGGGCAACTCTCAGACCTTTACCATATACTAGAGAACTTCTCTCTGGGTGGCGGTAGAGACTCCTCGAGATGGAAGCCGGAGTTTTCAGGGGTCTTCTCGGTGAGATCCTTCTACAGATTCCTGAACAACGGAGGCTTGATCTGCCTTATTGCAACTCACCTTTGGAAGTCGCCAGCTCCGTTGAAGATCAGGATCTTCATGTGGCTTGCTATCAAGGAGAAGATATTGACTAGAATGAATCTACGCAAACGGAACAACTCTAACGTTGCTGACACTTTCTGTCCCCTGTGCCGCGCACACAGAGAAGATGTGAATCACCTTTTTCTCAGATGCCAGTTTGCCAGGTCCCTTTGGTCCATGCTTAAACATCGCCTGGGGATCCGAGGTCATCCGGGCTCCTTACATTCTCTTTGGACACTTTGGCGTACCAAAAGGGTGAAGAAGGTGTTACATGCGGCTTGGGATCTCTTGGTGATTGGTCTCTGCTGGAGCATTTGGCGGGAACGCAACTTCAGAGTTTTCTCGAATAAGGAGCTGCCGATTGGGTCCGTATGGTCCAACTTTGTAGCAATGGTTACTAGCTGGTCTCCAGGGTTCTCCGTTAAGAGCTCAGGGAGGATTAGCCCCTTTCTTAGTCTCTTGTAACTTCCTTTTTTTGCCTTTTTAATAAAGCTTGGGGTATGCTCAACCCCATCCTCTCCATCTCGGGGAGGAATTGCTCAAAAAAAAAAAAAGAATTGGCATTTCCTAGGAATTAGTTTTCTTTTTTTTTTTCTTTTTTTTTTTTTTTGGGGGGGGGGGGGAGGGTTTCGCAATACAAATACGAGTCGAAATCTCAAGGGAATTGAAAACTCATAAAAAGGGCAATTTCATTTTCAAATCAATTCTTTCGAATTGGATTTCCAACTTGCTTGGGTAAGATCAAGGTGTTTAAGCTCGAAGTCCCCCTCCAAGCTTCGTGACACATACAACTAAGGGAAGAACCTTCACTCCTCCCTATTATTTCTCTTGAACAACCCTTCCATCACATTCCACAACCTTCCATCCGCGTCCCACAAGCGCTAGCATGTGACCGAACCAGGCGCAACCCGCCCTTCCACCGCCACCAACTATCATCTACGAAAAGTTTGTCCCACCCCCCACCCCTCTTCTTAGGGTTTTGGGGTTTGGTTTAGTGTTGGTATTACAATAGTATACTATCTTCAATTTTAATTTACTAATTATTTAGTTTCTTAATCAGATAAGCCTAGCATGGAAAAAATTTAGGTGAATACTCATGTTTATCTATTTAAGGACAAGCTTTCATTGTTAGGACATTTGAACTCTCACGTTAAATTCTCGAGTACAAATGAATAGAAAATTTCAATTCCCTATACGAATTCTCAAGTGAACACTGTGATAAAAGTCATTTGCAACTTTGGAAAATTAATTGTTAGAAATTGATTTACGAAAATTGGTATTTTAGACTAGTTCAAATAAACACTTCTTTAGAGAATCAATAATCTACTCTCATAAACATAAAACCTGGGATACACCGATACTTCGAAACAGGTGTCGTACCCGTATCGGATACTTCCCGATACGTATCCGATACGGCCCGATACGACGGGATACGTATCCGATACGGCTAGAAAGTATCGGGATTTAAAAAAACAAAAAAAAAACCAATACGCCGGAAACATGGGACCGATACGTCGGGAATACAGGACCGATACGCCAGGAATACAGGACCGATACGCTGGGATACGTATTGATGGTTATGTTCAGATATGGGTCTAACTAGGGGTGGCAATGGGTCGGGTCGAGTTGAGACATAGGTATAAGGGCAAAACACCCAACCCGAACCCAACCCGTTTAATAAACGGTTCAAAAACTTAAACCCAAACCCGACCCGCCTAATAAACGGGTTGACCCGACCCGTTTACTAAACGGGTCGGGTCGGGTTGGATCAACAGAACCCATGTAAACTTGCCGGGTTGGATCAAGACAAGTCAGATTGGGCCGGGTTTGATCAGGTTGGTTCGGGTTGGCTCGGGTCGGGTCGGGTTGACACGACCCATTTGGTAAACGGGTCAAGGCGGGTAAATCGGGTTATAAGTACAAACCCGAACCCGACCCATTAAACAAACGGGTCAATCGGGTCGACCCGTTTATGACCCGAACCCGTTTAGGCCAAACCCAAACCCGCTAACTTCGGGTCGGGTTCGGGTCGGGTTGGCGGGTCGGGTCAAGGATTGCCACCCCTAGGTCTAACTTCCATACATAACCATTTGCTTAATGATATCATTTATATGTTTTATTTTTTGGATGATGCATGTGACACTAACTTTGTATTTTGTAATGGATAATGGATGTTAGTGTTTTTTGATAGCATTTTGTAATGGACGATGAATGTGACACTTGCATAATGTTGTTAGCATTACTTTTTTGTAACGGATAAATGTGACACTAGCTTTGAATTTTTGAGTTGTATTGGATGTAAATCATGTAATGAATGATGAACATGGTCATATTTAATTTTCAAACTATTCACTATTCATATTCTAGCACAAAAAAATATTATATTTAATTATATATATATATATATATTAAATTACAAATGTATCCCTGCCATACCGCGTATCCTAGTTTTTCAAAAATCCATGTATCGCCGTATCTGTATCCACGTTTATGTATCCCCGTATCCTTATCTGTGCTTACTAGCATAAAACTATACAGATACTTGCATAATAAAGATGGGATATACGACTTAACAAAGCCAAGAAAGTCACTGTTTTTGCAAACCTTAATGTTTCTTCCATTAAGAGAGAGCACATGTCAACATGTTACATCCCTTCCAAGGCTAAAACCTACTCCAATCACAGATATTAGAATATGTCATCATTATACCATAACTAATGTGATCTACATATAAGTTAAGGGGTACATCGATATTAAGGTTCAACTCACAAAAAGGGCAAGTACTTCAAATTGTGCCCATCACAATTAACTTCCAGAGTAAGGTCCCTCCACAATACAAGTACGCCTAATAGTCTTTATGCTAGACAATAGCATTATATAAATCATAATTATCTCTAATAAATATTAAGACCTTGTGTCCATTAGACGAAAGAAACTTCTCTCGATCAAGAACTGCCGAAACAAAACTTTATAAATAACTTTATAGATATAATTTCATGAAATTGGAAGTTGCTATAGCATATGATCTAATTTTTCATCTAATATTTAGAAATATGAATATTATCTTAGTAATTTAGGCATTGTTACATTATACTTCCAATTGAAAACCAGCCTAGCCATACAGATCGCTCTACTTATAAATTATGGCTATTCCCAAGTTTGACACCGAAGTGAATATAATAGACATGTTGGATTGGTAAGACTTGTGCTACTGATGCATATAATACACATGTGAAAATAAATGTTTCCATCAACTGCAGGATTCAACATGATGATTCTCATATCTGACCTTTAATGTAAAATACGCATCATGCTGGTGTGGTATCCTATAAATGATTTAAGCAAACAAATTTAGAGCATCTCTACAATGACAGTCATACAAGTGGCAACCCACCCACGCCTATCAAACTTTTAGGAGCATGGAATAGGAATACCAACCTCAGACACTTGGGCGTGCTACAAAATTTTACAGGACAAGAATGATGTCTCAATCAATCTACATACACACCCATTGATACATGAAACGGCCCCCTAGAACACTTTCTTTAAAGATTTTTAAAAAACAAAGAAAAAAAATCTTTGGCCTCATAATAATTCCGTGTGGTCTTACATAATATTTGAAGCTTACCCCATAGTTCAATTAAGAAATCGAGAATATTATCAATAAACAGAAGTACAAGAATGTGAGAAGGTTTGAGGTCAAGTTATGTTTCACCAAAGGGCATGCAAGGCAAAGATTATCAGAAAACTTTTGGCAAAAGACCAGGATATGTATAGTACCGGAAAAAAAAAAGGTCCAATATATGCAACTAAAAAACTATCCAGATTTGAGAGAATAAAGCTTTCCATTGACATTGTTCAAGCAAAAAATTCATACAATCAACAATAAATGGATAGCTATAACTTCCACACAAAAAAGGTTATGACAAATTTCAAAAATGTTGTCTAGTGACGGTCAGTTGGGGAGTAGAGCACACAACTAGGGCTGGCAATTTTGGACCCAACACGAAGTTAGCGAGTCTGGGTCAGGGTTAAACGGGTTCGGGTCGACACGATAGACCCGTTTAATAAACGGGTCGGGTCCGGGTTTAGGGTTTGGACACGACTCAGGAAGACTCGTTTAAAATTCAACAAGTCGTGTCGGGTCGGGTCTACCCGCAATCCGATACTGTAATCTATAGTACCAGCGGGTCTATCGAGTAGGTCGGGTCGAGTCGGATTGGGTCGGATCGGGCCAACTGAATAGACCCATATGGTAAACGGGTCTTACCGGGTCTACCCGTTTATAAGCAGGTCGGGTCCGGGTCTAGGGGTTTTGGACATGACCCGAAACTAGACACGACACGAACCCGACACGACCCATTGCCATCCCTACACACAACACATCAAACATAAAAATGGTATAAACTTCACATATATAATGTAGGGCAGGAAAAGGAGAATCGGGTCCATTATTTAGACTCGATGTTATCAAAACTGCATATGTGGTTTCTACAATTTAACTGCCAAATTGCATACGTGATAGCATATTCGTATATGCAGTCACATTATGTGGTATTTTCTTTTTTTATTTTGAAAATTAAAATAATAAAAAACAGAATATGCGAGCTATGTGACAGCACATGTACACAGTTGCATCTACAACTAGACTTGTCAATGGATTGGATTTTGATCTAAATCTGAACCAAATCCGGTTCGTTAAATCGGATATGGATGGATTTTTTTGATCCAATGATCTGATAACGGTCTGAATCCGGAAATTTGTTTACTTAACAAATCGGATATGGATTTAGGCCAATCCGATCTGTTTAGAACCAGATCTGACAAACTATAACATAATGTATTATATTTTATCCATCGTAAGATTAGATTGTTTTAGATCCAACACTAATGGTCAATATAAAAAAATTTGTCATTATCCCCCAATCGACACTAGGATTTGATCCCGATACTTTCGAGTCTCGAGTCTGGAATCGGCTGCTCTTTTACAGGTTTGACGCTCAACAATATCACAACCGTCCAATGTAGACCTGTCAATGATCAGGATTATGATCTGAATCCGTTCTGATCAGTACTTAAACGAATCTGGATCAAGTTTCTTAATCCGATGATATAATAACGGTCTAAATCCGATATCCCGTCTGCTTCAATAGATCGGACTAGTATATAGCCTAATCCGATCCGTTGGTAGATCTATATACATCCCCCACATATGTGGTTTAGGAGCTTGTGGTCACATATGCGTGTATACGACCGCATTTGATAACAATGCTTAGACTAGGGGCAAGGATGTTTCAAGCAACAAAGGAGTAAAAAATTATATCGTGTTCCCGGCATGATTAAATTCTGATGTTTGTTTTAACAGTCCGAAGCTTTAATTTGACAAATTTGTTGGACTTCCAAACCAAACATTAAAAAAAAAATAATCCAAATTCAGTTTGTAATGAAGTTTTAACTTGTGGATAAGAAAACTTATCATATTTAATCCAATTATCTACAAGGAAACAAATCAAAATTCCATAAGATAGTAGTAACATTCATAGATCATAAGATGGTATATAAGGAGCGTACCCAAGAATCATGATGATGCGAAAGTGATTCCCATTTAATAAGAAATTGATCTTGGAAAACATCTCTCTCATCTTTAAAAATCACTCGTTTATGACCGACAATACTTTGGATCCTTTTGGCAGTTGGCTTCCTTTCTTGGGTCATCTTGCGAGTTACTGCATCCCTATCACAATATTTACAAATCCAAACTTCTCCACTAATTTGCAAAGGAGGATTAAGGCAGAATGTGTGGATAACACAAACGCAACCAGAATTTTGACATTGCAAAAGAAAATTGCTAGCTACTCCAATCTGCACAAACCATGAAGTATAAAAATAAAACTAAGAATTGAAGAATAAATGAAACAAGAGGGCAGAGTAATTGATAACCAAACCTGACAAATTGAACAAAGAAGTCCATCAGATAATTTGTAGTTGCCGTCTTTCATATTATCACCAGCAGACTTCTCATCTAATGGATCATCTATATGATCAAATTCATAAAGATGAGATCAGAACTCACATACATAGAATTAAGATGATAGTTGGCTTCAAAAAAAAAAACTATCACAATGACATATATGAACTTTACACCCAAGTAGATGAGCTTCAGCGAGGAAGAAGTACAAGGCTAATGTTTGAGCAGATACACATTTATTTGGGATTGTATTACTAACTTACACTCCTTTGAGAGATGTGGATTATCTTAAAAGTTTTTGTTAGTGATTGCTCAATTTTCATCATCGATGATACTCTGAAACCAAAAACTACTAAAAAATGATGCCAGATACCCCACCTGTTTACCAAAAACTTAGGTGTGGCCAACATTTGTGATTAGCCAAAGGGAGGATTGTTAACTCACTATAGTCTTCACCAATAATCAGTTCCAAGGTTCAAAATCACGATATCAGTCATGGTGTCGGTCGACCCCGAACCGGTACATGCCGACTAGTACGTACCGGTACCGGCCAATACGGACTAATACCTGTGGAGGCCAAAAAACCAAAATATCAATAAAATGAAGAAAATAACATGAACTAGTCAATACCGGTTCGTATCAACCGTACCAGCTTGAATGGCCAATACAAACTGGTACGTACCATTACCGGCCAGGTATAGGAATCGGGGGTTGTACTAGTCTAGATCCAGCCAAAACTGATATGTACCGATATCGGCCGGTTTTTTAACCATGATCAGTTCATATGTGGTTCAGTTCAGCTAGGCTAAAATTTGAACAGTTTCATTTGTTTTGGTCTGGGTTCAGTTAAATACTCATTATGTGTTCCCCATTATCTTGTTAGGTTCACGTAGGACAGACGTCCAGGATCATCGTATTGGTACCATCACAAAGCTTTAGAGACAAACCACATCAAATTATATCTTTTCATCATCTCTACCTCTTATTTGAATGCCTGAATGGCTGAATCTGTAAATTTCTGCTAAACCATGCTTAACCACCAGGCTCTCGTTAAAACTTGGTTGGAAACGATCCTCATCATCTAGTCATCCATCAAACGCTTATCACTAGCAAATGGAGCGACCATGCTGACATCAGTAAAGAGTACCCTAAAGGCACTCTTTGGCCATTAAAAGTTCCCCCATGCTTGATTAAAGAACACAATCTCCTCAATACTAATTATCAAATTAACAATGCTTGATTAAAGGACACAGAGGAACTAAAGGGAACCCTCCTATGCCTCCATGGTAAAGATATTGGGCCCTCATATCCTTCTTGCTAGAGATTCTAAGCTCCACAGCCAACAGAATGTGGAAGCGGCGAAGGCAGCTTCTTCACCAGGGGGAGGAGGGAGAGAGGTTCCTATCCAAATATATTGGAAACAGATTCCAATGACTTTTCAGACCCTTTTTGGGCAATTCGGAAAATAATCTATTTAATCCAAGAAGCAAAACATTTGAGACAGTTTCTGATAGGGTAACTTGTCAGGTTATCAACCTGCACTGCCCAGCTATTGAGATTTATGTTCTTTCTTTTGGGCTTTTGTGGGTGAGTGTGTGTGTGTGTGAGCGTGCGTGCGCATTGGGGTGGGGAGGCACAGAATTTGGCAAATCCTACCTGAGATTCCATCTGAATCTCCTGCTTTCCAAGTATGATATCTGCTGTCCCTTTTAGGATGAGGTACATTTACACACTTTGAAGTATGATGATCGCGTCTATTGCAGGCGACTCTGTTAAAGATCACATCCCACGAATTCAGTCTTACTCTTTATGTTCAGATGAACATAAGAACTACAGAACCTTCAGGGTATTACCTTTCAGAATATAGAATCCGAGCAATTTTTTTGGGAGATGGGGCAGAAACCAAGTCACTACAAATATCTGCTTCAAAAGAACTTATGGTTGCTGGTACAGTGGAACAAGGGGACTCCAAGAGGTCTTCCTGTTAATCATTAAACCCAGTCAAATAAGTATCTCATAGCATGTCATACCTTACATTAGGCATCGATCAGATACAACATGTTCAACCTTTGCATCAAAACACTTAGAGTTCAAAGTATTTCCAAATTTTGATTTCATGAGGCGATTCGATCTACGACACGCAACCATCTGCATTTTCCCTGATCCATCTTGTCTTGGTCTTGTATCATTCACCATGTTCCAACCCCTGGAATCAACTAGGAAGCAGTCGTCTTCAGAAACATCTGTATCCTCTTTATCTGCAGGAAAGATATAAGTAATATTATGTAAAACAATAGAAAAAAATAACTATCAAAGTATAAATAACCAGCATCTTTATTTAATACCCAAAGGAAAATTTCTGCAACATCATTTCAAACCCAAACCACAAGTATTCTGACAAGAAATAACCATTGTAGATGAAGTTTAGAACACAGGAAAAGTATTGGTATCACTTCAAATCTCACCGATGTCAGAAAATCACAGACAAAACCCCAATTAATTGATTATGATCATGCTTAACAACTAAGAATAGGCAAAGCCGTTTATAATTCACATATAAATTCATGAATATAATTTATAAGAATATTGGTAAAATACCAGAATGTACCTGGGAGTAGAAATAAGACCAATTAAAATTGTATACCGAACAGAAACATTTTAGAGTAGACATCTGTAAATGTAAACCAAGAACTAAAAAATATATAACTGAATTCAATAGGTTGCGTGTGATTAATGATTGCTAAGAATATTCAAAAAGAGCAAACATGAAATCTCATAAATAATTAAGCAGGTGCTGTAATGTGCCTTGGGGGAATGACATTGTTACCACTATATAAGGAAAGGAAAGATCAACAGGAAGCAACTCTGAACTAAAGGTCAAAACCACAACTGAATGGAATGTAAATATTTTTTTGAATGAAGAATATATTAGAAATTTCATGTGTGAATATTGCATTAAGTAGACAACAAAATGGCGCGTGAACGTAGACGATGACAATAACCACCTGAAAAATATCTTCTCGCAACAGACCAATTAATCGCATTGCTCTGCAGCTCCTGCACAACTAATACCACTTCCCATGTAGCAACAGCATTTTTAAGACGTTTTTCCCAATCAGCACCCTGCAAAGTATTTAATTAAACAACCAAGAATTCAGGAAAAAAAACACAAGCATCATCAATTGAGAAGAATATCTATAAATGAAAAAGGAAAAGATGGTCACTATAATTGTATTAACGGCAGGGGTGAATGAGGTAATATACGTGAATTGTATATAACTAGTCCGCTGGGCACGTGCGCTGCATGTGCAACAATTGCTGACCCATTTACCCATACAACCCTTTTACCCCTTCACAAATTAAAAATAGCCATTTTAGTATAGAGTATGGACACATGAAATAATGATAGGAGGGTATGGACACATGAAGTGGCAAAAGGGGAAGTGTAAGAATGTCATATTATTGTTTCTCAAAAAAGAATGTCATAATATTTAATGACATAGGATTCAAATATGAGGCATAGGTATAATATATAAAGAAGGGTAAAATGGCAAAAGCAAAAAGTGATTTTAGGTGAAAAATAAGGAGAATAGATAATTTTAAAGATAAATATAAAATATTTATATATATATATATATATATATATATATATAGAGAGAGAGAGGGGGGGGGGGGGGGGGGGGGGGTTGTTAGGATGCGGTGTCGCACCGCAGCCGTCTAATGCACCGTTGTGTGCATCGTACGCACGCAGCAGGTGCATCAGACGGCTGCGATGCGACACCTCACGCCGCATTTTATCACACACACACACACACACACACACACACACACACACACACACATATATATATATATATATATATATATATATATATATATATATATATATATATATATATATATATATATATATAGGATGGCGATACATTACGACCGCCCCCCTCCGGGGTATTTTTGGAATTTTTTTTTTTTTTTGAGGTTGATCACCTACCCCTTGATAGCACACACAAAAAAATTTAGCTCAATCAAAGACCTATAGGACGTTCAAATGTGATCGGCTTCTACCGGTCGTTCATTTTTACCGTCATTTTGATGAACACATTTGAATCGCCTACAGGTCTTGGAATGGGATGAAATTCTTTGTGTGTACTATCCAAGGGGAGGTGATCAATCCTCAAAAAAAAATCGAAAAAAAACCCGGAAGGGGGTGCCGCACGTTAAACCTCACGTTAAGCGGCCGCACAGTATCACGACCCTATATATATATATATATATATATATATATATATATATATATGGGAATAGAGAACACGGTCCTCCCGACTAGCCAACACGCTAATCCTCCCATCAATTTGGGTTCCACATGTCACTTTTTAACCGAGGTTAGGGGTTGGTCAAGGTCCATACACCCCTCCTAACAATGATCATGAGAAAAAATTTGGAAAAAAAAATGTCATGTGGCGTTTTTAAATTAACCATAGCAAAGGCTATTTGCCAGCTACAGTTTACTGTTAAATTTGTTGACCGTTGATCGGGTTTTTTTATGTTTTTTTTTTAATTTTTTTTTAAATCTTGATCTAAGTAGAGTGGATTGACCATCCATAAAAAAAAAAATGGTTAAAAAATGTCATGTGGCACCCAAATTGATGGGAGGACTAGCGTGTTGGCTAGTCGGGAGGACCGTGTTCCCTATTCCCTATATATATATATATATATATATATATATATATATATATATATATATATATATATATATATATATATATATATGGTCGGGATCCAGAAACACGATATTTTGCCACAGAGTTAGACACGCATCTCCAAAACCCTAGATAGAGGTTTTAGAATTTGTTGATTTTTTGTGAGGATTATAACCTTGCCTTAGATAGCACATCAGCAAAAAATCAGCACATTCTAAAACCTATAGACTAATCAAATATTCCCTTCAATTTAACGGTTAAAATGAACGGTCGATAAAGCTCTTTAGATTTGATGCACCTAAAGGGGTTAGAATGTGCTGATTTTTTATGGATGGGCTATCTAAGGGTAGTTGATCATCCTTACAAAAAATCAACAAATTCTAAAACCTCTATCTAGGGTTTTGGATGATGCGTGTCTAACTTTGTGGCAAAGTAGCGTGTTTCTGGATCCCGACATATATATATATATAGGGGTGTGTTAGGATGCGGCGTGCAGTGCGTGCAGTGTCGCGCCGCAACTGTCTGATGCACCACTGCGTGCATCGCACACACGCAGTGGGTGTATCAAACGGCTGTGGTGCGACACCGCACGCCGCATTTTATCATTCCTATATATAAATATATATATATATATATATATATATATAAAGAGAGAGAGAGAGGGCTGTTAGGATGCAGCGTGTGGTGTCGCACCGCAACCGTCTGATGCACCATTGTGTGCATCGCACGCACGCAGCGGGTGCATCAGACGGCTGCGATGTGACACCGCACGGACCGCACGCCACATTTTATCATTTCTATATATATATATATATATATATATATATATATATATATATATATATATATATATATATATATATATATATATATATATATGATGGTGATACATTGCGGCCGCTTAACGTGAGGCGTAATGTGCAGTCACCCCCTCAGGGGTATTTTTGGATTTTTTCTTTTTTTTGAGGTTGATCACCTACCCCCCTTGATAGCACACAAAAAATTCAGCTCAATCCAAGACCTATAGGTCGTTCAAATGTGATCGGTTTTTACCGGTCGCTCATTTTTACGGTCATTTTGATGAACACACTTAAATGGCCTACAGGTCTTCGAATGGGCTGAAATTTTTTTTGTGTGCTATCCAAGGGGAGGTGATCAATCCCCAAAAAAAAATTTCGAAAAAAACCCCGGAAGGGGTCGCCGCACGTTAAGCGACCGCACGGTATCACGACCCTATATATATATATATATATATATATATATATATATATATATATATATATATATATCAAGTTTCTAAAAAGCGCTAGGCGCTAGTCGGGCGGTGGGGGGCCGCCTAGGGCTTAGGCGGCGCCTAGGCGTTTTGCCTTTGTTTTAATTATTTTAATTATTATTTTGATATTATAATATATATATATGTTTAAAAATTAATATAAGTTCAAGATTATCACAAACCATTATTTTAAAGAACAAGTATATAACCATAATTCAAGATTGAGTGATTAACAAGAACAAAAACAAACATGGTCCGCCTGGCCAGCCTCAGCCCGCCTAGCCCGCCTGGCCAGCCTCAACCCGCCTGGCCCACCTGGTCAGCCTCAGCCCGCCTGGCTCGCCTGGTCCGTCTCAGCCCGCCTAGACCGCCTAGGCGGCCGCCTTGCCCCGCCTAGACCGCCTAGGCGGCCGCCTAGCTCCGCTTGGGAGCTTGGCCGCTTTTCTGGAGCGCCTAGGGCCTAGGCGAGGCGGTGGGGGGCCGCCTAGCGCCTAGGCGGCCGCCTAGACCGCTTTTTAGAACACTGATATATATATATATATATATATATATATATATATATATATATATATATATATATATATATATATGCGTGTTAGAAACTTAGGATGTGGTGTGCGCTCGTAGCCGCACGATCGGGGATAAGTGCGATACACCAATCGGGGCGGGGTGCATCGGACAGCTGTGGGGCGACACTGCACGCACCGCACGGCACATTTTATCATTCCTCTAATAATATATATATATATATATATGTGTGTGTGTGTGTGTGGGTCGAGATCCGTGGACATGTCGTCAAATAAACCAACATAGAGGTTTCAAAATAAGCTGGATTTTTGTGAGGATGCTCACATTGCCATAAATTGTATATCCACAAAAAATCAACCAATTCTGAAACCTCTAGGTTTGGCAAATGACAATGTTCTAATAAGCCGCCTAGGCGGACGCCTAGGCGCTAGAAGGCCCCCCACTGCCTAGCCTAGTCCTAGGCGGTGCAGAAAAGCGGCCCAGGCCTCTAGGCGAGGCTAGGTGGCAGCCTAGGCACTAGAACGTGTATAGATGCTATTCTATTATTGAAAATCATAAATTTATGATTTTGAATATACTAAAATTATGGATATTATGATATTATTTGAGATGATATCATGCATACTTTTGTTCTTGTTAATCTTGAATTTATGGTTATGTAAATGATACGTGCTCTTTAAAATAATATTTGGGATAATCTTGAATTTATAGTAAGTTAAAAAATATATATTATATATAATATCAAAATAATTAAAAAAATAAAAACGCCTAGACGGCCTAGGCACTAGAAGGTCCCCCACCGCCCGATTAGCGCCTAGCGCTTTTTAGAACATTGGCAAATGTGCTGAGGCTTATTGACCATCTGCTTTAACAGTTGATTTGAAAAGCACATTTGTCACACCTGGAGGTTTCAGAATCGATTGATTTTTTGTGGATATGTTATCTATGGCAAGGTAAGCATCCTCACAAAAATTCAATAAATTCTGAAACCTTCGTGTCGGTTTACTCGATGACATGTCAAAACGACATGTCAAAAATACATGTCCACGGATCCCGACCCTATATATATATATATATATATATATATATATATATATATATATATATAGAGAGAGAGAGAGAGGGGGATGCTTAGGAGCGGCCTGCAGTCGTCCGATGCACCACTCCGTGCATCTGATGCACACGACGGGTGCATCGGACGGCTACGGACCGTAGACCGCACCTAAGCATTCCTATATATATATATATATATATATATATATATATATATATATATATATATATATATATATATATATATATATATATATATATATATATATATATATATATGCATGCTATCAAAGTCGAGACTAGTCGGCGACTAGTCCCTGGGCGGCATTTTGCCGACCGATTAATTTCGATTCCGTCATTGCTGGGCGGAATCCCGACTAGTCCCCGACTAACGACTGCCGACTAGTCCCCAGGCAGCATTCTGCAAGCAAATTTTTTTTTGAAAGGAGTCTTTGCAAGCAATTTTATTTGGATTTTTTTACATTGGCTAAAAGTCTTGAGTCGCAAGACTCACAACTATGGCTCTTCCTTGTAATCATCTGTTGAGCACTTGAGAATCTCAGATAAAAAACATAGACAAATAATTAGTTTATTTGTTGATATCCATATAACCCTATAATCAAAATTGGGGTTGTTCACTGATTAAACATCATCAAACAAATATTGTGATGAATTCTTAGTTCTGAGTCTTTTGACATGGGCATGAAGCCAATACAACTGTGTTCTGTTAGACTATTACTTATGTATGCTGTGAAGTGTATATGTATGTATTGTTATTAACCGACTAATATCATATACTTATTGACATTTATGCTAGTTCATATATCATATATGTTTAGGGAGGGGGGGAGGGGTTAGAATAAGTTTTGGCCGACTAGTCCCGAATTAGTCCCGACTAGTCCTAGTCGGCCATTGGCCGACTACCGACTTTGACTGCATAGATATATATATATATATATATATATATATATATATATATATATATATATATATATATAGGAATGTTACAGTGAGCTGTGAGCTGCGGTTTTAGAAAGTGAGTTGCGCGTATTTTCACCCCCCTAGAAGTTTTGGAATTGGATGAAATTTGGTGAGGTTGTTGTCTAGGATTAGATGATCATCCTCACCAATTTTCATCAGATTCCAAAACTTATAAGGGGGTCAAATGGTCGAAGCAATTTCTGCCGTCCGCAGTCACCGATAAAATCTGCAGATTTTGCTTCGACCATTTGACCCCCCTAGAAGTTTTGGAATTTGATGAAAATTGGTGAGGATGATCATCTTATCCTAGACAACAACCTCACCAAATTTCATCAAATTCCAAAACTTTTTGGGGGGTCAAAATACCCGCAGCTCACTTTCCCCCCATGGCAGCTCACAGCGCAACGTAACAGCCCTCTATATATATATATATATATATATATATATATATATATATATATATATATATAGAGAGAGAGAGAGAGAGAGAGGGGGGTGTTAGGCTGCGGCGTGCGGTGCGTGCGGCGCACCGCAGCAGCCGTCTGATGCACTGCTCCGTGCATCGCACGCACCGCAGCAGTCCATCAGACGGCTGCGGGCCGGCGCCGCACGCACCGCACGCCGCAACTTATCATTCCTCTATATATATATATATATATATATATATTGTTGTTATCATGGTATTGTAGTGGGAGCCAGGTATAGGATCGATAGAACTACCTCATAGCCTCTTTTATATGTAGTAATAGGGATGCCCGCTATTAACCGGAAACACAAAACAAAACTAGGAGCCATAAAGATTAACAAATGGAATTATAATGTAGTTCTCTTGAACTCAGTGTAGCTTGGCCACCTTATAAATGGATGTGAGCACAGATAAAAAGAGAATGGAAGAATTGTAAAGAATAAAGAGAGCATGTGATTAACAGGTCATAATCACAACAATGTACGGTTGAGTTCCTCTTTTCCAAAAGAAAAATGTATTGAGTATACTTACATATGTAGCCCACCATTCAGACATGATATTAGGTTTTAATTGCAGTGTTAGACTTAGTGATGCATCGATTAGTCCTTGGATATGATTATTTTCCACGCACAGCAAAATGCCATCACGCCACACCTTCCACCACTCGAGATTTTCCTCATCCACCCCTTCATGTAGAAGCCGGTCCTCTATCAAATAAACAAGAATGCAACCATCTTTAGAAAATAATGCTTTTATCTGATATTGACAATAAACTGAGATAAATGGTTTACCATTAATCAAAAGGAAACAATATGCATTTCAGGGGAAAATATCAGTTGAGATAAATTAGAGCATGACACGTATTTTCAGAACTCCGATGGAAGTGATAAAAAAATAATTTCACTAGTATATAATTGGCTTAGAGCTATTAAGCTCTCTTAGATCCCAAAAGATTTTTGAGCTTCAGCAGCTTCCCTCTCAAATAAAAAACACAATAACCACACATCTAATCTAACTTACGGAAAGTTGTACGCATTGATTGGTCCAAATCTTAAATTAGCAATCCACTTTAGAATGAAACATCATAAAAAAGTGAGGTACTCAAGAAGTATTTTTAAGCACTTGTCAAAGGCAAGTGAACAAAAACTGCATCCCAGCTATAAAATCTCACTCCCTAAAATAAAAGAGCACGAAGTGACAGAACCATGGAAGCCACAAGCTACTATGGTATTTTATTGTTTCTCACATAATATACAAGGGACTATGCCTATTTTAAGCAAATATATGCATTGCCCATCGTAGTTGATTCGGTGCCCTACTGGAACACTCCAAACGTGCTCCTTCAGTTCTATTGCCCAGAGCAAGGAGCTGTATTATGGTCAATATAGGATGGGATTGCCATTTCTGAACATAAAGGCATCGTGTTTCTTTTATAAATCATCACTCGAGCCCACTGCCAGACACCAGCCAAAACCCTATCAAATAAGATAAAGCTATAAGCTTCACTTGTCTAGGAGTAAATTTTTTGGTAAGCATTTTGGAATTCCACGACAAATACTTCAATTGGTACTTGTGGAAATTCTGTAAACTAAAAGAGCCACTTTCAAAATTCTACAAAACTGTAGTATGGCAAAATTTCACAACTAAATAACAAAAACTGGCGATTGGAAGAAATATTTGCATCAATTTTTACTTCGGAATTTCCTATTCAAATTTTTTTCAAAACAGATGAGGTAATATACTTAATTTACTTATGTTCCACAAGTAAAGATAATACCTCACTTTTTACTAGAATTAGTTTTACTTCGAAACAACTGTAGTCTTAAGTCTTCTTGTAACTTGTTCAATAGATCTTTAACCAATTGGAGATCTTAACCTGGCAGGATTCCCAACTAAACAAGTAGATTCAAGCATTCAAAATATGATGCTTAATAATAAGTGTTGGATTGCAACAAGTCCACTGAACCTAACATATCCCTTATAATTTTCTTCGTAAACATTTCAATGAGTGATGGTTTGTAGAATGTTCATTGATCTTCATGAGGGATAAGATCTTCATGAGGGATAAGTGGTAGGCAATTATGAGACGCCTTTTCATATTGATAAACAACCAAAAGAAAGATTGGCCTCCAGGAGTTGGACTTTGAAGCAGTCAGACACTTAACATTTGTAAGCCGGTATCCCCAATTCCACACTCAGATTTCAAAACGATTAGAGAAGACTCTAGCATACCAAAATTCCTTTTTGAAAAACAGACATATCTTAGACGACTTAATGTCAACTCAAATTAATTAAGGAGATGAAAGATTTGGTATGCAAGTAGGCTTTCACATCGAACTAGTGGGGAACATTGTAATATAGTTGGATTCAGTTAGAAGGAGAAGCATGTAGCTGACCGGCATGGGCATCACAAGGTGGTCTGCACTTTGTATATGAGTTTAATGGTAAGCCCCTCCTCTTTAGGACTACCCCAAGTGCAAATCTCTTTGGAGTCGATATTTTATTACTTAAAGGGTTAATATAGTGTTTAGGAGTCCAATTTCAAGTTAAATTTGATCAAGAATCCTAATTGGAGTGAACTTGTGTCCTTTAAGAATCCTAGTTTAGGTGAAATAGGGAAATCTGAATTGAATAAAGTCTACATTTGCCTCTTTGGTTTGTTTTTGTTGTACATTTTGAATATATTTTCCATATTCTTTTTTAAAGTAACCCTCTTATTCCAAATTTCCAATAGAGAAGAGTTTAAAAAGTTCTAAGTAGCATATTGGGTTAAGTATGTTTCACATCAACTAGGATTGGGTTTGGGCTTGATGATACTATAAACATGCAAGGGGAGTTCCAAATTATCACTGATTAGTAATAAAAATCTAGTGTTTTCTCTTCTCTTTCCAGAGGAAATGTTGATGACTTTTTCCTAATATTAGCTAGTTATCTTTAATTTCTAGATCTTAAACTAGTTATAACCTTCAGTTCCTAGCTTGCATTACATACTTGATCCATCAAAAAGCATAAATTGCCTAGAACACTAGACCAATCCGTTCTAATTTTTAGATTTTCTGCAACGGTTATAAATTCCATCAAACCCCTTCACTAGAAATTTCTTACAATATACTTAATTTCTCACTTAATCCTTTTAGATCCATAATCCCCTTGATAGTAAACACCTTCTAGGCTAGTCATTAGGATCCCAACAACACTTTTCCAGTCGGAAAGAACTCCGATCTAGTTGCAATTATTGGGTTTCCTCCCTCAGTTGCCCTAAATCCCAGTGTTCTAAAAAGCGGCCCAGGCGACCGCCTAGGCGCTAGGCGGCCCCCCACCGCCTCGCCTAGGCCCTAAGCGCTCCAGAAAAACGGCCATGGTCCCAGGCGGAGCTAGGCGGGGCAAGGCGGCTGCCTAGGCGGTCTAGGCGGAGCTAGGCTGGCCAGGCGGACTGAGGCTAGCCAGGCGGGCCAGGCGGACCATTTTTCTTTTGTTCTTGTTAATCACTCGATCTTAAATTATGGTTATATACTTGTTCTTTAAAATAATGGTTTAGAATAATCTTGAACTTATATTAATTTTTAAACATATATATATATATATATATATATATATATATATAATATAATATCAAAATAATAATTAAAATAATTTAAAAAAAACAAAACGCCTAGGCGCTAGGTGGCCCCCCACCGCCCGACTAACGCCTAACGCTTTTTAGAACCTTGTTAAATCCTATAACTTTCTCAAGTCCTTTCCGCTGCATCAGTTTGGTATCAGAACTTCTGGTTAGCCACGGGGTATGTGGGCAGCTGTTGCCCGCACAGCATGTGAGCATAGTTCCGGTCTCTCTGACAAACCATAAGAGAGCTTCTAGGGAGAGCTATATGATGCAGAAAACCAGAAGAAAAGAATGTACATTGAAGATTCTACACACTTTAAGAGAAGGTTATGCAATTTGGGACTCAGAAACAGAGGAGCGTGAGAGGGGTTAGGTCTCGCTAAGCATGCAACAATTGTGCATTGCATGGCAGAAATCCCTAACAGACTATTCCATGCTCGATCCACTACAGCTAGAAGGTTTCTAAAACTTCAATCAAGGTGCTGTCTTTATTTGAGTGCATGCATTGTAATGTGTGAGCGAATTGAAATCAGCAGGGGAAGAGTTGAGACTTGAGATACCGGATGAATGCATTTTCCCCTTACCGATGTCAAAGAGAATGTTTTTGATTGCCTCGATATCGTTCTCCGCTCCACGGCCGCCGTGGCCTTCCCTCTCCACCCCCTTGCCCCTGCGGCGGATGGAGCCGTCCCAGTCCCGCTTTACGATGTACTTCACCTCGTTGAGAGAGACTCCCTCGCGCTCCCCGTCCATGTAAAGCACCTCGCAGCCGTGGTCGCCGGAGGCGCCGGTGATCTCGGCCGGGTACCACTTCCGGTCCCCGTCCCAGTAGATGAGGATTTTATCCCCCACCGAGAGGCAGTGGCGAGGGAGATCGTAGCAGGAGGAAGCCATGGGCGGGAAGAATCGAGGAGGTTGAGCTAGGGTTTTGAATAGGGGTGGGGAGGGGGGATTAGAGAGCTGAAAGGAGGGAAACTGAAGTGAACGGAGAAAGTGGGAGTGGGGTATTTATAAGCGATTGATGGGACAGGCGAAGAAATGGCGCGCAGTGGCAGGCCGCAGGCGGGCCGAACCCCGTACCCCGCTTCGGGGAATCGCGACGGACGCCTTTTCCCTTGAATTTACACAAGGACTTTTTTTCAAAATATTATTAAAAAATAAAATATTTAGTTAAATAGCAGTTGACTAAAAATATTTGTTGGATTAGCGCTCTGACAGCCACGTGGCATGCCAGCGCCAAAAAGCGCTTGCCACGTCGGCTATCATAATTTTTTTCACGGATCCTGATAAACCCGACATCTGTATTGTCGGGGTTTAAAATCGGTATTATCATACACGGGTTCAAAACCCGGTATTATCATCACCAGGTTTAGTCTTACACTTGAAAGGAAAAAAAAAACAGAGCAGAAAACAAACGTTCGGTCTGCTGTCTGTCAAACTCCCCCGGAGTCGATCTTGTTTAAACCCGGTATTGTCATCACCGGGTTTAGGCTTACACCTGCAAAATGATTACAACATAGCAGAAAACAGACGCTCAACACTCGGTCTGTTGTCTGTCGAACTCCCCCTCAGTCAATCCTGGCTAAACCCGATATTGTCATCACCAGGTTTAGGCTTTTAAACCCGGTATTGTCATCACCGGGTTTAGGCTTACACTTGAAAAAAAGATACAACATAGCAGAAAACAGACGCTCTGTCTGCTGTAAGTTGAAGAAAGAAAAAAAATGAAAAAAAAAAACATGTACGAAATAGACCATAGATGCGACACCACCATAGACACACACACCATAGACACTACACCAAACATATAAAAGAGGTGCACCAGCCATACTTAAAATAGAAAATTTACATATATGATGTTGATTTTCTCACATAAACATATTTCACATGTTCACAACAAAAGAGAGAACCCATATATTTGAAGTCATCACATATATATGCCAATACATTAAGTGTGGCAATACAAAAATGATATAACTGGATAAAATATGTCGAGCTATATCCTCTGTCTCTTCGATCTAGTGCCCTGAGCTGTTTTCCCACGTCCTCGGCATCGTCCTCGTCCACGGCCTCGACCACAACCCGACGGCCGACCCCGACCTCGATGTGGTACCTCATCCTCAACCTAGCTCGAGCTCGGGCTCAGCCTCGACTGCAGCCTTAGCCTCGATAGCAACCGCAACGTTGGCCTCGACCGTGACCTCGCCCTCGGTCTTGACCTCAACCAGTGTCTCCGGCTGTGCCTATGCATCTGGTAGTGCCTGTGGCTGCACCTCAGGAGGTCCCTCTGGTAGTGGCTTGACCACAACCTGTGTCTGCTCAACCTGGGAGGTGGATGTAGTAGCTCTACCTCTCCGCCGATAGTACCGAATAGGTTGCTCGGCCTCAGCTGCTCTGGAGGTAGATGGCCGGTCGGGGTAACCTATGCGTATCTGACCTCTGACGGTGAAGTGAGGTATCGGACCCGTGGTACCAGTAAATGACGATATGCTGTCGAGAGTCTCAACCATAAATGCCAGTAAACCATCGATCTCATCCCCGGCCTCCGGAGATAGATCCAAGTAGTAACCTCGACTGAATGCCTGAAGTCTATGGTGGACCGTCTGTAGCGTGTCAAACTACAATAACATAACAATGAATATGCATATACTATCAAATGAATATCAGAACTAATAATTTAGGACAAATATAACTTACTTACCATGTGTCATTTTTATGGCCATCGAGGTCGGTATACCTCCAGCTGTGGTTGTGGTAGCACTTGAGGAGGTACCTCAGGTTGTGGCTCGTCCGGAGGAGGTCCCTGTGGCTGTGGCTCTAGTGGTGCCTCGGGAGGTCCCTCCGGCTGTGGCTCGGCCTCTGGTTGAGTCGGAGGCTGGACCATCAGCTCGTGTCATCTCGTAATCCACCGTCGAGTAATAGACTAGTACGACTGCATATATATACAACCTTTGCCTCCTACGTGTAACATTCTGCTTTAGAAGACCCAGAAAACCATGTCCAGCTATTAGCATTCTCGCTTTCCACTAATGCAAATCCAATTGGGAACAAACCACCATTTGCATCAATACTAGTCGCTACAAGTAAGACTCTCATGTACTTTCCGTAGAGATATGTACCATCAATGCTAACCACCGGTCAACAAAATTTAAATCCCTCTATACAAGGCCTGAATGACCAAAATACACGGCGAAATCGCTGTACTCCACCTCCAGGCCACTCTACATCAAAGACAAAACCAGATCCATGGTTCGACCCCACTAGAGCATTCAAGAAACTGTGTAGATCTGCATATGATTGCTCTCACCCCCCGTAGATTGCCTTTAACGCCATGTCCCGAGCTTTCCAAGCCTTTGTACAAGCAATATTAACTTTTAACTCACCTGAAATTCTTGCTTGTATTTCCGTAGGATAAATATTTATCTTTGTCCTCAATGTGGGTAAAATCAAGCTACATATGTACTTTGAGCTGACTTGTCGATGATCCGATAACAAAGTAGGATTACTGCATGAGTGGTCACCACCATAACTCTTAACTTGGAAATATGATTTACCTTTAGGAACTGATGCGTGTACCCGCCAAGGATATCTAGGATACATGCACTTTATCGTGTATACTGTTCTTGACGAATGATCTACAGTAAATTTAACATTGTTTCTATTAGACCACTCTGCCAAAGCTCTTTATAGAGAATCATTGCTATCAAATATACGGCCTTTCCAACCAAGTATTATGGACTCATCTATTGTATGACTATGCACATCCTCTATTGTAGCTTAATTGATCCAATCTTCATTCTCATAAATATCCGATATAACAAATTCACCCACTGAATATTGCTCTATTGGTGGATCTGCCTCTTTATCAAGCTCTACAAATTTGTTGTTTGCAGCATCATTGTGGATCAGTTGATCATCTTCATCGGTGATAACCGCAGCGATATTCTATAATCCATCATTACCCCCAAAACCAATGCTTGTTTGATGCATGTATGCATCATCCATATTAGCATCACCATCATCTAAATCATCTTCTTCCAGTACGGCCCGAGTACCTGCTATCATATCATGCTCCACATAAGTGCCTCATACCGGGATCCACAACTCTAGAAGGGCCATGCAGATAAGGATCCACAATTCTAGAGGGGCCCGCTGTGTACTGATTGGTTGCTCTAGATGTACCGATACGATCAATAGGTTGGTTCTAAGAATACCTATAAGAATTACATGCAAAAAATATCATTTCATCGACTATAATAATAAGAAACAATGATAATTATCTTTAGGGATTAATTTGTATTTATCAAGTGTGGTCGTATTTATACAGATCGGGAAAATCCAAAGTTGTGGAAAGGGCATCTCCTCCGCCAAAAATCTGTGTGATGTTCATAACAAATGGCACACATTGTTCCAAAAATTGTGATGATGGAGACCTACACAACAAACTTTATTATGACTTAATAGATACTTTATTAACTCAAGTAAATATATATAATCTACAAGTATTCTTACAATGAGGATTGGGGATTATCAGTTGGACGCAACCTCTCTAATGGTGTCGCTTCCTCAACTACATATGGGGTATGTGTGGGTGCAAATTTTGGCATAAGTTTACCTTCTACCACGGGACCCACCGGCCCTGCCTGGTGGGCCCACGAGGACTACCACGGGACCCACCGGCCCTGCCTGGTGGGCCCACGAGGACTACCACGGGACCCACCGGCCCTGCCTGGTGGGCCCACGAGGACTACCACGGGACCCACCGGTCCTGCCTGGAGGATCCCCAGATACGGCAGCAGAAACCGCCATTTACCCCGGAATTCCCACCAGAGAAGCCTATAAATAGCAGAGCCTTCGAATGTAAAAGGATCGATTCTGAAAAAAGATCGAATTCTCAGTTCTAAGAAACCAGAGCTCTGGGATTTCTAACTTCCGATCTACCATCGCTCTTTGATCTTCTTTTCTCTTTCGAAGAGATCAGAGAGCTTTCAGTGACACTCGGCCTGTCGAGGTCACTTCAACTGAAGTGTTAGTGAATTCGGGTTGCTCCCTATAGCACGGAGACGTAGGCTTCGGCTGAACTCTGAGATCACATCTCGTGTCACAATTTCTCTGATTGCATTCCTCTGTTTGCATATCAAAAGGTTTCAACTTCAATCAACAGGTCGATCAACGATCTTCGACATCAACTTCGACTCCAATTGACTGGTGCTGCGAGAGTCTTCGGGTCGGCACGAAGATTTTCCCCCACAGTTTGGCGCCGTCTGTGGGATCCGAGCGAGAAGCCGTGTCCTCTCTACTTCGACTACCAGATCAAATAGCCAAACTTCCTCGCCCCCTCGGTTGCTCAAACAACTGATCGGACATCGGCAACCTCGTTGTACCCTTCGCACTCTGAATGGCGAGAACCAAACACCAGGGTCAACCAGAAGGAAGTAACATTCAACATCAACCTCGTCCTGAGACTCGTTCAATGAGTCAAAGGCTCAACTTCGGGCAGCCCCTTACTGTCCCCGAGATGGGGGTTCACTCAGGAAGCGGAAGATCAGTCGATCGACCGATCGCCCCTCATCCTCATCAATCAATTGGGCAGACTGTCCCTGCTCCTGCTGAAGACCCTCCATCGACATACCAAGTCTCTGCAGTCGATTTCCAATTGCTCCAATTGGCGAAACAAAATGCCACCCTCACAGCTGAGAGGGATGCTCTTAAGAGAGCAGCTTCCGAAGCTGGGATCGTTCTGCCTATCCCATCTGCAAGCGAGAGGATCAATCTTCCACAACGCTCAATCCACTCCGAGCAACGGAGATCAATGGGCACTGCTGCCCTCGAGAGGATTCGACGCGACCCAACTCCCTCTGCTGCTCCTTGGAAGCAAAGTGTTTGGGATCGCCTTGAAGACGAGTCCTCCCAATCGTCTTCCGGCCGCAACTGCGACAAGAAGGCTCCATCAAATCTCAATGCACCAAGGAGGCACCAAATGAAAGGCGCTCCTTCAAAGAGCAGAGTCTCCCCTTCCATTCCACTCCAACGTGGACTTGGATCGGACCTTCGACACCGACTTCAACCGGCAAATACTTCAATGCCTGAGCAAGACCTTGCGATCTTGCCTCTTGACCCGCCTCTAGGTCGAGGACACGGTCGTAGGGACGGTTACTCCTCTGCCGGGCCTCTACATCGAAGTCTCTTCGAGACCACCTTTCCAAGAGGATGGAGAACTCCTATCCTCCCCAAATTCAACTGCATCAGAGGAGATCCAAGCCTCCACATACTTGCCTTCAAGCAAGCTCTAACGCCACACGAAGAGGAAAACAACGTGCTCTGCCGCACCTTCGTGGGAAGTCTCGATGAGCCTTCGCTCGACTGGTATCACAATCTCCGAGCTGGGTCCATCACCCAGTTCGGTGTTTTGGCTAACCTCTTTGTGCAGCACTATCAACTCAATCTAAAGCCAGAGAAGAAGCTCGACTCTCTCTACCGACTGAGGATGGGTGCAGACGAGACTCTCCGCAGCTTCACGAGGAGGTTTCGCAACGAGCATGCTGTTCTCTCTGGAAGACATCTAGATGATGAAGCCATCATGTTGGCTTTCCAGAACGCTCTCCGCTTCGATCTACACATCTACAACGACTTCATCCGCAATCCCCCTCCTTCTCTGGGTGCAATGTTTGACCGAATCCAGAGGGAGATTGAGGTGGAAGACGATCAAGTCGCTCGGAAAGGGCGAGAAACTAAGAGAAGGCCTGCTGAAAGAGAAGCTCCTAAGTATGCTGCAAAGGCTCACAACGCTGAAGCAGCAGCCCCTCCGGCCAACAAAAGATCAAAGAATGATGGACGTCGATCTCCAACGAAGACCACTTTCACCGAGTGGAATATGCCGGTCGAACAGATACTCGACCGCATTCAACACGACGAGTATCTTCGGAGGCCCAATCCTCTTCAGCCAAATTCCAAATTCACAGCAGACAAAACAGTCTACTGCGACTTCCATCGAAGTCACGGCCATTCCACCGATCGGTATTTTCGGCTGAAATTCCATCTTGAAGACCTATTGCGAGAAGGCCATCTTCAAGAGTTCGTTAGAGGCAGACACAATCAACATCGGACCTCTGCAAAGGGGAAAGAAGTGTATTGGATACATCAAATCTCCTCTAACCGGCAAACTATCTCTGTGAATGCCAATGTTTTTGGTATTCATGGAACATTGCACAATCAAAGTCTGACTGGGAAAGAGGTGGATCGCCAAGTTCGACGCATCTTCCACGTTCGTTCTACTGCGAGCAAAGAAGATACCTGGATCGAGAAACCCATCGAAGGTCTTTCTTGGCCATCAATCGTCTTCAACGACACCGATCTTCAAGGAGTCCATACTCCACATCGAGACCCTCTGGTCTTGAAACTCATTATCGACGGCAGCACTGTCAACCGGATCCTCATCGACACCGGAAGCTCCATCGACATTATGTTCTCAGACTGTTTCAAACGTCTGGGACATAAGTATCAAAGCCTCGACGTCGTCCCGACTGTGATCACCGGCTTCAATGGTGAACAAAGCATCACAGTGGGCGAATCCAGATTTACCATCGACCTCAGCCGAGAGACTCGAGTCTCGGTGAGGTTTGCAATCGTCGAAGGAATGTCTAGCTACAACGCCATTCTTGGGCGACCATTCCTCCATCAGATCAATGCCATCTCCTCCTCTTACCATCAACTACTCAAATTTGCAACTGGAGAAGGCATCGTCTGCATTCGAGGCGATCAGCAAGCTGGAAGGTCTTGTGAAGCTGCTGCGGCAAAGACAGATCGAAAGATTAATATTGCTCCTCCAAAGCGGCCACGAGATGAAGCTGGTCCCTCTTCTAAATAGCAATCAAAGGAGATTCCGCTGACCGAACCTCCACCAATCGAATGGGAAGCATCACCTTCAATTGAAGAAATCATCCCTATCAATATTGGCAGCGGAGATCTCCCTCGACAAACATTTATTGGTACCGGTCTTAGCGACGCAGAAGCGCAAGACATGGTATCCTTCCTCCAGTCCAATATCGACGTCTTCGCTTGGTGTTTCGAAGACATGCCTGGTATCAATCCAGATGACGCTTGTCACCGACTTGCGATCAAAGAAGAGGTGAAGCCTGTCAAGCAAAAGCCACGCACCATCTGCCCAGAGCTGCAAGTTGCTGTTCAAGAAGAAATCACCAAGCTACTCGCCGCAGGCTTCATCCGAGAAGTGGAGTATCCTACTTGGATCTCTAACATTGTGGCTGTTCCGAAGAAGAACGGAAAGGTTAGAGTCTGCATCGACTTTACCAATCTCAACAAGGCTTGTCCCAAGGACCCATTCCCCATGCCAAGGATTGATAGACTCGTCGATGCCACTGCTGGCCACGAGCTATTGTCTTTCATGGATGGGTATTCTGGATATAATCAAATTCCTCTTCACGCCGATGATCAAGAGAAGACATGTTTTGTGACTAGCCGAGGCCTTTATTGCTACAATGTCATGCCATTCGGCCTCAAAAATGCTGGTTCCACCTATCAAAGGCTAGTCACCAAAATGTTCGAAGATCAGATCGGTCGCAACGTCGAAGTCTATGTCGATGATCTCCTCACCAAGAGTTCCGTTCGGAGCAAACATCTATCTGATCTGGCTGAAACCTTCCAAGTCCTTCGAAAGTATCGAATGAAGCTCAATCCAGCCAAGTGCGCTTTCGGAGTTCAATCTGGCAAATTCCTGGGTCATCTTGTGACCAGGAGGGGTATCGAAGCCAATCCCGATCAAATTCGAGCCATCATCGATATGCCTTCACCTACAAATCGAAAAGAAGTTCAACGCCTCACTGGAAGGTTAGCAGCACTCAATCGATTCATTTCAAAATCTTCAGACAAATGCAAGCCCCTCTTCGACAAACTACGAAAGGCGGATATATCCGGCTGGAGTCCAATCTGTGAAGAGGCATTTCAAAGCATCAAGAAATATCTGATGCAAGCTCCCATCCTGACTGCTCCAATGCCAAAAGAAGACTTGTGGCTCTATCTGGCCGTAACCGATCAAGCAATCAGCGCGGTCTTAGTCAGTAGAAGAGAAGGCGTCGAACATCCAGTCTACTACATCAGCCATACTCTCCTTCCAGCTGAGACTCGCTACTCAAAAACTGAGAAGGTCATCTTGGCCTTGCTCACTGCATCGCGTCGTCTTCAACCGTACTTCGTCTCCCACCAGATTACTGTCATTTCAGAACACTCACTCAAAGATATCATTGACAAAGCTGGTCGAGCTGGTCGAATGACCAAATGGGTGATCGAAATGAGTGCTCTGGGGATTCAATTCGAATCTCGCACTTTTATTAAAGGTCAAGCAATTGCTGATTTTCTAGCTGACTTTCCAGTTGAAGACCCCATCACTTGGGAAGAGGATGTCGACATGCGCTAGGAAGATGAGGATAATCCTCCGATCAATCCTGCAACAAAAATTGATCCAAGTCTTGAAGTTATTGCTGCAACTCCTCCTTGGAAGCTTTATACTGATGGAGCATCAAGTTCGATCGGTTCGGGAACTGGGATAGTCTTAATATCCCCCGAACTTGATCATCTCCAGAAGGCCACTCTCCTTGGATTTAATGCCACCAACAACGAAGCTGAATACGAATCACTCATTTCCGGACTCGAAATGGCAGAATCCCTGGGGGTAGATCGAATCATCATCTACAGCGACTCCTAGTTGATCATAAGGCAAATCAATGGAGAGTACACAGCTCGTGAAGAAAGAATGCAACTCTACTTAGCCTTAGTACGACGTCTTCAACAACGTTTTACTACAATTGAGTTCGTTCAAATTCCAAGAGCAGAAAACCGAGAAGCGGATGCCTTAGCTAATGCTGCCTCAGTTCTGGGAGACTCGCTTGGAGGAAGGCAAATACAGATCAATTATCAAGAAGTGCCCAAGACCATCCCCGATCAACAGATCCTTACTACTACAAAAGGATCTGGGGGTGGAGATCAGCTTGAAGATTGGAGACGACCAATTCTTGACTTCTTCAAACATGGCAAAATGCCAGAAGATCCAAATCAAGCCCGAAGACTTCAAAGGAAGCTTCCCTGCTACACTATTCAAGAAGAAGATCTGTACTTCAAATCTCACAACGGGATGTTGCTCAAGTGCCTTGGTCCCGAGCAAGCACAATCAATCCTGATTGATATCCACTCTGGAGCTTGTGGAAATCATTCGGGAGGAAGATCTCTTGAAGCCAAGACGAAGCTACAAGGGTATTACTGGCCAACAATGGCAAGGGATGCTCAACAAGTCGTTCAAAGATGCGAGCCTTGCCAACGGCACGCTCGAGCTATCCATCTCCCTGCAGATGAACTTCATCAATTATCAAGTCCCTGGCCTTTCCATCAATGGGGGTTAGATTTCTTGGGTCCTTTCCCTCCAACTCCAAGCAGGAAGAAATATCTACTGCTGGCTACTGATTACTTCACCAAATGGGTTGAAGCTGTGCCCCTCTTTCGAGAGACTGACGACGAAGTGATCAAATTCATTCGGCACAACATCTTCTCAAGGTTCGGCACACCTCTAGTTCTTGTTGCTGACAATGGAGCTCAATTTGACTCAGACAAATTCCGAGAGTTCTGTCTGAACAACGGTATCAAGTTATTCTATTCAACTCCAAGGTATCCTCAATGTAATGGCCAAGCAGAAGCCTCCAACAGAGCTATTCTTGGTATACTCAAGAAGAAACTCGATGACAAGAAAGGATTATGGGAACAGGTCCTACCTGAAGTTCTTTGGGGATATCGCACAACTCCGAGAAGATCAACAGGGTTCTCACCTTTCCGTCTAACATATGGATCGGAAGCAGTACTCCCAACAGAAAATATATCAAGCACTTTGAAGACCAAAGCTGTTGAAGAAGGAGTCAATGAAGAACTTCGGATCAATGATCTAGACTTCTCCGAAGAATTACGAGATCAAGCATCACTTCGTGTGGCCAAGTACCAACAGAAGATCAAAAGAGCCTACGATGAGAAAGTCTACAAGAGACAATTCCTAGTGGGTAGTTTAGTTCTCAGAGCAGTTTTCTACAACACCAAAGAACACAGCAGTGGAAAGCTTGCTCCCAACTGGGAAGGTCCATATATCATTGAATCAGTGGGAGGCAAAGGTTCTTACAGATTGATCTCGCCAGAAGGAGATAGATTGCCTCGAGCTTGGAATTCTAGACATCTCAAGTTGTTCTATCCGTGATGTAAATTCTGTGATAAATAAAGTGCTCTTTCAAAGTGTTCAAATATGCAAGTGTTCAATTTTTCAATTCAAGTTCTGAAGCAGTTTCAAGTTATTCATATTCAAATTACCAGGTCTTTTAACAAGTTTGGGAGTTAGAGTTGCGACTCAACCCCTTACTAGCAAATGTTAAAAACTGACCACATTCAAGTTACCAAGTCTTTTAACAAGTTTGGGTGTTAGAGTTGCGACTCAACCCCTTACTGGCAAATGTTAAACTGACTTTCAAATTTCGATATTCAATTTCAATCAATTTCTACATCGTTTAACAGGTTTGGGTGCTTGAGTTGCGACTCAACCCCTCACATTCAAGTGTTAAACGAATTCAAGTCCAATTTTCAAAGTTACTATAAGTTCGGGTAATTGAGTTGCGACTCAACGTACCCCTTACATTCAAAAGATTGTATCTATTCTAATGCTATTAAGATCATGATAGTCAAAGGCATTCAAATCAAGAGACATCCAATTTTCAAACACCAAGAAGATCTTCTATTATCAAAATATGCCAGATACAAGAGTGCGCTGTTACATTTCAAAAATTTACAAGTACAACAACGAAGAAGGAGAAAAGTCTCAAGGCTTGGCCACACTCTTCGCATGCGACTTCTCCCCTTCAGATCCAGGACGAGCTTTGCTCGCCACTGATGCCTTAGAGGATCGGACACTGGAAACATGGGCCCTGAGCGCTTCTGCCGCCTTCTCTGCTGTTTCCTTGTAAACCTTGCATTCAGACAGCGCATGCTCCAGTGCCTTCTTGGAAGTCTCCTCTCTGGCAGTGAAGACAGCGTGCTGAGTAGCAAGTTGTTGCTTCAGCTCTTGGATCTCGTTGGTGCGACCACAGGACACTTCCTCAACCTTGGAGAGTCGAGTCTTCAAGGATTCGAGCTCGTGACTCTGTGCCTCACAACGATCCTGCAGCCCCTTGATCTCCAGCTTCCCCTTGCGAAGATCCTCAATCTTGGTTTTGAGAGAGGCTTTCTTCGAAGTCAGGAGCTCTCTCAGCTCATCTCTCTCCGCGGTTACAGCCTCCAGTGCAGCAGTCAAGTGAGATATTTCAGCTAAAGCTTCTTTTGCTCCCGCCCTCATGGAGAGCTTGGTTGCGACATTCATAACTGCTGAGTTCTGCAAAAGAACAAAAGAGTTGAGTTATTCTGAAGAAAGGTACGATTCAAATGATCTATCAAGCAGATGCACCTACCAACAAGTCAAGTCTATCGAAAGCTTCATCCAGAGTAGCCCCCGGGAGGTTGATGAGTTTCCTGATCGCAGCAGTGGGGCGGTTGATGTCAACGTCACCCAAGCTTCTTATTGTTGGAGTCAATCCAGCAGGTGCACCTACAATCAACAAGAGATCAAAGTGTTAGATTATTTTCGAGCTTCAGAGACAAGACATTCAAAGCAAGTTAGTTCAATTACCTGAGGTTTCGACCTTCGGCTCTTTGCCCTTCCGGCTATCAGAGCCACCCTGAGGGGTCGATTTCTCCTGAGAAGGAGTTGGCGCTGGTTGAGGTTGAGGAGCCCCATCACCCACTCGACTTCCCCTCTCCAAATGAGTAGGGGGGGAAGCATTCCTCGGAGGAGAGACTCTCTCTTCCTCTTGTGATCCGCCAGGCTGGATGAGTCCTGCCACCATGGCTTCCACCTCGTTAGCCAAAGAGCGAGAGGGGGGTGGGGGTTGCTCAACCTCCACACCCCCGCTCGTTGTTGCTCCTTCAATGCGAGGAACGTTAGGGGGAATTTGATCAAGGGGCGTGGGGTTGCTTCCAACCCCACCACTCCTCGACAATTTTATTTTTAGGCGCATCGGCCTCTTCAACTCATCAAACTTGTAGGCGGGAACCACTCTTTGGCCATCGCCTTCTGCATCCATAACTCCTTCCATCTGACGGGCCTTAGCCTCGTCAATGGGAACAGGAATTGAGTCTTCCCCTGTTGCACCAACAGTGGGGGTGGGAGGAATTTCTTCCTCACCACCCCCATTCTCGCCATCTCCACCAGAGGGAGTGGAAGACAGATCATCCTCGCCATCGGCGTCCTCATCTTCGCCATTGCCACTGTTGTCATGGCTGGCATTCTCAGTCCCTTCGTCTTCTTCGTCACTCACTTTCTTCTCTCTCTCTTCTTCTTCTTCATTCTTCTTCCCTTCTTCTTCCTCTTCGTTCTTCTTCCCTTGGTCTTCACCCTCCTGTTGCTTGATAAGGGTTTTTCGTTTCTTCTTCACTGGGCCTCTTTGGAGCACCAGTTTCTCCTCAACAGTGGGCAATCGGCGCCTTACGGTATAGATTTTCTTCTCGGCCCTAATCTTTCGAATGATCTTACCCGACTGAGGGTCCTCCTCGTAGTCCGAGTATAGAACTTCGTTATCCTCATATCTATCCTTTGATCTGTGTAGAAGATTGGCCTTGCCATATCTTACGGGGCAGTTGGAAAACTGCTTCCACGACCTGGTTCCACAGGTCAGCTCCAGAAATAGGTTGTCGATAGCTCCGGCCCTCTCAGAAGTCCAGGCAAAGATGCCCCCCTCACTGTACATCTTCACTGCCTCGTGCACGCTGTCTCGGGGGGTGTCGGGCACTGACATGGGTGTCCATGCACCAGAAACAGAAATAGGCCAATCTGTGTATAACTTGTCAGAAGGGACTGTATCAGTTAGCGGGCGCAGCGGAGATACCCCGGTCAAGTTGTAGAACGGGCTGTCCCTCCTGAAAGCCCATCTGTAGTGGAAGAAGAAGTATCCAAGTTCGATCCGAGCATCTTCTCCTTCTGGGATGCTGGAGTAGCACGCCTTCAAGTCTTCCTGGAAATCCGATTCCACGCGGCAGAATGCGTAGATGATTCGCCAGGCGTTTCCTGTGACCTGCCCCGGGCAAAGGCCAGAAGTGTTCAGCAATCTTGCCGCAAAGGGTGGCAACGGTAAACGCAGACCGCAGTTCATTTGGCCGATGGTCACAATGGTTCCCATGACCTTCTCTTTGCTGGCGTAGCTGGTGAAGACTGTCTTCTTGTCGATACCAAAAGCCGTCTGGATGCTAGGGAGTGAAGGCTGCGCCCCCTTCCCTTCTGTGAAATAAGAGAGCAATGTCTGCCATTTTTTCCTCTTCGTATCTGTGAACTCGCCACCGGTATTGTACATATACTCTATCTCCTCTGTCAGAGGCATGAGCGGACCCAGAACAGACTTTACTTTAGGGATGAACTCTGGCCTTGATGGCGCTGAGGCAAACCCTACTCCTTGGTGCCGCTTGCCCAGTTGGCCAAGTTCGGCAAGTGCGGCCTTGCCCTTGCCTCGACCCTTCGGAGGGGATGGAACCTCAACAATTTCCTTCCCCTTTCTCTTCGAGGGAACCGTACCGGACTTCTTCGAACTGCCAGAGGAAGCCATTCGATCGATCAAACAAGAACAGATCAGAAATCAGGAGAACAAGAGTCTGGACTTCGAAAATTTTTGGAAGCGTAAGGCGAAATGACAGCCAGTGAAAACTTTTGTACCCAGGGTAAAACAGGTGCGCAAATCGAGAAGACACGTGTCTTCACCATATCAAATCGCGTGTTTTTGTAGGTACACGTGGCATCCATCCATAGCAAGCGCAAAACCAGGCGAACAGTCGCGACCAGGCGAAACGTCGGACCTACCGGTCCACATGAACCAACGGTCCAAGCAAGCCACCGGTCTGGGTAAACCGGACCGCCGGTTCAAAGCAACGTTCAAGCCAACCAAAGATTCAAAACAGGAAGGATCAAGCTCCATCAATGTTCGAAACTCTGCCAAAAGATTGAAGAGCAAAGCAGTGAACCTTCTCTGAAGGGCAGGTTCAAAACTTAAAATTGGACAAGTCCAAATTTCTACTGGATCTGGCAAAAAACCAAGGTTTTTTGCCGATCACTCGAACCTTGACCGGATATTTTTTCACCGATCGGACAAACATGTCCGATCGGCAAAAATTATTTGATCGGTCAAATTTCTACTGGATCTGGCAAAAAATCAAGGTTTTTTGCCGATCACTCGAACCTTGACCGGATATTTTTTCACCGATCGGACAAACATGTCCGATCGGCGAAAATTATTTGATCGATCAAATTTCTACTGGATCTGGCAAAAAACCAAGGTTTTTTGCCGATCACTCGAACCTTGACCGGATATTTTTTCACCGATCGGACAAACATGTCCGATCGGTGAAAATTATTTGATCGGTCAAATTTCTACTGGATCTGGCAAAAAACCAAGGTTTTTTGCCGATCACTCGAACCTTGACCGGATATTTTTTCACCGATCGGACAAACATGTCCGATCGGCGAAAATTATTTGATCGGTCAAATTTCTACTGGTCTGGCAAAAAACCAAGGTTTTTTGCCGATCACTCGAACCTTGACCGGATATTTTTTCACCGATCGGACAAACATGTCCGATCGGCGAAAATTATTTGATCGGTCAAATTTCTACTGGATCTGGCAAAAAACCAAGGTTTTTTGCCGATCACTCGAACCTTGACCGGATATTTTTTCACCGATCGGACAAACATGTCCGATCGGCGAAAATTATTTGATCGGTCAAATTTCTACTGGATCTGGCAAAAAACCAAGGTTTTTTGCCGATCACTCGAACCTTGACCGGATATTTTTTCACCGATCGGACAAACATGTCCGATCGGCGAAAATTATTTGATCGGTCAAATTTCTACTGGATCTGGCAAAAAACCAAAGTTTTTTGCCGATCACTCGAACCTTGACCGGATATTTTTTCACCTATCGGACAAACATGTCCGATCGGCGAAAATTATTGGATCGGTCAAATTTCTACTGGATCTGGCAAAAAACCAAGGTTTTTTGCCGATCACTCGAACCTTGACCGGATATTTTTTCACCGATCGGACAAACTTGTCCGATCGGTAAAAATTATTCGATCGGTCAAATTTCTACTGGATCTGGCAAAAAACCAATGTTTTTTGCCGATCACTCGAACCTTGACCGGTTGAATTTTGACCGATCGGTCAAAATTTAACCGATCAGTCAAAATTTGTCCGATCGGACAAATTTTGACCGATCAGTCAAAATCTTTTGATCGGTCAAAATTCTACTAGATCGGTCAAAAAACCGTGTCCTTTGACCGATCACTCGATCCTTGACCGGTTGAATTTTGACCGATCGGTCGAAATTTGACCGATCGGTCAAATTTGACCGATCGGTCAAAATCTGACCGATCAATCAAAATTTACCGGTCAGTCCTTTTTTACGCTAACACGCGACAAGTTTCTTCGTGACCTTTTTTTTTTCAAACAGGAAGTTGCCGTTCTTTGCACCAAATCCAAGCCAGCCAGAATGCACTCTAGCTAACTTGGAGGGGGTAACTGTGGGTGCAAATTTTGGCATAAGTTTACCTTCTACCACGGGACCCACCGGCCCTGCCTGGTGGGCCCACGAGGACTACCACGGGACCCACCGGCCCTGCCTGGTGGGCCCACGAGGACTACCACGGGACCCACCGGCCCTGCCTGGTGGGCCCACGAGGACTACCACGGGACCCACCGGCCCTGCCTGGTGGGCCCACGAGGACTACCACGGGACCCACCGGTCCTGCCTGGAGGATCCCCAGATACGGCAGCAGAAACCGCCATTTATCCCGGAATTCCCACCAGAGAAGCCTATAAATAGCAGAGCCTTCGAATGTAAAAGGATCGATTCTGAAAAAAGATCGAATTCTCAGTTCTAAGAAACCAGAGCTCTGGGATTTCTAACTTCCGATCTACCATCTCTCTTTGATCTTCTTTTCTCTTTCGAAGAGATCAGAGAGCTTTCAGTGACACTCGGCCTGTCGAGGTCACTTCAACTGAAGTGTTAGTGAATTCGGGTTGCTCCCTATAGCACGGAGACGTAGGCTTCGGCTGAACTCCGAGATCACATCTCGTGTCACAATTTCTCTGATTGCATTCCTCTGTTTGCATATCAAAAGGTTTCAACTTCAATCAACAGGTCGATCAACGATCTTCGACATCAACTTCGACTCCAATTGACTGGTGCTGCGAGAGTCTTCGGGTCGGCACGAAGATTTTCCCCCACAGTATGACCGAAAGGGGTATAGTCTTCATTCAAATCAACCATCTGTGAAAATTCTCCAACTCATTATGGCAGCTGTGAAACATATGGGCGACAATCCCTCTCAACAAAAAACTCAGTAGTGTATCTCTTCTCGTACAAACTCAGCATGACACTCAAAGTTGCATCATCAGAATTTTTGACTGCTCGATATGTTTTTTGGCCCATAGGCCATCTACATATTAGTCTGAGAATAAATTGGTCGGATGAATACCCCGTCACCCCATGTGACAACTCAAGGAAATCTATATACTATATAGTATGACTGACAGACAATCGTCTTCGATATTCCCAAAACTCGGGGGACTCACCATCCATAATGATCCTACTCTCCAAGAAAGTAGTATGGGCTCGTGAATCAGATGTCATTTCCTTGATTAACACGACAAAGTTAGAAATTAAGAGAGCAAAATACAAAATGAATGTGTGATGTCAAATTAAGAAAAAATATTATAGGATCAGATTGGGAACGGAACTAGTCAATACCTCTTCACGTTCAATGGTGAATCCAAGCGGATGCGGAGCTTACGAGATCGGACAGCCTACAAATGCAGCTACTTAGAGAGACTATAGAGAGAGAGAGAGAGTACCTGAAAGGATGGAGCTAGAAGGCAGCCTCGTATGATGTTCTCGCCCTTGATTGCGACCTGGAGGTGAGATGGAGAGTGGCAGGGAGGAGGGGAAAGATTATGAGTGAGATCGAGAGACACCAGGTTGACTGTGGGGAGTAGGAGGGAAGGAGGGGATCATGCGTGAGGTGGAGAGTGGCAGTGAAGAGGGGCGAGTAAAGAGTGGCACGGAGGAGATGCGAGTAGAAAGTGGCATGGCTTCTTGTGAGTGGAGAGTGGCACTGAGGAGATGCGAGATCAAGATAGTAGATGGAGTGAGGGGCGAGGGGGGGGGGGGGAGAGAGAGAAATAGAGAGAGTGAGAGTGATATGAGTATGTTTTTATTTTTTAATAATATTTTTTAAAAAAGCCATTTCCATAATGTGGATACACAGTGCCCTAGGTTACGGAAATACGACTGTTACTGGAAATGGCCCGAAGCCTTCTTTGAGCCTGGTTAAACCCAACCGGCCGGAGAAAGGTTTTGGGTCAGGCTTACTTTGCCTTCGAAAAATCATATGGCCAGACCCGATTCCGATAATTTACACCCATAAAATTGCTAACACCCCCCATGTCATTCACACGCCCCAGTCCCGATTCTAATTTTTATTAACTAGTTTATAATCAGTGCAATGCACGGAAGTAAATGATATCAAATATCAAGCGATCGATCAATAGGAATGCAAAGACAACAAAACACCAACGTAGAATATCATAATTAAGAATACTAAGTACTTCAAAGATCTAGCGGTTGATTGGAAAGACCCATACCTTTGATGTCATTAGTCGGAGCTCAACATTGCTACTCTGCAACACCACATGAGTCCTATGTTAATTGACGGGTGCCAGTTTTACCAATTGGTGCTTCATGAGGACAGGCGACAAACAACGGCTTTTGCCCATTTAGTGGATCACATGATGTACGAGATCTATAATGGGTCAAGGCTGTTTGAATCAGAGGAAATTATGTGGTATCCTCATGTTTTGGATTTCAAGGGGGGTTGTTTGGATGATTTCCGGTGGCTATACAAAATTGAAAAGATCAATCTCACATGTACTACAATGGTATACAATTATGCGTGTAGAATATTCCATATTGTCAGTTTAAATATTTTTTGAACTTTGTAGCATCAACAACTTTTCTTATGTTTTGTGTACAACATTCTATTGGCATTTTCAATAGACTTCTACACTAAATTTAATCAAGAAAAATAACACAAGTCTTATAGTTGGGTATGCCATTGGACTCAGAATATGTTGCCGAGCTGCTACACCTTCAAAGCAAGGGTCTTATAAATAACCAGAAACATATATGCAATCATAATATGTAAAAAAATATTTAATCTACTGCAGTAATATATCATTGTTCACGTTGCCTATGCTTTCAAACTAGCGACCTTGATGATGGGGCAGGTGCGCTTTGGCCACTGTATGGAGTCTACGTTAGTTATAATAAAAGCACAACCTCGAGCCCAAGGGCACATGGTATATTGTTGTCCAAGGAACACACATTACATTTTATTAAAGAAGAAAGTAGAAAATTGATATACAAAAAAAATAGGGGATAAACAATATCGTAATTTCATTTATTTTTAAACTCGAGGAAGATTTCATAAGTAATCTCTCTCTCTCTCTCTCTCTCTCCACCCCCCCTTCTCTCTCAGTACACCATGCACCCCAGTCCCTCCATCCACGTCTCTGGCATCGCCCAGTTTCATACTAGTGATCCCAATGACAAGCCAGCGATGGCCTGAGCATTGATGGGCTTTTAGGCTAGTTACATCGTAAAGATAAATATATCATACATGTATAACAAAATTTTGATTCTACCAATATTTTGACATTGTAGACAATGAAAACATTGCATGGAAATATTTCGTCAATGTAGAAATATTATAACTTTATTGAAATAATAATAAATTATTAAATAAATAAATATTTTAACAAAATTCTAGGCGATCATAAATCAAACGTATACATACTTTTAAACACTTCAATCACATATTCTACAATATTCAAGGATATGAAACTCCATATAGTATCTATTTATATGCATGTTCTACAAATACATAACAATCTAAGATGCTTTATATATCCAAAATTTTCTTGATTTCAAAAGTATTAAGATATGATTTTTTATCATAAGGTGGCAGTCCTTGATTTGTCACAACTATCGGATGGTAGGTAGACCTATAGTTGAATGCCACTCAACAACTAACGAATGTCGATGCATTAGTCCTGTCACCTAGCTTTCTGTACGGAACACCTTATGGATCTCCACTTATTTTCAAAAGGTATACCTGATAAATTTCAGTGTTTTTTTTTCAAAATATGTTATAAGAATATCAAATCATGAATCTTGATAAATGTGATGTTCTTTCAACATTATATTATCATTTCAACAAGTAGGAAAAAAATAATTGAAAGAAATATAAATTCACCTATTGAAATCTTCTTGGATAAAAAAGCTTCAAACTGATCAAACCAACGTTTGGATGTGTTTGTCGTTGAATTAATTTCCACAATTGTTCTTGGGTAACATATCTAACAGCCCATAATAATCATAAGATAAAAACCGCATCGAATAAGTCCAACAATCTGGTTGGAGGGTTCAGTGGTTAAGGTTTAAATTTGAGTCTCATATTTTGTTACGAGGTTATAAAAAATAAAAAATTTCACAAGGTTCGATAAATTTTTTTAAAAAATTGAACCATATGTCTAACAAGTTAATTGCATATGCTAAGAACAATCCAATAAAGTAGGGAACAAGGAATCAAATCATAACAATCATATAGTTATATTTTTTTTGTTTTTTTTTCAAACTAGCATTTAAAAATGAAAATATTATTTTAATAGCCATCCCCAAAAAATAACTTCAAAAATAGCCAAAAGACAGTCAAGTGGCGGGGGTGCACAGTAAAATGCCCGCCATGCTGGTTGCCAAAATTTTTTGCCCCCCCGGCTTTTAAAGTCGGTATTTCAACTATGGTTTTCATTAACCTTTAATCCCTTCCCATCAACGAGCCTGAAACTGTTTCCCTAACTGAAAACCATATGTGACATATGTTTTCTAAAACACACATGTCAATTACCGACTTTACTGTCAAAATTGAGAAAAAATTATCGACATAACTGAAAAAAAATGAGTCGACAGAACTGAAAATTGTATTAAATGGTATAAGCTGAAAACCATATGTGAAATATGGTTTTTAAAACACATATGTGAATTACCGACTTTACTGTTAAAGAGTGAGAGCTAGATCTAGGGCTGTCTAATTTTTTGACCGTTAGGAATGAATCGTTAAATCTCTATATATGCTTTGTATTGGGGCCCTCAGGGGAAGGGGGACTTGTATGGTTTTCAATTGAATCCGGTAATTGAAATATGTTTTAAAAACCTTATTTCAAATATGTGGTTTAGAAGTCACATGGTTTTCAGGCTGGGTCATTAACAGTGAAATCAGTTTCAACAACTTATTTTTTTTTTAAATTTTGACAGTGAAATCGGTAATTCACATATGTGTTTTAGAAAACATATGTGAAATATGATTTTCAGGGTAGGTCATTAACAGTAAAGTCGGTAATTCACATATGTGTTTTAAAAAATATATTTCACATATGGTTTTCAGTCTATACCATTGAATACGGTTTTTAGTTCTGTCGACTCAAATTTTTTTTTTCCAGTTATGTCGATATTTTTTTTTCAATTTTGACAATGAAGTCGGTAATTGACAGCGTGGCGGGATTAAAGGTTAATTAAAATCATATTCGAAATCCGGTGATGTGGCTATCTTTTGACTATTTTTAAAATTATTTTTGAAAGATAGCTATTAAAATTTTTTTTTTTTTTAAAATACTAGTTTGAAAAAGAAAACCCATTTTTTGAGTACAACCCCCCTAGTGACGGTTCTCTAGTTGTGGGGAGCCGTCCAATGCACACACCCCGATGTGATGCCGGGCTGGAGTGAGCTCTGCTGCGAGCCTGTGATGCCACATACCCTGTATGATCTCGCAAAGAATCTCATGGCTGAGATTGGTTTACAGCAACAGCTGACGTAAGCATCTTGACAAATCGGCCAATGGGAAGACAAGGATTGCGAGGTAAGCTTTCTCACTAGAAGCGGGAAATAAACACCACGCGTCTCCCCACCTGCTCTATATAAACCCACAGCCCTCGCCCTTGCCCCCCCCTCATCTCACATACCAGGACCGGCGGCGCACTCGTTCTGCTCCAGTTTCCTCCGCCGCCGCCGCCGCCGCAGCAGCGTAAGCTCCGATCCTTAAAACCTAGAAATAAATTCTCCGATCTTCACTTTTCGTTGTTCTCCGAGATCTCCGCCGCTCTCTCGAACCAGCAAGATCGTTGTTGTTGACGATTAGCGAGAGATCTAGGGTTTTACCGCGATCTTGATATTGGGCGTTTTGATGAGCCGGCTGTTTTTATATGAAGAATCTTATTTATTTGTGGACCGATTTGGATCACAGCTCGTTTGTTTCATTGGATTCGATGAACTCGATCCACAATTTCATTTTTGCCCTGGTTAAATCCGCGATTTCATAACGGATAGAATGAGATAAAAATCGCGTGCCCTAGGGTTTCTTCATAAGTGTGAATAATTTCCCCTGTTTTGTATATTAGGATCCGTGTGTGATTAATACTAGGGTTTATGTAAATCCTGGTATTTCCAAATCTTAATATTTTTTTAATTTTTTTTCATGTCGAATGTTATAAAGATGTGGAGTTCTTGTGTGTTGATTGAATTTCTGTATACAGGATCCTGCTTGCGCCTCAGATGTCTTTTGACATCAGAACGGAATACCCATGGTCTCTTTGGTGTGAGTTTTGGTACATATGCCGTAGCAGGTTGTGGTGCTCACACCGCATCCTGTTCCGGCACTGGACTTGATAGATATTAAAAATGGTTTGTGAGCTTTCGGGTTAGGAATTCCCAATCCGGGCTCAGAGTCCGTGATCCCCTCAATACATAAGGATATTTCTGCTAGTACGTGCAGAGCTGTTTTGTTTGTTCGCTGACGATAACGAACTTTGGATCTCAGTTTAGTACTGTAAACAAGAAAGTTCCTTCGATTACGATGGTTCGGCCTTCCCTTCCGCCGGGCTTCCGTTTTCACCCTACTGATGTTGAGTTGGTTTCGTACTACCTGAAGAGGAAGGTCATGGGAAAGCGATTTCGATTTGAGGCTGTTTCAGAGATTGAACTATACAAATTTGCTCCTTGGGATCTTCCAGGTAATCTCTCTCTCTCTCTCTCCTCGTATGCAATTACACACCGCCTTTTACCTACCATAGAGGTTTCAGAATTAGATGAAACTTGGTGGGGATGTTATCTATGGCAAGTTGATCAGCCTCGCCAAAAATCATCAAATTCTATAACCTCTAGGGGCATCAAATATGCTATTCAAATTAACAGTTAAAATGAATGGACAATAAAGATTCTAATATTTGATGCCCTTTGATGCTATAGAATTTGATGATTTTTGGTGATGATGATCAGATTGCCATAGATTGCATCCCGACCATGTTTCATCAAATTCTGAAACCTCTAGGGTAGGTAAAAGACGATGTGTAATTGCATAAGTAACCATTCCATAAGTAAGAGTATATATATCACATACAAATTTCACCCTACTGTGTGTGTGTGTGTGTGTGAAGTGATATTCTCTGTCCTTTTAACTCATGAAGAGTGGCTTTTCTCCATGTCTTGAATATCATTTTTTCTTAAATTATTCCTTAATTTTCTCTTTATATGCTCCTATTTGAGAGAAAATTCATTCTTTTGAAATAGCACCTCCATTGATTTTGAAGGTTCACAACCTTTCTTTGTTGCTCCAGATTACAATCTAATCATAATTGTTTTTTTTTCCCCTCGTGAAACTATTTCAAAGTAACTTATCACCAGTCATTTGAGAGCATAGTTTTTACCCATTAGAAAAATATGCCCCAAAAGCATTTGTAGATATTTATTATGAGGCATGTTCCTTTTTTCTTATACAAATGCCTTTCCATTTCTGGTGCAGACAAATCTTGTTTGAAAAGCAATGATCTTGAGTGGTACTTCTTTTGCCCTCGAGATAGGAAGTACACTAATGGGTCCAGCAGGACTAACCGTGCTACTGATATCGGTTATTGGAAAACAACTGGAAAGGACAGATATATTACTTATAACTCCCGAACTGTGGGGATGAAAAAAACTTTAATTTTCCACATTGGCAAGGCACCACGAGGAGACAGGACTGATTGGGTAATGCATGAATACCGGCTTGAGGACAAGGAATTAGCAAACGCTCTATTCTCACAGGTAATGCTCATTTGCCATTTATCTAAATATCTTGCACATGTGTTGTTTGGGTTATTTGGGTGTAATTGAATACAAATTTGGTTTGTTGGTAACGATCTATGATAAACAAAAGGTTGTTGTCACAAAATGATCTGCATTGTAGCTATGTAGGCCAAGAAGAAAAAAGTTTTTATATGCTGATACAAGATGACTTTGAGAAAGGATGACTTGAGGCTACTCGAATCAATGTATAATTGGAAGGGATTTCAAATCATCGGTTGCAGATTTGTACCCCATAAGTCTGAACAAAGGTATAATTTTCAAGTCAGATTTTATGGGGGTGTTCTGAATCTGAAGGTTATGTCTTTTATGTAGAATCAATGTATTATCCAAAAATTAAAGACTCTTTTTTTGTTTGTAAGAATGTTTACAGCACGTTTTAGTTTTTTCTTCTTCTTAAAAGTGAAATCCTAATAGCTTTAAATTCAAAAAAGCTAGTTTCGATGTTGATTTGAAGGCTAGCAAATTAAAGATACGCAAGTACTTGCAAAGTTTTGAATAGTTAATGGAGGCAACTATGGATTTAAAGGAGATAAAAAATAAACCCTAAAGCGAAAGAAGGTACCTTGGTGAATCGACAGCTGGTGTTTCTCATATCATCACTAAAAGGGGAAGAAATAACATCTGCACTTTCTTGGAGAGAGGGGAAATCTTATAGTTATACTCATGTCAAATTTGTCAAACAGTCATTACACGAGTATTCATAGTAGCATTTTTCCGACCACAAACTCGATCATAATTTGACTGTAACTTTCGTAAACCAAGACACTACTAAACTAGGATGCCTTTAGACACTTAAAAATCCTCATAAAATTATTCCAATATAATTCGTAAACTCGCTTAAAAAATTTGATCCAACAATAGATCTAGAGAACCAATTAGATAAAGATGTAAACCGAAATTATTCTTAGGACTAGTATCTTGATTAAGTCAACTCAAAATTGAACGCAATCTAAAATTTCTGTAGGTCAGAAGTTCTTAGTCCTCTAGGACTTCTCTAAAATTGAACCCAATCAAGTCCTATTGATGGGATCGATGATAAGATGAGCACCAGACGAGGATCTACCAGCATCAACATCGTAGATGATGATCAGAGCTTCAATTTGCTTCAGACGATTCTAGATTCAGATGCCGTTTGTTGGGGTTTTTTTTTATAAAAATATTGGGTTCTTTCATGTAATGGGCTAATATGGGCTTAATGGACTTTTTTGTAAGTGGGGGAGAATGGATTTATAAACGTGCCTACTAATAACTGACTTAAGTCGGTATTACTGAGGGTAGCCCAATGGGACATCGTCCCTCTTATGCTGTGTGCTAGTACTATTCACGGACAGCTATTTCAGCAATGCGTCCTATCTCTCTTTCAACTCTCTTATCTCAAGCTATCTAGTCTCCATATAAAGCCATGTATTAGGGTTTGAAACAAGAAATTATTGATGCTATTTGAAAAATGGAAAAGTTTTTGTTGCGATTGTGGTGATTGCTTGCTTCTAGTGGATCCAAGAATTCTCTAGGGTGCAAACCTTTGATCCGAAATAGTCCGTAGGTATCTTCATCATTTGGTGAGTTTGTTCCATCATCTAATCTTTCTTTTTGATCAATTCTGGATTGTGATTCATTGAAAGCAAATTAAGTAAGAAACGATTGAGAACCATCCATCCTAAACCAAAAACTTCAAAAACCTACACGATTGAAATTCCAAACCTTTCATAACTTTTCTGAAACCAAATTTCTTAGATCCATCCACTAGACCTATACACTCATACACTAGAAGCCCCAATTTCGAAACCTGAATTAACCCCGATTTTTGAGAATTTCCAAATCTGGAAACAGTCCAAATTGGTAAAACCTTAAGCCAACTTTAACCCAAATTCGGACCACGGCCTCTCCTCAACCATATATACCACCATGCAAAATATTCATCTCCATCAGAAAAACTGAACAACCTGAAAAGATGAAAACATCATTTGTTGTCTCAAAAGCTGCACTTGTTGAAACCCTTCCCAAACCTTCCCTTTTACTTTTTCTATCGCGCATCGTTCCGTGCCTCATATATGCATCCGCGTAGAGAACCGTTAGAAGTATCATTATATTAATCTAATCTAAGACACAATTGTGTGGACTTCTCTCGACTAGTATGAAGTACGACACATACTATGTGGGAGTCGTGTTTTAAACTGAAAGTTTATTGGTTATCCAAAGGCTTCATTAGTTCATTACTTTAATTAAAATTATGTTAGTCTTGAACACACCCTAATCATTCATATTAGAAGCATAAGCTTACGACTAGATTTAGGAACCATCATTCCGGCTTGCTTGCGTAGTTGCATATTGGTCTAGGTTGCAACTTTGCATTCTTTTCAAGTCATTAAACCTAGTTTAGTCACCCTATAGTATGTCATCACCTAACTTGATCGAGGCTGCGCTAAGGTTTTCTTAGGCACTGCATGTTTAGGAGTACTATATTTCAGTGATTTCACCGGCATCATTGGATTTTTTTAGTTGTAACAGTGAATTCTAAGTATGTACGTTTTCAATCTATAAGGCCCAATTCATGTACAAAATGTCAACTAATGATGTGCAATTTTAGATAAGGTCCCCGTTTTATGTTAATTGTAGGTGTCAACCCTTGTGATGCACAGATGGGTAATGTACCGTTGTCGATTCTCCATGATCATTGTCATCAGTTATGACAATGATACATGAAGTTTCTACCCAGTAAAAAAAAAATCTATTTTGATGCTCAAAGCTAATTTAATAAGTATTTAAAGCTCTCATCAATTAACAAAGTGAAACCCGGAGTTCTTGCAGAGAGAGATCAATTATGGAAGAGGAGTTAATGGATGACCAATTAAATGAAACAAATTTATTGCGGTGGTATACGTTTAGACGGTAGATAAATGATTAGCTCTTTAAAGGAGCCTCCATGTGTCACAACCAGGAAGTGCTCTGTTTTAGTGTGTGTGTATAATTAGATGCCTAACACAAAAAAAATTGATGCAAATTCTAGCTAAGGACCTAATTTCATCTTTGGTGCGTCAATTCCTACCTTTATAATATCTTTACAAAAAATGAAGCATGAATAATAGGTGTCTCATTGACGATATTCATCTAACATTTACTTTTGAGTACCAAGTTAAACTTACAAGAAAATTGAGATTGAACAATGTGGATTTATGTTTCATTCTTAATGTCTGATAGTATCATAGTACACTCCCTTTGATCAGTGTCCCTTCGATCAGCAAAAACAAGTTACCATTACAACTACATGTTCATGACACAACCTATTGCTTGTCACAACACTAAAAATACTAGTAAATAGATCAATGATCCAAATGAATCGGCCTAGCACTTTTGCTCCTCCCTCGGCAAACAAACCATCTCTAGCATCCCTTGAGTTTGAGAGGGGTTGTTGAGATGTATATATTCTCTTACTACATGTGTGTTTTTCCTTTTATCACAATTGGCGATCTCATCCATGTGTATATCTTTATACTTGCCTTTGGTGCTCTGGTACGTTTGGCTGTCTGCCTTTCACCCCATGGTACTGCCCTTCGGGAATTCTCCCCTGGTAACAGACGTTGCACTTCGCTGTTCTTAACATAATGTTACATACTAACAAATCCGCTGAATCTATGCGCAGTGATCGGCATTTCATGAAATAAGTCGGGTCTAGTGAAACTCTCTCCAAGTGCGTCAACATTTCTGTGTACATCATAATGCGTTTAATTGTATTTGTTTGCTCATCTGTGGCAATCTTTGTTACCATATTTCCTTGCTACTGTTTTGTTATTTTCTTCTATTGCCCCCCTCAATTGGCTTTTAGTGAATAGACTTAATCACTCCCCTTCCCCATTACAGGATGCATATGTGCTTTGCAAAATCTTCCAGAAAAGTGGTCCAGGCCCAAAAAACGGGGAACAATACGGTGCCCCTTTTAAAGAGGAGGACTGGGAAGAAGATGACGATTTTGACAATGCTGTCTCCGTCCCTTTTGCGTCTTCTCCTTCTCCAGAACCATTGAATGTTCGTCACCCTGATACTTCTGAAATTGGTGAGTTATCTTCTATGCCCAATCTCCTGCTGGATGCTGATGGAATCTTTCTAGACCAATTGGAAGAAATTCTCAATAGCTCCCCACTTCACTTGGGGAATGCTAGCGGCGAGGTAGTAAACCTTCTTCTCTTTATTGTTTCAGAAGATTTCATTGCAATTCTTGTGAGCAAATGTATACTCTCTTCAATCTATTAACTCTCTTATTGTGGACACCAGATGTCCGGTTCACTCCTGCAGAAAAATGCGGACGAAATCTCTGCCGCTGATGCGGAAGGAATATACAATGAATTGGAGGACCTCTTGGGTCAGGCGGAACTGAAACCAACCGACAGCATCCATCTCTTTGACAACATTGATAGCCAGTATTCCTTGCTACCTAAGACATCAGAACTCGACGGTGGTCAGTATGTGGAGCTCAATGATCTCTGCTTGGGTGGTGAATGTGATCCTTTTGAGCTCATCGTGCCCAATGATCTGCTCATCCAAGATTCATTTACCCCCTATCCCATCGAAAGTCCGAACTTTTACCTCGCCGCTAATGCTGCCTATATGTCGAGAAATCCTTTTCCAGAAGGCCCTGATTTATTATTCAACAACGAAATTTCATTGATTCCGGAGGTATAACTTTTACTCCCATGCATCACTCGCTCTTACTTTCTATCGCCATTAATCCTTTTTGGTTTTCTATCAGATGGATGCTTTTGGAAGCACGCACCACCCTTGCCCTCTTCTCTGCCACCTGGGCAACGACTGTAGTGTCGATCCGATGCAGGAATTACATGGAGGTAGTCATCCTGCTCCCAGCACCTACACCAATGGTTCTTGAAGCTGATTATGGCTATGACGGTTGAGAAACAGCAGAATATTAATATATGCTCGAACTGCGCTAGTGATGACATCAACCCTACCCACCTAATTCATTTGGAAGTTATCTCATCATTCATGCCGCTTTTGTGGCTAATGCCCGTAGCGGCTCCTACTCCGAGTGCGAAGATTACACTTAGTTCTGATCCGAAGATTCTGTTCCTGGTGGAAGTTAGAAGACCGCAGCGGAATACCAATCTATAGTGTTTAGCGATGGGGGAGGTTCCAACTGGCGATCTCTCGTACAGTGCACCTCCATTTTCTGTCAAGCCCTAGTTCAACCTTCCAGCGTGAATGCATCTGATTGAAGTGGGCTAACTATGGAGCTGCGGTTTCTGCTTTGATTTGCTTTTTTTTTTTTTTTTTAAATCCTGTGGTCGTGGAGCTTTTTGGCGGGTGGTGTAGATTTTAATAATCTTCTGGCTGACGTCATTTAATGTATGTTAACTTAATGATGATGTGCAACTAGAGACAATTTCTAGTTCGACCTGGCCTACCTTGTGTGACAGGTTAGATCTCTTTTGATATAGTTTGAGCACTTTGCAAGGATGTTAAATGTTTATAATTTTCAGCCAAACTTCTCAATAATGATTAAGATATTTTGCCCAAAAAAAAGGGAAAAAAAAGGAGATTTGGTGGTGTTCTTGTTTAGCGAATTCTTGATAAATCATTGTTTAATTATCTATATAACAAGGGACGTCGGTTTTATGCATAAAAGAGCTGATTAGGATAAGTTGATTGGACAAAAATGAACTGAAAAGATATAACCATTCGTTCAAAAATCAACGCACGATCACTTCTTTGTTATACCAACTCATGTAAACTGCACCAAATCCCTAAAATCCCGGCCCATTGAAAATGCATTAAATCTGACCGTTCATCCCGTGATCATTGTTCGCATCAACGACAAACCCGCTTGCTGAAATTTCGGCCGCCCCAAACTATCGGGTCGATCTCGAGGAATTCGTTCAAACAGAGATACGTGTGATTGATCGATTATAGGAGGAGAGGGAGTTTGTCGCGTCGAAGGCGCCAGTGTTATCGTCGAAAGTGTTGTTGCCGAAGGCATTCAGATGTGTTGCCGTCGAAGGTGGCCCGCTGTATTGCCGACAGGTGTGTTGCTGTCGAAGGCGGCCAGCTGCAGTGCCGATAGGCACGGGCATGCACTAGTTATATAACATGTTAATGTTGTTCGGGTTATTTACAACCTTAACATCCTCAAAATAAACAACCTATCCATCCGATTTAATCATACAGATCAAGCACATCATGATCCTCATATCCCTCAAGTTGTTCGATCTAGTCGATCCAAGAATTCTCTCTCTCTCTCTCTCTCTCTCTCTCTCTCTAACCGCATCCTACATGGCTCACCTAAATCTCTCTTTCTCAAACCGCATCATCCCCACTGTCTCCACTCCCATATGATTTTCTCTCTCTTTGTTTCTTTTTCTTCTATGTGTTTGACTGTACAATGGAACCAGCCTATGGGTGGGGGTGGGGGTGGGGGAGTCGTGCTGAAGGCGCCCGTTTTGTGCCAACAGGCACAAGCATTCACTAATATTTGATGTAAGAGGGTTTGTTTTGGAAGTAATAAGCCCATTGACAACTCTTTATCCGCAAATAATTTTGAGAGGATCACTGTTGCTTTGGGTATTTGGTAGTGGTATTGATCCTCGTGGGTGCTAACCCGTATTTGATACCTGCTCCCCGATCTGTGGTGCTCCTGAATTCATTTGTGCCAAGTGGGCCCTTCCTTGATCTGTGTGGCACTCATGCTTGCTGGTGTGGCAAATTTGTGTGGGCCAGATGGGCCCTTTGTCACTTATGGGTCTGACTTAGGGACCCATAATAAGACGTTGTGATTAGATGCCAAAACAAGAAAAAAATCACCGAACATAACTGCAAAAGCAAAGTATAAATTTTAACCTCAAGAATATATATATATATATATATATATATATATATATATATATATATATATATATATATATATATATATATATATATATATATATATATATATATATATATATATATATATATATATATATATATATATATATATATATATATATATATGGGGGCTGTTACGTTGAGCTGTGAGCTGCGGTGGGTGAAAATGAGCTGCGGGTATTTTGAGCCCCCTAGAAGTTTTGGAATTTGATGAAATTTGGTGAGGGTGTTGTCTAGGGTAAGATGATCATCCTCACCAATTTTTATCAAATTCTAAAACTTCTAGGGGCGTCAAATGATCAAAGCAAAATCTGCAGATTTTAACGATGACTACTGACGACAAATTTTGTTTCGACCATTTGACCCCCATAGAAGTTTTGGAATTTGATTAAAATTGGTGAGGATGATCATCTTACCCTTAACAGCACCCTCACCAAATTTCATCAAATTCCAAAACATCTAATAGGTTCAAAATACCCGCAGCTCACTTTCTAAAACTGCAGCTTACAGCTCACTGTAACATTCCTCATATATATATATATATTATTGCGGAAAAAACTCATTAAGGGAGACAGAGCAAAACAAATGCATTTCTTTTAATGTTATTCGATCACAATTAACCACACATCACGTTTGAGCTTTTGGTCATGTTTGATCATTTGCCATGCTTGACGCTTCTATTCAGCGACCATTTACGCCACCACTATTATACTACAGCTCGTGCTCTGCGTCCGACGGCTCCTGCGTTCATCACCGGAATCACTGTTCGTCAACAGTGCTCAGCATTAAGCATTTCCATTGCTAGTTGTAGTTGTTCCCATTGCGACAGTGTCGCCTCCTGTCGTCCGTCAACAACCAATCGACACCAATAGGTGCCGTCTTCGGTCACCCGTCCAGCAGTTGCCTGGTGTTAACCTTCTTGCCTCGCCTCCGATTGCCGAAGGGTGGGTCCCCTTCGGTCCTCGTCGCACCCCGAGGGGTGATGCCTCCTAACCTCCACGAGGTCTCGTTCTTCCCGACGGCTCCTAAAGGGTTTCCCCTTCGTTGCCCTACTCGACATCTACGTACTGGATAATTAGATCCGAGGACTCCCACCTCCTTAAATAAAGACTCCACCGGGTTGCTAGACTTGCACTTCAAGTAATCAGTTACTTTGCTTGTGTGCCAAGTAATCGGGAGTGGTGGTCCATCTTATAGGCTCTGACGGACCGAACTCATGGGTTGGATCCCCAACACCTACACACCTATAGGCAAGTATTCTAACAACTTGTTTGGTTCCATGCAGCTGGCACTACACAGTATAGTGGGGACATAATGTACAATTGTAACATGCAATGCTACATATTTCAACTATACGTACGATTTTGTATAGACAGGAGTTGTAACTGTTTTAGTTTTCAAAAACTACAGCGAACCAAACAGCCAACCGTGTGTAATATATATTTAAACCCCCGCGTTCCAACTACAGCGCAACCAAACAGACAGTAATTTCGTAAAATACTGACGTGGCAACTGATAGCAGCCGTCCCTTACACCCAGGGTACCCAGCACCCACCTGTGAATCGAACTCAGTCTCTACTTTCAAGTAAAGAGATGGCTGTGATGCAATCTCAAGGTCAAAAAGGTCAAGACGGGAGAACCTGTCAAAAGGTCACAAGAAGTTATGAGGGCCACCCAATCTTACATTCCCAGCTGTGTAGTCCCCCACACTTCTCTCCTACTTTTGTGGGGTTTATGGTTCGTTCCACGCTGTCACAATCTCTGGACGCCCCGCTCAAAGTGAGAGAAACCCTAAACGAAAGGGGAAGAGAGAGAGAGAGAGAGAGAGAGAGAAAGAGAGAGAGAGAGAGAGAGAGAGAGAGGGACGGATGGATATCACGTACCCATCTTTCTTCTCCTGTTCTTCCTCTTTCCCTTGAGGCAATGTGAGATGAATGAATCCATTCCCTCCGTTAGCTCGATCTCATTTTCATGTTAGGTCAAACCGATAAGCTCTGAGTCTTCTTGCATGGTGAACTCCTCGTCCTATTTCATTTCAGGATGCCAACTTTGTGGGTCTTCCATCGCCGATCATCATCGACGTTTCTCGATCATCGGCATCGATAGAGACGACGATCAAACCCTAGAGAAGAACCGAGGAGGAGGTGAAGGATGGGTCCGAGCAAGATCCGGAAGGCGCTTGGGGCCGTCAAGGACCAGACGAGCATTGGGCTGGCCAAGGTCACCAACAGTACGACCGCGTCGGAGCTGGACGTGGCGATCGTGAAGGCGACGCGGCACAACGAGTACCCAGCGGAGGAGAAGCACATCCGGGAGATCCTCAGCCTGACCTGCTACTCCCGGGCCTACATCAGCGCCTGCGTCGCCACCCTCTCGCGGCGGCTCGCCAAGACCCGGAGCTGGACCGTGGCCCTGAAGACCCTCATCCTCGTCCACCGCCTACTCTCCGAGGGCGACGCCGCGTACGAGAAGGAGATCTTCTTCGCCACCCGCCGCGGCACCCGCATGCTCAACATGTCCGACTTCCGGGACACCTCCCGCTCCGACGCCTGGGACTTCTCCGCCTTCGTCCGAACCTTCGGCCTCTACCTCGACGAGCGCCTCGACTATCGCATGCACGGGCGCCGTGCCCGCCACCAGCGGAGCCAGAGCGCTTACGACGAGGACGAAGAGGAGGCCACTGCCGCAGCCGCAGCGGCTGCCTCTCAGGCTACCCCGGTCAGGGAGATGAACACGGACCGGCTCTTCATCAGGACCAAGCACTTGCAGCAGCTCCTGGAGCGATTCCTTGCGTGCCGGCCTACAGGCAGGCCTCTCTCTCTCTCTCTCTCTCTCTCTGTGTATCCAACGGATCATGGTTGCTAAGCCTGGGCAAACCATCAACCGAACCTGACCTAACTCAGTTAGGATCGAGGTCTTGGGTTGGAAACGATCCAACCTGATTCCGAGCAGTTTGAAGGGGTAGTTTAAGTTTCACCGATAACATATAATCCTACATATGGATTTCACCTGACTAATTAGATTTCACTCATGCTCTTAGCCACCCGACCCCATTGATACTTTGATAGAGGCCACGGTTCAAAGCCGGCCAATTAATTAACCACAAAAAGGAAAGTTCGATTTTTTTTCTTGTCGAATTTAAAATGTTTTTTTGCCTCAGGAGCATCATATTATTTATTAGTCCCATGGCATAAGACAAACAAGTGATTCGATCATGAGACAGAAGTGAAAAAACGGAGGGTTAACTGCAAACAACCAAGGTCACGGCCTCAGTTTGAGAGATTGGTTAAAGCCAAAATTAAATCACAGCCCTTTTTTTTGCATGTTGGTTGTGAGTGGGATTCAGGAACGAGGTCGGGTGTAACGGACGGCTGTGATTCAGTACTGGCTCTAACCTAATTCTTGAACTGACGTACCGTCCTAACCTCGGAGGATCTGGTTACCGGGCATGGAACTTGATTTTGGGCTCCGGTTATACATGGATGACCAATGACCATCACCTCTTCGCTCCCTTCGTTTCAGGCGCGGCAAAGAACAACCGGATAGTGGCGGTGGCGCTGTACCCGCTGGTGAAGGAGAGCTACCAGCTCTACTTCGACCTCCAAGAGATCATGAGCATCTTCATCGACCGCTTCATGGAGCTCGACGTCCCCGACTGCGTCCGGGTCTACGACGTCTTCACCCGCCTCGCCAAGCAGTTCGAGGAGCTCGACATCTTCTACGGCTGGTGCAAGACCGCCGGCATCTCCCGCCCCTCGGAGTTCCCCGACGTCGAGCGCATCATCCCCAAGAAGCTCGAGGTCATGGACGACTTCATCCGGGACAAGTCCGCCCTCACCCACACCCGCAAGGTCAAGTGCACCGAGCCCCCCGACGAGCCGGAGGTCGCCGATTACGAGATGAACGGCATCAGGGCGCTTCCGGCGCCGGAGAGCGCTGGCGAGGCCGCGGTTTATCCGGAAGAGGAGGAGGTCAAGGAGACCAGCGCCGGCGCTAGAGCCGATGAAGGTGGAGCCCATCAAGAAGTGGACTTGTTGAACATGAGGGCGGAGCCGGTGACCGGAGAAGAGCAAGGGGAGAAGCTGGCGCTGGCTCTATTCGAAGGGGGACCGGCTCAGCCGGCGGCTCCGGCATGGGAGGCGTTCGCGGAGGAGTCGGCGCCGGACTGGGAGTCTGCGTTGGTCCAGTCGGCGAGCAACCTTTCCGTCCAGAAGGCGGCGCTCGGAGGAGGTTTGGACATGACGCTGCTCGACGGCATGTATAGCCAGGCGCGGCCTGCCAGCGGCCAGGGCTTCGTCGGTAGCGGAAGCGCGAGCAGTGTGGCGATCCCATCTTCGGCTGCTACTCCGGCGATGCTCGCCCTGCCGGCTCCGCCAGTTGCCGGCGCAGCGGAGGCGGCTGATCCGTTCACGGCTTCTCTGGTGGTGCCTCCGCCGGCGTACGTGCAGATGTCGGAGATGGAGAAGAAGCAGCAGATGCTGGTGCAGGAGCAGATGATGTGGCAGCAGTACGCGAGGGACGGGATGCAGGGGCAGCCCGGGATGGCCAAGCTACACAACGGCCCTTACTCCATGGGCGGGTACAACCAGATGTTTTGAATTTCGAAATGGATTCATCCCTGATCGACAATTCTTGACCGTTGGATCAACAAGAGACGGTTTGGGTATTTATGTTAGAGTTTGTTTGATTGCTACGATTATGGAATGGGTGTTGCTTTTTTTTTTTTAAATTTCTTTTCAAGTGGGTTCTATTCGTGGCGCCATGTGTCCAAAGAAAATCAACAATTATAGGAACCAAAATCTTGATTTGAAAAGATAGAGGAACTCTTTCAATGGACCTCCACCTCTTCAAGTTGCTGCCACAACTGCTGGCCGGCCAAGATGATAGGTCCTAATGCCACTGATCGAAACTTCTTCAGGACCAGAGCATCGCGAGCTTGAAGAGAGCATCTGTCATGACGATCACCTTCCTATATCCCCGCCTGGCCAACTCCTCAAAAAACACTCAAAATGCCCATGACTCCGCAAGAAGGAGGGAGTTCACCTGACAAACAAATGAACAACAACCACTAGCTCGTCCAATTTCGAAGTCAGGATCCACACCCCGCTAGCCACTTCTCTGTCCGACCGAAAAGCTCCATCTGCCCAAACCAAAAACTCGGTCGAGGGGTATCAAACCAGTCTACCTCGTTGCACAACCTTGGCTTGAAAATACCACTGCAACTCTGTGAGTCCCTTGCGAACAGTTGTCTCAGGGCTGTAGCCAGTGTTACGAAACAGAGGTCCCTTGAATTGTCTGTAAAAGTCGGCGCGCGAAAACGTAAAACCTATATTTCGGACAAGAGTGTGGGTAGCAATTAGGTGTGCTACCACATTTACTTTGTGGAACACTTGTTGAGACTAAACGAAGGTGAACATCTTAAACAATCTCCTGCACTTCACAATATCATGCCTTGTGGATACGCCATGGTAGGCTCCTCGTCCAACAAGAGTCTAATCACTTTGAGGTTGTCGCCCTCAAGGATTAAGTTGTTAGTTTTGACTTCAATCAATAACATAATATAAGCCTTCTACCATAAATTGGGCTTCAACTTCTAATGATGAGCAAAATAAAAAACTGGATTGCCCCCAACAATTGATAGTGTCTCCCACTTCATCTCTAATAATGGCTCCACAGGCCGACCGATCCACTTCCACAGTAGCATGCATCCATGTTAAGCCTTAGGATTTCCCTAGGAGGCTTTGACGACAGCTTATCTCGAGCATTAACTGTTTGCAAAAGTTGGTTTTGATTTATGAGAATGAAAAACCGGTTTTGAGTTTAGTCCCATTTTACCCGGGGTGGAACTATTAATGCATATTTAATAGAACTCCCACCATAGACCTTTGTAGTTTCTCAAGAGCCATGGCCTAGACCACCACACGTGCTCGCATCGAGCCGGGCCAACCGAGTCGAACTCAGGCCGAGTTGAGGTCGTGGCTCACGAACAACGTGGCCACAAATGGGCTTCCGGGCTTTTGGGTTCTTTTTGGGCTTGAACCTTTTTTTATTTCCCTGCATTTATCTCTCACATGCAAAGCGTAAAGGACAACCGTTATATGCAAAGAGCAGCCATCTCTTGTAACGTTTGCCATCATTGTGAGTCAAAGGGTGTCCAAGGATACCTCTTTATACACACACAAAAAATTGATCTCCTCTCGCTCATTCTGTTCTGCTGCACGTATGGAGTACTATACTGAGATTCCTGCTGGTGGTCCCTGTCCTTGTGCTGGAGCGAGGAGCCTGTTTGTCGTTGTACCCTGGGAGCTTCCGTCGATAGGTCGAAGCACACGTTGTCGGCGATGAATCAAACTTTCAGGGCATCATGTCCTTTCATGAGCCTCAATGCTTTCTTCAATCCAATAAATTCCATTCACCATCTATCATCTCCTCTTCATTGCCATATCTGTAGAAGAATATATCTTAGGATTTCTACTCCTTAGTTAGTTTGTATGTTTCCTCACTGCATGCTAAACTAAACCTATTTCACCTTTTGCTAGATTGCTTTTACTATCAACCTTGATATTTTTCAATATTAACCCCATCTCTAGCAACTTGCAAAGTAGCTATCTTTACCATGTCATGGTGTTGCTACTATTTGAACCCAAAACTTACCAGGGAGCCCAATTTAACAAAAAATAAATAAATTTCGGATGTATCCCCATAGTTCTATTGATAAGGGCACCACCACCTCCTTCGCCACTGTCGCTACAATAACCTATCACCATGCACCTTTGCCGCCATTGGCATGCAACCTCCACCTTGCCACCTCCGCCGCATCTTCTTCCTCCTTCAGCTTCCACCATCTTCTATGTTGAAACCCTAATTAATCCACCTTGGACTCGTGTAACACTGTTGGCTGTAGCCACAACATGAGTACGTGTTAGGATTTCAATGATTAGGGAGAGAGGAAGAAATTCGCCTACGACTTGTGTCGATGGATACTCGTCGTCGAAAATGCGATATGTAGCCACACCCTAGTGTTAGGGTGCCTTACCAAAATGGGCTCGCTAGTAAATATGAAATCGGGCTTCTGTGTCCATATGAAATTGGGGGCCCTATTAATTTGTGGGTGCAAATAGCAACAACCTAGCCTTATAGAAAATGCTTTGTGATCATCCGTTTTCCATCCGAATCCTAACATGGAATCACAGAAGCCCTTAGGGAGCAAAGGATCCGACAATCTAGATCTGAAGCGTGCCACAACTCACAAGGGATCAAGGTTGGAGTTTCCTGAGATCACACGACTTGCAGAGAAGATAATCATGAGAACACGGACAATCAAGAACTAGGATATTTTTACTAACAGATATTACAATAAGTAGGCAGCTGGTCACCCACCGCTTGTCGAACCCCCACACCTGTACCCTCTCCGGCAGGGGTGGGGGGTGGGGTTCCGGCCGGGTGGACGATGGCCGGCCGTAGAAGGCTTTTCTGTTGTGAACTCCAACTCTCTACATCATCCCATCAAGAACAGACCAGGCAACTGGCTCATTGTCTCTGTCACCGATTAAGAGCACAAGCAGACCCATCAGATTTCCGAATAAAGGATCTCTCAGCTCCTAGTGCACGCAAAAGAGATCGCGGTTGCTGTCATGCCCTCCTGTTTGCCGCTGCCTGGAGCTTCGATATTAAATGTAACCACGAGCTGTACGTCAAAGGTGATGAGATCGAGGGCCACAAGCACAGCCTATGGCCGGCCCGGCATTGGAGACCTTGCTCCCATGGCAGATGCATGCCTTCCAATTCCAACCATTCATTCAATTCCTGGATTCCTATTTCCTACCCAACACGGCGCCGAGTTATTTCTTTGATGGTACACCCTTCTTTTGTTTTTGAACTATGCTCCATCTGCATTTAACCCCCTCTGTCAACTTTTATCCCGAAAATATCTGTCCAAGTAAGCATAAGTTAAATAAATTTTAGTCTTATTGGAAATTGATAAGGATATTTTCGGGTAAAAAGTTAACGGAGGGGGACTTATTGCAGATGGAGCATAGTTCATGGATCAAGTTGTTCGGGGAAAAAAAATTTAAGGGATTACTATAAAATACGGTGTATATAGAGTTCAGGGGAGGTTTTGTAATTTGCCCTTTGTTTTTTTCTCTGGACTTTCATGTTGAGCTGAACCACCGCCCAACAACAACGACCCCTCCGCGGAGATATCAGATATGATGTGGACGCCCGATCCATATATATGCATGCATGTATGTATAGCAGTCACAAGGGAATTGGTGAGCCCTTGTTTGTGGGGCCTTATTTGCCGTTGAGGCTCCACCCACCTATCTATACACACACAAAACAAAACAAAACAAAACAAATAAACAACTGTGATAGAGTTGTCATGCCAAATGTTATGCCATCTTCTTAGATTTTATTTTTTTCAAAAAAATCACGGTAATGAATATATGCACGGGCATGCCAGAGATAAACGATGGTTACTGGACCAATTTGCAGTATCAACAGAAGATATCATTGGTTTAATTAGTCGGGTCGATCAATTAGAATTTGGATCTGACTAGGTTTGCTTGAGCATTCTGATTGGCGCGATAGCTATAGCAAAGGAAAATATAGGGGTTGAAATGCGAGGAAACCGTGGTTTTTATAACACTCCGCCATCCTTTCCTCCTCCTTCCTCTTGTTCTCCATGGAAATGTGTCAGTTGCTGCTTGCCGACATTAATTTTTTTTGATTTTAAGGGGGTGCCTACCTAGTCAAACATTATTTCCGCTACCTTATTTATTGCACGATTCAACTACCAAGATAATTCAGCTTTGAGGAAATCCACCCACAATACCAAATGAATTGGATTAGTCACAACCTATTAGCCAAAATCATAGATGCCTAGATACCCTCATGCCCTAAAGCCCGGATCGTAAGTAGAGGTCCACCAGAGGATATATAAAGCCATCATCTCCCAGCCCCCTAGCCGACATGGGACTAACTCAATAATAATTTCATGGTAAAAGTGAAGGGTGGTGGGTGGGAGGTTCGAGTCGGGCTGGCAATTCCGGACCTGACATGAAGTTAGCGGGTCTGGGTTAAACGGGTTCGGGTCATAAACGGGTTGACACGGTAGACCCGTTTATAAATGGGTCAGGTCCAGATTTAGGGTCTGGACATGGTAGATCCATTTAAAATTCAATGGGTCATGTCGGGATGGGTCTACCCGCAATCCGATACCGTAGTATGTAGTACTAGCAGGTCATATCAGGTCGTTCGGGTCGTGTCGGATTGGATCGGATCGGGTCAACTAAATAGACCCGTGTGGTAAACGGGTCTAACGGGTCTACCGTTTATAACCGGGTTGGGTACGGGTTTAGTGTCTAGACACAATTAGTTAAACGGGTCATGTCCGGGTCTAGGGGTTTTGAACACGACCCGAAACAAGACATGACACGAGCCGATCCGACGCGGCAGAGGGGCCCCACATTCACTATTGCATTTGGTACTGTTCTATGAATCAGTAGTGATGATTGAAGAGAGAGATGGCTCGCTATAGGCCACACCAGAAGAGGCTCGGTGGCCTCATTGAATAGGAGGAGGTGGGGTGGGTCGGCCGGGGAGACGCAGTTGCCATCGTTCCCTACATCCGACGGCTCAATGGAAGCATGCATGCCGTCCGACAAAGGGCATGAAGAGATTTGTTCTCTTCTGCTCAGTAGATAGATACTTCTAATCCACACGTGTGCCATACTTTACAATCACACGTGTGGATGTACAATGCAACGAAGGAGACGCAATCGGTCCGCCGCGTGGTTCACTACAGCCCTCTGCTCTCTTAAAGGCCGCAGGCCCTACAGGTATGAGGAGAGATTGAACATCGAACATGGAACAACTGTCATTGTCAAGGAGCTATACAACTGTAGAATCCTCTTGTATGGATTTCATCGGTGGCGGCTCCAGAAATTTTTATCAGTGGGGTCAAAAGTTATATTAACTCACCCATATGTAGCGCGCCTATGGACTTCTTCACGGCATGTGCTTTCAGTTGTGGAAGGGTTGGCTCGAGTTGGGTCATACGATGAGTCCGATCGAGTTTTGGTTGGGTATAAGTCAGACCTAGTTCCAGGTTCTAGACGGGTGTCGTGACTCCTGAGAGCGATGAAATTATCGGATTGTTACTCTTTATGTACAGTGTTGTGAGATAGAATTGGCATGGTTTCGCATGGTTAATGTTATTTTTGTCGTAAAAAAAAAAAAATTGTGATCCAATGTGCAGAAATCTATTGAACAAATAGTTTTTTTTTTACCGGATTGTTACTCTTCTATGTACAAGCTAGGCACAGTTAATAAATTTTTTTGGTCTCAAAAACGACCATATTATGATTATATGTATATAAATGTTATTTATAAAAAACTACAAGAAATCTACATTTAATACATGTTGCCATATCATATTGTTACTTTTTGTTTCCAGATTGTTACTTTTTACCGATCGCTACTTTTAGCTACTGGATTGTTACTCTTTATATATATAAGGATAAAAGTCATTTTTTTTTAAAAAAAATTGTTATTAATTACACACGATATAAGGATCTCACTCTAATCGAAGTCTAACCACATGGACTTAACATTAACTACAAACTTTACTTATCCTTAACGTTAAACGAATTTTTTTTTAAGAACCTAACACCAATTATTCGATACAAAGGACAAATCTGAAACTAGGGGGCCATATGAATTTTTTTCTGACTACTTTCTTGGGTTTGATCAAAATGGTTGGGTTAGGTTTGTATGAGTATGGTTCAGGTGGGGTCAGAATCTAAGAAAAAAATTTATTTACACCCCACGAATTACTGAACATACTTTGCTTTAATGTTTACTTCTCCCTCTTTTTCCTTTTTTTTTGATAAGTACCCTCACTTCTTCATAACCCACCTGCCTCCCCTCATACCTCATCTCATGTCCCATTGTATATACCGCACCCCCTTCATTAATTCCTTTCTTGTTGTCTAAATCCACTCTGGAACACTCGTCGGAATCCACTCCACTCTCTCCTCCCACCTCGCCGGAACACCCTCCACCATCTCCTCTAACCTCGCCTGCACCATGTCCCTCCCTTCCCATCTCCTTCCTCTACTTCCCTCTCCTACCCCATCGTTGGAACCTCCACTACCTCATTATTCCATATTACATGACCGAACATACTGAATAATGTTTGACTGGATCTTGTTGTTCGACAGTCTTCAATCAAATGAAGTGCAGAATATTCAGCAGGCTCTTGTCGACCATACTGAAGAAAATTCGGTAGGAACAGGGCGAATGTTATTGGATATGTTCGATCATATAATACTGAGTTGTGAGGTGGTGCATGGCAATGGGGAAGGAGGGCAGAGATGCAGGGAGGGGAAGGGAGGCAGTTGAAGCTCCGACGATGCGGGACGGAGGAAGGGAAGAGGAAGGCATTGGATGCTCCGAGGGTGGGTAAGGAGGAGGGGAATATGATGCAAGGGGGAGTGGCGGAGTAGCTTTTGGGAGGTGGAAGGAGATGGTGGAGGGGGTTCCTGAGTGTGTGTCGGTGGCAGGGAAGGAGGGCGATAAAAGGGGTGGGGTATGTAGTAGGGTATAGGGAGAGAAAGGAGAACGAGAGGGAAGGCCAAATGGAATATGAGGTCCAGTTGCATGATGATCAAAGTTTGTTAAGAGAACCATTATTTTTTTAAAAAAATAAAATAATTGTCACCATAATAACATTTCATCCCTTCATGCGAGTGAGGTGGAATTGTGTGAATCCAAACGCACTGAATATCAAAGCTAAGCACACTTTGGTACAAATACTCTTGCATCTGCTTTCGAAGTGAATCCCAAGTAGTGGAATTTGATTTCTTCTATGTTTTGGAAGGCAATTACATCTGCCCTAGAAAGGATTTGATTTTTGCAAGTTATTTATTTTCCTTCAATTAATGGGTCAAAAGTTCAACCTAAATTATTCCATTTTAGCAGGTGGATTCACTTCCGTTGTCATTTATATCCTGTGTTCTTTTGCATTTTCACTCGCTAAAGGATACGGAAATGAAACTGATTGATTTTTTTTTTTGAGAAATCCCTCTTGTGTGTGTGTGTTGGGGGGGAGGGGGGATTGGTATGGACCCCTACCCGTTTACTGGAATAAAAAGATAATTACAATAAGTCAAATGCAGTGGAAAAAAAAGGAATACAACTGGTTACAAGCCACAAATTTTAAAACCTTCTCTTTCCAATTGTCCGGGAGCGCTGTAGCCTAAAATTTCACCACGTTCTTGATTTTATTCACCTCAACGTCAACCGGGCAATGCTTCTTCTTGAATACTGAGCATTACGCTCTTTCGATATACACCAGCAAGTTACCATGTTGAAGATGTTCCATGTTTTTTGCAAATCTGCCGAGACTCGACTCTTCCGCCAAGAACTCCATAGAGCTAGGAGACCGATTGGGTGTGAGGATATACTGAAATTTAGCATGACTTAAGCTTCAATTACTTTCATTTCCACAATTTATATTTCATATATTATTTTGGGAGGAAGGAAAATTAAGTGAGAAAATGGAAGGAAAGAAATTAAATAATAGCCCTAGCCATAGGTTCGTCCCTCATCCCTTTCTGATTTTTTCGTTGTAAGGAAATGTCGTTTCCTCCCATTTTGCTCAGACTTCGTAGCCACCCAAAATGAGGACATGACATCCTTAGGTGGATTCGTTTCCACCCTATTATGATACAAAAGAATAGCGGAGAGCAGTGGATTTCGACTGCTCAGCTCATTTTTGCAGCCCATTTCCTTACAAAAGAGGGCTGAGTGAAATGTAGATACCCTCTTACCCCAAAACCCAGATCGTAAGGGAAGGTCCACCATAGGGTTATATAAGCACATCATCGCCTAGCCCCCAGCCGATGTGCAACTAAACCCAACATGAACATCCATTACCAACAAATAAAGTACACTCAATGGTTCAACACATGCAAAGAACTTTTATCAATGTTCCATAGGAAACTCACATCATCGAAGGACATCAAATCCAATGGCCTGGATTTATTCATCAAGTTGCATGAAAATGATGTACTCGATCAGATTCACTAAAAGATCTAGCAATTCAAACCTAAATTGAGAGTCTCATGCATAATAATACTTTTATGAAATATCAATAACTTTTAGTTTAAATCAATTCCAAAAGATCAATTCAATGTTGCATCATTGCACCCTTTAAATACAGCAAGAAACGTCTCATTGTGCAACCCATAATGCATACCTCGGGAATTTGAGAATTCTATTGAACACATTATGTGCATGTCACGAACCCTGACCCTTGGATACCCATCTTACCACAAAACCGACATATAAGGGGAGGTCCAAGACAGGTATATAAGCGAACCATCATCTACTCCCATTATTGATGTATGTGGGACTAACACTTGCTCAACGGTGCATATTGCACAAGCAATATGAAAGTGCCAAGCTGGAGCTAATGTCAATGGGCCAATCATATATAACCGTTGTTTTATCTGCCGATTGGGGCTAAGTGTGGTGCACCGGTTAAGTATGGGTGCAACAGACAGTTATGACGTGAGGTGCAGACGGTGAGGCAGAGAAAGGGGACAGATGATTTGGGTTTCATTGAAACAGATGTGTCGAAGTTCAGAAGGCAAAAAATGCAATAAAACACAGAATAAGTTAAAGAAGAAAACCTCTGCAGAATAAGTTGAGTGTACGAAAGATATAGAAGAAACAATTCATATCACAAAAGGTTCGGGAACACAATTGCTTCACACATTTCCTGCCGACAATTGTCGCGATCGTAAGACCCGTTAATAAAGAGGACTCGATCCTACAATCACATGATCTATCATTGGCGGCGCCCCGACATCGCCATCATAGTGGACAAGACAATGGCGCCCGGGTTCGGATTCGTGACCGAACAGAGGGTTTACGCACTGGGGTTTGTAGGAGTTTAGTTCCACATCGGCTAGCATGTAGGGCAGTGTTGTCTTCATATACCCTATGTGGACCTCCCCTTAGGACTCAGGTTTTGGCGTGTTAGGGTATTTAACATTGTATTAGAACAAGTTTGATCTATGCACGTTAAGACGAGTGGGAGTCTACCCACGTGACAAGGACCAGACGAAACCAGTTTGCATGTGAGGGGGAATGTTGGAGTTTAGTTCCACATCGGCTAGTGAGCTGGTTAGTGATGTCTTCATATACCCTATGTGGACCTCCCCTGATGACACAGGTTTTGGGGTGTGAGGGTATCTAACAGGCTTGTCTCCATTACTGGGTGCCAAAGATCAATTTTCAACTGGATTCGTACCGATGCAATGGTACCAGTTGAAAATTAAAGTTTTCAATCTGCACCATTAAATCCTGATCCTGCGGGGAGCAAGGAATAAAGGGGAATTATAGGCTCCCAGCAGGAATAAAGACAGAGTAGAACCCCACCAAATTTGCTAACAATTGGGGACCAGCCAAGAGTTCTGAATGAGGGGAAGAATACAGTGACTGTACAACAAAACATATGCTTACCTCCAAAACAAAGGACAAAAAAAAAACTCATAGAGTCCCCCCCCCCCCCCCCCCCCCCCCCCGCGCACAACTAGGCCAAACCGCAGGTATCGTCTCCCAGTACGCACCACCACCTCCTCTCCTCTCTTGGCCCAAACAAACTGACGACACCCCGACATTGCCAAATCGCGAACACGGAAGCCTCCAATAGAAATCTTGACACTCATGGTCTCGTGCGCATTTCTGGATGGATTAGTATGAGCTCGAAGTTAGTCCATTACCTGAAAGGTATCGGGACACCCGCTGCCGCCGACGTCAAAAAGAAAAAGGGGGACATAGTGCCCAGTCCTCCACATGTGAATCATTTTAGCACTATGGACACTCAACACATTGTTTGAGCTGGGGTCCCTTCGCAAAAAACGAAACGGCCTCAACTATATTTAACCGTCTCACTGTTTTAAAAGTCCATCTATACCCATCAGATTTCACTCAAATTACAAACCCTACCATTAATTGTAATACAAACGTACATAACCACTGTAGCAAAAATTACTATTTATTTTTAAAAATTTAATATTTGCTACAGTGAAATCACTATAGCCAAAAAGTTTATAGAAAAGCTCTATATAAATTTTTTAAATTTTTTACTATAGTGATTTTACTATAGCAAATGTTACTCTTTATACCAAAATATTACTCTTTATAAAGAGTAGCATTTTTGTAATAAAGAGTAACATTTGCTACAGTGAAATCACGATAGTATTTTTTTTTTTTTTTGATAAATCTCGTTTAAAACATAGACAATAGCTACAGTTTAATCACTATAGCAAATGTTACTCTTTAATAATGAATGTTACTCTTTATAAAGAGTAACATTTCGGTATTAAAGAGTACCATTTGTTACAACGAATTCATTGTAGCAAAAAAAAAAGGAGATTTTATTTTTTTAAAAAAAATGTTAAAATTTGCTACAGTAAAATCTCTGTTGCAATTTTTTTGAACTATGAATGTAATTCTGCATATGAAGAAGGATAAAGAAGGAATGATACTTTTATTATTTCAAAAGTTTGTTAGATGTAATAAACTCAGATCGTGATGTATGTACCCCACATGCCTTTATGAGTGATCTTACAAATAATAAAATTTGTATCATAGGGACCGCAACTAAAAACATCTGTTTCGGTGTCCCTACACTAAAACGATTTGTTTATCAAGGACCTATGGCACATTACTCCCTCAAAAAAAATATTTTTGTGGGTTTATTGGCTTGATTTTGGATGCAATCAAGCATAGTAGAAACTTATTGGCCGGCCGACAGTTCAGCATGTCTAAACTGACTGATCGGTCCATGGTACTGAAAACAGAGCCCACTGGAAGACCGATTGACTCTTCAACAAATCGATCGGAATTACTCGTAACGGAATTATCCGTGGTCAAGCCAAACCAATCGATCAGCTTGACTTTTCAAGGAATTCTAATTGTTATGAGTTTGAGATTTTTTCCTACTATATAAAGAAAAGGTCTAGGTATTTTATATGAGAGAGAAAAACATTAAACTCGGGGAGCGATTGTGGAGGGTTCCATAATGGTTTGTGGAACCCTAATTGTACTCTCTTTGATTTGATAGTGGATCTCTTCTGCTGCCATTGGTGTCCGTAGGTCAAAGGTCAAACCATCTAAAATCCCTATATCATCTTACGTGGTCTGCTTACTTCTCTTTTGTATTTGATTTGTTTTCTTAAATCTTTCGAGATTTTGGTTTTACATCAAATCTATAGTTTTTATTGGTTCGTTGGGCTTCCGTGCACAACACAAAGTCCATCTGAGGCCTAACTCGTAAAACTCAAAGTATCGACTTGAAAGGAGTCGATTACCATATGTCTTATCAACAGAGCTATTAGACAACGCTTAACAAATGGAAAGAAATATTTTATATATATATATATATCACTCTCACCTAAGGATATTAGTGTCAACATTTAATTCAGCCAATGGAAAGAAATATTTTATTTGTGGATTGCAAAACTTTTGTTAAGCGTTGTCTAATAGCTCTGCTGATAAGACATATGGTAATCGACTCCTTTCAAGTCGATACTTTGAGTTTTAGAAAGTGAGCTGCGGGTATTTTGACCCCCTTAGGAGTTTTGGAATTTGATGAAATTTGGTGAGTATTTTGTTTAGGGTAAGATTATCATCTTCACCAATTTTCATTAAATTCCAAAACTTCTAGGGGGGTCAAATGGTCGAAGCAAAATCTGTCATCCGCAGTCACCTATTAAAATTTGCAGATTTTGCTTCGACCATTTGACCCCCCTAGAAGTTTTGGAATTAGATGAAAATTGGTGAGGATTAGCATCTTACCCGAGACAACACCCTCGCCAAATTTAATCAAATTCCAAAACTTCTAGGGGGTCAAAATACTCTTACTCATGCCTCTTACTCATATACTTATGATCCGGGCCGTCCATTAGATCCCGACGTACGGTTCGGATTAGATGGGGAGTTAAAGTAAAATGGTGTCCGCATTAAATGCTTGTATTATTAAACCATATTAAATGCTCGCATTAAATGCTTATATATATATATATATATATATATATATATATATATATATATATATATATATATATATATATATATATATATATATATATATATATATATATATATATATATATATATATATATATATATATGAGGGCTGGGTTCCTATGACATGTCATAGGGAGTACCCTATGACATATGGTGAATTAGTAATGCTAGAATGTTTAGAATGTGCTGAATTTTTTTGAGGCTGATCACCTTACCTTAGATAGAATGTCCACAAAAAATTAAAGCATTCTAAAACTTTTTGGGGCATCAAATGCTAGAAACTTTATCGGCCATCCATTTTAATCGTTAAATTGAAAATCACATTTGATCCATCTAGAAGTTTTAGAATGAGCCGATTTTTTGCGGGGGTCCTATCTAAGATAGAGTGATCATTCTCATAAAAATTCAGAACATTCTAAATATTCTAGGGTTACTAACTCACCATATGTCATAGGGTACTCCCTATGACATGTCATAGGAACTCATTTATATATATATATATATATATATATATATATATATATATATATATATATATATATATATATAGGGGCATGCAATGCGGCAACACACCGTAGCCGTCTGATACACGCGCTGCGTGCATGCGATGCATCAGACGGCTGTGGTGTGGTGCTGCACTTACCGCATGCCGTAATATAGCATTTCTCTTTCTCTCTCTCTCTCTCTCTCTCTATATATATATATATATATATATATATATATATATATATATATATATATATATATATATATATATATATATATATATATATATATATATATATATATATATATATATATATATATATATATATATATATATAGAGAGAGAGAGAGAGAGAGAGAGAGAGAGAGAGAGAGAGAGAGAGAGAGGAGGCTAGGGTTTTGGGAGAAGGAATGAATAGATTCTCATTAGGGCCAACATGCAAGTATATAATGTCCTGGTATAAAAAGGATATGATCACAAGTGCTATATACATAAGACTGACACTCCCCTTAAATTCATGGTGGATCAAACATCGAGAGTTTGTTAACAAGAAACCGGAACCGAAGAGTCGAGTGTGACTTCGTAAAGAAGTCAACGATTTGCTCTACAGAGAAAACATAAGAGAGAGAGAGTGCCCCAACTTTATATTGCACTCGGGAGAAGTAGCAGTCGAACTCAATGTGTTTCATCATCTCATGGAAAATGAGTTACTAATAATATTTTTAGCAATCAGGTTATTGCAGTGAAGAGTTGTAAGTCTAGGGATCTCAACTCCTAGATCCCTAAGGAGACACCACATGCGAATGATCTTCTTGGTGGTGGCAGCCATGGACCTGAGCTTTGCCTCGGTGCTCAAGAGAGAAATGTGTTGTTGCTCGTGTGTCTTTAGCGTGGATTTTCTGTATTAACATTAATAAAGATGACTTTGGTTATTGCTTTAATTAGAATACTACTCTGGTATATGATAATACTCATATAATAAAAGGACCTTAGGGAACACAGTTGGCCACTGAGGCGCATGGTAGATCCATGCTTGGGAGACCCAGTGGACAAGTTCTGTGTAGACCTAGAGTTAGTTCACAACTTAGGTGATGCCGGTCGCTTCACCGAGAATAAGCTGTTGGCAGGTGGAGGATGTGGTAAAGTCTCCACCACGGGAACACGAGATTTCCATTCACCTGACCAAGCACGATGATCGTGTTGAACAGGAACCAAGATGGTGTACAGTTCCATGATTCAGACACTGGTGTATAAACCGTCTTACTACTATAGATAATCTGTCTTTAACCCTAAGGGACCATGTTCACTGGGCTAACCAATTATGTGGTGCTTTGATGTGCCAACGTGTGCGGACCTTCCATAGTCCAATACCACGATACATTGGGTTATCCGGCTAGCGCTTGAGTGACATGTAATCCCTACAGGTTATCCGATATTCAATGTTGGATGGGTACGTTTTGATGAGTCAATATGTCCACACTATTAACCCAGGCCTAGTGGTTGTTAGTATGATTGACGACGTTTCGGATGCTAGGCATAGCACTGGAAGGTGTGTGGTGTTATAGATGACAAGTCATCAAACCCTAGCCAGGTGATCGATCGGGATCTGACGGTGCTCCCCACTGCCCGAGTCGTATCATGGCACCAGTAATAGGAAGGACTAAGGATTATAGGAGTATAGTAGAGAACAGGGTTACGAGGGAGTAACATAAGTTTAGGATCACTAGAGTTTAACTCGCGTCGTACTCTGGGTGGCTACGCGGGTTAATCGAATTAGGGCTGATTAACGGAACTTTCGGTGTGTCACCGGAACAGTTAATCAGGGATCTGGTTGAAGCTAGAGATCCCGAACCCTGAAGGTTCCACCCTGTCGTTGCGTATAGGAATTATTCCCCGACCTGGTTGGATACGTTGGATGTGAAGTAGCACGATGGAGCGCAAGCCCTGAGCCTAAGAACCTAATTCGTATGTGTTACGGGCCATAGGGGTATTTTGGTAAATACTAATATATGGCTTAGAACATATTGAATATGGATCTTAGAATGAGCGGAATAATTCCAGGAGCTCATAGGCGTTGACAGAACTCGATTCCGAGTAGCGCACCTCACTCAATCTCTCTTTCAGTTTTTCACTTTTCGTGAAGGGTGTTTTCGTCCAGGCTTCACGATAGACATTGGAAACCCTAAAAACCGACCCCCCCTCATCCTAATCTAATTAGGGCCGGCCCTAACTTCCTTGAAGCAATAGGGGACCGGCCCTATAAGAGTAATAGGGAGAGGGAGGGCCGGCCTTAGGGCCTCCCCTCTCCTAATACCCGAACCTCCCCCCTCTCCTCCTCTTTTTTGTGGTTTCGGTGAAGGAAGAAAGAGGAAGAAGAAGGAAGAAGGAGGAGGAAGAAAGGAGAAGGAAGAAGAGAGAAAGAGAAGGAGGAGATCTCGTGGCTCGCCATCGTTTTTGTAATGAATTCCTCCGTCGTCTCGTAATCCTTGCACTCAGAGATGGGATTTTGAGGATTCCTCGATCAATTCGCAAAGGACAAGGTGCTATCCGACAGCTTCCCTTGCGATTCACGTGCGATTCATCATCGTTCCATTCTCTTTGGATCATAGATCCAAAAGGTATGATGATTCTAAACACCTAACTAGATGCATGCATATCTTCAGTAAATCGTAGTATGCCTATAGGGTGTCTGCACATATGCTAAGATCATAGATTTGCATGTAGATTGTTTTGTAAATTAATTGTAATGAAACATACACCGTATGATCTTCGGATCTATCTTTTGCTTCCGCTACGACTCTGATAAGCGGATCCAATTCCAATAAAATGACCATATGCTTCTTATGACGCCATGAGATGATAGAGTCTTCCAAAAACATCTAGTAGCCAGTGGTCGAACTGTGATCAATAGTCAAATATTCACCCCAGTAAGTATTAGAATAGACATGTAGGACCATAGATAAAGTCAAGAAAAGAAAGAGTGATCGAGTGACAATTCCTTGAAGGAACCAAAGAATCCACATGAGGGCACCATAATGAGCAGAGTGAAGGGCCTCGACAAACTGGCTGACAATACTGACTGCATATGCAATATTAGACATGAGAATACAAAGGTAGACCAGTTGACCAACAATCTCTTTATACCGAGTAGGATTCAAAAGAGTCTCACCGCATATAGGTCGAAGCTTCACCTGAAGCTTGAGTAGACTGTTATCAGTACGAGCACAAGAAAAAGTAGGTCGATTGAGGATGTTAGCGCTATTCTTTTGTTATGAGAGCAGAATCCCTCGCTAACCCTGAGCAATCTTAGGGTCAAGAAAGTAGTACAGAGGGCCAAGATCCTTTATTTGAAACTGGCTCAAGAGATAGCGAGGCTATGGCACCCAAGTGGCTCCTAAAAGGATCATATTATCTACATAGAGAAGAAGAATAGCCTGATCCTGCGGTAAAAACCACACAAACAAAGAGTGGTCCTAAGAGCTATGAACAGAACTGACATTTGTAACGGGGCATGAAAGTGCTCAAACCAGACTTGAAGGGCCTACTTGAGCTCGTAAATGGCTTTATGAAAGCAACATACATGCTGGGGAGTGTTGAAACCCATAGGTGACTGCATATAGATAATTTCAGAGAGATCACTATGAATAAATATATTTTTCACGTCCATCTAAAAGAGGGGCCAACGTCGAGTAGCAATGACTACCAAGATAGTCTGAATCGTGGTCATATGTGCCACATGAGCAAAAGGTTCATCGTAGTCAATCCCGAACTCCCAAGTGAAGCCCCAAGCATCGAGGCGGGTCTTGTGCCACTCAATGAAACCATTTGTTTCCAGTAAAAGTATTCATTCATCTTTGGCATGAGTATCCATTCGCCTATTGACACTATACATATTCCAATTGCACAGTGATTTCACTGTAGCTAATATAGTGAAAACATTGTAGCAAGAGTATACATTCGTCTCCAGAAAGAGTAACCATTCGTCATCAACAAGAGTATCTATTCACCCGGTGACACTATGCATGTTGCGGTTGCTAGAATGATTTCACTGTAGCAAAATTATCCATTCATCTTCAGAAAGAGTATCCATTCGGCTTATTGATACTCTTGCTATAGTGAAACACTGTAATAGCTATAATGAAGTATTGTAGCAACGGTCAATTCGTTAAGTTGATACTCTTACCAAATCGAATTGATACTCTTGCTATAGTGATTTCACTATAGCAGCTACAATGATTTCACTATAGCAGCTACAGTGAAATCACTCTAGCAACTATTGCGAAATCATTGTAGCAAGCGCTACATGCACAGTGTCAAACCAACAAATGGGTGCTCTTTCTGGAGACGAATGGATACTCTATCTGTAGCACATGAGGGGGAAAATAAGGACGAGAGACTTGCTGTAGCATGCAAAGTTTGGGAGGGACTTGGTGCAATATTGAAACGTGGCATGTCCTTTAGCTAATATAGCATCTGCTAAAAGGACTTAACGTTAAGTCTCCTTTTTTTTTTCTTCAAGATATCCTGATACCTAGTTGGAGAGATAGTGCAGGTTCTTCGTTTTGGTTTTTCTCATTTTGCATGTGTTATGGTTACCCAATTGCATGAAACCTGCACCGCCGGTCTCATCACGGCGAGATCTTTCCAATGGACTCTTGCGTGCAAATATCGGGCTTACAAATTGAAAGTTATAGATAATTATTCTTTTTTAGATCAATACTTTACTTGCCTTTGAATCGGACATGGATCATGCTAGTATCTAAGTACTTTTTTTTTTTTTTGAGAACTCCTCCTAGAGGAGGGAGGGTTAGGCAGCCCCCAACCGATTATATTAATAAATCAAGAGCTAATTTTGTTACAAAAGGAAGTAGCCCCCCACCCTGAATTTCGAAACCCATGGAATAATCCAAGTTCTAAAAATCGAGGACACCGATCTACAGAGATGATCCGCCTCAGTACACTTGCATTCAAAGATGTGATTATTCCTTTCTAGTTAGAGCACCCAAATGATAGCCATCGCTAGAATATCCCATGGTGGCCTTATCTTCTTTGGGATTCGCCTCCTCCGCTAAGTACTCCACATAATTTTCAGACTTCTCGGATGTGAAGTAATCTCACCCTTGACCTCGAAATGGTCCCACACTCGACAAGCAAAAGTGCAGCCGAGTAGGACGTGGGAAGTAGTCTCCTCTTTCGAATTAAAGAACGTGCATCGGAATTCAGTTACCTGCGGGTGGTTCTACTTCATGAGGTTAGATTTGGTGAGGATCTTGTTCCTGCTCGCCAGCAGAAAGAAGATCTAAATTTTCGCCGGGGCCTTTGTATTTCAGATAGCTCTCGACGGTCGGAATCTCTGGTGTTGGGGAAGTAAATTATTATAGAACGACTTCACCGAAAAGATCCCTAATATCGTACATCGCCATCTAACCTTGGCCGCGATCAGTCGGAACCTTGCTGCCGAAAGGAGCGTAGTTAGATCCCGATGTTCCTGCTGAGACACCGTGTTAAGAGGTTCTCTCAGACGGATCCGCCATACCATGCCACCCTTGTTCAGCTTCGCCTGGGTCTGAACGGACGCCCCCTATCACTTGGCTATCTAGAAGAGGGAGGGAAAGAGACATGCGAGTGGGGTATCGCCAACCCAGGAGTCTTACTAGAATTTGATATGACAACCATCACCCAACGTGAGAATGGTTCCCTCCTTGTAAAGATTTCGTACTTTTAGAACTCCCCGCCATAAATGCGAAATACGCCCACTACAAGAAATAGGGTTTTTACCGACGGATAATTATAGTCCCGTCGGTAATAATATATATTGTACCGACGGAAACTATATTTTCCGTCAGTAATATAACTTTGATTTTTTAAATTTTTTTTACATATTTATTACCGACGGTTATATATTATCCATCAGTAATATATATTTACCGATGGTATTAATTAATACAGTCGGTAATATAGATTGTGTCCGACGGTAGTACAAATGTCCGTCGCTAATAATATATTTTATATTTTACTAATTTTTTTGTTTATTTTTACCGACGGAATATATAGTATCCGTCGGTAAACACCCTGCGATTTTTTCCAGAGGGCCGCTCCCCCTTCATGTTTTTTTTTTGGTTATTTGTAATGACGGTAACTATATTTCCGTCGGTATAATACTACGTTTTATCGACGGAGTATATAGTATCCGTGGTAAACACCCTGCGATTTTTTCCAGAGAGCCGCTCCCCCTTCATGTTTTTTTTTTGGTTATTTGTACCGACGGTAACTATATTTCCGTCGGTATAATATATTTTTACCGACGGAATAAATACCGTCCGTCGGGAAAAAGCCTGCGATTTAACACAGAACTGCGATCCCCGGCCTGTTCTGTTTCGATCTAACCCTATCTCTCCGCCCCCCCTCTCTTTCTCTATCTAATTCCTCCCCCCCTCCCCGGCCTCCTTCCCCTCTCTCTCTCTCGATATAATTCCCCCCCTTCCCCGGCCTTCCTCCCCTAGGTCCCTCACGTCCCTCCGGCCGGCCACCCCTCCCCTTTCTCGCGCCACCGACCGACCGACGAGCTCCTCCTCCTCCTCCTCGAGGCCTACCTCTCCATCTCCGGTGAGCTCCTCCTCCTCCTCCTCCTCCCTCTCCCCTTTAGTTTTTTTGTTCCAAATCGCATCGTAAAGTTTGAAATGTTAACACAATACCCCTTTTGTCATCTACTTAATTCCCTCATTTGGTAATTTTTATCTTATCAAAACTGAATTGAATGGGGGGAATGGGGGGCAAAATTTAGTTTTTAGACTAGGGTTCAGTGATCCTAAAGTTTGAAATATTTGCACAATACCCCTTTTGTCATCTACTTAATTCCCTCATTTACTAATTTTTATCTTTATCAAAACTGAATTGAATGGGGGAATGGGGGGCAAAATGTAGTTTTTAGACTAGGGTTCAGGATTGATTCTCGATAAAGGATTAGAGCGCACTAATATCTAGGGATGAGCGTCGGTTTTGTCGGTCGGTTTTGGTATCAGTTTTGTTTTTTTCAGTTTACGAAAAATCAAAACCGAAACCGAAACCGAAATGGTCGGTTATTGTTGGTTCGGTGTGATATGAGGTATGCTAGAGCCATAAATCGACTCGAGCGACAGAGAGAACCGTCAGACCCTAAGTGTTTACTTGACGAGGCTCCCTGGCTTGTTGACTTACTGTCGCATAACTTCGGTGCTATGCCTAGCATTCGGACCATCAGCAGTTCAAATGCTGGCCACCAACCCTAGGTTTACTATGTGACTAATCTACTTATCATAATACACCTATCCATTAGGGATGTGGATGGCCTGTAGAAGTTTCGGTTAAGTGTTCCATACCCGGGAACCGAAATCAAAATTGTGCGGAGTCTTATAACATTGTTTGAAATTACTGCAGGTGTTGTATAGCCAGATAGACGAAGATGTCTTCGATCGATAAGAGTTGGATGCGTAATTCGAATCGCATGAGCCAAGAGTACAGAGAAGGAGTCAAGAAATTTCTGGATTTTGCATTTGAGCATCTTGCACCGCTTGATAGAAAAATTGTGTGTCCCTGTATAGACTGTGGAAGAGTGACTAGGAAGGTTTCAGAGGAATCACTACAAGAAATAGGTTTTTTACCGACGGAAATTTATAATTCCGTCGGTAATAATATAAATTTTACCGACGGGAACAATCTTTTCCGTGGGTAATATAACTTTGATTTTTTTTGCATATTTATTACCGATGGTTATATATTATCCGTCGGTAATATATAATGTCACTTATTACCGACAGAATATATAGGTTCCATCGGTAAAAATCAACGACAAATCACAGGGTTTTTACCGGGTCTCTGGAAAAAATCAAACCCTGCGTTTTGTCGTTGATTTTTATCGACGAGAATTATATTTCCGTCGATAAAAAGATATTATACCGACGGAAATATAAGTTCCATCTGTAAAAATCAATGACAAATCGTAGGGTTTTTACCTGGTCTCTGGAAAAAATGAAACCCTGCGATTTGTCGTTGATTTTTACCGACGGAAGTTATATTTCCGTCGGTATAATGTCTTTTTACCGACGAAAATATAATTTCCGTCGGTAAAAATCAACGACAAAACGCAGGGTTTTTACCAGTTCTCTGGAAAAAATGGAATCCTACGATTAGTCGTTGATTTTTACCGACGGAATGATATTTCCGTCGGTATAAGGTTACTTTTTACCGACGGAATATATCATTTCCGTCAGTAAAAATCCTGCGATTTATCGACTTCAGCAATCCCTCTCTATTTCTGTTTCGATCTAAAACCCCTCTCCGCCCCCCTCTCTCTCTCTCTCTATTTCCTCCCCCCCTCCCCGGCCTCCCTTCCCTCTCTCTCTCGATCTAATCCCCCCCTCCTGGCCCGGCCTTCCTCCCCTCCCCCCCTCTCTCTCTCTCGATATAATCCCCCCCCCTCCGGCCGGCCACCCATCCCCTCCCTTGCACCTCCGGCCACCCCTCCCCTCTCTCGCGCCACCGACTGTGACGCCAGTGCTCCTCCTCCTCCTCGAGGCCTACCGACGATCTCCGGTAAGCTCCTCCTCCTCCTCCTAAAGTTTGATTTTTAGACTAGGGTTAAATCTAGTTTTTAGATTTAATGTTACTTTGCACAATACCCCTTTTGTCATCTACTTAATTCCCTCATTTGGTTTTTAGACTAGGATTAAATCTAGTTTTTAGATTTAATTTTTAGACTAGGGTTGAATTGAATTGGGTAAAGTTTGAACTGTTTGCACAATACCCCTTTTGTCATCTACTTAATTCCCTCATTTGGTTTTTAGACTAGGGTTAAATCTAGTTTTTAGATTTAATTGTTAGACTAGGGTTATAGACTAGGGTTGAATTGAATGGGGTAAAGTTTGAAATGTTTGCACAATACCCCTTTTGTCATCTACTTAATTCCCTCATTTGGTAATTTTTATCCTATCAAAACTGAATTGAATGGGGGAATGGGGGGGCAAAATGTAGTTTTTAGACTAGGGTAAGCGTCGGATTTGTCGGTCGGTTTCGGTGTCGGTTTTATCGATTTTATTTTTTTTCGGTTTACAAAAAATCAAAACCGAAACCAAAATGGTCGGGTTTTTTTTTCGGTTCGGTGTGATATGAGGTATGCTAAAGCCATAAATCGACTCGAGCGACAGAGAGAACCATCAAACCCCAAGTGTTTACTTAACGAGGCTCCCTGACTTGTTGACTTACTGTCGCATAACTTCAGTGCTATGTCTAGCATTCGGACTATCAGTAGTTCAAATGCTGGCCACCGTTAACCCTAGGTTTACTATGTGACTAGTCTACTCATCATAATACGTCCATCCATTAGGGATGTGAATGGCCTGTAGAAGTTTTGGTTCGGTGTTCCATACCCGGGAACCGAAACCGAAATTGTGCGGAGTCTTATAGCATTGTTTGAAATTACTTCAGGTGTTGTATAGCCAGATAGACGAAGATGTCTTCGATCGATAAGAGTTGGATGCGTAATTCGAATCGCATAAGCCAAGAGTACAGAGAAGGAGTCAGGAAATTTCTGGATTTTGCATTTGAGCGTCTTGCACCGCTTATGGAAAAATTGTGTGTCCCTGTATAGATTGTGGAAAGATGACTAGGAAGGTTCGAGAGAAAAGTGAGGTTGATCTGGTAATGCGTGACATTGACATTAGCTATACCCGTTGGTTATTGCATGGTGAGGAGCTAGATGCAGTCCCCATGGCAGCTCACGGTGAAACTGCAAACACAGTGATCGATGATGATAATATTAATACAGACGATGATGATGACATGCAGGGTATGATACATGATTTGCAAGGTGGAATAGGCACGGAAACACCGTCAAGCGATCAGCCCAATATTGAAGCGGACAAGTTCTACATATTGCTTAAGGATGCCGAACAACCTCTATACCCAGGGTGTGAGAAGTTTTTAAAACTCTCTTTCACTGTAAAGATTCTTTATTTGAAGTGCCTCAATGGTTGGAGTAATAAGTCATTTAATATGTTGGTAGAGTTGCTGAAAGAGGCTTTTCCTATAGGTGAGACAGTATCGAAATCATTCTACGAGGCGAAGAAGACAATTAAAGATCTCGGTCTGGGTTATGAGAAAATTGATGTATGCGTGAACGATTGTATGTTGTACCAGAAAGAGTATGAACATGCACGGTCATGCCACATATGCGGAGCAATGAGATATAAAGAGACAGATATTGAGTCTAGTACCAATCGAGGAAGAAAAATGTATCTGCAAAGGTTCTCCTATACTTCTCGCTTAGGGACAGGCTTCAGCGGTTGTTGATGTCATCAAAGACTGCTGAGCACATAAGGTGGCATGCACGAGAACGTACAGATTACGGGGTTATGAGACATCCGACCGGCTCTCTAACGTGGAAAGATTTTGATCATACCTATCCAGAATTCGCATGTGAAGTTCGCAACGTTAGGTTAGGGCTTGCTAGCGATGGCTTCAATCCCTTTGGGAATATGAGTGTGTCGTACATCATTTGGCCAGTTGTCCTAGTTCCATACAATTTGCCTCCGTGGATGTGCTTAAAAAAGCCATACACAATGCTCTCCTTGCTCATTCTCGGACCCAGGTCGCCTGGTAATGATATTGACGTTTAATTGCAACCGTTAATTGAGGAGTTGAACGAGTTATGGGAAGTTGGGGCCGATACATATGATATCTCGTTGTGCCATAATTTTTAGATACATGCGGAACTTCTATGGACCATCAACGATTTTCCTGCATATGCCAACTTATCCGGGTGGAGTACTAAAGGAAAATTGGTATGCCCTACATACAATAAGGAGACAGATTCATTACGGTTGAAGAACGGAGGTAAGTTCTGTTATATAGGCCATCGAAGATTCCTTGTTGACGGCCATAAGTGGAGGCAGAATAAAAGAGCGTTCAACGGCAATAAGGAACTTACAAGGACCCCAGAGCAGCTTTCGGGGGTAGAAGTCTTGTGTGAATTAGATCAGCTTGATGCGGTGGTACTTGGGAAAGGCAAAAAGAAGAGAACGTATGAAGATTCTACGTGTGAGCATAACTGGAAGAAGAAGAGTATTTTCTTTAAACTACCGTACTGGAGCAGCCTACTCTTGCGGCATAACTTGGATGTCATGCATATAGAGAAAAATATATGTGACAATATTATAGGAAAACTACTGAATCTCGACAGTAAGACGAAGGATAATCTTAAATCTTGTCTCGATCTTAATGAGTTGGGTATCCGAAAATTACTTCATCCCCAAGAGATTGGGGATAAGTATATGTTGCTAGTTGCATGCTACACCATGAGCTCACAGCAGAAGGCAGCCTTATGTGCATTCCTATGGTCTGTAAAAATGCCGGACGGTTATTCTTCGAATATCGCACAATGCATGCAAGAGAACGGTCGGAAGTTGTCTAGATTAAAGAGTCACGATTGTCATATTCGTATGCAGCGATTGTTATCTCTTGCTATACGTGGGAATTTAACCGAACAGGTGTCCGGTCCATTAATTGAGCTAAGCACTTTTTTCAGACAGTTGTGCTCGAAGGTACTTAAACTGGACCAACTTAATCAGATGGAAAGGGATATTGCGATCACATTGTGCAAGCTAGAGATGATATTTCCACCTTCCTTCTTTGATGTCATGGTGCATTTGACTGTTCACTTGGCAAATAAGGCCAAACTCGGCGGCCCAGTTCATTACCGCTGGATGTATTTTATCGAGAGGTAATCGTCTTGTCTTATTTTTTAATGTATTTGATATATCGTTCTTGATGTATTTATCCATAATTTTTTTTCTCAAATTAGATACTTGCGAACATTGAAATCATATGTTCGTAATAAAAGTTGTCCGGAGGGATCAATTACTGAAGGATATCTAGCAGAAGAATGTCTAACATTCTGCTCAAGATACCTACATGGTATAGACATGCGATTCAATCAACTTGAGCAGAATTATGATGGTGGTCCAATAGACTTCGATGGGGGTCTGTCTATATTTTCCGAAATGGGTAGACCTATAGGAGGAGGTAAAACCCGTCGATTGTCTGTAGATGAGATTCAACATGCACATATGTATGTGTTGCGCCAATGTGATAAAGTGTGGCCATTCATTGAGTAAGCATTTTATGATCATTTACTCATTCTTTCAGTTCATTCATTAAGTATATGTGCTAATTATAATCTAATTCATAACCTGTAAAACAGAAAGCATAAAGCCATCATTAATAATCGGGGTACTCGAAATGCTCCACAAATTCATGATCGTGAATTTCCATCGTGGTTTGAGAAACATGTAAGTATTCACATCATTACTGAATTTTATGGACATCTATTACCGAACAATAATTATGTGTTCATATCATGAATGTCATGTGGTTATTATAGACACAAGAGCTGCACGACAACCACGATCCCCTGATGAATGAGGATCTCTGGCGCTTATCTTATAGTCCTTTGCAAGATGCAATATCATACGATGGTTATATCGTGAACGATTATAGATTTCGAACGAAAGATAGTAAAAAATCATGAAGAACACAAAATAGTGGGGTTGTCGTCAATGGTCAGCAAGAATAATTAGGAAATATCGACTTCTACGGCGTCCTTAATGAGATTCTCGAGATTAAATTCCTTGGCCATAATCGGATTGTATTATTCAAATGCGATTGGTATGATGTTAATAATGGTGGGACTGATTATAATATCGACAAATATAGTTTTATCAGCATCAAAACTGGTAAAAGATTGAATACCCAATATCAAGATCCATTCATTCTTGCCTCTCAAACGGAACATATATTTTATGCACCGGATAATACCTCTCCAGGTTGACAAATTGTAGTCAGGTCACCACCTAGAGATTTTTATGACATGTGAGACAATGATGTGGGGGTCGTCGATGATGATTTGGATGCATACCAGAATGATGGGATAATCATTGTCGATGCAGTGCACGATGAAAATAAAGAGATCGACAATATAAACTGGACCGCGAATGCAGATCAAATGATAGAAGAGGGATGCGATGAGAGTGACAGAGATGAGACACAAAATGACTAGACCGTATGTAAATCAAATTATTTTATATTTAAATCAAATTGTTTCATATATAAATCATATTGTTTCATATGTATATCATATTATTTTATACTGTTTCATATGTAAATCAACATATTTCATATGTAAATCATACCGTTTCATATGTAAATCAAACTGTTTCATATGTATATCATATTATGTAAATCAAACTGTTTTATATGTATATCATATTATTTTATACTGTTTTATATGTAAATCAAATTGTTTTATATTATTTTATATGTAAATCATACTGTTTTATATGTAAATCAAACTGTTTCATATATAAATCAGACTATTTCATATGTAAATCATACTGTTTTATATGTAAATAAAACTATTTTATATTATTTCATATGTAAATCATACTGTTTCATATGTAAATCATACTATTTCATATGTAAATTAAACTGTTTCAGATGTCATCACGGTCGAGGGTTCGTAGAGGCAGGGGTGGGTTAGCTCGGAGCGCTCAGGCTGCCACCCCAGGGTCCGAGGCCTAGCCCTCGGGATCTGGTAGTGTTGTTCCTCTCTCTACACCAGCTCCTAATGAGGTCGCAGTCTCCGGAGTTTCGAGCAGTGCTCAGTACTCGGCTACAGCGTCTACGCCTACAGGTAATATTTAGATATAAAGTTTTATACATATTGTAAATGCTTGTTCGGTACTAATTTTTCAACGCTTAGACTTTAAATTGGTCAATCAGAGCGTAAATTGGTCAATCGGAGCGTAAATTGGTAAAATATTCATTTAGAACTCGTTCGCAAGTTCGAAATATGAAATAATTCCAAGTATAAATTATCGGATGCCGATCCGATCGAATCCAAACCTATTTCAAATCTGAAACACGTTAACTTATGATTTTTCAACACTTAGACTCTAAATCGGTCAATCGGATCGTAAATTGTTAAATTTCTAATTAGAACACGCTCGCATGTCCGAAATATGAAATAATTCTAAGTACGAATTATCGGATGCTGATCCGATGCCGATCCGATCGAATCCAAATCTATTCAAATCCTAAACACGCTAACTTATGATTTTTCAATGCTTAGACTCTAAATTGGTCAATCAGAGCGTAAATTGTTAAAATATCCAATTAGAACTCGCTCGCAAGTCCAAAATACAAAATAATTCCAAGTATGAATTATCGGATACCGATCCGATGATGATCCGATCGAATCCAAACTTATTTCAAATCCGAAACACGCTAACTTATGATTTTTCAACACTTACACTCTAAATCCGTCAATTGGATCGTAAATTGTTAAAATTTCTAATTAGAACACGCTCGTAAGTCCGAAATACGGAATAATTCGAAGTACGATTATCGGATGCCGATCCGATGACGATCCGATCGAATCCAAACCTATTTCAAATCCAAAACACGCTAACTTATGATTTTTCAACGCTTAGACTCTAAATTGGTCAATCGAAGCATAAATTGGTCAATCGGAGCGTAAATTGGTAAAATATTCATTTAGAACTCGTTCGCAAGTCCGAAATACGAAACAATTTCAAGTACAAATTATCGGATGTCGATCCGATGACGATCCGATCGAATCCAAACCAATTTCAAATCCGAAACACGCTAACTTATGATTTTCCAATACTTAGACTCTAAATGGTCAATCAGATCGTAAATTGTTAAAATTTCTAATTAGAACACGCTCGCAAGTCCGAAATACGAAATAATTCCAAGTACGAATTATCGGATGGCGATCTGATCAAATCCAAATCTATTTCAAATCCTAAACACGCTAACTTATGATTTTTCAACGCTTAGACTCTAAATTGGTCAATCGGAGCGTAAATTGTTAAAATATTCAATTAGAACTCGCTCGCAAGTCCAACATACGAAATAATTCTAAGTATGAATTATCGGATGCCGATTCGATGATGATCCGATCGAATCCAATTACAACTCGCTCGCAACTCCGAAATACAAAATAATTCAAAGTACGAATTATCAGATGACGATCCAATTAGAACTCGCTCGCAACTCCGAAATACAAAATAATTCCAAGTATGAATTGGTCAATCGGAGCGTAAATTGGTCAATCGGAGCGTAAATTATTAAAATATCCAATTAGAACTCACTTGCAAGTCCGAAATACGAAATAATTCCAAGTAATAATTATCGGATGCCGATTCGATGACAATCCGATCGAATCCAAACCTATTTCAAATCCGAAACACGCTAACTTATGATTTTTCAACACTAAAACTCTAAATTGTTCAATCGGATCATAAATTATTAAAATACCCAATTATAACTCATTCGCAAGTTTGAAATACGCAATAATTCCAAGTACGAATTATCGGATGTCGATCCGATGACGTTTCGATCGAATCCAACATATTTCAAATCGGAAACACACTAACTTATGATTTTTCAATGCTTAGACTCTAAATTGGTTAATCGGAGGGTAAATTATTAAAATATCCAATTAGAACTCGCTCGCAACTTCGAAATATGAAATAATTCCAAGTACAAATTATTGGATGCCGATCCAATGATGATTCGATCGAATCCAAACCTATTTCAAATCCGAAACACGCTAACGTATGATTTTTTAACGCTTAGACTCTAAATTGGTCAATCAGAGCGTAAATTGTTAAAATATCAAATTAGAACTCGCTCGTAACTTTGAAATACGAAATAATTCTAAGTATGAATTATCGGATACCGATCAGATCGAATCCAAACCTATTTCAAATCCGAAACACGTAACTTATGAATTTTTAACGCTTAGACTCAGTTATAGATATAAACTATTTTTTAACAAATACACGTTAAAATCAGGAGCTAGGTGGCGTCAGGGGATGAGAGCACCAACGTTGGTGCCGGGCAGTGTAGGGTGGTTGAGATAAGGCACGCAGATTCTCTCAGTTTTGGATTGTGTAAAAATTATTTTATAATATATGGTTATTTTTTGTTCTTGTCTATAATTATCGGGTATTATGGTAATATTTGATAATTTGCGATAATATTTTATAAATTTAGGTAATATTATGGTAATATATTGTGGTATTATTGTAAATCACAGGAATTAAATAATATTATTTCAGGAATTTTATTTTTTTAAAAAATATACTTTTTACCAACGAAAATTATATGTTCCTTCGGCAATAATCTTTTTAATTTTTTTAAAATTATTAATAAATTTCCGACGGACAATACAGATCTGTTGGTAATATATATATAATTACCGACGGTATAGTTTCTTCCCGTCGGTAATAAGTTTATATATTACCGACGGAAGGTGATTATCCATCGATAATAATATATTATGTTTTTAATTAAGTATTTATATATTACCGAAGGCCAACAAATTACCATCGGTATTAAGTCTTATTACCGACGAAAATATTTAGTCCGTCGCATATTTTTTCCGACGCCTTTTTTCCCGACATACTAGTGATGGAAATCTCTTCCGTCGCTATAAATCATTATCGACGGAAAACTAATATTACCGACGGATATTTTTCTTCGGTAAAACCTATTTTTTTTGTGGTGAATGTGAGGTTGATCTGGTAATGCGTGGCATTGACATTAGCTATACCCGTTAGTTCTCGCACGGTGAAGAGATAGATGCAGTCCCCATGGCAGCTGCTCACGGTGAAACTGCAAATACAGTGATCGATGATGATAATATTAATAGAGACGATGACGATAACATGTAGGGTATGATACATGATTTGCAAGGTGGAATAGGCATGGAAACACCGTCAGTTGATCAGTCCAATATTGAAGCGGACAAGTTCTACAGATTGCTTAAGAATACCGAACAACCACTATACCCAAGGTGTGAGAAGTTTTCAAAACTTTCTTTCACTGTAAAGCTTCTTCATTTGAAGTGCCTCAATGGTTGGAGTAATAAGCCATTTAATATATTGGTAGAGTTATTGAAAGAGGCTTTCCTATAGGTGAGACAGTACCGAAATCATTCTACAATGCGAAAAAGACAATTAAAGATCTCGGTCTTGGTTATAACAAAATTGATGCATGCGTGAACGATTGTATGTTGTACCGGAAGGAGTACGAACATGCGCAGTCATGCCACATATGCAAAGTAACGAGATATAAAGAGACGGATACCGAGTCTAGTACCAATCGAAGGAAGAAAAATGTATCTACAAAGGTTCTCCTATAGTTCACGCTTAGGGACAGGCTTCAGAGGTTGTTTATATAATCGAAGACTGCTGAGCACATGAGGTGGCATGCACGAGAAGTTACAGATGACGGGGTTATAAGATATCCGGCCGACTCTCTTACGTGGAAAGATTTTGATCAGACCTATCCTGAATTCGCATGTAAAGTTTGCAACATCAGGTTAGGGCTTGCTAGCGATGGCTTCAATCCCTTTGGGAATATGAGTGTGTCGTACAATATTTGGCCCGTTGTCCTAGTTCTATATAATTTGCCTCCCTGGATGTGCTTAAAAAAACCATACACAATGCTCTCCTTGCTTATTCCCGGACCCAGGTCGCCTGGTGATGATATTGATATTTAAATGCAGCCGTTGATTGAGGAGTTGAACGAGTTATGGGAAGTTGGGGCCGATACGTATGATGTCTCACTGTACTAGAAATTTTGGATACATACGGTACTTCTATGGACCATCAACGATTTTCCTGTATATGCCAACTTATTTGGGTAGAGTACTAAAGGAAAATCGGCGTATCCTATATGAAATAAGGAGACAGATTCATTACGGTTAAAGAACGGAGACATGTTCTGTTATATGAGCCATCGAAGATTCCTTGTTGTCGGCCATAAGTGGAGGCAGAACAAAAGAGCGTTCAACTACAAGAAGGAAGTTGCAAAGGCCCCGGAGCAGCTTTCGGGGGTAGAAGTCTTGTGTGAATTGGAGCAGTTTGATGTGGTGGCACTTGGGAAAGGCAAAAAGAAGAAAACGTATGAAAAATCTGCGCGTGAGCATAACTGGAAGAAGAAAAGTATTTTCTTTAAACTACCGTACTGGAGCAGCCTGCTCTTGTGGCATAACTTAGATGTCATGCATATCAAGAAAAATGTGTGACAAAATTATAGGAACACTGCTGAATCTCGACGGTAAGACGAAGGATAATTTTAAATCTCATCTCGATCTAAAAGAGTTGGGCATCCGAAAATCACTTTATCCCCAAGAGATTGGGGATAAGTATGAATTGCCAGTTGCATGCTACACCATGAGCTCACAGCAGAAGGCAGCCTTATGTGCATTTCTACGGTCTGTGAAAACACTGGACGATTACTCTTCGAATATCGCACGATGCGTGCAAGAGAACGGCCGAAAGTTGTCTAGATTAAAGAACCACAATTAGAACTCGCTATCAAGTCCGAAATACGGAATAATTCCAAGTATGAATTATCGGATGCCGATCCGATGACGATCCGATCGAATCCAAACCTATTTCAAATCCGAAACATGCTAACTTATGATTTTCAAACGCTTAGAGTCCAAATTGGTCAATCGGATTGTAAATTATTAAAATTTACAATTAGAACTCGCTCGCAAGTCCAAAATACGGAATAATTCCAAGTATGAATTATCGGATACCGATACGATGACGATCCGATCGAATCCAAACCTATTTCAAATCCGAAACACGCTAACTCATGATTTTCCAACGCTTAGACAATAAATCGGTCAATCAGATTATAAATTGTTAAAATTTCCAATTAGAACTCGCTCGCAAGTCCGAAATACGGAATAATTCCAAGTATGAATTATCGAATGCCGATCCGATTGAATCCAAACCTATTTCAAATCCGAAACACACGAACTTATGATTTTCCAACGCTTAGACTCTAAATCGGTTAATCGGAGTGTAAATTGTTAAAATTTACAATAAGAACTCACTCGCAAGTCCGAAATACGGAATAATTCCAAGTACAAATTATCGGATGCCGATCCGATGATGATCCGATCGAATCCAAAGCTATTTCAAATCCGAAACACGCGAACTTATGATTTTCCAACACTTAACCCTAAATCGGTCAATCAGATCGTAAATTGTTAAAATTTCCAATTAGAACTCGCTCGCAAGTCCGAAATACAGAATAATTCCAAGTACGAATTATCGGATGCCGATCCGATCGAATCCAAACCTATTTCAAATCTGAAACACGCTAACTTATGATTTTCCAACGCTAAGACTCTAAATCGGTCAATCGGATCGTAAATTATTAAAATTTACAACTAGAACTCGCTCGCAAGTCCGAAATACAGAATAATTCCAAGTACGAAATATCGGATGCCGATCCGATGACTATCCGATCGAATCCAAATATATTTCAAATCCGAAACACGCTAACGTATGATTTTCCAATGCTTAGACTCTAAATCGGTCAATCGAATCGTAAATTGTTACAATTTACAATTAGAACTCACTCGCAAGTCCGAAATACGAAATAAGTCCAAGTACGAATTATCGGATGCCGATCCGATGACGATCCGATCGAATCCAAACCTATTTCAAATCCGAAACACGCTAACTTACGATTTTCCAACGCTTAGACTCTAAATCAGTTAATCGGATCGTAAATTGTTAAAATTTCCAATTAGAACTCGCTCGTAAGTCTGAAATATGGAATAATTCTAAGTATAAATTATCGGATGCCGATCCGATGATGATCCGATCGAATCCAAACCTATTTCAAATCCGAAACACGCTAACTAATGATTTTCCAACGCTTAGACTCTAAATCGGTCAATCGGATCGTAAATAGTTAAAATTTTCAATTAGAACTCGCTCGCAAGTCCGAAATACGGAATAAGTCCAAGTACGAATTATCGGATGCCGATCCGATGATGATCTAATCGAATCCAAACCTATTTCAAATCCGAAACACGCGAACTTATGATTTTCCAAAGCTTAGACTCTAAATCGGTCAATCGGACCGTTAATTGTTAAAATTTCCAATTAGAACTCGCTCGCAAGTCCGAAATATAGAATAATTCCAAGTACCAATTATCGGATGCCGATCTGATCGAATCCAAACCTATTTCAAATCCGAAACACGCGAACTTATGATTTTCCAACGCTTAGACTCTAAATCGGTCAATTGAATCGTAAATTGTTAAAATTTACAATTAGAACTCGCTCGCAAGTCCGAAATACGAAATAATTCCAAGTACGAATTATCGGATGACGATCCGATGACTATCTGATCGATTCCAAACCTATTTCAAATCCGAAACAAGCTAACTTATGATTTTCCAATGCTTAGACTCTAAATCGGTCAATCAGATCGTAATCTTTTAAAATTTATAATTAGAACTCGCTCGCAAGTCCAAAATAAGGAATAATTCCAAGTACGAATTATCGGATGCCGATCCGATGACGATCCGATCGAATCCAAACCTAAACACGCTAACTTATGATTTTCCAACACTTAGACTCTAAATCGGTCCCTCGGATCGTAAATTGTTAAAATTTCCAATTAGAACTCGCTCGTAATTCCGAAATTCGGAATAATTCCAAGTACGAATTATCGGATACCGATCCAATGATGATCCGATCGAATCCGAACCTATTTCAAATCTGAAACACGCGAATTTATGATTTTCCAACGCTTAGACTCTAAATCGGTCAATCGGAGTGTAAATTGTTAAAATTTATAATTAGAACTCGCTCGCAAGTCCGAAATATGGAATAATTCCAAGTATAAATTATCGTATGCCGGTACGATACCAATTCAATCGAATCCAAACCAATTTCAAATCCAAAAAACGCGAACTTATGATTTTCCAACGCTTAGACTCTAAATCGGTCAATCGGATCGTAAATTGTTAAAATTTCCAATTAGAACTCGCTCGCAAGTCCGAAATACGGAATAATTCTAAGTATGAATTTTTGGATGCCGATCCGATGATGATCCGATCGAATCCAAACCTATTTCAAATCCGAAACACGCTAACTTATGATTTTCCAACGCTTAGACTCTAAATCGGTCAATCGGATCATAAATTGTTAAAATTTATAATTAGAACTCGCTCGCAAGTTTGAAATATAGAATAATTGTAAGTACAAATTATCGGATGCCGATCCAATGACTATCCGATCGAATCCAAACATATTTCAAATCTGAAACACGCTAACTTATGATTTTCCAACGCTTAGACTCTAAATCGGTCAATCGGATCGTAAATTGTTAAAATTTATAATTATAACTCGCTCGTAAGTCCGAAATACGAGATAATTCCGAGTACAAATTATCGAATGCCAATCCGATGACGATCCGATCGAATCCATACCTATTTCAAATCAGAATCATGCTAACTTATGATTTTCCAACGCTTAGACTCTAAATCGGTCAATCGGATCGTAAATTGTTAAAATTTTCAATTAGAACTCGCTCGCAAGTCCTAAATACGGAATAATTCTAAGTACGAATTATCGGATGCCGATCCGATGATGATCCGATCGAATCCAAACTTATTTCAAATCCGAAACACGCTAACTTATGATTTTCCAACGCTTAGACTCTAAATCGGTCAATCGGATCGTAAATTGTTAAAATTTTCAATTAGAACTCGCTCGTAAGTCCGAAATATAAAATAATTCCAAGTACGAATTATTGGATGCTAATCCGATGACGATCAGATAGAATCCAAACCTATTTCAAATCCGAAACACTCGAACTTATGATTTTCCAATGCTTAGACTCTAAATCGGTCAATCGGAGTGTAAATTGTTAAAATTTATAATTAAAACTCGCTCGCAAGTTCGAAATATGGAATAATTTTAAGTACGAATTATCGGATACCGATCCGATCGAATCCAAACCTATTTCAAATCTGAAACACGCAAACTTAAGATTTTTCAACGCTTAGACTCTAAATCGGTCAATCGGATCATAAATTGTTAAAATTTCCAATTAGAACTCACTCGCAAGTCCGAAATACAAAATAATTCCAAGTATGAATTATCTATTGGATGTCGATCCAATGACGATCCGATCGAATCCAAACTTATTTCAAATCCGAAACACACTAACTTATGATTTTCCAACGCTTAGACTCTAAATCGGTCAATCGGATCTTAAATTTTTAAATTTACAATTAGAACTCGCTTGCAAGTCCGAAATATGGAATAATTCCAAGTACGAATTATCAGATGCCGATCCGATGACTATCCGATCGAATCCTAACATATTTCAAATCCGAAACACGCTAACTTATGATTTTCCAACGCTTAGACTTTAAATCGATCAATCGGGTCATAAATTATTAAAATTTATAATTATAACTCGTTCACAAGTCTGTAATACGGGATAATTCTAAGTATGAATTTTTGGATGCCGATCTGATGACGATTCGATTGAATCCAAACCTATTTCAAATCCGAATCACGCTAACTTATGATTTTTCAAAGCTTAGACTCTAAATCGGTCAATCGGATCGTAAATTGTTAAAATTTCCAATTAGAACTCGCTCGCAAGTCCTAAATACAGAATAATTTCAAGTATGAACGATCAAATGCCGATCCGATGACGATCCGATCGAATCGAAACCTATTTCAAATCCGAAACACGCTAACTGATGATTTTCCAACGCTTAGACTCTAAATCGGTCAATCGTATCGTAAATTCTTAAAATTTCCAATTAGAACTCGTTCGCAAGTCTGAAATACGAAATAATTCAAATTACAAATTATCGGATGCCGATCCGATCGAATCCAAACCTATTTCAAATCCGAAACACGCGAACTTATGATTTTCCAACGCTTAGACTCTAAATCAATCAATTGGAATATAAATTATTAACATTTATAATTAGAACTCACTCGTAAGTTCGAAATATGAAATAATTCCAAGTACAAATTATCAGATGTCAATCCGATAACGATCCGATCAAATCCAAACCTATTTCAAATCCGAAACACGCGAACTTATGATTTTCTAACGCTTAGACTCTAAATCGGTCAATCGGATCGTAAATTATTAAAATTTTCTATTAGAACTCACTCGCAAGTCCGAAATATAAAATAATTCCAAGTACAAACTATCGGATGCCGATCCGCTGATGATCTGATCGAATCCAAACCTATTTCAAATCCGAAACACGCTAACTTATGATTTTCCAACGCTTAGACTCTAAATCGGTCAATCGGATCGTAAATTGTTAAAATTTATAATTAGAACTTGCTCGCAAGTCCGAAATATGGAATAATTCCAAGTACAAATTATCGGATGCCGATCCGAAGACTATCCGATCGAATCCAAACCTATTTCAAATCCGAAACATGCTAACTTATGATTTTCTAATGCTTAGACTCTAAATCGGTCAATCGGATCATAAATTGTTAAAATTTACAATTAAAATTCGCTTGCAAGTCTGAAATACGGAATAATTCCAAGTACGAATTATCGAATGCCAATCCGATGACGATCCGATCGAATCCAAACCTATTTCAAATCCGAAACACGCTAACTTATGATTTTCCAACGCTTAGATTCTAAATCGGTCAATCGGATCGTAAATTGTTAAAATTTCCAATTAGAACTCGCTCGCAAGTCTGAAATACGGAATTATTCCAAGTATGAATTATCGGATGCCGATCCGATCGAATCCAAACCTATTTCAAATCCGAAACACGCGAACTTATGATTTTCCAATGCTTAGACTCTAAATCGGTCAATCGGATCGTAAATTGTTAAAATTTCCAATTAGAACTCGCTCGCAAGTCTGAAATATCAAATAATTCCAAGTACGAATTATCGGATGCCGATCCGATGCTGATCCGATCGAATCCAAATCTATTTCAAATCCAAAATACACGAACTTATGATTTTCCAACGCTTAGACTCTAAATCGGTCAATCAGAGTGTAAATTGTTAAAATTTACAATTAGAACTCGCTCGCAAGTCCGAAATACGGAATAATTCCAAGTATGAATTATCGGATGCCGATCCGATCGAATCCAAACCTATTTCAAATCCGAAACACACGAACTTATGATTTTCCAATGCTTAGACTCTAAATCGGTCAATCGGATCGTAAATTGTTAAAATTTTTAATTAGAACTTGCTCGTAATTCCGAAATACAGAATAATTCTAAGTACAAATTATCGGATAACGATCCGATCGAATCCAAACCTATTTCAAATCCGAAACACGCTAACTTATGATTTTCCAACAATTAGACTCTAAATCGGTCAATCGGATCGTAAATTGTTAAAATTTATAATTAGAACTCGCTCGCAAGTCCGAAATATGGAATAATTCCAAGTACGAATTATCGGATGCCGATCCGATGACTATCCGATCGAATCCAAACCTATTTCAAATCCGAAACACGCTAACTTATGATTTTCCAACGCTTAGACTCTAAATCGGTCAATCGGATCGTAATTATTAAAATTTACAATTAGAGCTCACTTGTAAGTCCGAAATACGGAATAATTCCAAGTACAAATTATCGGATGTCGATCCGATAACGATCTGATCAAATCCAAACCTATTTCAAATCTGAAACATGCTAACTTATGATTTTCCAAGACTTAGACTCTAAATCAGTCAATCAGATTATAAATTGTTAAAATTTCCAATTAGAACTCGCTCGCAACTCCGAAATACAGAATAATTCCAAGTACGAATTATCGGATGCCGATCCGATCGAATCCAAACCTATTACAAATTCGAAACACGCTAACTTATGATTTTCCAACGCTTAGACTCCAATTAGAACTCGCTCGTAAGTCCAAAATACAAAATACAAAAAAATTACTAGTATGAATTATCAAATACCGATCCGATCGAATCCAAACCAATTTCAAATCCGAAACACGTTAACTTATGATTTTTCAACGCTTAAACTCTAAATTATAGATATAAACTAATTTTTTAACAAATACATGTTAATTGCAGGATGTGCAACGTCAGGGGATGAGAGCACCAGTGTTGGTGCCGGGCGGCGTGGGGTGGTTGAGCTAGGGCACGCAGCTTCTCTCAGTTTTGGATTGTGTAAAAATAATTTTGTAATAAATATGTGGTCATTTTTTAGACTTGTCTATAATTGTCTGGTATTGTCATAATATTTGGTAATATTTGATAAATCGTGGTAATGGTAATTTGTGGTAATATTTGATAAATTATGGTAATGGCAAATTATGGTAATATTTGATAAATTGCATGTGGTAATATTTGATAAATTACGGTAATATTTGATTTTGTCAATTATGGTAATATTTGAATATATTGTGGTATTGTTGTAAATCACAGGAATTAAATAAATTAAAGTAATTTTTTTAAAAAAAAAATATGTGTTTTTACCGATGGAAGTTATAAATTTCGTCGGTAATAAACTATTTTATTTTTAAAAATTATTTATATATTGCCGACGAAACTTATTTATTCGTCGGTAATATATAAACTATTACCGATAGTAAGACTTCCCACCATCGGTAATAAGCCTATATATTGTCGACGAAAGATAAATTATCATCGGTAATAATTAATTATATTTTAAATTAAATATAAATATATTTCTGACGGCAACATTCTAACCGTCGGTATTAATAAGTAATACCGACGGAATTTTATTTTCCGTCGCTGATTTTTCCCGACGCCTTTTTTTCGACAGACCAGTGACGGAAATGATGTCCGTCGAGAAATATCTTTGCCGACGGAAAATCAAATTTACCAACGGATATATTTTGTCGGTAAAAACTATTTTTTTTGTAATGGCCCCGAGGTTCGGCTTTTGGTTTGGATAGAGGAGAAACATTTGAAGTATTTCGCCAGTAGTATGTCTCACACGCCAAGAACCACCAATGTCCTGCTGAAGCCTCCACCACCATTTGCCCAACAATAATTCTTGGGAAGACAAACCTGATCCCAGTGCAATAGATTGTAAGATCTGTTGATGGATTTTCTCTTCTATGAAACATCCCATGAAACCTAATTGTTAGCGTAAATGATTTAAAATTCAAACCTAACCATACTAGACATGAAGATAGAAAGTAAGAGTTTGATGGATCAGATTTGGTTCATCCTGAACTAGAGCTACAAAATAATATATAGTTTGACTTGGATCAAAAATGATTTAGTCTGAACCCTGATGAGTTAGGCCTGAATCAGACTTGTGCAACCTAACTCATGACCTCAGCTTAATCCAAAACTTGAATTTGAGTTAGACTTGAACCAAACCCACTTTAGTTGTGAATCAAACTAGACCTTCCCCACTAGTATGCGTCTTTCTGGGATATCTTGCACATCCATGCTTCGATCTGCATAAAATTGAAGGTGCTGGAATGCCTAACTTGAGCCACACCTAACCACATTTGTTTCAACCATTGGAATTTTGTCGGTTTTTGGGAAACCACTTTGACCCATTCGGCTATGGTGGTCAAGTGTAGGTCATGACCTAGCGCTATTTAAGCTTTAATTGTCTTTGTTGAATCCAACCTTCGATCACTTTCTCATAGTAGTACTTGTACTTTTCTCTTGCCTGTGTCGAAATCATCTCAGAGAGCGGTTGTGACGATTAGAGATTAGAAGTTCAGGCCTTTGCATACTAGGACTTTGGTACATGAGTGTTGGTACTCGGCCAAGGTGAATGTTACTCAATGTTTGTGACCCTTACTTGGCTAGCTCTTATATTGGTAGATATTAGAAATCATATATATGGCTTGTGAATTTCGATTATTGTAGTTTTTGGTATTTTTAGTGCATCTCCATTGCTATACTCTTTTTCTAAATAATAAAAGAAAAGTGAGATTCTTTATAATAAGACGCCTACTTTTTGAACTAAATATCTAATCATGTTTCAGACTTTGCGCTCCCCTAATCCGCTATTTAGTCATGAGAGATTCACAATAGTCTAGTTAGTTTATCAAATTTTAAAAAATGGGTGGTTGTGATGCGTCCACATATTTTGATAAAATAAAAGAGATAATATAAAGGTCATTTTTTGACCAGCTCATGTTTGCAAGGATTGTAATGATAGTGAACATTTTTCACTCACCAGATGTGGCGAGTGAGATAGCGAAAAATTAAAACAACGAACTATTTAGGAAGGGGGCTGGAGGTCTTGAATTCTCCAACGACCCTTTCTTATTAGCGAACGAGGAGGGTGTTGGAGATGCTCTCGGTATACGCATTGTATTATTGAAAAAACATGATTCTTTACTAATATTTTTAGGTTATAGTACATTTGGGTATTTAGTACATGAATAGTATTCTTGAAAATCATGGTTTTTTAATAATATTTTGAATGAGTTTACTAGTTTTAGATAATACGATGGATATATTGAATCCCTTATTTAAATTCGACATGAATTGTGTTTAGTAAGATAGATTTTGAGAACACTGTAGTATTTGTATGTGTTTACTAATTATAGAATGTACTAGTTTTTCATCACATTTAAAGTTGTAAGTCTGTCTTAGTTGGGTAATTATTTTTTGTCATAAGTTGCATGGTCAAAGATGATTGTATATCACATTAGATTCATAAATTCGAATAGCTTATTGAAAGTATTGGTTTCTATCTCTCATGTACTTCTTGGCTTGTTTTTGTTTTCAGTCATAGTTATTGTCTGACTGACTTTCAGTTTAGGTTCACATGCATATTGTTGGTAAGGTGAATCCCTAAATATATACTAATTGAAATGAGTAGGGAGGATCACATGATTAGGTTATAGGAAAATGAGGTTTACTATTAGATAGTATAAGGCAAGGGTATAACAGATATTTTATAGAATCATTCATAATTTTGCTAATTCACTTAATTGGTAACCTTAACTATGGTATAATAGTATTTTAGCCACTTCATCCGCGTGGCGACGAAGAACCTCCTTTCGCATGACCAAATGATCCCATCAAGTGTTCCGTCAGTGTATGGCAAGCCCGATGGCAACGGCGATTACTTCTCAGTGGTCAAGTCCATTCTTAATTGGTGGGTGAGTTTATCAAGCATAATGTGAGGCTAATAATCTCAATGTAGAATTTGAAACCCTGGTTTATCATGTGCACATGCACTTACCGATGATCTACTGACCGAAAGGTTTGTCAAAAAAGGGTGACATACCTAATAAGTGTCATGCCTCTTATCGACATTTGGACATGACGCCCACTAATGCGATCAATTTTTTTAGGAAACCTTACGATCAATATATCGAGTGTTAGTGCTTAGAGCTAGCACATGATAAATCAATGTTTGAATCATGTATTGCTTGTAATATTGTCACACATGAGTATTGGTGTGGGGGTGGTGGTGTGAGGTGTTGCGCAATCTTAATGTGAAGGGATAATCATTAAAGTAAAGTTAGATGTTGTTTTGAAAGAAAATTAGAGAAATTTTATTTTAATTGAAAATTTAGGGATGGTTCAATAGGTAAAATTGTTGTACTTAATCCTTATAAATAAATTTGAAAAAAACTCCAATGATAATTAAAACGTTTGTCGCTGGGGTTCTTTTTGGGTTCTTTTTTTGGGTGCCTATAGGATTGGTCTTATGAAGTGCATTAAAGTCTCGAACTACCTCCCCTCCTTCAACGTATCACGCAGTGAGAGACAAGAAGGAAGGGGAAAAAAACAAAAGAGTACCTAACTGTTAGCAAGGAAACAAGGCTCATTTACTAAGGTACGATTTAAACCCTCGCCGGAGGGTTGGTATATGTGGCGTTCTATTAGTGTGTTTTAACTTGACAACCAAAAAAAAAAAGATAAAGAAAAAATATTAAAAATAGACAAAATATCTCCCGTGAGAACCTAACAAATTAAACAGAAGAGAGAGAGAGAGAGAAAGAGAGAGAGGAGAGAGAGAGAGAGAGAGAGAGAGAGAGAAAGAGAGAGAGAGAGAGTCAGACGGTTTAGCAATACCGGGGTAATGGATAAGAAGGAAATCAACATAGAGGTTAGTCTCCATCACCCCCTTTTTTCAAACTATACCTCCAAAAAACCCCTTCACTTGCCTCTTATATTGGTAGATATTAGAAATTATGTATATGGCTTGTGGATTCCCATTATATATTGTAGCTTTTGGTTTTTTTAGTGCATTTCCATTGCTCCCTATTCTTTATCTAAATAATAGAGAAAAGTGGGATTCTTTATAATAGGGCACTTACTTCTTGAACTAGATCTCTAATCATGTTGCATATTTTTCACTCCCCAAATCCACTCTTTAGTCCTGAGATATTCACAATCGTCTAGTTAGTTAATTAAATAAAAAATGGGTGGTTGTGATGCCTCCACATATTTTGATAAAATAAAAGAGATAATATAAAGGTCATTTTCGACTAGCCTGCTCATGTTTGTAGGGCCTGTAATAATAGTGAACATTTTTTACTCACCAGATGTGGCGAGTGAGATAGCAAAGAATTAAAACAATGAACTATTTAGGAAGGGGGCTAGAGGTCTTGAATTCTCCAACGGCTCTCTATATTAGCAAACGAGGAGGCTTTGGAGATGCTCTCGGTACATGCATAGTATTTTTGAAAAAACATGATTCTTTATTAATATTTTTAGATTATAGTACATTTAGGTATGTTAGTACATGCATAGTATTCTTGAAAATCAATTACAGTTGTAAACCTGCCTTAGTTGGGTAATTATTGTGGTCTTAAGTTGCATGGTCAGAGTCATCTTGGATGCATGGTTTCGAACAATTGATCGAAAGCCTTGGTTTCTATCTCATGTACTTCTTGACTTGTTTTGGTTTTGAGGCAACATCATTGTCTGACTAACTTTCAGTTTAGATTTACATGCATATTGTTGGTAAGTGATCGAATCCCTGAATGTATAAGAAAATGAGGTTTACTATTAGGTAGTACAACACAAGGGTATACTTAGAATTTTACAGAATCATTAACATTTTTGTTAATCGACTTATTTGTTGACTTTAACTAGGGTAAAATAGTCTTTTAGCCACATCATCCGCGTGTGGCAATGAAGAACCCCTTTCACCTAACCAAATGAACCCATCAGGTGTTCCGTAGGTAGACGGCCCAATGGCAACTACGATTACATCTTAGTGGTCAAGTCCATTCTTTCTCTCTCGGAAGTCACATGTTCGACCATGGCTTTTGTGGGGGGAAATTTCCGAGCCGCCTTGATCGGGAACCCCGCCCCACAGCCTTGATTGAATGTAGATGGTTTGTAGAGTTAGAGAGATGGGAGAATGGATAGAGAGAGTAAAGAGCGATGACACAAGGATTGGTGACGGAGTTCGGTCTTACGACCTACGTCTCCGGGCGAGAGGTGTCACCTGATCTTCACTATAATTTGAATATAATAAGGTTGAGCGTTCTCTCGACAGGCCGAGAGAAGCTTCGTACAGTGGGGTTGCACGGAGCAACTAGAAGAGTACAAGAAGGAGAGAATTAAGCTCTAGCACTTGCTCTGGAATCCTCCTCCTCTGATTGAATGGCCAACCCCTTTCCTGGATGCCTTGGGGGTCCTTTTATTGCGTAGGCAAGTGCCCGATATGGCAGTGATGACGTGGCGCTGATGACGTGGCACTGGTTCTGGGCCTCCTTACTGGGCCCTTATTGGGCCATTGTTCGGGCCCAATAAGGGGTAGGGCTTGATCTGCGAGCCTCGTAGAGTGGGCCCATGTGAGCCCAGGCGGGCTTACCCATTTGGGCCGTTGCGCGGACCCAAGCTGCTCTGATCTGGTCCGGTACAATTTTTGCACCCACAGTTACCCCCTCCCAGTCGGGTCAGGACCCCCTGGGTCGGCTGGGATTCCATGGTGCAAACGCTTTAGGATCCTGGCGCGGTTGGCGAGGGTTGTTGGTGCTGCGGTTCGTATTAGCAGAGCCTTCTTCCGCCGATGCCGAGACCCTTTTTGGCGCGAGCCAAAAAGTCTCGGTTTTGCGAGGGGGTGTTTCTGAAAAAACAGTGCGTTTTCCGACCGAGTGGATACCGAGAGGATACCGAGTGCATACCGAGTGGGTACCGAGAGCATACCGAGTGGTTACCGAGACCCTTTTGGTGCAAGCCAAAAAGTCTCGGTTTTGCATGGGGGTGTTTCCGAAAAGGCAGTGCGTTTTTCGACCGAGTGGATACCGAGAGGGTACCGAGTGCATACCGAGTGGATACCGAGAGCATACCGAGTGGTTACCGAGAGGGTACCGAGACCCGTTTGGTGAGGGAATATCTTTTCTCTTTATTCCTTTCTTTCTCTTTCCTCTTTGGTTTTCATTCATGTGAGAACATCACTTAACGATCCGGAAAGACAATTCCCGTCCGCAATAAAGGCATAAACAGTCCGTTTTCCATATCTGTCAGATGCAACGGGTAAAGATGGAACGGTGCCAGTAACAAAATCACCCCCAGATTCAAAATAAGGCAATGAGGTTCGGGTCAGACTTCGGTATGCAAAGAATGAATAATATGCAGACACCAGGTCATCGGGTGGGAGTTGAGATGAAGGGCATCTTCTGTAATTACCCCGCTCTCTCTTTCCTTTCCCTCTCTCTCTTTCCTTATTTCGGTGAGAGCAGATCTCTCTCTCTTTCCTTTCTTTTTTTTTTTTTTTTTTTTTTGGTATGTGCTGCACACGGGATGGGGGCACGGCATGAGAGCGGCGCGGGGCTTGTGCACGGATAGGAGAGAGAGAGCAGGCTCTCTCTTTCTCTCTTTGCTTTCACTTTTCTTCTCTTTTTTTTTTTTTGCTTTCACTTTCTATCCTTTGACTCTTTCCTTCTTTGCTTTCACTCCTTTCTTTTTGTTTGTGCTGTATACAGGTGAACGGGGCAAGGCAAGAAGGGTGCGGGTTCGTGCATGAGTGCGAGCCGGACCCTTTTTTTTTTTTTGTTTGTGTTGTACACAAGATGGGGGCACGGCACGAGGGGCGCGAGATTGGTGCCCGAGTGGGAGCCGCCCCTTTTTTTTTGAGCTGCGAGTTGGACGGCAGCGGCAGCATCCATGGTCGGCACGGGGTGCGGATCGCAGTGGCTGCTGAGTGCTGAGAGCCGGGTCCCTTTGTTTGTTTGTTTTTTTTTTTTTTTTTTTGTTTTGGTGAGCGGGATTGCGAGGTAGCTAGTGACGAGTTGATCTCTGGTTGTATGTCCGACCGTCCCAAGGGGAAGGCTTCAAACTCTTTCGGCCACCATGTCCTTTCGTGCAAGTGTCAGATCGATGCACATAAGGTTCCATCATGCTGGCACCAAAAAAACAGTCTGCGCGGTCGTGAGGTATCGGGCTCGTTGACATGTTGCTATTCCAATGTCTTCTTTGGGGAAAAAGACCTCAAAATCTCTCGACAGCCATAACTTTTCATACGTGCGTCGGATCAACGCGTATAAGGTGCCGTTGTGTCGGTGCCGAAAAACCGGTCAAAGTGGACGTGAAACATCATATACCTTGACGAGTAACTTTTCCGGTAATCACCTTTATAAGGAGATGACTCTAAAGAACGCGTTGGCCGAGTGTCCTACGCGCGTCTTGAAGAGGCATCGATACGCGGTAGCTCATCCGTCTCTGTTCGACACCCAACTGCACCTAGTTACTGTATTCACTATACTACACCAAAATCAGGATTTAGTAACACAGCCAATTGTTATAAATATGTTTAGTAACACATAAAAACCGTTAGAAATATGGCGTTACAGATATTTGTAACACTTTTTGTAACAACCGTTACTAATTGACCGTTACAAATTGTCTGTTTTGGTGTAGTGGCTAGGGACTGCAGTCGGGCCCTAGTGATGACGCGGCGGTTACCACGAGTCCACCCCCAGATAAGAAGGAGGAATTTTGCTTGTGAAGTTTATACGACCAACTCAATAGGTTAGATTGAGATGCTATTCAACCAACCCAATGGAGGATAACTCTTCGTCTTTGGCTGATCCTTGCGTGCGAACGCCACTTGAATTGGATTGACTAATAAGTTTGGATGGCGCCGAGCACCCCCCTTCTCGGTTTTCTGTCGAAACCGAGGGATGGGCTGCTGATGGTGTGCCGTCGCACCCTCCCCACTTGGTTTTTCTGCGAAACCGAGGGGGGGCTGCTTGTTGATGTCGACACTACCCCCTCTTGGTTTTCTGATGAAACCAAGGGGTGTGCTGTTGACGGTGTGCCGTCACCCCCTCCCTACTCGATTTTTGTGCAAAACCGATGGGGGGCTGCTTGTTGATGCCGACACACACCCCCTCTCGGTTTTCTGACGAAACCGAGGGGTGTGCTGCTGATGGTGTGCCGTCACCCCCTCCCCACTCGGTTTTTGTACGAAAACCGAGAGAAAGATGCTTGTTGATGCCGACACACACCCCCTCTCGGTTTTCTGACGAAACCGAGGGGTGTGCTGCTGATGGTGTGCCGTCACCCCCTCCCCACTCGGTTTTTGTATGAAACCGAGGGGGAGTTGCTTGTTGATGCCGACACACACCCCCTCTCGGTTTTCTGACGAAACCGAGGGGTGTGCTGCTGATGGTGTGCCGTCACCCCCTCCCCACTCGGTTTTTGTACGAAAACCGAGAGAGAGTTGCTTGTTGATGCCGACACACACCCCCTCTCGGTTTTCTGACGAAACCGAGGGGTGTGCTGCTGATGGTGTGCCGTTACCCCCTCCCCACTCGGTTTTTGTACGAAAACCGAGAGAGAGTTGCTTGTTGATGCCGACACACACCCCCTCTCGGTTTTCTGACGAAATCGAGGGGTGTGCTGCTGATGGTGTACCGTCACCCCCTCCCCACTCGGTTTTTGTACGAAAACCGAGAGAAAGTTGCTTGTTGATGCCGACACACACCCCCTCTCGGTTTTCTGACGAAACCGAGGGGTGTGCTGCTGATGGTGTGCCGTCACCCCTTCCCCACTCGGTTTTTGTGCAAAACCGAGGGGGGGTTGCTTGTTGATGCCGACACCCCATTATTGGGGCTGCTAGAAGAGGCCAAAAAGTGTCGGTATCGAAAATAGTGTGTTTTTCGAATTTCAGCCCCATTTGAAACCGACACTTTTTCGGTAAAACGCTGGTGCGCAGGGATGTCGGCGAGGGACAATGCTATATTCGAGGGGGTTTCTTAGAGATAATCTAGGATGACGCCGCATGATGGCCAGCCGGTCTTCACCCAATGTATTACCGCACCTGGTTACTGTATTCACCAGGTACTACGGTCACGTGAGGGTGTTGGCTTGGCCAGGATCATGGAAGCACCATTTTATCCCGTGTTACCCACCGTCGACTGCACCAGTATGGAGACATGCACTGCCAGAGTCAGACCAACCACCCCCTGACTGGTTTGGAACCGTTAGTCGTCAAAAAAAAGGTGATGGCCAGTGACAATCTGATGCTTGGACCTGCGTAACAAGACTAAGCTTGGACTTTTGATCGAATGCCAATACGTCGGCGACAACGTCTCAGACTTTGTCTTCAAATGCCAAGGGCTGGGCCCTGAGCTTGTAGAGTGTTAAGGCGTTGGTCGCCTCGAACTTTGTCTTCAAGTGCCAATGGCTGGGCCTTGGGCTTGTAGAGTGCCGAGGCGCTGGTCGCCTCGGACTTTGTCTTCAAGTGCCAAGGGCTGGGCCTTGGGCTTGTAGAGTGCCGAGGCGCTGGTCGCCTTGGACTTTGTCTTCAAGTGCCAAGGGCTGGGCCTTGGGCTTGTAGAGTGCCGAGGCGCTGGTCGCCTCGGACTTTGTCTTCAAGTGCCAAGGGCTGGGCCTTGGGCTCGTAGAGTGCCGAGGCGCTGGTCGCCTCGGACTTTGTCTTCAAGTGCCAAGGGCTGGGCCTTGGGCTTGTAGAGTGCCGAGGCGCTGGTCGCCTCGGACTTTGTCTTCAAGTGCCAAGGGCTGGGTCTTGGGCTCGTAGAGTGCCGAGGCGCTGGTCGCCTCGGACTTTGTCTTCAAGTGCCAAGGGCTGGGCCTTGGGCTTGTAGAGTGCCGAGGCGCTGGTCGCCTCGGACTTTGTCTTCAAGTGCCAAGGGCTGGGCCTTGGGCTCGTAGAGTGCCGAGGCGCTGGTCGCCTCGGACTTTGTCTTCAAGTGCCAAGGGCTGTCTCCTTGAACTTGGCGCATGTCAAAGCGACGACACCTGTCTTGGACTTATTCTCATCGCCTCGGATGAGTATAGTTGATAATTTAGCTTGACTTGGATTGTCAGGAGCATTTTTATCGGACATTCGCCTTGAAAGGGCGTAGCCGAATTGCCTTCGAGCTTCCAACTTGAATGGGCGGAATCGAAGGTCTTTGGTTGACCTGGGTTGCCATGAGCCTCTTTATCGGACTTTAGCCTTGAGAGGGCGTAGCCGAATTGCCTTCGAGCTTCCAACTTGAATGGGCGGAATCGAAGGTCTTTGGTTGACCTGGGTTGCCAGGAGCCTTTTTATCAGACTTTAGCCTCGAGAGGGCGTAGCCGAATTGCCTTCGAGCTTCCGACTTGAATGGGCGGAATCGAAGGTCTTTGGTTGACCTGGGTTGCCAGGAGCCTTTTTATCGGACTTTAGCCTCGAGAGGGCGTAGCCGAATTGCCTTCGAGCTTCCGACTTGAATGGGCGGAATCGAAGGTCTTTGGTTGACTTGGGTTGCCAGGAGCCTTTTTATCGGACTTTAGCCTCGAGAGGGCGTAGCCGAATTGCCTTCGAACTTCCGACTTGAACGGGCGGAATCGAAGGTCTTTGGTTGACCTGGGTTGCCAGGAGCCTTTTTATCGGACTTTAGCCTCGAGCGGGCGTAGCCGAATTGCCTTCGAGCTTCCTACTTGAATGGGCGGAATCAAAGGTCTTTGGTTGACCTAGGTTGCCAAGAGCCTTTTTATCGGACTTTAGCCTCGAGAGGGCGTAGCCGAATTGCCTTCGAGCTTCCGACTTGAACAGGCGGAATCGAAGGTCTTTGGTTGACCTGGGTTGCCAGGAGCCTTTTTATCGGACTTTAGCCTCGAGCGGGCGTAGCCGAATTGCCTTCGAGCTTCCGACTTGAATGGGCGGAATCGAAGGTCTTTGGTTGACCTGGGTTGCCAGGAGCCTTTTTATCGGACTTTAGCCTCGAGAGGGCGTAGTCGAATTGCCTTCGAGCTTTCGACTTGAATGGGCGGAATTGAAGGTCTTTAGTTGACCTGGTTTTCCAGGAGCCTTTTTTTTTGCCTTAATATGGTGGAATCGAACTTCGAGAGATTTGATTTTGAGAAAAAAAAGGACACTTTATTGATATAACAAAGTTGCAGTTATACTTTTTTAGAGGTTGCCCCGCGGCATCCACGTATTACATTGACTTTCTTTTCTCTACTGCTGCAACCTCTCCTACTCTCGACCTGGTTCCTTATTAGCGAGGTAGCCATCGAGCCGCCCTTCTTGGATCAGGTCTTCGATGTGATGCTTTAGCTTCCGACATGTAGAGGTTGGGTGGCCATGGCTGCGATGAAACTCACAGTAGGCTGTCGTATCTCCCGCCTGGTCGGAATTTGGAGGGAGAGGCTGTGGCCACTTGCAAAAGGGCTCGTTCTGTAAGTAAGCGAAGATGTCTTCAATGGAGGTGTTCAGCTCAGTGAACACCCTTTGCTCCCTTGGAGTTCGCCTCTTTTCTGCTGGAGGGGCTTTCGGATCTTCATTGTACCTTTTGGCCTGGGCCTTTTGGTCGGACGCAGCATGGGCAGACTTCTTGTAGCGTGCTTCATTAGGAGCTTCATCATCTTTCTTATGTCGAGAGTCACGATACTCGCGGGGCTCGCGTAATCTTCTGACCTATTGATTGTCTTCCACCTCTATTTCCCGCTGTACGCGCTTGAACATTGCCTCTAAGGTACTGGGAGGGTACCGGATGAAGTCGGTGTAGACGTGGAGCTCTGGCCGGATAGCATTCTGGAATGCCAGCATGATGGCCTCCTCATTCTGGGACCGACCGGTGAGCTCAGAGTGCTCATTACGAAACCTCATCGTGAAGCTCCTTAGAGACTTATCGGAGCCCATCTTCAGCCGGTAGAGTGTATCCAGCTTCTTTTCCGGCTTTAAGTTTAGCCGGTAATGGTCCATGAAGAGTTCATCCAATTCTTTGAATGTGGTCACCGTACCAGTAGGCAGTGTGTAGTACCAGTCGAGGGCAGGTCCCTCGAGGCTTCCCGCAAACATACGGTAAAGAACATGGTTCTCATACTTGTACGGCGTCAGGGCCTGCTTGTAGGCTAGGATATGGAGAGCAGGGTCTCCCTTGATGCAGTTGAACTTTGGCAGGCTCGGTGTTCGCCAACCCATAGGAAATGGGGTTACTAGAACCTGGGGATGCAGTGGCCCCACCGAGGTGATTAGCTGTCTACGGTCTTGATGACGGCGTCCCATGTCGGCGGTATGCCTTAATCGGTTGAGCAGCTCGCGGGCATTTGTTGCTTTCATGTGCGGAGGGATAGAACGTCCAGTGGACCTTGTTGACTGAGGTGATCCTTCTTGGCGATAACTTAGTGCACCGTCGACATCGAGGCGATCCCACACCGTTTGCCTTGGTGCTTGTGTGGACACCTGACGCCTCTCGATCCGCGGCACATACGGTTCTTCAAGATGATGACTCGCAGCTGGGTGAGTCTTCAGTGGGCCTTCAGTCGCAGCGGGTGAGTTGAGGATCATAACCCCCGCCCTCTCAGCTGCTTTTTTCAAGGAGTCTCTCTCTTGTTCGAGGGCCGCATTCTTCTTGATGAGATTTAACAGCTGGAAGTCAGCAGCCGAGATCTCATATGTAGCCTGAGGCTCGTTCCCTTGAACAACAGGTTCTTTGCCGAACCGAAGCCTCGAGGATGATGGGTCTCGCCGATCGCTGTGCCCTTCTGGAAGGCTGCCTTGCGGCCCCAGTCGTTCACGAACCTTTCTTCGGTTGGTTGCAACCGAGACTTCTTGTTCTTCTTCGATCAGTATATCATTTATTCGTTCAGCACCCGCCTTTGGTGGGTTGGTGCTGGCCTTCACCATCGAGCGTGTTGATGTTGGTGTGATGAAGGCGTTGAGGTTGATTTGGAGGAGGACTTGTGGCTCGTCACCACAAGTTGAATAGGAGTCGGTAGAGGTGTGGGTAAGACCTCTAACGATATCCCACAGACGGCGCCAAAGATTATGGGGGGAAATTTCCGAACCGCCTTGATCGGGAACCCCGCCCCACAGCCTTGATTGAATGTAGATGGTTTGTAGAGTTAGAGAGATGGGAGAATGGATAGAGAGAGTAAAGAGCGATGACACAAGGATTGGTGACGGAGTTCGGTCTTACGACCTACGTCTCCGGGCGAGAGGTGCCACCTGATCTTCACTATAATTTGAATATAATAAGGTTGAGCGTTCTCTCGACAGGCCGAGAGAAGCTTCGTACAGTGGGGTTGCACGGAGCAACTAGAAGAGTACAAGAAGGAGAGAATTAAGCTCTAGCACTTGCTCTGGAATCCTCCTCCTCTGATTGAATGGCCAACCCCTTTCCTGGATGCCTTGGGGGTCCTTTTATTGCGTAGGCAAGTGCCCGATATGGCAGTGATGACGTGGCGCTGATGACGTGGCACTGGTTCTGGGCCTCCTTACTGGGCCCTTATTGGGCCGTTGTTCGGGCCCAATAAGGGGTAGGGCTTGATCTGCGAGCCTCGTAGAGTGGGCCCATGTGAGCCCAGGCGGGCTTACCCATTTGGGCCGTTGCGCGGACCCATGCTGCTCTGATCTGGTCCAGTACAATTTTTGCACCCACAGCTTTCACTCTTGACCTAGTGGGTGAGTTTATGTACCATCATATGAGCCTAATAATCCCATGGTAGGTTTTGGAACCATGGTTTATTAAGTGCACATGCACTTACCGGCGATCTACTGACCCAAGGTTCGTAAAAAATGGTGACATACCTAATAAGTCTCATGCCTCTTAACGACATTGGGACATGACACTAATGTGATCAATTTTTTCAGGGAACTCATGATCAATATATCGAGTGTTAGTGCTTAGAGCACATCATGTATTGCCTGTAATAGTGTCACACATGAGGCATGAGGTGTTACGTGTAGATACCCTCACACCCCAAAAAACGGGTCGTAAGGGGAGGTCCACAGAGGGTATATGACGACAACACTGCCCTTATAGCCGATGTGGGACTAAACTCCAACACTCCCCCTCAAGTGTAGGCCTGTTTCGTCTGGTCCTTGTCACTTGGGTAGGCTCCCACTCGCTTTACAGGCATAGGTCTAACCTATTATGATACCATGTTAGATGCCCTCACACCCCAAAATCGGGATCGTAAGAGGAGGTCTACAGAGGGTATATAAAGACAACACTGCCCAACCCTCTAGTCGATGTGGGACTAAACTCCAACATTGCAATGTGAAGAGATAATCATTAAAGTAAAATTAGAGGTTTTTTTTTTTGAAAGGAAAATAGAGATATTTTATTTTAATCAGAAAATTAGAGATAGTTCAATAGGTTAAATTGTTGTACTTAATCCTTAATTCCTTATAAATAAATTTGAAAACACTCAAATGATAATTATATCAGGTTATTCATATTTAATTTGATGGTCAGAAGCGTGGTAGTAGGAATGAATAGAGGTCCCGTTCCAAGATCATGGTTGAATCTTGATAAAACAATACATAAATGGGGGTTAGTTTGATAAACTTTGTAAAAATTTTTTAGAAAGAGGTCTCCTGTTTTTAGAAAAATAGAAAAAAGTCTGATCTTCAATAAAAAAAAAATCTATTACAAAAGAAAGAAATAAGATTTGAATCGACACATTGATTTTTTTTGTTCGTAATCTTTTTTTGAACCATATGCATCCAGAGGTGGACGTGATGCTCCTAAGGGATACAATTTTGTCTTGATCAACCGACTGCAACATTTTGTGGGTTCTCTTTTGGGTGTCTATAGGTTTGATCTTCTAAAATGCATTAAAGTCTCGAACTAAAGTACCCTCCCTCCTTTGACGTATCACGCAGTGACAGACAAGAAGAAAGGAAAAAAAAGGGTAATGTGCCTAAGGTTCCTGACAACAGATCCATCCCGCGTATATGACCTTCGAAGATTTCATTTGGCCTATGGTCCATGCCCTTTTATGATATACCTGAAACTAACCCCATCTCTCTCCCGGGCGGCAACGGCGGCAGCGAGAGCTCGACCTCGACGAACTCGATCCCGGCGGCTGCATCGCACCTCGACGACCCCAGCGAGCTCGACCTCCGGTGGCTGCATCGCACCTCAACGATCCCGAAGAGCTCGACCTCCCGACCCCGGCGAGCTCAACCTCCTGTGGCGGCGAGGATTCGATTAGGTCTAGGGTTCAGCCCATGGCCTGTAGATTAGATCCGGCCGGCCGGGGGGGAGGGGGCTTCGGTTAGGTCCGGCGACGGCGGGGGAGGGGGGGCGAGAGGTTCGATTAGGTTCAACGACGGTGGAAGAGGGGAAGGGAGGGGTGTGGAGGGGTTCACTGGTTCAGAGGGCATGTCAAAAGAAAATTTAAAATGCTGTGGAGGACATTTATGTCCATAGCATTTCAGAGTCCTTAGACTAAAACGATCTCTTTATTAGGGACGACTTACCCCCAAAAAGTATCCACTTGTTCCTAGGAAAACAAGGCTCATTTACTAAGGTACGTTTCGAATCCTCAGCGGGGGAGGCGGGTGGGTGGTTCGTATAGGTGCCATTCTTCCTGTGGGCTATAACTTGACTATCAAAAAAAAAAAAGATAAATTACACTTTACCCCCCTAAAGCTTAGCTAAAAACACTTAACCCCCTATAGTTAATCGACTACATTTGCCCCCTTCAATTCAGTTGTGATCAGATAAAAATTACCAAATTAGAAAATTACTTAGTTGAAAGAAGGGGTATGGTGCTACCATTTAAATCTTTAGGGAGCGATTTGGAACAAAATAAACTAGAAGGGGTTAAATGTTTTTGAGCTAAACTTCACTTCGGCTAAGTCCTAGTTTACCCCAAAAGAAAGTGAAATAAAAAATTAACAGGGTATTAGATATTCTCCGTGAAAACCTAACAAGATAAACGGGGGAGAGAGAGAGAGAGAGAGAGAGAGAGAAGAGAGAGAGAGAGAGAGAGAGAGACGGTTTAACAATTACAGAGAGAGAGAGAGAGAGAGAGAGAGAAGAGAGAGGAGAGAGAGAGAGAGAGAGACGGTTAACAATTACAGAGAGAGAGAGAGAGAGAGAGAGAGAGAGACGGTTTAACAATTACCGGCCTTGGATAAGAAGTAAATCATGAGAGAGGTGATACCACCGAACCCCCCCCCCACCCCCCCCCCCCCCCCCCCCCCTCTTCACTTCTGTTCAACCTCTATATAATAGCACCGAACCAGACGAAAAACAGAGGGACCTCTGTTTTCTTGTTGGGCTCTGAGCTTGCACGGATCCCTTGAGCGGCGTTCTTGGTCGTTTTCCCGGAGCTTCATCGAGATCCCGAGGGAAGCAGCGATGCAGACCCTGCATTTCGTGTTTGGGATCTTTGGTGCGCCGTCTCCACCTCCTCCTCCTCTCTCTTCCCTCTGTTCCTCTGTTTTTTCTCTCTCTTCTTTCTTGGTCTAAGCCCTTGGGTTTCTGTGATCTCTCTGGTTTTGATGAGCAGGGAATGCAACAGCGCAGCGCTCTTCCTCTTCTTGTCACCCGCGTAAGTATCACAGCCCCCCCGCCATCTCTCTCCCTTCTCGTAGGATCTAGGGTTTTCTCTCTCTTCTCTCTCTCTCATGTTCTTCATTAATAATTAAGCAGAAACTTGGTCATGATCTCTGGTTATCAGTACTTCACAGGATTCTTTGATGATGATCTCGTTCTGTGTTTTGACTGTAGCGTGACGTTTTGGCGGATTGTAAAGAAGAAGAGCACGGAGGAGTTCTCGGGGGTGCCGTACAACATGACCCTGCTCAACTGCCTCCTCTCTGCTTGGTATGCCCCCCCCTCCATCGTTTCTCAACTGACAAGCCCAGAATTGGGGAAGAAACGCCATGCCCATCACATGACCACGAGGGGGGTGGTTGTAAAATCTGAAAAGGAAGGGGGGTTGTCTCTGAAAAATCAATCCCAATGCTCTTGGCACAGGTACGGGCTGCCGTTCGTGTCGCCGAACAACCTCCTCGTCTGGACGATCAACGGCACGGGGGCGCTGATCGAGGTGGTGTACGTGCTGGTGTTCCTCACCTACGCGCCGCCTAAGAGGCGGGCGCGGATGCTGGGCCTCTTCGCGCTCGTCCTCTCGGTTTTCGCGGTGGTGGCGCTCGTCTCCGTCCTCGTCCTCCACGGCCAGACCCGGAAGCTCTTCTGCGGCACCGCCGCCGCCATCTTCTCCATCGCCATGTACGCCTCGCCCCTGTCGATCATGGTATCGTCCCTCTCTCTCTCCAAGATCCAATCTCTCTCTCTCTCTCTCTCTCTCTAAGATCCAATCTTGTGTAATTCCCTGTGCAGAGGTTGGTGGTCCGAACCAAGAGCGTGGAGTTCATGCCCTTCCTCCTCTCGCTGTTCGTGTTCCTCTGCGGGACCTCGTGGTTCATCTACGGCATCCTCGGCCGCGACCCGTTCATCTTGGTAACGTATCGCTCCTTCAGCCGCACTTCTTACCGTTGAGGGTTTTGGGCGGGCCCACCGTTCTGACGGGGCTGTGTACTTGTGTGCAGGTGCCCAACGGGGTGTGGGTGCGCGCTGGGGGTGGCGCAGCTGGTCCTGTACGCGATCTACAGAAACCACAAGAGGCGGTCCGGCCCCGCCGACGACGGCACGGCGATGGCCGGCAACGGCAAGCCGGATCTGAAGAACGGCGACAAGCCGGCCCACCGCCAGCCTGCGGAGGATCAGGTGTAGGGTTGGGGTACGTAGAACCGTAGAAGACGCGAGCCGGCCGCCTCACGTCGTCGTCATCTCCTTCTATGCTCCCTCCCTCATTTCCCGGCGCCCGTCCGGCAAAAAAAAAAAAATTTAAAGAAAGATTTCTGACTTCTTTAGCTCTCTACATGGTATAATATTACTCTTTATTAATGTGTGATGTTCTTGATTTAAGGAAGAAACCTCTCTCTCTCTCTCTTATCTCTCTCTTATCTCTCACTAAAACGGCATTGTTCTCCTATAGTCGAGGTGCATGAGGTGCTGTTGCTGCGTTGCAGAGGGGGGAAAGGCCATGCCCCGACCCGTTTGCGACTTTCCATTGCCAACATGATCACAGCCGTCCGTTAAGCCAGCGAAGGTCAGTGTGTGGCACTCATCTCAATCTACCGGGCGAACTGACGATGGTGATTGGGTGCCCACGTGAAGTTGGCAATGGAAAGTTTTGACGAAGCGGTTGCCAAAACATCATCGCTCGTGAGGAGTGGTGGTTGTGGGATTCATTTTTTCTCATGGCCGGATGTAGAAGGGGATGTGCTGGAGGTAAACGATTCAATTGATGATTAGTCTATATATCACAAGTGTAATGCCATTTGAACAAATTGAGGGGGGGGGGGGGGGGGTGTTTGAAACCTAGGAAAAAGCCACGTGTGAGAGTGGTGGCTGACGGCCACCACCGGTGGACGACAGTCAACCAGTCGGTTGTTGGGTTTGGCCCAATAAAATCCCCACACACACTCGCGATTGAAATGAGGACTAAATTTTCAGATCGATCGTGCGCACGACCTTGACAAGTCGTGCATACAGTCAATCGGCATGAAAGTCAGCGAGTAGACTCCAGAAGCTGGGCGGGATTTCTGATTAGTTTTGGTCTCCTAGGGGTTCTCGTTGCTCTCCTATATAGGGGGGGGGGGGGGGGGGGGGGGGGGGGCTCTAGGATTTAAGTCCTAATTCCTAAGGTGAGCTAGAGGTGTTTAGAGTCAACGGCTACGAAGTTGCTCAAAATCATCTATGTAGAAGAAAGAGTCACGGGGAGATTGAAGAAGTTGAGGGGCATCAGTGCGGAGCTTCCCTATACTTTTTTATGCTCGTGAGAGCATGCATGACGGCCATGACCATGGTAGAGTGGCTCTTCTCGACAGAGGATTGAGAGGCGAGTCATGGTCAAGGAGAGAGAGCATAAACCCGATTTGGAAAGAGGCCAGGGAGAATGAAGATGATGCAGTGTGCAGATTTCTCCAGATTCCTCAGTGAGTCTACCTCGGCTTCTACTTCGTTGGATAATTTCATCTCTTGGTGATTTGGTAATCTCTATGATGTGAGAGTAGCAAAATTAGGGTTTGTGGGGTCTGACAAACGGTGACAACTGCTGTCACATCCCAGAAATTTGAAGACTGGTTCCTGGATTGTGAGGTGAGAAAAAAAAAAGCGTTTGTGTTTGGTCAATCAACTACACCAATTAGGGTTCTTATAGGGCTTCTTCTACACTCTCACATATGGAAAAGAATAAGGAGAGAGAAACAAGATAGAATCTTTTTAGTTTGATTTTATGAAAATATTTTATTAAAAAGCAAAGAAATAGAAAAGTTCTCAACAGAGAGAAGGCTTCTCAAGCCAGACTCGACCTTCAAGAGGGTTATTCTCTCAGTATGTGTGATATGTCAATGCCACTACATGCTGACAGAAGTCCCTCTAAAAGAGTATGATGCTCAAACCTCCAATGGTGAGCTAAGTAGCCTCACCCACTCCCTAACACTTGGGTGCACCGGTCCAAAGGTCCTATCTACAGGTTGATTAATTAGGTTATTTTTACATAATTTTTTTTTGTGATCTATCCTATGCTTTGAGCCTTGAGGAGAGGCCTACCCAACATAATTCAGCTGGATTATTGCAATACTACCACAACTAGTCGGAGCACAACTAAAGAGCTAACATTATCATTCTATTCAAAATCATTAATAACAAATAAACCCATAAAACATAAACCAAATCTACAACATTAGAGAACTAAATTCTAGTGCACCCTCCTAAGTTTCTATTGGTACTCCGAACTCTACTACGGACCTGAAGTTGGGTCTACTTGTGGGAAATAGTAGCCCCCAAAAGAAGATCGAATTGGAAGATTAGCCAATTTAATAGTTAGTGACTGTTAGATCTCCTTATATTACCATTAGTTTTTAGTGACTTAAACAAATCTTCTTTACCAGTGTAGTGAGTAGTTACAAACTAAAGTCGGGATGATAGAGTTAAGTTTGGCTCTGTTGCGATAAAAATGTACCGTTGTAGTTAAAACTACTACTACCATCATTTCCCACATGCTTAGGCATAAGGTATACATTTCTAACTCTTTGGGATAAGATTTTTTGCTTTGGTGTTTAGGGTTTGGGTGTATGACTAGCTAACACACACATCACTTAGTTCCGTTCGATATTTTTTATCGTTTTATTACTTACATGCATGTTCATTTCGGATTAATGTTAAAGATGTATGGGCAATGATTTTAGACAATAAATGACCACTTGGGAATGTTAGACTTCAACATTTCACCTCGCTTGAAACAAGGACGCCGATGCCCTACACTTAGTGTGCGTTTAGTAGGCTAGTCGTGCGCACGAGTTTTCCTTAGTCATTTTGGTGAATATTGAGTGTGTCTACCTGACTAAAGTCATGCACACGACTTTCACAAGTCATGCGCACGATCCTAGTCGACCATAAATTAACCATTTGATATTCACCTTAGCCCCATATGGGATGATCCTACAGCACGCTGACACGTGATCGGTTGTGCGCACGACATTAAAGTCGTGCGCACGACTTGACTTAGAATATTCTGAAATGATTAAATCGGTCGACTCCACCAATCCACTTGTGTCACGTGTTGGTTGTGCGCACGACTTGGCTGAGACAGACCCTTAAATATAATGGATTTCTTCTTTGGTCTTAGCTATCCACCTAAGGGCTCCATTGGGCTATAAATAGCTCACTCCTACACCCTTCAACTACTAATAAGTCTTTTGATTTATAGGAGAGGAATTAGATGAGGGCTTTAAGGTTTTAGTAAGTTCACTCTTGAACTCCATCTCCTCTCTTCTTCCCCTTCTTCTCCTCTCTTCAACCTTTTATCCTATATCAAATTTATAGAGGTTGGACTCACTACTTGCATGGTCACTTGAGAGTCTTCTAACTCCTTGTGATCATAGAAGTAGGAGAGGTCAAAGTTAGTGAGGGATCTAAGGTGTCATTCAATACCTAGATCTTTGTGACGACCAAGATCCAATAGGCCATTAGCCAAGAGCCAAGACTCCTAAGGCTGGGATGCCAAGATGGATGAGGTGAGCTGTACAAGGCCATAAGTTAGCCCCACATCGCCTGGAGAGAAGGAGATCTTAAGCTACTTATATAATTTCCCCTCCCAAACATAGAAGACGCGTTTTAAAACCGTGCGCTGCTACGGATTTCATAAGAACTCCGTAGTTAAGCGTGCTCGGGCGAGAATAGTCCTAGGATGGGTGACCCCCTGGGAAGTTCTTGTGCGGGCACGGGCAAAGCGGACAATATATTGTGTGTTTGGGGCGGATGTTACAAAATGGCATCAGAGCCGGTTCTCCATAAGATGGGGGGTCTAACCCTACACGAGGACGTGTAGCCCTAAGGGGGGTGGATTGTGACGACCAAGATCCAAAGGCCAAAAGCCAGAAGGAGATCATGAGCTACTTATATAACTTCCCCTCCCAAACATAGAAGATGCGTTTTAAAATCGTGCGTCGCTACAAATTTCGTAAGAACTCCGTAGTTAAGCGTGCTCGGGCGAGAATAGTTCTAGGATGGGCGACCCCCTGGGAAGGTCTCGTGAGCGGATAATATCTTGTGTGTTTGGGGCAGATGTTACAATCTTTATCTAGTCTTTGGGGGTTTTTTTTTGTAGCTTTAGTCTTTGAAGTATACTAGGCATAGAAGCATGCATATAAGGTCTTGAAAGAGATCCAGGTGACCTTCTATATGCCTTAGTTACTTCTTAGATCCAAGTGCTCTTTTCTTTTTTATTTTGTTTCTCCCCATTTTACTTTGCACACACCATGAGCTTCCACCGTCGTGTGGAAGGCTCTTGCGAGTGCGCTTCATGATGGCGTTCACGTCGAGCACCCTTAACAACACCTCTTGTTTTGAAAGGCCTTTTTGGGGAGAATGATAAGCGGAGAAGAGTAACGACGACGGATAACGACGACGGAGGTGCAAGAGTCAGCTCAGTTCAGCGCTTATGAATTGAGAGCGTCGTCTCAACTTCAACGAAAGCGCGGGTCGCGGACCTAGGGGGATAAGAGGTAATCTCTATGTAGTCACGTCTAGTTTGCTTGTAACATTGTTCTGATCTTCTAAGAGAATTTAGACCCCTTTGTTTGAATGGTCTAGGCTCGATTTTGATCGGAGGGTGGCTTTCATCCTTATTAAGGGTTTTCACCTATAAAAAACATGTGTGTTCTTTAGTGTCATATCTCGTGATCACTGTTTTTAACTTCCGTTATTCTATAGATTGTGCAATCTAACCCGTGCTTGCATCTGTCTATTGTGGGACACGTCAACTAGCTTTGTCTAGTTGGTCTCTTAATACACGGTGTTTAACTAGCCAAGCTTAGCTAGTTATATAATTTCAGTGACATCCTAATAGCCTTTAATAATATGAGACAACAAATCTTAATGAATTAAAAGATATTTATGAATTCTAGTATGGTCAATGCATGTTTGCAGAAAGATAATACAAACCAACCAATAATCTATGTTCTTATAAAATTCCTACGTACTGTCACTAGATTATCTAATACACAATCTATTCAATATTCTAAAGTATTTTATTAACAATCAAATGAGTTATCTATCCTAATATGAACCCTGAATATTTTGTTTATCATGCTTCTGGTTGGGCATTACTATAAGGCCTTTTATTTTGATGTAGATAACCAACTCTCTCGCAGTGCATCCGCCACTACCATACTCTAAATTCACCCAAATGATCATAAAGGGTTTTTCGTCTTTCATGGTGAGCTCTACATCCTAACTTGCTTTACTATAGTGACTTCAACTATCTTAGGACATGATTGGTAGGTCAATCCCTATCGAGGGCTACTCCTATTGACTTTATCATAACCCGTGCTCATGACCCCTAACCTACTTATCTTTGATTGTGCATGTATGGTGGTTCATAGTCCTTGTGTGCACGGGGTTTTTACCTTCTAACCTTGTAATTATCAATTTAACATATCCACACAAGTACCTAAAGGTCTACACAAAGATTAATTATTTTTAACAGTTTATCTCGGAATTTGCACCGCACTCACAACCCACACATCATTTTAAATGTTATAAGCAATAAAACACTCTCTTCCGGAAACTCGTGTACTAGAGTTGCCATACTTCTCTTAGGAGGGTGGGCCCTGATAATCATTACTTATTCAATTATCACTAATTTAAAAGAAAGCCTAATTACGGTGTCCAAGCAATCAATAATAATAATAATTTAATTATTAGATGTTTTAGACATATATCGTCGGACTCGCAACTCCCTATGCAAGGTGGAGTCCACTTGACCACATGCGACGAACCCAACAGGGTCCGCATGCAATGATATGGACACCAACACTTAGTTGTTCTCATTTCCCACTATTAAAGACCATGTAAGTGTAGATGTCACTCGATCAATTCGTGAGAATTTTTGCTAATGTCTGCTTCATCTCTACTGAGTCGCCACAAACAAAGTCTACCAAAAGAATAACTTAGTGTCACTATGTGTCGACGCAGTGTTTATACAACTAATGCTAACAACTTCGCACGGTCGAACTCTAGGGTTGGCCAAATCGGCACTAGGGCCGGCGGGCGATAGCGCGCAAATGCGTGATAATGCGTGCACCCTATTGAGAGTAACAACCTAGGAAAATGTACTCGTACGTGGTCACGGAGTTGCTCAACTATTTTTGATGCATACAGTGATAAATTGATAGTTTATTATAATCGTTGAGTGCAGTCGACACCACATCAGCACAAGGGAATAATTTTTTGGAGTTTACTGTATTTGCCATCGTCAGGGTAAGAGCGATCACGTAGGATCCGATTTGCCAATTTCACATGAGGTTCCAAGATGTGCACCATTGTGCACAAGGTCTGACTTCGCTCACCACTAGCGATGGGCGTCGGACGACCACTGTTGATAAGATCGGGTGGTCTCGAGGTTCGACTACATGGCCTTAAACGGTCGATTCATTTCAGTACCAAAAGGGGGTCGTCAACTACAATCAATCATAGCAAAAAGGGTATTGGTCCAATGGGGAATCATGAGGGTCAAGGATCCGCCATCGCCTGAGTGATCGGCCGTGGGTCTGCTGCAATTTACTCCACGATTGTCGCCCCTTCGGCTAATGACAACACTGCAAGGAAAAAGGGGTGGGGTACCGTTGCAATCAATCGCAGTAAAAAGGCTTCGACCTTAGTCAGACATCATGAGGGAAGAATTCAACTAGTGATTGCTCGGCCACCGGGCACAAGGCATCATCATCCACATTGCCCTAGTGGTCGGTTTTTACCGGGTTGCCCTGTCAGCAGCCAAAAGGCAACGTAGCCACAACGAGAAGGAGAACAAGGTGTCAGTGCGATTAGTGGTTGGGCACGGGTTGATGCTTGACCGAGCATGGTCGAAGTCACTTGCTTTCTGGCCACCGGCAGCCAAGTTGTTAGCAACCATCGTAGCAAGAGCAAGAGAAGACAGGGGGGGTCGGATCCATGCTGGTCAGGTGGGGGTTGGGTGGCCGGTGGGGACCTAGCCTGACTGGGTTGGACCTCGCCGGTTGCACAGCCTTTGGCCACATGGCATGTGGCCATGGCTGCGTAGAAGGAGAAGGCAACAAGGGGGCTGAGGGTTGGTCAAATCCATACAGAAAAGAAAAGGAAAAAAGGGGGGGGGGAAGAGAGGTTGTCCCAATCAGGGGGGTGCATCGGCTCCAGCTGCGGCTCCTCCTCCTTACTCCTCTCTGACGCCACGCGCATAGACCACCATAGGTAGGAGGAGAAAGATCAAGAAGAGAGAGAGAGAGAGAGAGAGAGAGAGAGAGAGAGAGAGAGAGAGAGAGGTTGTTGGGATTTGAGATCGGATGAGAGAAGGGGGAGATCGAGAGAGATAAAGGGGGAAACAGGGGAGAGGGGATAGAGATGGGAGATTTGGGGGTTTTGGTGCTTATCCTATTACAATCGGACGGTGGGGCTAAAAGCGAAAGAGGGAAAATGGGTTGAGATAGGATGTGCTGGGTGCATCTGATTTGGATTGGACGGCTTGGTTCGCTTCCCATACATGGAAAGAGAGAGGGGGAGGGGAAAAATGGGTGATCTGATTCCTGATTGGACGGTTGGTGATCCATGGCTGTGACTAGGGTTCCTATCTAAATAAACCGAGCGTGATTCATACTAAAACTCATGCCAGTCGGCCGCGAAAGACCGACACACAGACCTCTTCGAATTGGATAGACTTGCCATTATAACCTTAATATTAATTAAACATAGTTTCAATGACTCATCTGCAGTGAAACATAAGCACACATATTGAAGCATCAATTACAATCATTCCATCATTGCCTCGCGACTCGGACCTAGGACCCACAGTCTGGTCCATCTCAGTCTAACCAAGTGTATCGCATGTGTCACAACAATCGTTCAATACAACCGATAATAAATGTTCAATTTATTTATTCTACCAGAAACGCTAAATAAAAAAAATCATAGGGGTGCCCTTAGCGAAAGAGAGAACACAAAAGTACGTACCGGGTATTACAAATTGCTTCGTGTATTTTCTTGCTACTGATAATCTATATCATTGATTGCTTGTAATCAAATCTGTAGCGTTTGTTGCCATTGTATTCTCTGTATGGTTGTACGATCTTTGTAGGGCTTTGATCCTCGAAACTTGAGCACCATCATCAGGGATGAAGGCTTCCGCGTTACAAGCTAGGGATTCGACATTGGTTCGAGTCGGTCCCTCAACACCGGTGGTGGGCGGCGATGACTGGCAAAGCGGTGGACGGTCGTCAAGGGGTGGTGGTCGTGGTGACGGTGGACGGTGGCTGGCAGGGGATGGTGATGGTGGCTGACATGGTATAAATTTCAAACATGCAACATGATAGTCAAGTCTTAGGCGTCTATTTGAGTTGGTTGCACCCTTGCAATGGCTATCGAAGTTATGAAATTGCTTTCTATAAGTTCTATATGTAAGAAATAAAATTTGGTATAATTATACGATGAATAATTAAGATATGTTCTTATTATGCATTATCTGTTATTAATAATCTAGTGATATTAAGGCGTTCATGTAAGCACTAAGATATAGATATTTGATCAAAAAATGAAAATTCATCGCATTTAATCGCTTAATTGATAAAAGTTTTCTTTTAATAAACGTCATTGTCAATATATCGTCTGTTAGTGATTAAAGCACAACAAAGATCAAGGTTCGAATCTTACCTGAACCTGCAATGTTGCCGCATAGAAGAATAGATAAACTCGTCATAGAAGAGGGATCCCATGGGATTCTATTACATGACCTGCCAGATGGGGGAGCAGGCGTGCTTTGCCACTGAGATGCAACCTCAATCGCACTAGATAAACCTTATCGTTCTATGGATCATGGATTGAAAGAGCTTTTGTACACCACAAAGATCGGAGCATGACACATTCATGCGATGTCCATTGATTGTTTTGTACACCACAAAGATCGTCTCAGAAGCTTGGACATGGCTCGGCCGAGCAAGAGAGTGGGAAGCGTGAAGACTCTGAACCGGCCAAGTGAAAGCTAAGGCCCACCTGGAGCACAGAAAGTTACCGCACCAGACACCGAGCGGGGAAGGGCCCACCTGACTCATGTGAATTCGCTGCGCCACAAAGAGCGTGGACCGGGTATATGACCCGGGTTAGTGCCTACATGGGGTAGTACCACTAGGGGTGGCAATGGTTCGTGTCGTGGCTAGTTTCGGGTCATGTCTAGAACCTCTAGACCCCGGACCCGACCTATTTAACTAATCATATCTAGACCCTAAATCCGTACCCGACCCACTTATAAATGGGTAGACCCGATACGACCCGTTTACCGCACAGGTCATATTCAGTTGATCCGACCCGACCTGATCTGACCCGATAAGACCCACTCGAAACAAGACTACAATATTAGCCTACATAGGACATACTACACACTACAATATTAGTCTACATACTTCAGTATCGGATTGTGGGTAGACCCGATCCGTTCAATTCTAAATGGGCCTTCTTGAATCTATCGTGTCTAACCCGAAAACCGGATACGGCACATTTATTAAACGGGTTAGTCGTTTATGACCCATTTACGACCCAAACCTTTTTATCCCAAACCCAGACCTGCTACTTTCATGTCGGGTCTAAAATTACCAGCTTTAAGTACCACTACCAACTGCCCAAATCAGCGGTGACAAGTTTTGCGCATTTTACTTTGATGCATTTTTAATTCGTGCACCTTTTTATTCTATTGTTTTACATTTATGTGTTGTCTTTTTGAATTTTGATGTTGTTTCGTCTCCTAGTAGCTTTAATAGAAAATTTTAATTTCTCTTCATTGAGGAAAGAGGTTTTTTTCATAATGGTCTCCAACTCACACGTATTACTGGAAATAGACGCGATTGCCTTTTGCTTTACTTTTCTAGCCCTCAACACGTGCCAAATGTCACTTTCGAACAACTGTTGAATTTTTATGATCATTTTATCCTTAAAGACCAAACAAAATAAATAAAAAATATATTCATTTTCTCTGTTTGAATTTTTTCTCGCTTCAGTCGCCTCTCATCGTCGGAGATCGTTGGGATGATGCCATTTTTCATCCCCGACGTCCTTACATAGCGTAAAGTATTTAGTGAGTCCTTGTCGTTGAGCCGGTGGCAAGCGGACGGTGGCGGTAATAAATAAGAGATAGAAATGAGAGCCGAAAACAAGTTTGGCACGATGTACCTTCTTCATTTCTCACTAGAATGTAGTGATTCTGAAGGCATTACGATCCTCGGGTGATCCTCTACGAGATTATCTAGAGATGAGGATAAAATGAAGTCAGTACCACAAGTAGTTTTTAATGAAAGATAGGATGGATGTAATGTAAAAACAGTGAAAGAAATAAGATATGGAAATGAGCGTCGGAGGCAAGTTCGATATGACTGATGCCCCATCGGCCACCATCCACTGCCATCGTCGTTGGCCACGACCCTTGCTGCTCTATTGGCCACCGCGGGTGGTGGCCAACGGGGCGGCGATGGCGGGCAACCAGTGGTCAGTGGTCGCCATCGCCAACAACGGGTGGTGGCCGACTGGGTGGCATCATCAGCGAAAGGTGCTCGCCAGTTGTCGATGGCGACGGGCACATCGGTGAAGATTCACCGAAGCAGCAATGAAGATGCATCGGTGCATAAGTGAAGATGCGCCGGCGCATCGGTGAAGATGCTCTAGCGCATTAGTGAAGATGCACTAGCGCATTCCACTGCGGCACGCAGTGAAGAAGCGCCGACGCATTCTTCTGCGTCCCGCAGTGAAATGTGCCGGCGTATTCTACTGCGTCTCGCAGTGAAATGCTCCGGCGCATTCTATTGTGGCCAACAGTGAAATGCTCCAGCACATTCTACTGCGGTAACAAAGTAAAATGGTTGATAAAAATAAGAACCAGAGGCAAGTTCGGCATGATGTATTTTATTCGTTTTTCATTGAAATTCAGTGATTTCGGAGGCATTGCGATCCTCGGGTGATCCTCTATGAGACCGTCCAGAGTAGAGCATAAAATGAAATCTGCACTATCAGTAGCTTTTAATGGAAGATTAAATGAATGTAATGTAAACATAGTAAGCTAAAGAGAAAAAATGAGAGATGGAAATGAGATTTGGAGTCAAGTTCAGCACGACACAACGACAGTAGGTAGTGGTGGCATCCCTATAGGGTTCATCCTATGGCCCAATCGTAGCCATTAAAATGCACCGACGCACATAATGCACCGATGCATCAGTGAAATGCATCGACGCGCATGATGTGTCAATTCATTAGTGAAATACTCCGGCGCACAGGTACATCAGCGAAATGATTCAAAGTATTTCACTGGTGCACCGACCCATGTGCGCCAGAGCATTTCACTGATGCGCCGATACATTCTACTGCAACAACACAATAAAATGCGTCGACGCATTCTACAGCGCACTACCGTGAAATGGAAGATGGAAATGAGAGGTAAGTGCGGCATGGTTGACGCCCCATCAGCCACCACCCACCGCCATCGCTGCTGGCCACCAGCCTTGCTGCCCCATCGGCCACCGCGGGTGGTGACCGACAACGACGGCGGCAGGTAGTGGCCGACGAGGTGGCGTCGTCGGCGAGAGGTGCCCGCCAGCGATGAGCAGGCAATGACGGTCGGTGGTGGACTGCAGTCGATCGTGGTACTGACATCTCTCTAAGATTAATCCAATGGCCCAATCATGACTTTTGAAATGGGATGCACCATGTGTCTCTTCTTAAAGTGTCAGTGATCGAAAGGGGAGACAGATTATCAGTAAAGCAAAGTCAAACCTCTTTAAAATTGGGAGTGAAGCCCTTTATAAGCCTCGGGAGTACTTTAGTCCAAAACAAAAAAAAAAGGTCAGAAAAGTAATGAAAAAAGCAATTGGGTCTATTTCTAGTAATACGATAGAGTTGAGGGCCATTCTGAGAAAAACATTTTGAGAAAAATAAGACCTTGCTGGAAGTAAGCTCCCGCTACTTCCAACAACCGTCCTAAGAGCATCTCAAATCGGACTCTAAAACTCTATTTTAGACCCGGTGACGATGCCAATTGGACTCTAAAACTTTATTTTTGGGGCTCTATTTTAGAGTTGGGCTCTATATATGGAGCCCCAAAGCTTGGGCTCCAAACCACTGTAGCTCATTTGTCTTGTTTAGATTTTATTCTTTTGTCATTTGTATCCCCAACTTAATTGAATATGATTGAATAAGACAAAGGTCAAAATAAAAATAAAATAAAAAATAAAAAATATTTATAAATTATTTAAAACTTTTGTTTTAGAGCCCCACGTTGGAGTGTGGGAGCTCTATATATTATTCAAAAAATTTAAAAGAGGATAATGACATTAAAATGGAGCCCCCGGTTGGAGATGCTCTAAGGCTTAGCCTAATCGGTTGACCCAAATAGACCGATTGCATCATCCTTGGGACACCCTTAGCTGACCAATCAATGTTTAATTATCTTTCGCTTGTCGCACACTTAACACACCTCGTCGGACATTGTAATTAGTATGAAATCCCTTTCAATGAGCATGTGACACATCTCCGACCAATTTTTCTATGAAAAATTTATCCTTTGCCAAAGCAATGTCTTATATCTTGCCATACAAAATCTCCTCTTGGATTCCGATTATTCGATCGATTGTTTTGGTTTCCAAGACTTCCAACAATCACCTGAGTCAGTATCCGAATTGACCGACGTAGATAGACTAGGGTGGGCAATGGACTCAGAAAACCTAAAAACCCGATCGAAATCCTACCCGAAACAATAGGTATGGGTATAGATTTTGTATCCAAAATATGGTTTGGGTAGGGTATGGGTATAAGAACTATACCGGATTAACTTTTGGGCATGGATATGGATACCTCAGTACCCATACTCAAAATCCAATTGCCCCTCTAACTTGTGTATACTAAATAATAGAGTTCGACTCCAAACTCATTGTTATGTATCCAAATTCTAATCGAACGATCCGAACCATATCCGTACACAAACTTATACTCTACAAATACCATTGTAATAAGAACCAAAAGAGCTTCTTAATATTGCATCGTGATACCTTGATTTTGCTCCTTAGCTAATTAAATATATAACGGAGAAAATTAGACAAAATTATACCATATTCATACCCGAAATCTGAACACCCAAAACCTGATTGGATATGGATCGGGTATGGACCCTCTTCTAACCGAATAGGTATGAGTCGGGTATGGACGACGATGATGATGGAGAGCAAAGGAAGGTTGCTGACAATCATCCGCTTGATGTGCGTCGTGTCGTCACGTATTCATTGATTTGCACTCAACCTTCTGATGCAAGAAACCAATGATGGGTGAGCAGCGATGACAAATTCAAGCAAAAGACCCGTGTGATAAAAGAGAGTATATCAATTTAAGAGTGTGGCGCTATGTCCACACATCATATGGGTAAACAATCGCCCAGATTCCACATGAGTAATGGATTGCCCCCTGCCAACATGAAATGAAGTTGGCATCTTGAAAGGTGTTCCACAGTCGAAGCACATGATGGCAGCTAGGGGTGGAAATGGGTCGTGTCGGGTCGGGTTCGTGTCGTGTCTAGCTTCAGGTCGTGTCCAAAACCCCTAGACTCAGATCCGACCCGTTTAACTAATCGTGTCTAGATTCTAAACCTGTATCCGACCCGTTTATAAATGGGTAGACCCGATAAGACCCCTTTACCACACGGGTTTTTTCAGTTGAGCCGATCCTATCCGACTCAATCCGACGTTATCCGATAGACCTGCTGATATTATATATTATAGTATCGCATTGTGGGTAGACCCGACCCGACAAGACCCCGTGAATTTGAAACGGGTCTTCCCGGGTCTACCGTGCCCAGACCCTAAACCCGGACCCGACCCGTTTATTAAACGGGTCTATCATGTCGACCCGTTTACGACCCAAACCCGTTTAGCCCTGACCCAGACCCGCTAACTCCGTGTCGGGTCGTATCGGGTCTGCCGTGTCGGGTCCGAAATTGGCAGCCCTAATGGCAGCGAAGCAATCGTATTAGATGAACCTCGACTATGAAATTTCATCCAAGATGGCAGCTCAATCTTCGTGATACGAGTAAGATCAATGGCTACAGCTAATTTGGACGTACACTGTTCTAACCTAGATCGTACCACCACCCTGTGAGATGCGACCGACCATTGGGCGGCTGTGAAGACTCGCTACCGTGCGTAGGTGCAGTCAGCCAGCAGGTGGTGACAGCGTTCATATGATCACCGCAAAGAATCTCAAGCGTCGCGTGTGTGAGGGCCGTGTGGCCCATCGATGCGCCGCTCCCCGTCCCTTCGATATCCGCGCGAAGGGTTCGGCCATTCTACAACTTGAGGGGGCAGTTCCGGTAATCTAAAACCCCGAACATGTCCCGTGGTGGGACCCCCCGTCGCTTCCCTTGGGATTTTGTTCCAAGAGGTTGGAGCATCCCACTCTCTCTCATTCGTCCATCTGGAGGGTTTTTAGTCATTTCATCATATAAACAATATGAAATGACAAACATACCCTTGGAATGGACCAATGAGAGAGAGCGGGATGCTCCAACCTCTTTAAGGAGGTTGGAACAAAATCGTTCTCCTTCCCGTGGGCGGTGCGACGTAGGAGATCCATCGTGGGATGGACGGGGGGAATGAGAAAATGCAATCCCCACGGGCCATGTGGGTAAAGTCCTACACCACGCGCCATCTTAACCGTTCATCGTGGCCGATCGGCATATTCCATTGCGGCAGACAGCTGGCGACAGGGCGTGTGACCTCAGAATCGATCCCGCGAGTGGACGCAGATGACGCCAAAGCCGAACAAGATTTTGACTTCCTTTGAGCAGAGGATCGAGCGAGAGCAAAAAAAAAAGATAAAGTAAGGAAGATAATGATATTTACACGCCAGTGTTTTTATGTTTTGGTGTGTTGACCTAAAATAGCAGGTCCGATGATGGCTCTAGTTCTGCGCTGTCGGGGCAACACCGTGAGCGAGCCGCACGGGAGAACCCGGGAAACCGGCGTTGCAGGTGGAAGGGGGGTGTTAGTATCAGTAGCTCGGGATTTAACGAAAGCTAATGAGGTTTGACGTCCGCACTGGCTAACGGACTCTCATCGATCCCCTGGAGGAGAAGAAAGAGAGCAGAGATTTATCTTTTTAGAGAGAGAAACCCCAACTCCCCCCCAACAATTGCAGAGAATTGGGACAGAAACCCTAACCCTAGAATTTATCGAATCATCAGAGCCGGAAGGGGAGATCACCGGATTCCTATCGATAGGGTTTGCCTTTGTCTCTCAATTCGCGCTTCGCTGCCCGGAGATAAGCCGGTGATCGGGAGGGGGGGGCGTCGGGCTCCGTTTCTCCGGCGACCTCCGGCCGTGGCAGGGGATTCTGCGGGAAGTGTTCCCGTCCGTCGCGTGGTCTTGATCTCCAGGCTTCGTCGGTGCCGGAGAAAAGGGGCGTTCTTGGTTTCCATTTCTGGTGGAAAAGATCTCATTTTTGGTTCATAGCACTCCACTCGGAATTGGTTTCGAGAAAGAATCGTTCTTTTGTTTTCGTTCGTTAGTGGAAAGTGGAAAGGTCGGAAAAAAGTTTGCAGAGGAGACCAGATGGAGTTGGATCCCGATTCCGTTTCCTGTTAGAAGAGGAGATTCTGGGTAGAGTCTTCAGGGCAAGATCTTGTTTCTCCTCCTCCTCCTCTTCCTTCTTCTTCTTCTTGCCGTGTTGTCGTCAAGAATTCCTTCCCCTTGAAAGATGGTACCCTCGGGGCCGCCGACGCCTGTCGGCGGGGCCCAACCGGTCTCTCCCTCTCTCCTTCGAACGAACTCCTCACAGCAACCCTTCTCTTCCTTGGTCCCTCCTCACACTCAATTCAACAGCAACGGCGGCAACAGCAGCAGCAACATGGGTTTGATGGGGAACATCTCCAATGCCATGCTCTTCCGGAGCCATTCGTTCGGGCCCGGGTCTGGCGGCCGGCTCTCCGCCCCTCCGGTGAATCTCCAACAGAGAGGTGGAGTTGGAGGAGATGCCGATGTGCTAGGCTCGAGCGAGCACGATCCTCGGTCCTTCACCTCTTCGTCTGGCCGGCTGCATGGGCAGCACCTTCAGAATCCTTCTGCGAGCCAGGATCACTCGCAGCCTCAGCAGCTCGAGGGGCTCCATGACTTCCAGCAGCAGCAACAGTTCCTTCGAGGAGGGGGATCGGGCAATGTGGGTGGCACGGGGCCTGTTAAATTGGAACCGCAGTTAGGCCCTACTGATCAGGATGGGCCTCCGCAGCACTTACAATCAGCACGCAGCCTCGGTGCAGTGAAAATTGAGCCGCAGCAACTGCAGTCTATGAGAAGCTTGGGTGCAGCAAAATTCGAGCACCAGCATTCGGATTCATCGCTGTTTCTGCTGCAGCAACAGCAGCAGTTCTTGCAAATGTCAAGGCAATCCTCTCAGGCTGCGGCTGCTCAAATAAATCTCTTGCAGCAACAGCGGATGTTGCAGCAGCAGCAGATTCTTAAGACGATGCCGCAGCAACGAACCCATTTGCTGCAACAGGTTCAACAGGGTGTCCCTGCCAGACCCCAAGGGAAACCAATTGTGTATGAGCCCGGAATGTGTGCTCGGCGTTTGACCCATTATATGTATCACCAGCAGCATAGGCCTGAAGTATGCTTCTCTAACACCGATGTTGCGTTGGATTATGTCAGGTTTTAGGCCGGGTAGGGTTATTAATTCTTGTTGACTTATGAGTCTTCTTGAAGTGCAGGATAACAATATCGAGTTTTGGAGGAAATTTGTTGCTGAATACTTCGCTCCCAATGCGAAGAAGAGATGGTGCGTTTCTCTTTACGGAAGTGGCCGGCAGACCACGGGTGTTTTCCCTCAGGTGTGTTCGAAGAGTAGAGCCAACAAATCTTTTTTTTTTTTAACTCATGACTTGGTTTGTATTTGGTGGACATTCTAATTGATATTCAAGTTGTCGGATTTGTTTGGCAGAAATTATCTTTTTTTCTTTCTTCTTTTGACTTAAAATCCAGTATGTATTGGCTGAATTTTTCCTTTTATTTTTCAGGATGGCTGGCACTGTGAAATATGCAATCGTAAGCCTGGCCGCGGTTTTGGTATGTACTTTCCTCAAGATTTTTTCATTGAGCGCCTCTTGTTGAGTTGCATGTTATCGATGTTCGATTGTAGGTTCATCGTTGTTGTTCTACTTTACGATTTTTTGTGTATTATTTCAGAGACAACTGTTGAGGTTTTGCCGAGGCTGTTCCAAATAAAATATGCTAGCGGTACTTTGGAGGAACTTCTGTATATTGATATGCCTCATGAGTATCAGAATGCGTCAGGTCAGATTGTCCTAGATTATGCTAAAGCAGTTCAAGAGAGTGTGCTTGAACAATTACGTGTTGTACGCGAAGGCCAATTGCGGGTTGTTTTCTCTCCAGATCTGAAGGTGAAGACATCGTTATATTGATTATTCATTGCATGCAAGACGGCTATTTTGAGGCCATCCGGATGGATAATAAACATATATTGCGTGCTCTTAATATTTCCCTAGATTTGTTCCTGGGAGTTTTGTGCTAGGCGCCACGAGGAGCTAATACCTCGTAGACTATTGATATCGCAGGTACATAATGACTCATATTATATCGTCAGAACCTTTCAACCTGCACTGTTTCTATTGCTTACAGTTCCCGATGTTTTTTACAGGTTAGTCAACTTGGGTCCGTGGTGCAGAAATATCAGAATGCTGCTCAAAATGCCTCATCAGGCTTACCAGCTCAGGATTTGCAAAATACTTGTAATTCGTGAGTCTCTCCTTATCTGCTTATTAACTATACTGTTAGAGTTCTTTTTTTCTTGACGTTTAATTGTATCATTCTATTTATTGTAGTATGTCTAAATACATAAACTTTGATGCTAGTGAAGCTCACTGACTACTTTATTTCAAGAATTAAATGCCACACTGCACCATAATATATCACATGGCTTCCATAGGCAAATATGCGATCACATATGCAATTTTTTATATGAATAAAAAATTTGGCATATGTGCATATGCGATCACACATGCGAGCATATAGAGGCATGTGGTCGTGTTGCACTAAGACACATATGCTACTATGCGTATGCGGTTTGGGAGCACGTTGTCGCATATGCCACCACATTTTGCTACATTGCTGATATATAGCAATACTGATGTACATATTACCCGAGTGATCATAATTCATGAGTACTCTCAAATTACCCGAGCACAGCAAACTGTGTTTTGTTTGAGATGGTCTGGTTGTGTCTTCTCCTCGAAAGATCTATTATTCATTTCATGCCATGATTTACCTAATATTCCTTGTTCTCCTCGGAAGATCTCCTATTTTCCATTCTGTGCTTCGATCAACAAGCCGTAAGCGGCAAACTTAATAACTGATAGCATGATGAGAACTCTTAAAAACAATTAGGAATCTAAATCAATAAATCTAAAACCTAGAACACAAGTCTAAGAAGAATAGAATTGCTAAGTTGACATAACTTTTTTTTTTTTTCCTTTTGTGTGTGCGATTGCGTGCGTGCATGCATTTGTGTGTGTGTGTCTATATATATATATATATATATATATATATATATATATATATAAACAAGATGCTATCTTCGAAAGCAGCGTTCTTCGCTGCTTTGACAGGTCGCCGGTGGCTAACAAAGCCATGAACGACGACAATGGTTTTCCGAACTCACAATCGGAGAGTGCTAGAAGTCGCCGGTTGTGGATGTTGTCGGATGAGGTGAGGTGATGAATGGACGAATTACAATGGAAGTACTCACCGGAGTCCTCTATCGGTGGATGCCGACAGGTGGTGTCAATGGAGATTACCGGTGGAGGTGATCGGAGGTTGTTGATGGCGATTCTAGTTAGAGATCACAGGTGGCAGGTTGTCAAATCAGCAAAAACGCTGCTTTGAGGGGGTAGCGTCCCGGCCCTCATGTCGTCAAGTATATACACACACACACATAGGGTCGGGATCCGTGGGCATGTAATTGACATGTCAAGCAAAACCTACATGGAGGTTTAGAATTTTCTAAATTTTTATGAGGATGCTTACCTTGTCATAGACAAGGTTCGAAATCTCCATTTCCGTCGAAATTTCGGCCTTCTGGATATCAAAATATTTCGTGAAAATATTTCGACAGTGTGGAAATATTGCATTTTTATAGAAATGGTGAAAATATTGATTTTTCGATGAAATTTTTTAATGAAACTTTGGATAGTCATAAATCAAGCATAGATACACACTTTGGAACACTCAAATAATATTTCTATCATATTTAGGGGTGTAGAGCTTTATATAGCATGTATTCTATGTAAGCGTTGCTGATTTTTATGTACGTTGTACAGATGTATCTCTACTATATCACTCAGGGGTTTCAAGATATGATATCCAAAGTCCAAATAATGCAAAATGATATTTGATTAACTTACATGAACAATGACAACCTAGGTGGAATGACACACACACACACACACACACACACACACACATATATATATATATATATATATATATATATATATATATATACACACATTATCGTCGAGATCAGCCGTCCGGACTATTGTCTTTTGTCGCCTCGGGTGAGGTGGGCCCAAGGTTTGAAATCTCTATTTCGGTAGAAATTTCGACCTTCTGGATATGGAAATATTTCGTGGAAATATTTTGACAGTGTGGAAATATTGTATGTTTATAGAAATGGTGAAAACATTAATTTTTTGATGGAATTTTTTAATGAAACCCTGGATAGTCAAATCAAGCATAGATACACTCTTTGGAATACTCAAATAATATTTCAACCCTGAGTAGTGGTGTAGAGCTTCACATAGCATGTATTCTATGCAGACGTTGCTGATTTTTATGCACGTTGTACCGATGTATCTCACTTAGGGGTTTCAAGATATAATATCCAAAGTCCTAACTCCAAACAATATAAAATGATATTTGATTAACTTACATGAACAATGATAACCAAGGTGGAATGATATATATAAATTATCTTCGAGATCAGCCTTCTGGAGCATCGTCTTTTCGTCCCACATGAGGTCGGCCTCCGTTGTCCGCTGAAATACCGCGAGATTTTGTCGCGTGAATATTTCATCGATATTTCGCGAAACCCCTTGATATTTTGACATTTTCACTTTTGCTCGATACTGAAGGCGGGATTTCGTATTGGATTTTTATACTTCTGATATATTTCGCGATATTTCGCGAAATATATTGATTTTTTGTACCTTGGTCATAAATGACATCCACAAAAATCAAATGATTTTGTAGCCTCTAGGTGCACCAAATGTGCTATTCCAATCAACGGTTAAAACGGACGGTTGATAAACCTCAGCACATTTGATGCATCTAGAGGTTTCATAATCGTTGATTTTTTGTGGATATATCATCTACGACAAGGTGAGCATCCTTATAAAAATTTAGCCAATTCTGAAACCATGTAGGTTTACTTGATGACATGTCAAAATTATATGCTCATAGAACCCGACCCATATATATATCTATATATACATTCGGCATTTACATATTGTTTTCGTCAAATACAAGACGATAAAAAAGAATAACAATACTAAAAGGAATCGTGAGAATGGATTTTTCCCTCTAAAATTTAGGATTTTTTTGATAAATAATTGTATGTTTTATGCAGAAAAAGACATAAAAGGAAGAAATAATTGAGGAAGGATTCTCGATTTTTAAGGGAGTTATCTCAAATATTTGCTATGAACTTGACATTTAGAGGAGACACTAACATATGGAAGGGGGAGAGAACTCCATTCTCTAGTGAGAAAGAACATACTTTTCTATCTCCTGCAAGGGGTCCTAAGGGGGGAAAAAAGAATCCGGATTCTCTCTCCCTTGAGCGTTAAATCAAGTTTTTTTAAACTTCCTAATTTAATGGCTAATAATCACTGTACTTAAATGTTATATTATTTCTTTTATAGCTTGACTTATATCGTTAAAAGAATCCTCCCTAAAAGACCAAAATACCCCCAAGCTTCTGATATTTAGATCATGTCTTGAATTGATGAAAAATTCTAAGAAAAAATAAAAGGCACTAGAACCTCAAAAAACATCAACTTGACTCGAAATCATATCCTTATGATGTGGAACAATACTTCTAATTGACTCCTTATAATAAGATAGTGGCATTTCATGTGCCTATAGATACTCTTACATCAAATTACATTGTTAAAAAAATTATCGACTCTGTTCGAGATGTTATAGATGCAGCTTGTGATTCAAACTTAACTGGTGATTAATGTGGGTGCTGAAAGGGTGTTCGAGCTCTGTTTTAATCGACGATAAAAGATATACCATTGTTTTCGGGTATTTGCACTTGAACTTGTCGAAAAGACTCCTAGTGTGGATTTTCAAGATTAAGATATCGAAATTAATGCACACTCACCGTTTTCAACTTTTGAAGGACGTTGTCATCAATTATTGGAATCAACTAGTAAGAAACCCGGGAAATGCCCGGATGAACTTACTGTACGCCACTTGGCACAAACGACATTACAGCCGTCCGAAGGAATATGCAATTTGGATTGAGTATGATTCACTTGTCGGATATATATATATATATAGTACTAATGATTTTCCTAATTAACATCAAATGATCATTAAATACCATTGAAAGGATATTTATCAGCTTTATATTAGAGTTTTAATAGGGTTTATGAGACAGAGCCGCGCTCACATACGGGAGAAGGATTCTGGCTCTTCAAATGTGATCTACGTGTCACAATATGGAAGAGAGGACTCCATTTTAATATTGTACTATTAGATGTATTAGGCTCTACTTCTATTTGAACTTATTGGATTGAATTAATGATAATGGGTTCTTCTAGAGTAGATGACTCTGGTTTTAGAATGTCCTGAAGGCGAGCAAACACTTGTGATTGTCATCTTGGGCTCTCCCACGATCACCTTATGAACTTTCTTTATGGGTTCTTGTTTAAAATCCTTTGTGTGCATCTCTTCGGAATATTCCTAAAAAAAAAGAGGCGAATTCCAAATGATGATTGTAGATTTTTTTAGGGGATGATCTATGGATATAATTCTTCATCTTTATTGGAATTAACTTCTGATGAATTTGATGGTTTGGATTAGCCGAGGCCAACATATGTGATTGTTCATCATCCCGCCCTTTCATGCGTCTACTAGTTAGAGATATTCCAGTTAAAGTTGGAGGTCAACAATTTGAACCTACTACGTGAACTGATCGATCTGAGTCTAAAGCTTCTCCATCTAGTTGCATTGGGATTGATACGTGATTCTTTACGATGATCTTCAGCATCCGTCTATGTTCGGAACTTCTCCTTGAAGAAAGCTAGCTCTACTACAAATTGGCGTAGGTAAAACTTTAAATAAACTTGTTGAAAGCATCATGATGGGGATCCATCAGATCCCAAAACAAATACGGACTCACCATTTTCAGCTTCAGAAAGAGTATACTTTTAACGATTTCTGGAATCAGTATCTTAGGCTCTACTTCTTCTATCTGGCATGTCATTATGGGGAACACTCCATTCTTGCAATGGCTGTACGTCTGCAGACATGAATGACCATGTGGGTAGTAGTGGTGTTGGTGGCGGTGATGGGTGGGTAGTAAAGTTGTTGGTGGCGGTGGTGTAAGAGTCCAACAAAGGGTGGGGGTAAGTGATGGTTAATTGGCCATGAGGAAAACCATCATTTGGACCTCAGGTTAGGCATTTGCCATAGTTAAGTCAACCTCTATTGATGGATGGCAATAATGCGAGCCACAACTTAATTTGTTTATGAGGGTCAATATGTGAATCGTGAGCTTGTGGTTAATATGCAATTAGGCATGTTGCATGGGTTGATTTGCCCAAATCCCTTGTTAATGTCCATTTTTAGAATTACTAGGATCAAATCGATTTTGGATCGTATCAAGGTATTATTAAGTTATGCTCAGTTTACAATGCAGATATACACAATGGCAACAATTTTATAAACTAGATTATGAAAAATAAAAGCTAAATTACAGAGAGATCTAACACAAGGGCTGAGCCTATGACCGACAAGCCTTTATGATTGCTTATACAAAGGCATCTTGGATTCCTTTCCTTGGACCAGGCACCAAAGCAAGCAAGAGATTGGATTACATGGGAGACAAGAAGTTGTACAAAAGTAGGAACAAGGGACACCCCATTCCCTTATCAAGAACCCGAGCTAAGAGCAAGGTAGTTGAATTTGACAAATTGTGTCTAAAACCAATGGCCCATACATGAAAAGCATTTGGATGAAAAATTAACTTTCTATCATTGGCATTTCACGTCTCCTAACTTTTGTTTTGACTAGATAATTTTTTTTGAACATGCCAATGGGGCAAATATTGCCAGATCGAGCCCTTACTACCATATAGGAGCACTATACATATCTAGAGCAGCTAATCTTCTAATTCTAAAATCCAAAGTTATAAATCTAGGGTTAGAAAAATAAAACAACAAAATTATTCATAAACATTTAACCATGTAGAAATCAAAACACGACAGAAGACAACCGATAGATCTGTATTGGTGACCATCAACGTTCTAAACGGATGAAGTGTTCCAAGTTTCACATTCCCCTATAGTCCACAACAGTAGGCTTGTTTTGTCAACATTAGACTCAAAAATTCATATCATGGATTGAAATTTCGATCGAAATATTGAAATTTTGCTGAAATATTTCGGTTTTGGCTAGGGATGAAATGAAAGGTGACGTCGAAATCTTGATCCCTACTTATTTCGCCAAAGTTTCACCCTATCTGGTTAATTTCACGCAATTTCACCAAAATTCTGCCGTAATCATGGGTGGGCACCATAATGGCCGGTTTCGTTGATGGGGACAAAAAGAGTACATTCGACATTCATGTGTAATGCTAATTGATATATACACTTTTTTTATTGCCAAACTTCTCTCCTTTTTTTAGGCATGATCTTGGAGATATAGTCCAATGGAGTGTTAGCTAGTGAGAAAGGGATGTGTAATTATGAATCCAATGCCATTACTAGTCCAATGCATAATGTAGCGGTCAGAGGGATATTTATGTTTTCACAGCCACCTGGTTGGTGAGCTGGCAATCAGTTTGCAGAAACTGGCTGTAAATGAAGGGGATTAATAAATGCACTCACTGTTTTTTGGTTATGAAGAGGAGTGCATGGTCCTGTTGAATAGAGTGCATTTACCAGTTCTCAAGGAAATAGGGAGAATAGAGACTGGATTGAAGTTGACTCTCTTTTCTCTACTGGGAAAAGAGTGTTCCTCTTGTTTCTATTTCCATTCTGTGTGGGCATTGATTTTTATGTCCACTTATTTGCAGATGCAAGTATTTCATAAATTATATTCAGTCCACCTGTCCTATGATTGAACTTAATGCTTATTATTCCTGTATATATTGATCAGTTGTCCAAGGGCTTTACCTATGCTTTAGTTGCCTGTTACAATTTGCATTTTGATGACTGAGAAATCAAATTGAAAATGATGGTTTTGCGTATGCTTTCTAATTACGGTCCCAAACATCGCTGTCGCATATGCAGGGGTTCGCATATGCATAACCTGAGATTTTTTTCTCTTTTCCTGGTGTTTGTTTAAATATTTGGTTTCATAGCTGCACTTAGGTATGGAAGGATGGAAATAATTGTGGATATATTGTCAAGGATGTGGCAATATTAAATCTTCACACATTAAATCAATTTCATAATTTGGGTGACATGACTATTATGGGAAATATATGATCCGAGACTTTTTTAATGTTAAATCTGGATTTTTTTTTTCCCGCTTTTGTGTCTTGTATTCTAGAGAACTAGTTCTTGCATCATATTGTCTTCCTGTAACACCAAAGACAAATATGTCCCTTTTTTTTATTCTTAGAGTGTTTTTATCTTGTTTCTTCTACTGAGAATTTCCCCCCTCTTTTCAGCTGCTTATTTGGAGAGTAAACTTTATCAAGCTAATTTATCGTTTATATTTTTCTCCTTTCATATTTTGATGGTGGTTGCCTTCCAATAACCTTAATTTTGAATTGTTATAAGCACAATGGGTAGTTGTTAACTTATTATGTGATTTCTTTGATTTTACCTCATTATCTCAAAAGGTGATTTGGTTAAAATATGTCTGCAATTGTACTACAGATTTGTGGCTTCTGCTCGCCAATTAGCTAAAGCTTTGGAGGTACCACTGGTAAATGACTTAGGATACACAAAAAGATATGTTCGATGCCTTCAGGTAGGCTGCTCCCTGTTACTACAATCGCTCTATTCATATTGCTGATGAATTCGACCCATGAATTGAGGTCTTCATTCTATTAATGCAAATTCCTTGCTTGCCTCGACACCATAGGCATATCGAAATGTTCTTTCTCTTCGAAACTTATTGATTTTGACTACTTGGTATGATTGTTTTGCCTGTCATCATATTGTCATTATGAGCATTTTCCCTTAAATTATTTATTCTTTCCATATTCTGTAATTAAGTAGCAAACCTTTCTGAGCTGGGCTTGATCATAGTAACCAAGTCGGAAGTCAGGAAAAAATCGGCTAGGGGAGAAGTTGGAAAAATCAGGAAAAAGTTGTGAAAGTCGAGAAAAAATTGGGAAACAAATGGGACAGGTTTAAAATATATTAATATACAGATCTTGCAACGAGTTTTTTGAGTAGTACATGATGGGATTAAAATGCGATTAATCAATATTAAAAAACATAAATCACGCTTAAAACTTGAAAACCATAAACAAAATTTCATAAAATCGGGACTTCTTAAAAAAATGGAGAAAGAGTCTTGTAGTCAACGTTTACTTAATAAGTCTTGTTTTAGTCGCGACTTACTCAAAAAAAAAAAAATTTGTTAAAGAGGCTCGAGAAGCTATACTTGAAAAATGTACTATGATACCAATCTTCTAGTTGTCATGCTCAAAATTGGACGATTGAGGCATAAAGTTGAACAAAAATGGCTAAACTAGATGAATCTTGACTCTTGAGTAGCATGAGAATAATGTGATAATTTGGGCATGTGCGAATCTTTTAATGAAAGTTATACAGAAGGGGACCATTCGTTCACCTTTGCGATGATTTTTGAATTAGAGTGTCTGGAAGAACGGACAAAGGAATCCTGTAGAGGCTAACAAGTGTAACTCGGTTAAGTCGTCAACTGTTAGTGATCATGAGGATCTACACTGAACAACTAATGAAGACTGCCAAAGAAAGAAGTTTGCTATTGTTGTGCGAATAATTTGGTTTCCCCGAACATCTCGCGATCGGCTATTGAATTCATGATCATTAAGCATGTTCGAATGCCGTCGGTGTGTTCACTTTTGCAGTTTCATTCAATATGAATATACCAACACATGCTTCAATCGTAGACATCTACTAGCATGCATACACATTTTTGCGGCTTTTTTTGCTGCTGGCACTCAAGCTTGTTGAGTCGCAGCTATGGTGCAAGATTTCATTCCTCTCTCGAGTCTACTGAGCATCTATTGCATCGATAGACAAATATCACACATTGTTCTTGTTCTATTTATGTGTGGAACCTAGGAGAGAACTTTAGGTCAATCCTCCATCTTCATGTTGGTCTTCACCGCCGGGTTTTCCAACCTAAGTGATAGCTTGGCATTGGTAAAGCAACTATGTTACCTGTATCTAACTTGAGGCGCGTTCCTGTACAACGAAAGCGTATTCTGCAAAGCGGGATTCATGTATGCACGTTTACCAGAGTTGATTCATTGGCATGAGTCCTAGAACATGGCATACTTCTATTATCTTTTATTTTTATATTTAGTCCCGTGAGAGTCATGAGACATCTTTGTAGTTCATTGGAAAGTCTTTAACACTCTCTAAAAGAGTCATTGTAAGTGATAAGTAAGATAGTATACAGAATCTTAATCCTTGGATGATAGAAACTAAATAAGATTGTATGGTTAATTCTGAGATTTTTTTTACTTTTTATGATCCATTTTGTCAATCTTTTTATATTCATATTTTCAATCATTCTTTCTATAGTTTCTGCCAAAATGGCCAAAACACGGACACAGAGTGGTTAGTACATTTGTCTTGTGCCCATGTCAAACCTGAAAAATGAACCCATAATCTCAATTCTTGCGATAGATACTCCTAGGCATGTTCTTTCACTTCAGCTCTTTGGCTTATTGTGCTACGTAAATCAATTTGATTACATATATCAAAATTTGCCTTCCACCTTCTCCTCCTTGACTCTTTCAGTGGTCAAGAGGAACCCTGAAAGGTTGCTCCATGGCTCTCTGAGTTTAAATTGTGTAAACAATAAGGAGTCTCTCAATATTCCAAAAAGTGGTTCGGACGACCATCTAGGCGTTTTGGGCTTAGCGTGTACCACATAAGTTGGGACCGCTTTCTCGGTGTCGGAAGGTGAGGCAATCGACGTGATTGTCGAAAGCAATTACTGGAAGTTTTCTTTCTCCCTTCTCCTTTTTCATGTCCTTCATTTTTTTTTCTTTTTTTCTTCTTAAAGTAGTACACCATTGTGTTGCTATTGTATAGTGGCTCCCTTGACCCATTGTGGCCACCTTAAATAATGATATGATAGTGGCACACTTGGACATTTACGAACTCCTACAAGAAGGATGACAATGAAAACATAGTAAAATAAATTCTAAGTGAAATGGTTTATGACATGTGTTGGACACGCCTAGGTCCGCCAGTAAATTCTGGGCTCGTATAGGCACCCGCATTTCGTCTTGAGTCTTTCCACCATCTTAGGTCCGCCTAGTGTTTACTATAAGCACCGACACTCTCGGAACCTCTATGTATCCATGTTTGACACGTCAAAAAACGTGTCATCTATCAAGAAAGGCTGTCCGACACGTGTCGGAGCGTGTCAGATGCGTATCCGAGTGTGTCAGGACATTATTGGACATGCTTGACTTATTTAAAGATGTTGGGGTTTTTGATATTGTAAATCTTTTCATCGATGAGCCGGATGTGGAGGCCGTGGACTTCACGGATGATGGTGTCGATGGTGATGATGCGATGACACTTGACGTTGGCCTTGATGGATGATGATTATATGCATGTTCTATTTGTCTTTTTTGTGTTTTGAAAGTTTGAAACTACGCACTTGAATCATTGATGATGTAATGATGTTATTGTTGTTTGTTGGCGACTTTTTTAGTTTACTTTTAGAATTATGTTTTATGAATCATAATGTTGACTTTATATATATATATATATATATATATATATATATATATATATATATATATATAGGGGTATGCTATAATGCGGCATGCGGTAAGTGCGGCACCGCACAGTAGCCGTCTGATGCACCGCTGCGTGCATCGCATGCACGCAATGCGTGCATCAGACGGCTGCGGTGCAGTGCCGCACGTACCGCATGCCGCACTATAGCACGCCCCTATATATATATATGGGGCTGTTTGGTTGGGCTGTGAGCTGCCAGTTTAGAAAGTGAGCTGCGCTCACTTTGACCGCCCTAGAAGTTTTAGAATTTGATGAAATTTTGTGAGGGTGTTGTTTAGGATAAGATGATCATCCTCACAAATTTTCATCGAATTCCAAAACTTCTAGGGTCATCAAATGGTCGAAGCAAAATCTGCTGTCCGCAGTCAGCAATAAAATCTGCAAATTTTGCTTCGACCATTTGACCCCCCTAGAAGTTATGGAATTTGATGAAAATTGGTGAGGGTGATCATCTTACCCTCGACAACACCCTCACCAAATTTAATCAAATTCTAAAACTTCTAGGGGGGTCAAAGTGAGCGCAGCTCACGTTCCCCCTCCGGCAGCTCACAGCTCAATGTAACATTCCTCTCTCTCTCTCTCTCTCTCTATATATATATATATATATATATATATATATATATATATATATATATATATATATATATGCGTGACTTTGTATGCCCGTGCATTGAAGGCTTCAATGTATACATTTCCATGTCTGTGTCCTGATTTTTTAAAAAATGTCGTGTCCGCATTTCCATGTTGTATCATGTCCGTTCCCCGTGTCTGTGCTTTTAGTTTTTAAACATTGGAGTCTCTCTACCACCCTAGTGGTCTTCGAGATTATTTGGTAGGCATTTTCTTGCGAATTTGCCTTTGTCAGGATTTCTACCCCATCTTTAGAGGCTTGACTCTTGGTTGACAGGAGGTCGGAAAATTCAGGTAAATCTGTTGTGGAACCTTCAAGAGTTGTACTCCATAGTCAAATAGCAATATAAGCTGGATAAGACTTTGTTTATTGCTTTAAGGTATATAGAAAAACTTGATCACTTTCATTTCTGCCCTTCCGATTCCTGAAAAATATGGCCATGCCCAAAGCTTGAGCGGATATTGAGTGTACCAAGATATAACAGGGGCCGTTGAACTTCAAGTCCCAATCGAGAAGAATTGAAATGAACAACTTTTAACATTTACTGCTGCTGTTGTGTGTGATCCTTTTTTATGCATAATTTTGCCTTATTGAAATATAGTTGGTGATCTATTTATGTGAAGTGTGATTTGATAATGATGATGTATCATGTGTTGATTGTAAGATCTTTAATCTGACGATGGTGATGTAATGTTATTTGAAATCTGATTATTCAATTTTTTTTTTTAAATGCATATATTTGTAAAAACGTTCGTAAGGATGTTAATGGATAGACTTAGTGTGTCGGTATGCAAAGGGAGGACGTGCTCACTAACTGTTGTGAAGACTTTTGTACTGCAGATTCTACGACCATGCATTATGCGTGGGTCGAGAATCACGTCTATTCTCGGCTCTGATTCACTTGGGCGTGGGCTGTCATGTATGTGTGGCAGATGTCCTCCATAAATGTTCAAGTGGGGCCCACACCCAAGTGAATCAGGACCATCCACGACAAGATTATGTGTGATTCTCCTCCACTCGTTTGTAAGATAACATTAGGCCTTTTCTTTTAATAATCGAGTCTCTTCTTTTTCTAAAGCATGATACATTGAGGTTGTATTTTTTCATGATCTGATACCGAAAAAATTCGAAACTGCAGATATCTGAGGTGGTAAATAGTATGAAAGATCTGATCGATTACAGCAAAGAAACAGGGACTGGACCCATGGGTAAGTTTTATTCCCTGTTTACGTTTCGATATATGTCATTTGTTAATAAGAATAGTGCGATAAAATTTCACGAATATGCTTAATAAGGTTTTGGGACACCCATCCATATAAAAACAATGTTATACCTTTTAGAACTTCATGTGTTTTCATTATCGTTATTGGATTTTGATTCTTAACACGTAAAGTCAATTCCTTTCCTCGCCTTTTGTTTCAGATAGCCTGATCAACTTCCCACGGAGGACTTCAGCTTCCTCAGGGCTGCATGCCCAACAAGCGCAACAACCTGAGGAGCAACAAAATGTTTCCCACAACCCATACCACAATGGCCAGAACTCCATTCATGCAGCCGGCATGCAGCTCGCATCTGCAAGCAATGGTGTCACGAGTGTAAATAACTCCCACGGTGCTCCATCATCGACCTCCATGTCTGCAACCAACGCTGCTGGCCTCCTCCACCAAAACTCTATGAATTCGAGGCAAGAAAACCCCATGGGCTGTGCAAGCAGCCCCTACAGTGGTGGGAACACAGTTCAGATGCCATCGGCCAGCTCTTCCAACTCACTACCACCACCGCAACCGAATCCATCTTCCCCGTTTCTTCCATCACCGACGCCATCCACATCCAATAACATTGCAACCCCAACCTCCCACGGCGGTGCCCAGTTGAACCCTCCCATCCCCCCTGCAAATATGTCCGCGGTGCAACCCCAGGCAACACAGCCTCACGAAGCAGACCCAACCGAATCTCAGAGCTCCGTGCAGAAAATCTTGCAGGAGATGTTGTCCTCCCGGTCGAACGGCTTCCGTGCATTAGGAAATGAGATGAAGGGCGCCGGTGGAATCACGCCAGCTCTGAATGGTGGTAGCTACTTGATGGGAAATGGGGCAGTGCACAATTCTAGTGTTACTGGCACGGAATTTGGGAGTACGGGTGGGATTGGCTCACATGCTACCTCGAATGGACTGAGATCAGCAATGGCTAATAACTCAATGTTGGCGAATGGGAGGGTGGGGATGAATCACATTCATCAGGGTCCAATGCCCATGAACCATCATCAGCAGCAGCAGCAGGATATGGGAAACCGTCTGTTGGGCGGGCAACGATCAGCTAACAGCTTCAGTAATCTTCAGTTTGATTGGAAGACCTCTCCCTAACGAGTTATATGTACTCCGTTAACGCATTTTCCCTTGCGAGAATTGGTTACCTGTTCAAAGAGAGAAAAATAGTTGCCAACACAAGTTGAGGTCTATATGCTGCATGTCTCTCTCTCTCTCTCTCTCTCTCTCTCTCTCTCTGTACTGATTTCATTTAAAAGATAAGGTGTAGTTTAGGTTCTTCCATACGAGTTGTATGGTTTCTCATGAATCCTATTGAGTTCCGATTGCTACAGAGTGGCTTTCATGTGGTAGGGTGTTTTTTTGGGGGGTTAACCAGTTTGAAGAATGCTTGCAAAGATTTTTGTCTGGTCAAATATGAATCTGGGTGTACTCACCAGGGGATAGGGGAATTGGTAAACAGCTGATGCTTTGGTGAGGTGGTGGGTTCAATTCCTTCCCCCCCTTGAGGTACCCAGGAGTGAGTATGGACACTTCCGAGTGGTTACGAAGTGTGTCCATTGCTAAAAAGGTTTTGGGACACCTGAAGATCTCAAAAAAAAAAAAAAAAGGTTTAATGTGTGGGGTCCCTGACAACAGATTCATACCGTGAACAGGATGCTCTATAGTTTTATTTAGTCTAAGGTCTGTTTTTTTTTGTTAAAACCTGAAACTATCTCATTGTTTCTTCTCCCATCTCTCTCGAGCAGCTCTGGTGGTAGCGGTAGTAGCGAGCAGTTCCGGCGGCGATGGCGTTTGGTTCAGGACCTTAGGTCTTGGGTTTATTCCATAGCCTGTAGATCTTAGGGTTAGGTTTAGGTTCCGGTTCGGCGACGAGTAGCTCCAGTGGTGGTGTTCAGTTCGGTGGCGACTAGCAGCTCCGACAGGCTTCTAAGGGTTCACTGGTTCGGTGGTATGGCAAAAGAAAATTTAAAATACTGTGGATGGTATTTTCATCTACAGTATTTCAAAGTCCTTATACTAAACCGATTTCTTTGTCAGGGACGGCTCACAAAGTTGTCCCCCCCCCCCCCCACCCCTAGAAAAAAAAAACAAAGAAAGAATCAGGGTTCTCTAGATCTTTTAATGAAAAGGTCGTTGGTGATATCAATACCTTTTTTTGAACAATGCCATTCAGCCCGATGATTTTCATGATTCTGCTCAGCCCGATTGACGTGGCAGCATGCAACTGGTGGTGGAAAAGACTTAAATGTTGCTAGTGGGTTTCAGCCACCAGGTGCACGCTGCCACATCAACCGGGCTCATCGAAATCGGGTAAACCCTTCGGGATGAATAACATTTCTTTTTTTTTTTTGAGAAACTTAGCCTTAACTACTTTTAGCATATACTTTATTAGTACTGACAATATTAAAATTTTGCACCTAGTCCCTCCCGAACATCACACGCTGATCTGCCATACCGACCACCCTCTGACCGGTCTGAACCCATCGACCGTTAAGAAGGGGATGATTGGTTGCCGAGTGGAGTGGCGTCGCCTAGATGTGGCAATGCACCTAGTGATTGGGTTCATGCACTTGGCTTCCACACCAAAGTACGTTTAAAAATGACGTGTGAAATAGCGTCGCCTAGTCGAGGTAATGCACTTACAGACTAGGATTTTGTACTTAATTGGCTTATGCGCGAAATTGTGCTTGATAACGACGTATGGAATAACGCCACCTGATCGTGGCAAAACACTAACCAATCAGGATTTTGCACTTAGTTTTTATACTAGAGTGCATTTGATAATGACGCGTGGAATAACGCCACCAAGTCATGGCAATGCACTTACCGACTAGGATTCTTACACTTGGTTTCTACACCAGAGTGTGTTTGATAACGACGCATGGAATAGCACTGTATGATCATGACAAAACACTGATCGATCAGGATTTTTACACTTGGTTTCTACACTAGTGCTGGAATGGTACATGGAATAGTACCAAATGAGATGGAGGTTAAACTTATAATTAAAGACTCGGCCAAAAAAAAATTATTCATAACTTGAAATAGATTACATCATTGATAATATTTTTTCAAACGAGTAATATTTCAAGTACTTTACAATTTGTATCCTTCCGGGTTGATCAATCGACCGAATGTCTTCCTTCTAGTCGGTTCTGCCGGCTCATGGAGCTAAGGATTCATAAGCCTCTCTTTCCTTACGAGCTGGGGAGATGTCCTTGCTGGATCCTTCATTTCCTCTAAACTCCTGGAGATAACCCTCTTGTAAGAGATCTTCCAAGTGGTATGGGAGGCTTTTGCATTTTGCTATTGAGTGTCCATGACTTCGATGGAAATCGTAGTAGATCGATTTGTCGGCCGTATGCTTTGAATCTAAAAGGAGTGGATCTGGCCTTTCAGATAAGGCTTGTCTTGGATCTACTCGAGTATCAGCTCGATGGGGAGGTTCCACTCTTTGAGCTTGGTCTTCTTTGGTTTGGAGAATTTGTCTCTTTCTTCACGAGGTTGCTTGAGGAGCTCTTCCTTAGCACGGGTAGAATGTGTTTGATTCGAACACTTGGGGGATTCTTTGTCGAATGGCCATCTCTTTGTCTCTCGTCCTTTGCGTGCGACTTGGTTATCTTCTACCTCGATCTCCCTTTGCACCCGTTCAAACATTGCTCTCAGCATCAGTGGTGGATTTTGGATGAAATCATTGTAGATGTGCAGCTCGTAGCGTAGACCATTCTGAAAGGCGAGCATGACCGCCTCATTGTCTAAATGCTGACTAGAAAACATTGCATGCTCGTTCCGGAATCTTCATGTGTAGCTCCGAAGGGATTCATCCGATCCCATCCGGAGCCTATATAGAGTGTCAAGCTTCTTTTTCGGCTTCAAGTTCAACCAATAGTGTTTGATGAATATGTCTGCTACGTCTTTGAATCGGGTTATAGAACCTGCTGGAAGGTTTTGGTACCAGTTGAGAGAAGGCTCATCGAGACTTCTCGTAAAGGTGTGGCACAACACGCAATTGTTGTATTCATGGGGAGTGAGTGCTTGCTTGAATACCAAGATATGGAGAGTCGTTCTCCCTTTGTGCAATTGAATTTCGGCAAGATTGGTGCTTGCCAGTTGTGAGAGAAAGCCATCTCGAGGATGCTTCAGTGCAGTGGCCCATCTATAGTGACCACTTCTTTCCTACGGATTTGTTGGTCCAGTTAGAAGATCCAAGAGCGATGGGGCGAGTGTGGCGATCGTTTCCTGCTTGCGATACAGTCGAGTTCGATCTCCTCGTATTTGGAGAATAGCGCGAGGGTCGTGCCCCCTACTTTGTGTGTTCCTTGAGATGTAGTGGCCTAAGGAAGCTTCAGATTCTAGTGATCGGTTTCGTCGTGGTGGTAGCTCGATGCGGTCACAAACGGTTTGCCTCGGAGGGTACGCTGAAGGACTCTGTGGAGGAGGATCATTTGTATGCCTAGGAGGGTCAGTAGTCGATTGCATGGGGGGGTCGATAGTTGAGAACCTCAGGGGACTACTGAAGGACCTTGCGGCGTGGGATTTCTACAGCTTCCCCAATGTTGACTTCCATTACAGGTGGTTGAAGAATTACCCCCGCTTCAATTGCAGCCTTCCTGATCATATCACGTTCGATCATTAGGGCCGTGTTCTGCTTCATGAGCGCTAGGAGATGGAAGTTTTCTGCTGAGACTTCATAGGTTGCCGACTAACCTGCTGCTGAGGCAAAGTGCGCCTTTCCAGATCATTGTGGCACTACCCCAGAATATTGTGAGCGAGCCACTTATGAATAGACTTCTGGCTAAGACTGAACCATTGGCTGTGTGCCCGATCGATGGCTCCCAGAGCGAGCTGCTGATTGGTCTTGGCCATCATGATGCTGGCTTACGCCTTGTTTTGATTGTTTGGTATTTGTGTTCTTAGGTTTTGCCATCAGTTGCTTCTGCTCAACCGATCAGCTTTTGGAGATGAGCGGAGGAAGCATTCTGCTCGATCCCACACACGATGCTAAATTGTGGGGGATTCTTTTACCGTGCAAATTTTTCGCCAATAATCGATCGATTCAGACAAATAGGGAGTTGAAGAGAAGTAAGGAGAAAGAGAACACAAGGAGTTGGTAACGAAGTTTGGCCGAATCCTACGTCTTCGTGCGGTAAGTCGCAACTTTGAATTCAGTATCTCTTATAAATGTTTGAGCTATCCATCAACATACCGAGAGAGCCTAGTACGAAGATATGAGATAGGAAACTAGAAGGGTAGTGGAATTAGAAGGTTGGAGAAACTCGTTAGCCCGGATGCAAAGTTCTACTACTCCACTTGAAGCTCAGAGTGCTGCCCCCGGCCCTTAGTCCTTCTGGTGTTGTCTGGAGGTGTATGTATAGTTGTCGTCCTTCCATAACCACCTTTGTTGACATGGCAAGTTGTAATTGGTCCTCGTGGTGACCTGTGATTGGTCCACGTGTGAGCCTCTGAATGGGCCATGAATTGTCCTCATGGGCTTTTGATGATGTGGCATCTTCTGACTTGCTACTAGGCCACGAGTTGTTATCGTGGATCTTGGAGACTTGGGCCTCTGCTGAACTGCTTGTTGATAGGCCGTGGGCTTGTGGGCTGACCTTAGCCAATTTTTGCACCAACAATAGTGATTTCACTGTAGCTGCTATTGTGATTTCACTGTAGCAATAATATCAATTTAGTTTGGTAAGAGTATCAATTAGCTGAATGTAGGGGTGTAAACGGATATTTGAAAATCCGAATCATATCCATATTCGAATCCGAATTTTGCGGATTCAGATAACATTTTGTAATATTCGACAAAAATGGATACGGATAGCATTTTTTAATATCTAGCAAAAACGGATACAGATATGGATATTAAGGTATTCGACACGGATAATCTGTATCCGAGACAGACTATATATTTAAATGAATATCCATATATCCGTAGCCATAATATATAATATTGTATGTGTAGAGCGGATCTCAATGTCTGGCTATGGCATATTGCACTAAATAGTAAGTACCAAAGGAGAGACATTGGTAGCAACTTTGGTGGTGGAGTCCACCACTTGATGCGACCCAAAATATCAGACACGACTCACTCAGCAACTTTGGTAATGGAGTCCACCACTTGATGCGACCCAAAATATCAGACACGACTCACTCAGACGCATGATGTAAGCCACACAATTGCAAGCTTTGTGTCCTACCAAACCAAATTGGAATATAAAATCCCTGGATTTCTTGAAATGGCTACTGGACCCTGTAGATACCTATTGAGGCTAGTGAAAAAAAAAACTCGGTGCTCGTAGCCCTGATTGGTTAGTTGTAGTAAAATATACTCGTATATTATATTATGAGAAGAGACACAATGTTCATATATTATATAATGAATACGGATAAGGATATTATCTGAATCTGAATACTCCGAAAGGATATAGATTCAGATTTAGATAGTGCATTTCTAAGTGGATACGGATAACGGATAGTATGGTATCTGCTCCATATATAATCCGTTTACCCCCCTATTTGAATGGATACTTTTGCTACAATGATTTCATAGTAGAAATCACTCTAGCAACCGCTGCCTGCATAGTGTCAATCGGCTAATGGATACTCTTGCTGGAGACGAAAGGATATTCTTGCTAAGAGAGTTATGGAGGGGCAATTTACCATTTAAAGGGTAAAAAAATCAATATTTTTAGTTAGGGACTTGCTATACAAATGTGTCCTTCAGGAGGAACTTTATCTATGAATTGTATCATTTAGCTTAAATAAAGACCTATGAAGGGATTTAAGATTATGTATGCTCGTGATAGGTACTAGAGGCTAAAAAATCTTGTACGAAGCACAAGAAAAACAAGTAGGGCATAGTCCATGGGAGAGGGCTGTGAGTGTTAGGAGATGGTTGATAATGGAAGGTGAGAGGAAGCATGTCCTGGCTCTTGGTGTCTTATCCTTTTATCTTTATTTTTCATGTCTGTGTGGGTGGGTGGGTGGGTGGGTGTGTGTGTGTGTGTGTGTGGCCACCGAAGACGGCCGTGGACCCACCTCAGGCAGATTTCCACAGAGAGAGAGAGAGAGAGCACTATTAAAAACCAATAGATGCATGGAACATTAAAAACTAATAGGTATGTGCATGCATCATTAAAACCAATGGGAGGAGAGAGAACAAATCCTAGGCTTCTTTATGCTATCTCCAAATCAATCATAGTCACTCTTTGTCAGTAATTGTGTTTTATTACATAGATTAGAATAATCTGTGCATGTCGGCACTGCAGTAGCCGTGGCTCTGCCTCCGGCTAACTGCCTCGCACACTCATATGTAAGTGCACGATCGATTGTGTGTGTGTGTGTGTGTGAGAGAGAGAGAGAGAGAGAGAGAGAGAGAGAGAAGAGAGAGAGAGAGAGAGAGAGAGAGAGAGAGAGAGAGAGAGAGAGAGAGAGAGAGAGAGAGAGAGAGAGAGAGAGAGTTTGGCATGTATCACTTAGGCTCGAAAAACAGCAAGCATAAGGCTCGATTTTCCCACAAAAAAAAGAAAGGAAAATTTACTTAGACCCAAAAAATGATGAGTATACCTGCTTCTCATGGGAAACCATTTTACCTTTTTTTATAATGGCAAGAATACCCCCACTATACCATACCCCATTCTCCCTACCTGGCTTACCTTATCCTGCCCCTTTCGTACCCCATCCCCTTAAAACCTCCGCACTCCAACTCCTTGCCGGCACATCCATCACCAGCATACCCCCAACCCCCGATGAGTCCGTCGTCCACTTTCAACCCCGGCACCTCTGACACCTGTCCGATGTTGACGCCTTCCCCTCTTATGCCTCCCCTTCCCTCATCCTTCCCCACTGCTAGAGCTGCCACTTCCTCTCCGTCCTATATCATTTTTCATCGTCATAGCCAGAGCAACCTCCCCCTTCCCCTCCCCTTTGGCAGTTAACTACCGAACATGGTGTTCTTCTAAAGAACACTATGTTCTTTTGAAAAAACATTATGTTTGGCAGTTAGTTGTTGAATATTATTCAGCATGTTCGGAAGTCCAGTGCCAAACATCCTGAGCAAATATTCGTTAGTTAATTGTCGAATCTTGCTCAACATGTTCGACACTAAACTACGGAACATGTTGGGTGACGGGGAGGGAAAGGAGAGAAGGCGGCGTCCTCGACGATGAAGAAAGAGAAGGTTGGAAGGGGGGTGGCGACAACTCTGATGAGGAGGAGAGGTGGTAGTGGCTCTAGTGGTAGGGAAGGAGGAGGAGAGACGGTGGCGCCGATGACGGACGCACCAGTGAGAAGGCGATGGGGTACGTAAGTACAAACACAAATGACAAGGGGAGTAATTTTGGAGTGGGAATAATTTTTTTTTTAAAAAAAAGCTCATGGGAAAACTGGTAATTGAAAAAAAAAATTGTAATCAAAACACCAACCAAACCACTACTCTCAACCACTATTTATCCTTATACTGGGTACCAATCCCAATGGGTTGTCCAGAGCCAGTAGATCCAGATAGAGAAGAGGAAGAACAGTGATTCGGTTGAACTCATTTTCATTAATGATCTTTAGAATCTTTATAGAGAATCTCTTCAAAGAGAGAGGAAAGACAACCAGGGGAGTCAAAATTACAAAAATCAGAATGAATGTAGAGCATGGGAAGCTAAGAAGTCCTTCGCCTGGTTGCAGTCTCTTCTCACATGACGCATCTCATAGTTATCTAACAACTGGGATAATCTTCTGCAATCCATAATCGTTGTATGGATTTACCAGGGAGAAGTGTCCTCCAACAGGAGTGTGATAACAGAAAGGTTGTCATCTTCCACAATCACATTGTTGATTTTAAGTAATATGTAGAGCTTCATTCATTCCAGGATGGTTAAAGATTCAGCTTTAATAGGCGAGCAAGGAGGAAGTGATTTACTTGCAAAACACACCGAGTGTCCCCTATCATTGCAAATAATTAGGCCACAAGTAGTAAGATCCTCCCTAACTGAAACATCTACATTAAGTTTTAGAAATCCTTTAGGAGGTCGTTGCGACGATGGGGATGTTCTATCATCCATTCTTCTACTCTCCTCGGATCCAAATGTATAAAGGAGCATGAGATTAGTTTGATGAAGTCGATCGCTATCGTGGGATGCACACTCTCTTATGGAGTTCATTCGGGACTCAAGGGACCCTCATGAATGCCTGATGGGTAAGGATATCCCAAAGAAGTCCAAGCACTTCGAGATAGTGAGCAATCGAAAAAGAGGTGGGCCTTGTCCTCTGGATATTGGTTGCACATTGCACAGAGTGGGGAAGTATGTGCTATAATGACAGCCATATGGTTCCTGAGTAAGAGATTAAGTACCAGTAGTCTCCACAAAAACATTTGCACCCTCGGCATCAACCCTTCGGTTTCCAGATTTTCTTCCAAGCAAAGCGATGCCGGTGTCCATCCAATCTAGTGTTAGGAACCTCGAACCAATCCTTGATGATATGCTTATAGCCCGAGCCGACAGAGAATAGTCCAGACGAGGTGCGGATCCAGCCCATCGTATCACTATCACTTCTCCAAGCTATTCTGTAACATATTGATTTGTTCTCATATAGCTTCGTCAACACTGAGTTCTTTGAGTATATTTCGATACTAAGTGCCCAAATTCTGGTCAAACAAGTCTGCTACCTTGAGTCCATTGCACTATGCACATTGATCAGAAGGTCCGAGGCAATGGGTGGAAGTGAGATTCTAAAGCAGTTTCGATGTGGGATCCATCTTACAAGGGTCTTTGAATGCCCGGATGGATTAGCCATTCCGCAGAAGCAGACCTTTCAGGAGCCAAGGCCGACAAGACGCATACTAGCCCAAACATAGTAAGTTCGGACCTGCTTTTCTCGGTAAAAGGGTTTTTTTTCAAAATATTATTAAAAAAATAAATATTTAACTAAATAACAGTTGACCAAAACTATTTACCAACCTAGCGCTCTGACAGCTACGTGACATGTCAGCGCCGTAAAGCGAGCGCAAGATTTTTTTTTTTTCCGGTTCAAGTAGAACCCGGTATTTGGATTACTGGTTTAAACCTGGTATTCTGGATACCGGGTTTATCCAAAACCCAACGAGAAAATTACTAAGTATAGAAACTTGGTATCCAGAAAATGGCTAAGTATGTGCTAAACTTGGTATCAAGAATACCGGGTTTAAACCCGGTAATCCAAATACCGTGTTCTACTTGAAACGAAAAAAAAAAAAATCTCGCGCTCGTTTTATGGCGCTTACATGGCATGTGGCTGTCGGAGCGGTAGGTTGGTAAATAGTTTTGATCAACCACTGTTTAGTTAAATATTTATTTTTTAAAAGCATTTTAAAAAAAACCCATAGGAAAAATTTTCAGCACATCTGCGTACCCCACAACCGTTGCCCCAGAGCCTATCAGCACATCTTGTTGGGGCCTGCTAACCCATGTCTCTTGAATTGCAGTGGTCCCGCGGTTATAGTGTACGCAGGATGTGCTGAAAATTTCGACCTTTTCCCTCCTTTGCTTTCTTCCTTCCGGTTGAACCCAGCGGAGGAGAGAGAGAGAGAGAGAGAGAGAGAGAGAGAAGGGGGGGGGGAAGATGCCGATCGAGATGCCGAGAGGCCTCCCCTTCTCGGTAGACACGTGGACCCCCGCCTCCAGGAGGAAGCGGTACCACTTCCTCACCCACGCTCACCGTGACCACCTCGCCGGGATCTCCTCCCACGCCTCCTACCCCATCTACTCCACCTCTTTCACCACGGCCCTCGTCCTCCGCTCCTTCCCTCAGGTCTCGCCCTCGATAACTTTCAAGATTGTTTCCTTTGCATTTCAAGAAGGAACCCATCTCTAAATCGTTGCCTTTTTTGGGATTCTCTTTGAAGCTGGAGGAGTCTCTGTTTGTGGAAATCGAGGTCGGCAAGCCAGTGGTCATCGATGATCCTGATGGGTCTTTCTCCGTCTCTGCGTTCGATGCCAATCACTGCCCGGGTATGCTAATGGATGCTTCTTCTGGGTTATACAATCTGGGTTTTCACAAATCGGGACCTATTTTGGGATTTTGTTTTTGACTGGTGAATGCCAGTGCCTGTCGGCACTGCAGTGGGCTGCTTTCGGTGGAAAACACAATCGGACCGCCTTCAGCGGCAACACACCCACTGGGCATCGCCACTCCCACCCCCACCGTCGTCTTCGACGGCAACACACTTGGCCGCCTTCGGCAATAAAACATTTTGGACTGTTTTGTTATATATGTAGTAATATTCGTGTCTGTTGACACTCGGACGGTTGTTTTTGGCGGCATCACTTCATCGCTCGCCTTCGCCGATAACACTTTCATAGCCGTTACACATATTTATTTTAGATAATCACACATGACGACATAGTTATTAAAAGAATTACTCCACAATTTATTATATTTTATTAAATAAAAAATATAACAAATAATTGCTCCACAAATTATTAGATTGTCTTAAATAAAAAAAACAAAACAAATGAATGCATTGTTTATTACATGTCTTGAATAAGGAGAGGATAATGATAATTACTCCATAATAGGTTTGATGGATTCTTCACATAACCAAGTGCCTCTGGAACGTTTATCCAACAACGATTCCATACAATAACTAAAAATAATAATTTTTTTTATAGTTCTTAAAAAAATAATAGATTTTAGTAAGAGAACTTACATATGTTCACCAACAATACCACAGAGACAACATATTTCTAAAGAATCAATCCAGCCTTTAACCCCGCTGGTTTGGTATACTTTTGTCTTAAAAAATAAGAGACGATAATAGAAACGATATACATTATTTTTTAAAATATACAATTTATAAAAAAAAGAAATATATAAAATAATTACGAACTTAGTCGGAATATGTTCAAGTTTTGTTATTAAATTGTCTCAAACATTTACCAAAAAAATAACTCTATCTTCATGGGCTTCGATTGTAATTTTTCCACCTCTATATTGCCGCATCATTTTTAAGTTTTCTTTCGACAACATGACGTGGATGACCCTGAATTATCCTTCTGGTAAAAGTTATATTACTGTGATTAATATATTATACGAAAGTTAATTTTATTTTATTTTTTATATTTAGAAATATATACTGTCAAGTTCCATTTTGATCCAAACTCTTCTGAAAAAAAGGGTAGCAACGTGAGCATGTGCTTTAAATCGCCAAAGTGTGTTATGACCTAAGAAGCACTGACACTGGTACAGGGACACGGGTACGACACGACACGGGTTCGTCGACATGGCAAATCCTTAAAAAGGAGGACACGGTTACGGCGGGGACATAGCAAAATAAATTTATATTTTATGTGTGTTTGCAATTCATATATATTTCAATAACCGAAAAAACCTCATAGAAAACAACTAAAATAAAAATTTAATGCATACTGAATCGCTATCGTTAGTTACATCCAGCCCGATCAGTGAATCGCAGACAGTTCTAAATGGTATGGAAAATAACGGTTGTGTTTCAGTTTTGACTTCAACCTATCTGAAACCTCAAAGGATAAGATAAGTTAAAGCCAAATCTGAATCGTAATCGTCCATCATAACCATCCTGACAAGTGAATCACACCAAGCCCAAATGGCATGCAAAAGAACGGCTGCGATTCAGTTTTGGCTTCAACCTATCTGATTCTCTGAGGTTATAATATCAGAGGATCAGATAGGTTGAAGCCAAAACTGAATCACCACAGCTTGTAACCCGACCCTATATCGAACAGTCCGTCAATCCGCAGTGTCCGGCTCCCGAAAGGACGTAGGACACGGCACATGCGTGTCCAGTGCGTGTCTGAGAGTGTCGATGTCCGACACGTGTCCGACACGGGTACGGAAGGCCTGGGAAAGTGTCCATGCTTCCTAGGTTATGAGTCTTATGACTCATTCCATATAGATGTAAATCCTGAAATGATTACCGAATGATGCTTACTGGACCTTCGACTAGCTATATGACTCAATATATGCTTTAAGTGCCCTATGGATGCTCCTGCAACAAATTCCCCAGTGAGAAAATCTCTCGACTCCGTTTGAGAAGGTGCGATTGTAGTTGGTAACTCTGAATCGATTGATTTTATACACCAATGTCGAAGAGTCACTCGGACTCAACTTTACTGGAGCGAAATAGGAGTCCATATATTTTGCGAATCTGGACTAGAACTCTCCAATATTTGCTTTTGCAGAATCACTCAAACTCCACTTTTGTTAAGTTTGTCTTTACTCGCAGGATGAAGATAAGACCAACATGCATTTATATAGTTTGAGCTTTATAATAGTTCATGACCAAGGTTTAAAATACCGGTATCGATCGGCTTCGGATCGACTTTTACCGGCAAAACAAGTACCGGCCTTTTTTTTTGAAAAAATTATGAAAAATCAAATAAATAAAATTAATACATTAGAAATTATATATAAATAAAAGGTATGTTTTATGAGCTTTAGGTTTAAGTTTTAACTCCTAGGTTTAGGGTTAGGATATGGGCAGGTATCCTAATTGTATAAGGGTTGGCCATTTAAATAAGTTATTTGTATAGTTTTGGTATTTTATATTGTCATGTTGCTTAATTTTGTTCCTATTTGTTAAGAACATTTTGAATGCAAATGTTATGAGTTTTGCTGGATCCGTTTCAACTTTTCTTAATATAGTAAACATAGGTGGGTCATATAAAAGGAAAAGCTAAGGGATATATGAGCATGCTTATTGATATGTTAGCAATTATGCAAGTCTCTTCCATACACTCCTTAGAATGATGATTACATGCCACATTGCAAATCATGCACCTTCATTTAGTCCACATTGTATGTGACCATTATTTTTTGGATGATTGATAGATCATCACTAGGTGAAATTTCACTTTCTGAACAGAAAATTGATAAGTGGCAAATAATCTATAAATAAAAATATTAGAAGTTGCAAAAACCGAGTTTTACCGATCGTATAGGCCGATACCTGCCCGAGTTGGCCAATATGGATCGATACATGCATGTGTCGGCCATTACGAGATTTGATGCGGTTTCGGGGTTGACTCGGTAATGGTCTGGTCCTAACCTGCGTCTATTAGCCGGTTCGATATTGGCCACGTTTTGATTCCCTGTTCATGCCTATTGATCTTCAATGGCTTTCAAATTTCAATGTGGGAAAATTGTTATGACTTTTGCCTTAAACAACTATTTTTAATCCATTTACAATCGGTTGGCGTGGTGGATCAAAGCATGATCAAATAAAGTTTGCAGACTGGCTCTCAAGCTGACAAGAGATCTCCATGGATTGGTTCTTAGTTCTTGGCCAAGCCAACCTTGGACAAAGAGGGACTCCCATGAGACCTATAAGGTTGATACTTAGGTAAACCTACAATGTTTCTATGTGGTTTATTCTTATGCAACCGAGGATCCTCAAAGATAACTCTGGACTTGGAAGGAGCCTACATGAAGAATAAAGTGTTTTTTTTTTGTTTCAAATGTAAGAAAATCCATACTTTGTATAAGTAACTGTTTCATTAGAAGATTGTTACGACCAAAAATATTGTCTGAAATGATTTCCTTCGGTTAGTTGAATGTTATCTATCTATTGCTTTTGCCTGAACTCTTAATATCACATTCTATTTATGTTGCATTTTGTTATTCATTTAGCATTTGTTCACTCTTTAGTGAAGTCGATTATTTTAGTTATAATATTACAAATAAGTTTTAGCAAAGGAATAAAGCAACAACTGATGCAGTCGGTTATTTCTCTACCGTAGGAGCCATAATGTTCTTGTTTGAAGGTGAATTTGGTAATATACTGCACACTGGGGATTGCAGGCTCACCCCTGATTGTCTGCAATACTTGCCTTTGAAGTACATATCCAAGAAAGGAAAAACTGTTTGTCATCTTGATTACCTGTTCCTAGACTGTACTTTTGGTAGATGTTCTCTAAAGATCCCAAGCAAACAATCAGCAACCCAACAGGTTATCATCTGCCTTTTCATTGATATAGTATTATTGTCTTTGCAGCATTATATGTTGTATGCATTCAGCGCCAACCAATAACCCATTTATCACCTCAATATGATAATTGCAGGTGATAAATTGCATATGGAAGCACCCAAATGCACCAGTGGTTTACCTTGCCTGTGATCTTCTCGGCCAAGAAGAGATACTTGTCGAAGTATCTAGAACGTTTGGATCCAAGATATATGTTGACAGGACTAACAGTTCGGAATGTTATCAGGCACTTTTGGTCGCTGCCCCAGAAGTTCTTTCGCAAGATAACTCTTGTCACTTTCAGGTGTGCACAATTTTACTGAGTCCCTTGATTTTAGTAAGATTGCTCTCTTAAATTAAATAGGATGGCATGCACCTATGGTTGCCGACCCTTATCATGGACAGCCATTCTTGTTCATGTAAATCAATTGCTTGGGTTGGTAAAAGTATACATGACGATAGATGAGAGTGCTCCTCTCTGGCCAATTTGACATCAAAGGTCCAACTCACCAGGGAATGATAGGAGTTTGACTATGTCTCATTTGTTTCTTAGTGATGTCAACCCTGCCTTATAAACTGCTTTATCTAATTAGTATTTGAGCATAAACCTTGCTTTTATTTGTAGAGGACACTCACTAATATTTTTATTTCTATAGTTTTAATTTTTAATGCATGACTGTCAAAACAGGTTTTGTCCGACCTAGGGCCAGTTCGACCATATGGCCATACCATTAAGGCGGTCACCTAAGGCCCCATGTGAAAGAAGGTCTTCAAGAAGCAAAATCATTCAAATAGCCTAAGGTCCCATATGAAAAGAAGACCTTGAACCCACTTAAATAAAATTAGAGGCTAAATATAAAGTAAAAACCTAAGGCCCCAATTAAAATAAAAACTTTCTACTATTAAATATTTTATATTAATTTATGAAATATAAAAGAACTCATATTTATAGTTTTTGCCTTAGGCCTCAGCTTGTATTGAGCCGTCCCTACCCTATCCAACCATGCACTTTCTCTGACCTTGGACTCGGTGTTATTCTCTAGCGGTACTCACAATAACGATTATTAGGACTTCACTGGAGAGAGCATGCACCTGCGTCGATTGTTAGAACCAAGTTAAAGAAACTCCTCTTGTCAGATATCGGATTTCCCTTAGGTTTCACTTATACTTCTTCACATCATAACATTTATTTGCAGGTGGTTGAAGGATTTCCCAGACTGGGTGAAAGGGCGAAGGAAAAACTCGACGAGGCACGTGCTAGACATCAACCGGAGCCCCTCTTCATTCGTCCCTCTGCACAGTGGTATGCGGGCAATGACCACTTGGAGATGACTCAAAGGCAGAAGCCAAGACTTACAGAAGCAGAAAGGGACGAGTCTGGAGTTTGGCATGTGTGCTACTCGATCCACTCATCCCGAGAAGAATTGGAGTGGGCCTTGCAACTGCTCCAGCCCAAATGGGTCATTTCAACAACACCCCCATGCCGAGCCATGGAACTGGACTATGTCAAGAATCACTGTTTCAAGACCTGCATAACTCCTGATGACCCTTTGTGGAAACTACTGAAAGTTGGTCCCGGGAAGTCCACTTATTTACCACCACCTATAGCTCCTGTTGCTTTGCGGAATGATAGTGCTTCTACTTCCGTCGTCACTGCACCAACCTCTGCTGCGTGCAACCGGCTGCAGCTAAAAAACTTAGCTTCTGACCATTTTGAACTGAAACTCGACTTGCCTCTGCCATCTAAAGCACGGCCTATCACATTGTTTGGAAGAGCAAGACTCGGACTCCAGGATCCTGATGTAATGCAAGAAGGGACATCCGAGATCACCATTTCGAGGGACCCAGCACAAGTGTTGTCGATTAGAGAGGGTGTAATTGTAGAGCAAGCATCGTCTTTGCAGGATTGTAACATTGTGGTCACGGTGCAAGAGCTCGCAGAACAAGCATCATCCTTATCGGGAGACAACAATGCCAGACCGAGTATTGAGAAACCGGTAGACAAGGTTGATGTTGAAAAGACCATGCAGTGGATCGGAACATCCAATGGTATCGATGTCAATGAGCCAAGAGTTGAAAAGTTGGAAGAGGCTGGTTCTAAAAGTGATATTTCGTGCATTGGATCGTCTAGAAGACTCAGTGACAGCTTAAAGAAGCTGTACCGTTCGATGAATGTCCCGGTACCTCGACCTCTTCCATCATTAGTTGAGCTCATGGATGCCTCCAAACGGATTAAGATATGCTCTGAATCCAGGTATAGACCGAACTATTGCTACCATCAGAGTATTTGTCTTCATAAGCGAGAAATTTGACTATCATGATTATGAAAGGAAGAGATAACTCAGTACGCAAGTCAAATCTAGTTGGTGCTTATCTTCGCCTGAGAACATTCCAACTTCGAAGGATCGGCATAGAAATTTATGAACTCATACAAGTCATGTAGAGTGATCGGAGGATGGGAAAACTTGAGTTTGTTGCTTTCTGTCGATCAGAATGATCTATTATTTTTATTGAGCATTGTACTTAGCAGAGATCCAATAAATCAGCTGAAGATTGAGACCCTCGGGCGATAAGAGGAGGCATTTGTTTGGTGGATGGGCTTGAATGCTTAGGTGGACATGAATGTTCAAGGCTGGAGTCAGGTGAGGTGAGATTTGTGCAATATTTGTGACATTTTATTGTTGACCTTTGTTATGCTTATTCTTTGGAATCAATTATTGTCATAGTCTCCACTTCCCTAATTGATGTGAATTGAAACTAAAGTGAGTGGAAATGAGTTCAATGGATCAGATTTACTCAAACATATTTCCTTAGCCAAAAGAAAAAATAATTTAGAAGTGAATGGAAATGAGTTTTCGATGAAAATGAAAGTCAATGGAAACCATTTTCATTTCTACTCACTTACGGAAATGAAAAGAACGGACCCTAAATCTAAACATCACTTCAAACTTCTCCTAAAATTTTTATTTGGAATTACATTTCTAACCCTTTCGATGAAATTACGGCCACTAAGCTATCTGCTCAAGAGCCCTGTTTTAGAAATAAGCCTTAAACATCTCAAGTAATTTTGTGAGAATCCATCTAAGGTTGCTGAATATTTCAAATAAATTCTCATGATCTTATTGTTCAACCCCAAACTTTTGAATCTGTGGAGATTTGAAATCGGTATAATATAGTTAACCAATCGACCACTAACTTAGAATGTCCCAAACTTTTGTACACTATTTTGTAATGATTATACTTAAATCTTCTGAAAAATTTCACCTGTAATTGGTCATTCTAACTCATTTAAACCCTTTTAGCTCCTTAACTGAACCATTTGGTCTTAATCATATGATTCATATCTTACTAGTACTAATCTCGTGCAATGCACTGACGGTTGTGATGTTGCTCGATTGGATCATAAATTCAGCACTGAATCCAGAGAGAGAGAGGAACATGTTTAATTTTTTAAAAAAACTTACAAGAGGGAGAGAGGGGGGATGAGGAGGCTGTCATGTGTTGGAGTATTTTCAAAATTTATGTTATTTAGTGGAGGTGATCATTTCGTGATATTGAAATTCCTTAGTAAGCAATGTGGCTTGCTACGATGAAGATTGAGTTCATAAACCTCAACAGGTGGCAGTCAATCCGAATGGTGGATTGGGTATGTTGGATCAAAAGGTGCTTCAACGCATCTATTGCTCAATAGGTGCTTCAACGCATCTTTTGGCTCAAAAGATGCTTCAAAGCATCTATTGGTTCAAAAGATGCTTCAACGCATCTGTTGGCCAACAAACCATTGCATTGGTTCGACGAACCAGTGCGTATGAAGAGATGCAATGGTTGATTGAACCATTGTTTTGCTTTCTATAAATAGAGGGGCATACCTCCACAATTAAATACAACAAAGAACAAAATAGAGAAGTAAAGATGGCAAATAAAAGTTGCACCAAAGTTGTTGGCAAAGACATTGTAGAACTCAAATTCACATCCAGAAAATCGCTTGAATTGGCTAATGTTCTCCATGTGCCTTCAATGTATAAGAATTTGGTTTCTGGAGACATTCTTAATAAGAGAGGTTTCAAAATTATGTATGAGTCGGACAAGTTTGTTCTGTCCAAGAAAAGGGTTCCGGTAGGTCGTGGATATTCTTGAATGGGATGCTTAAGTTGAATTTAATAAAAGATGTTGCTTCTGTTTATATTGTGGATTCTTCTTCTCTTTGGCATGGTAGATTAGGACATGTTAATTATGTTGTCATTAGAAACATGACTAATCTACGATTTATTTCTAAATATGATTTTCTGACATTGATAAATATCAAGGATGTGTACAATCTAAGATAACATGAAAATCATATAAATCAATTAAGAGAAGTACTCATATCTTACAACTTATTAATACAGATGTGTGTGATCTCAAGAATGTAATTACTAAAGAAGGAAATAAATATATTTTTTTTATCTTTATTGACGATTATTCAAGATACACACGTGTATTTGATTAAAAGTAAAGAAATATTTTCTAAATTTCTGTCTTATGAGGCAGAAGTGGAAAATCAGCTTAACTATAAGATAAAAGTCGTACGTTCTGATCGTGGGGGTGAAAACTATCCTCATTTGGAGTTTGCAAAATTTTGTGAAACTCACAATATTATTCATGAAGTATCACCACCTTATACACCTCAGTCAAATGGATTAATAAAACGAAAAAATAGAATTCTTATTGAGATGGTTAATGGTATGTTGATTAATTCGGACTTGCTACTCTCTTTATAGGTTGAAGCTATGTTGTTTGGATGCTACATTTTTAATTGAATTATAAGGAATAAGTCTAACATAACTCCTTATGAACTATGGTTCAAAAGGAAGCCTAATTTAAGTCGTCTTAAAATATGAGGTTGCCTTGCATTTGTAAGAAAACTTGACATAAAGAGAGAAAAATTAAGAAGTAAAACCTATATGTGTGTATTTATTGGATGTTATCTAAATAGCACTATTTATAGATGCTTGAACTTAGACTCTAATGATATCATTGAGTTGGTTGACGTTGAATTCTTTGAGAATTTAACAAGGTAAAGTTCTCGAAATCAAAACCTTGGTGAACAAGAAAGTCAACCTATTATTATAACCGATGAGCAGACTAATGATAATCTAGTTATAAAAAATCCAAATGAGGTTGAACAAAGAAAAAGTACAAGACAAATGATTAAAAAATATTTTGCACTAGAGTTTATCACCTATCTTGTTGAAGGTGATAAAAATAATGCTCGGAACAAAATTAAGGTTTTTATGAAGATGACCCCTCTATCTACTTAGAGTCAATAATCTCTATAGATACTTCATTCTGGAAAGAGGCTATCAATGATGAGATGAACTCTATAATGTCTAATCAGACATGGGTGTTAACAGACTTATCTCTGGGTGCCAAACCCATAGGCTGTAAATGGATATTTAAGAGAATTAAATACTGATGGTTCTATAAACAAGTTTAAGGTTAGATTAGTAGCCAATGGATATAAACAACGACAAGGTATTGATTATTTCGATACGTATGCACTAGTTGCAAGAATTTCGTCAATACAAATATTAATATCCTTAATATCTATTCATCATTTAGTTGTTCATCAAATGGATGTAAAAACGACAATTCTTAATGACGACATAGAAGAAGAGATTTATATGGAACAATCTGAAGGATTTATTCTATCGGGACAAGAAAAGAAAGTCTTTAAATTTGTTAAATCTATTTATGGCTTAAAGCAATCACCCATGCAATGTCATGAGAAATTTGACAATATTGTATTGTCAAACGGATTTAAAGTCAATGATGCAGATAAGTGTATTTGCTTCAAATTTGAAAATAAAATTGGAGTTATCATATGTTAATAGGTAGACGATATGCTTATATTCGGCACTAATATTGTATGTGTGGTAGAAACAAAATTGTTTTTTTTTCTCTAAGTTTGATATGAAAGATCTAGGTGAGACTGATATAATCTTAGGAATGAAAATCCTAAAAACGAAAAGTGGATTGGCTTTAACATAATCTCATTACATCAAAAATATACTCAAGAGATATAATCATTATGATTATAATCCAGTCTTTACGCCTGTAGGTCTAAATACCAAATTAGTGAAGAATACTGGTTGTTTAATAAATCAATTAGAATACGCTAGTATTATTAGGAATCTCATGTATGCAATGCACTGTACGAGACCAGATATCGCATATGATGTGGGTATGCTTTGCAGATTCATGAGTAATCTAGGAACGAAACACTGAAAAACAGTTTCTAGAGTATTTAGATACTTGAAAGGAACTATAAAGTATGCTCTATATTATGATGGCTATCCTTATGTACAAGAAGGATTTAGTGATGCCAGCTAGAACAATGTAGAATTAAAATCAAAATCTACTATTGGATGAGTCTTTATATTAGGAGGTGCTGCTATATCTTAGGGTTTCAAGAAACAGACTTGCATTTCTGATTTCACTATGCTTTCAGAGTTGATAGCTTTAGTAGACATATGTAAAGAAGCAAAATGGTTAAGAAATCTATTAGTGGATATACCATTTTGAAAAAATCCATCCTCAGTAGTGATGATTAATTGTGATAGTTAGGTTACACTTTATAAAGTCTCCAATAAGACATATAATGGAAAGTCAAGACATGTAAGTCTTAGACATCGTTTCATAAAGCAATTGCTCAAAAGTGCAATTGTGACCTTTGATTATGTGGAGTCAAAGAAGAACTTGGCAGATCCTTTAACTAAAGGATTGTCTAGAGATATGGTCTCTAAGGATTCTAAAGGAATGAGACTATGGTCTATTGATTAATCAGTCATCTTTGGTGGAAACCCTTCTTATATCTTGAAAAAACAGATACATGTTAAATGATATTAACACATCAATTAAATGACCAAGTGGATACACTAGAAAATAAATTATCACATTCCTGATATCTAATGTTGGTTTCTGCATGATGACATGTTGGATTTAATTCTTAACAAGTCTTGTAAAATGACTTGTATGATCATTATAAAGAGAACTTGCTTATTGAGTGAAGAAAATAAGGTCGTTTCCTATGAGATCTAGACCGTCTCTAAAGCACATATGAAATCGGGATACAACACAAGGTCATTAATGTGTGAGCTTAAAGGAACACTCTATCCTATGGAGATGAGTATATGTGACGATACCGGCGTATCTATAAGAGTTCTTGGTTCAAGACACGTTCATCACAGTACTTTGATACAACTTTGTAATGTTAGCACTAAGTGAAGGTTCAAAGCCAAAAACAACATATCATCTATGTACTGATCTCTATGATGATGCCTGTAATACTCTCGCATTTTTAATAAACCATGTTTTTATTATAACTTTAATCTATATATTTTGAAAATGGTAGAGGAATGTTGGAGTATTTTCAAAATTTATATTATTTTGTGGAGAAGATTATTTCGTGATATTGAAATTCCTTAATAAGCAATGTGGCTTGCTGAGATGAAGATTGGGTTCATAAACTTCAACATATAGCAGTAAATATGAACAAGTGGATCTGGCATGTTAGGTCAAAAGGTGCTTCAACGTATCTATTGCTTAAAAGATGCTTCAATGTATCTATTGGCTCAGAAGATGCTTTAATGCTTCTATTGGCTTAAAAGCTGCTTCAACGCATTTATTGTCTCAAAAGATGCTTCAATGTATTTAATGTCTCAAAAGATGCTTTAACGCATCTATTGACTAACGAACCATTGCATTAGTTGGACGAACCAGTGCGTATTAAGGGATGCAATGATTGATTGAACCATTGTTTTGCTTTCTATAAATAGAGGGACATATCTTCATAATTAAATTCAACAAAGAACAAAATAAAGAGCATTTTAGGCGAAACCTTTTTTTTTTTCTTTTGAGAGTGTATCCTGGTCGGATCGGAAAGTGCATACTCCAAATCCGTCGAACAATTGATTAGGGGCTTCATTTTATCATGAGGATAATTTCTCAAATACCTCGTTTGTACTCGTAGTTTATATTGGAGGGGGAGAAATTTGTCTAAAAGACAGCGAATTACGTGCCTTGAAGCCGTTTGAATCATCCATCCTATTTTTACCTCCAGATTTCCAACACCATGTGGCACCAAAGGGCTATATTTTTATAAGTATTTTATAAATATTATTTAGCCAGCATTAGATGTAGTTCAAGTTATATGTGATTACACCAAACCTAGATAACACAAAGCACTTACAACCTCACCCTTTTACTCTTCTGAAAGGTTTTGGCCCTAACAACAAATTCCAAACTTTTTGAACATTGCTCACATTTTCCTGCATTGATCAATTTACTCTCTTGAAGCACATGGGAGGTGATTCTCAAGAGAGAGCACAATGAAAGGAGTGGAGTGGGTCAGTGTGCATTCTCGGAGGGACATGTTGCGGAAGCACCTGATTGAGATCAATCACATAGCAAATAACATAACAAACAAGTACATATAACACACAATAATTTTAAGGTGGTTTACAAAATCTAAGGCTACACCCAACATTGTCGAAGCTAGAAAGATTTTCAGTATAAGAAAGAAACAAAGGATGTACACCCAATACCTCTTCTTCTACAAAGTACTCACCTCTTTTTCTCCAACAATGCTGAAGAATTATGATCACGAAGCCGCCAACCCGATCCTCTCTACATGGAGAATTCATGTTTAGAGTTCTCTCTTGAAGAAACCCTAACATTCACACCTCTCTTAATAAAACACCTTCGAAATTTTCCACATCAGAACCGAACCAAATATATATAAGTTCCCAAATCAACTTCGTTGGAAAAACCCGATCCGTATGCAGTATGCCGAGAACGTGCTCACGATGGGAAAAACGAGCACACGATCTATTTGAAAAACCGACTACAAGAAAGCATGCACATGAATTCCTTATCATTCGCATGAAGTTTTGCTTGTCCAGAAACGTGCGCACAATGGAAAAAACGTTCGCACGATCTGTCTGATCATCTTGTTTAGCTTCTGATGCAGCGTTCGAGACATGTCCTTGTGCCCCCATGATCGTGCGTACGATTTTTCTATCATGCGCACATCCCGTCTCGATCTCCATAGGTATGGATACCCCAATAGGACTAATCCCATCCCGAAATGGGTCCATTTCCCAAAGGGCTTCGAGACAACCACCTATTTTAAAAAAAAGTTTACATAGTTTTGACTGATTATGGCTGTTGATTAATGACTATCATTCAGCCATAGGCCCACCATAGGCCTCTTGGGTCTTGCCCATCAAGCGCCCATCAAGCCCATTTCAACTTTAGACTAAGTTAACCCAGCGACCCGCCCTCTGTCAACCGGGCATCCACGTGAACTTCATTACAGAAATGGCAAAACAGGTCACATGTCACCGACTTTTTTTTGGGGACTTAGTGATAGGTCCAAGGTCAAAAGATCAGCCAACCTTAAGGACATGCAAATTGTCATGACTAAAATACCCCTTAGGATATTTCAAATTTATGTTTCATATCACTAAGACTAAACCAAACCCTAAACCATAAGGTCTATAGGAATCATAAACCTAATTCTAAACCGAACCCCACCCACTCGTGGCTTCTCATCTCCACTACTCGTCACCGTGGACGGCAAGTAGCTGTAACTCAAGACAGCTGCTCGTACCCGTCATCGCTCCTCAATGGAACAAATGGGAGACTATTTTGGACTTGGGCTTTTTTTTCAAAATATTATTAAAAAATAAAGTATTTAGCTAAATAGCTGTTGACCAAAAGTATTTGCCATTTTAGCGCTTTGATCGCCACGTGGCAGGTCAGCGCCGTAAAACGCGTCAGAAATTTTTTTTTTCTTGAACCAAGGTAAAGTCGGTATCTGGGTTACTTGGGTTAAAAACCCGGTTTTGTGGATACCGGGTTTACTCGAAGTCCAACAAAAAAACGACAAAGTGTGAGAACATTCTATAAGGGGGCTCTGGTTAAACTCGGTATCTAGAATATCGGGTTTAAACCCGCTAACCTGGATACCGACTTTATCTTGGCTTATTAAAAAAAAAAAAATTTGCAGTGCGCTTTATGTAGCGGTCAGAGCACTAGAATGACAAATACTTTTGATCAACAGCTATTTAGCTAAATATTTTATTTTTTAATAATATTTTGAAAAAAAACCCTTTGACTTTTGATATCCGTTTTTCACCTAATCTATCTTTTGATTATGGGTCTTAGACGAAACATATCTTCTACCCGTACTTTTCACCCCACGGACCTGTTTGTAGGGACTCTCGTCCTCTCTAGGAATATTTCAGTGCAACCGTTCTTATTAGGTCCGTCTCCTTGGATGGAGTGTGAAATGGGCCCAGTGATAAACCCATCTACTGTAGGCTTTGCGCCCTCAATAGGGCCTCCCCAGAGAAGTTTTTTCCTTTCCTCTCCATGTGATTGATACCACTGGGCTTCAAAGACTTTTAGTGGATTATTTTGACTTTGCCCCCCAAATTTTACCTTGAATTAGACTTTGCCCCCCACAATTTCATTAATTAGACTTTACCCCCCAAAACTAACTGTTCCGTCAGCACATCCCCCAAAACTTTATTTCTTTTCCGTCAGCTCACCATCGGAACAGTTAGTTTTGGGGGGTAAAGTCTAATTAATGAAAATATGGGGGGTAAAGTCTAATTCAAGGCAAAATTTGGGGGGCAAAGTCAAAATAACCCTAAATAAAATGACGCCCCACCTTACTGGGTACAAGAAGTCTCTCTATCTTGCCCTGCCTGAAGTTGACTGAGTGGGTTTGGCACACCTCACTTCCCCTCAAGTTGATTGTGGGACCCACTGGTTGACTTTCCATAGGTTGACCTTTTACATCTGACAACGCATCACTAGGTCGGCCCGACTGATCTATGAACAGTCACAATAGGTTTGTCAATGGATTGGGTTGGGAGCGGATCAAGGTATATTCGGATCCGATCCATTTACATATCTGACCGGTCCAATATCCAACGGATAATATAATATCATTTCCGAATCCGAATCTGTATCAGAATCCGATTATATATATAACATGTGTTACGAAGACAATGGAATTAGAGAAAAAACTCAATATATTATCTCTGTCGTCTCTCTCATTACATACGACTATCTCTCTATATATAGAGGGAGAACGCACACCAGCAGTGGGACCCGCAGCCCTGCCTGGGGTCCATGGGTACGACGGTGGGACCCACAGCCCTGCCTGGGGCCTAATTGCACTATCTGAGGTCTGGTACATCCCCCCGGGTATTTACCAAACCCTGGATATTCCTGAGAATATTCTTGGAATATTCTCCAAATAAACTAAGCCCTTATAAATAACAGACCCTGTAAATGATTCCAGATGCGAGATTCCGGACCAGAAACCCACTTTCTGTTTTCCAGAGCTCTTCGAATTTTCTGGTTTTCAGACTCCTTTTCCATCCTCTGATTACTTGTAAGAAGCACTCCTCGGCCTGTCGAGAGTAGCTCTACTGTTTACTCAGAGATAGTGGATTCAAATGTTGCATCTTACCGCACGGAGACATAGGCTTCGGCCGAACTTCGTCACCACATCCTGTGTCATCTCTTCCTCTACCCTTCTATTCTACAGTGCTTGTGTGACAGCCTAGCAAGTCACAACTCAGCGCTTCGAAGCGCGCCACATCCCGAAGGGTCAAACCTTCAATCGACTGTTGGAGGAGGGTCACGTACGACGGCCAAAATCCTCCCCCACAGGACTATAATACTAACACCCCCCCTCAAACTCACGGTGGGTCAACCACTGAGAGTTTGCGGATAAGAAACCAGAAACGAGGAGATGGATGACACTTCGTGAATAAGTCAGCAATCTGCTCCGTCGAAGAGACATATGGCAAAGAGATGGTCCCAGCCTCATACTGCTCTCTGGAGAAATAGCAATCTAGTTCAATGTGCTTGGTCCGCTCATGAAATACCGGATTACTGACAATCTGAATAGCACTTTTGTTGTCACAATAAAGAGCAGTGGGACCCGAGGTATCAACACCAAGATCTCGAAGAAGACGGTGGAGATGAACTATCTCCTTTGTAGCAGTGGCCATGGCACGAAACTCGGCCTCAGTACTAGAGAGAGAACCACCTTCTGCTTCTTGCTCTTCCAGGAGATAAGAGAGTCACCAAGAAAAAGGCAGTAACCAGTAGTCGAGCACTGAGTAGTTGGGTCCCCTGCCCAGTCGGCATCAGAGTATGCACAAAGAGCTAGAGAGGAGGATGACGAGAAGAAGAGCGACCGAGTGATAGTGCCACGAAGGTACCTAGGAGTCCGAAGAAAAGCAGCGTAGTACTAATGAACAGAGTGAGGGGCATCCACAAACTGACTGAGAATACTGACAGCATGGGTAATATCCGGTCTGGTGATGCAGAGATAGACGAGCTGACCAACTATCTCGCGGTACCTGGTAGGATCTAAGAGGGGCTCACCGTCAGTAGGGCGGAGTTTCACATGAAGTTCAAGAGGAGTGTCGACTATACGACAATCAGATAGTGCAGCCCGAGCAAGAATGTCAGCTGTGTACTTCTGCTGAGAAAGCAGAATTTCTCTAGTGCTCCTAGCAACCTCCAGGCCAAGAAAATAACGCAGAGGACCCAGATCCTTCATCTAAAATTGGCTCCGAAGATGCTCCTGAAGGGAGGCTATGGCACGGTTGTCATCACCAGCAAGAATCATGTCATCGACATAGAGAATGATGATGGCCCGGCCATGGGGGGAAGTCCGCACAAAAATAGAATGGTCTTGAAAACTCTCTACAAAGCCGATTTCAGTAACTATCCGGCGGAAACGCTCAAACCAGGCACGAGGAGCCTGTTTGAGGCCATAGATAGCTCGACGAAGACGACATACATGCTGAGGGGGTGTGCTGAGGCCCGGAGGAGGCTGCATATAGACAACCTCAGAGAGATCACCGTAAAGAAAAGCATTCTTCACATCCATCTGTAATAGGGGCCAACCCTTAGCCGCAGCAACAGCGAGAAGAGTCCGAATAGTGGTCATCTGAGCTACTGGAGCAAACGTCTCATCATAATCAATCCTATACTCCTGAATGAAGCCGCAAGCAACAAGACGGGATTTGTACCGGTCAATAGAGCCATCTGGACGATGCTTGATCTTGAAGACCCATTTGCAGCTGATGGGCGTGATACCAGGAGGTAGAGGCACAATATCCCATGTCTGAGTCTGCGCAAAAGCCTGAAACTCCTCAGCCATAGCCTGCTGCCACACAGGGTACTGCAATGCCTCTCTATAAGACCTAGGCTCTCTGTCTGTGTGAAGAGCAGTAAGGTAGGTAACGAACTGAGGCGAGTAGGAAGTGACAGCTGTAAAACCAAAGCGATCAGGGGAGTAGCCAAAGCGATCGGGAGGGCGATGCTCGTGTTGGGGGTAGCGAGGAGGACTGTGAGGATCCGCATCCGGTAGAGGTAGGCTGCTCGAAGTGGACGGAGTACCAGAGGAGTCACTGACAGACGAAGACGGTACAGGTGGAATGTCGGATGGAGGAGAAGCAGACATAGGAGACGAGGGATCCGAAGGAGATGAAGAACTCAAGTATGTAGCAGGGATGACAACGGGAGCAGGAGGTAAGGACTCAAGAGCAGAAGCAGGAGGAGGAGAAGGTGAAAGAGAAGGAGGCATCTCAAGGAAGGAGAGATCCTGAGACGCAGGAGAGTAGTAAGGAACATGTTCAACAAAAGTGACATGTCGAGAGATGCGAAGACGACGAGCTAGGGGGTCATAGTAACGATACCCCTTGTGCTCAGAACTGATGCCCAATAGTACACACTTAGTAGACCTAGCTGACAGTTTGTTACGCTCATGAGAAGGAAGGAGGACAAAACATGTGCACCCAAAAGTACGCAACATGCTGTAATCAGGAGTCGTGCCATAGAGACGCTCATGAGGCGAAACACCTGCGAGGACAGAGGAAGGGGTGATGTTAATAAGGTTGACAGAGGTCAAAATGGCCTCTGCCCAGAAGGTGCGAGGAACGCACGAGGAGATAAGCTGAGCACGAGCTGTCTTAAGAATATGACGATGCTTTCGTTTTGCAACACCGTTCTGCTCAAGAGTATGAGGACATGATTGTTGGAAAAGAGTCCCATGAGACTGAAGGATAGACCGCATTGTAGAAGAGAGATATTCGTGGGCACAATCGGACCTAAAAGTTTTAATACGGGCATGAAACTGAGTATGAACCATGTTGGTGAAGGTCTGATAGACGTCGGGAATGTCAGAACGCTGACGAAGGAGATACACCTATGTAAAACGAGAATAATCATCAATAAAGCTAACATAGTAAAAATAGCCATTCATAGAAGAAAGAGGTGCAGGACCCCAAATATCTGAGTGTATTAGATCAAACGGTTTACAGGACTGCGACAAACTGGTAGAAAAGGGGCTAGCAGAATGCTTAGCCAACTGACATCCTGTGCAAAACGAAAGACGAGAGAATGAACCACGACCTAAAGCACCAGATTGGAAAAGACTTTTAAGTCGAGGTTCAGACACATGACCTAGCCTCCGATGCCACAGGTCGGCATCAGAAGAAACAACACTACAGACGACCGAAGAAGAGACAGGAGGCAAATAAAGATACTACAGGTGATATAGGCCACCAACCCTACGAGCAGCACCAATCCTCTGTCCCGAGCGTGAATCCTATACAACACAAAAAGAGGGAGAGAAAGCAACTGTCAGACCAGAATCACAAAGGCTGCTAATAGAAATCAGGTTCATGCGAAGCTGAGGAGCATGTAGAACAAATGGTAAAGAGAGAAAGCCCAAAGTGATGGACCTAGTCTGCGAGATGGCTAGAAGAGAGCCATCCGCTGTGTGGATCGGAGGAATGTGGTGGGCGGGAGAACATGCAGTAAGAATAGAGTGGTCAGGGGTCATGTGGTGAGAGGCCCCTGAGTCCATAATCCAAGGTGCAAAGGTACCCGAGGTGGCAGAGAAGGCAGAAAGACTGGAGGGGGGGCCGGAAAGACCAACAGTAGGCTGTAGAAGGAGCTGCTCAAGACGCATCTCGAGACGCTGAAGGCGATCCGTTGTAGTAGTAGTTGCGGTAGAGGAGGGGGCAGGAATAGTAGTGCTAGCAACGGCAGCCGCAGGTCGATTACGGTGAGGTGGGCTTGCACGCTTCTCTGGGTGGAGAAGCCAACAGGAGTCAATCGTGTGCCTCGTCTTGCCACAGTGGGTGCATCGTCGAGTATCAGGCAGGCCGGCGGGACGAGATCCACCCCGAAAAGGAGGAATTTTTGGGGGGTGAGTGGCCGCTAAAACCCCCTCAAAGCTAGAGGGTACAGGTGCCCTACGTGCAGCCACGGTGCGCAGACGTGTCTCCTCGGCAAGAAGCTCAGCGATGACAGCATCGAGACGAGGAAGCGGATCTCGATGAATCAGCTGACCCGCAAGAGGAGAGAACTCAGGGTGAAGAGCCATCAGAAATTGGTAAAGTTGTCGCCGTTCCCGAAAAAGCTGTAACTCACGCCAGGAGGCACTAACTCTGGATACCTCCAACAAAGGGGGCTCCAAGGCCTGGAGCTCACGCCAATAGCCGCGCATAAGGCTATGAAACTGCTGAATGGTCTGCTCCCCCTGCTGAGCAGACTGGGCCTGAGATAAGAGCTGATACTCGCGGGCCCCGCTTTGTTCCACAAAGCGCTCAGTAAGGTGGGCCCAGAGTTCTGCCGCAGTAGAGAAAGTGACAAGATCTGCACGAAGAGAACGATCGACCGAGGCAACTATAAAGGCACGAACGCGACGGTCATGAGCACTCCAGGAGTCAGAGGCCACGGGATGAGAGGTTGCAGTAGGAGCAGGAGTTGAGCCATCGAGGTGACCGTATAATGCACGACCATCCAAAACACTCCGGACTGTAGCCGACCACGCAGTCCAATCCACTACTGTCACAAGAGGAAAGTCCGTAGAGACTGGGAGAAAATCCCTTGTCTGCTCGATAGGGGTCACCGAGAACTTGGCTGAGGACACTCCAGAGGACTGATCAGAAAAGGCCATGAGTTACAGGGCGCATCGCAAGTAGTACGAGATAGGCACAGGTGCAGGATAGGCACTGGTGCGGGATAGGTGCGGGATAGGCACAGATACTCGTCCGGTACGGGATAGGCACCCGGTGCGGGATATTTGCACGGTGCGGGATAGGTGTGGGATAGCACCGTTCGGTTCGGACTCGGGCGCGTGTTCGGTTCCGGTGCCGGGGGGGCAGCGCGCAGCCGGGGACGGTGCCGGAGACGGAAGCAGCGAAGACGGTGCCGGAAATGGGCGCAGCTGACGGTGCCGGAAATGGGCGCAGCTGACGGTGCCGGAGACGGGCGCAGCGGACGGGCCGGTGCTGGAGACGGGTGAGCGCCTCCGGTGCCGGGAACGTCGCACAGAGCTCGAAGGGGAGCAGTCGGACAGCACCGGGCCGGGCTGGAGGATATTCCGCCGGGCGCCGGGGCAGGCGCAGCGGACGGAGCTCGAGGGTATGCAGTCGGACAGCGCCGGGCCGGGCTGGAGGATATTCCGCCGGGCGCCGGGGCAGGCGCAGCGGACGGAGCTCGAGGGGGAACAGCGTCGGGGCTCCGGTGCCGGGAACGCCGCTCGGCCGGGCACAGATTGCTGCCGTAGATATGGCAGCGGACGGAGCTCGAAGGGAGAGAGAGAGAGAGAGAGAGAGAGAGAGAGAGAGAGGAAGAGAGAGAGAGAGAGATGAGCACGGGTTAAGAACCCGGCTCTGATACCATGTTACGAAGACAATGGAATTAGAGAAAAAACTCAATAAATTATCTCTGTCGTCTCTCTCATTACATACGACTACCTCTTTATATATAGAGGGTGAACGCACACCATTGTGATACCACAACCGAGGTGGGACTATAATACTAACAACATGAGTTATAGTTAGTATGCATTTGATTTGAATTGCAAAGTCTTGATAATGAAAACCCACAAGGGTACATATATTTGAGCCTGGTCAGATCTTAATCGAATCGGATCAGGATAGATCCAACTTCAATCCGATTATTAATCAAATCGGGTCGGATCATTTTTAATCGAATATCAGACTGAAAAACTAATACCAAACCTGGGAAAATCGGATCGGATTCAGATCATGATCCTATCCATTGACAGGCCTAAGCCACAACCACCAATTGTTTTAAAAAAAAACTTAGTAAAAATTTGACGACCGTTTTTATAACCAGTGAGCAGGGCCGGCCCTGAGGGTAGGCGGGCGAGGCAGTTGCCTAGGGCCCCCAATTAATTTATACTAATGGGGGCCCCATAGCCAAGCCCAAACACTAAAGGAGGGGGGGGCCCAAGAACCAAGTCCAAACGACAAACACCAATAGCAAAGAGGGCATTTTCCAATAAAAACAAATTTTGTATTGATACTTGTAAAAAAAATTTATTGGTACGTAAATTTTTTTCTTGTAATATGTATAGGGGCCCCAACTTTTGGAGTTTGCCTAGGACCCCCAAAACCTCAGGGCCGGCCCTGCCAGTGAGTACAACCGGCCAATGAAACAGGGCCATATCTAATCTAATAGTCTATTCTCTATACTAAAATGGAAGCCTCTCTCCCGTGTTGTGACACATGGACGTCTTTTAATGAGTTAGAATTCTTCTTCAGTGTATGAACGCGGCTCTCTTTTAAATCCATTTAAAAACCTACCATAAAGATGATAAATTTTCATTCAATGCCATTTAATGGTCATTTGATGTTAATCTCTCTCTCTCTAACAAGTGAATCACACTCACTTCAGATTTCACACTTCTTCAAACAGTTGCGATGCCGTCTTTGACAAATGGTGTGCATCAAGCACATTAGGGCATTGCCCAGGTTTCTTACTAGTATAATACTAAAATGAAAGCCTCTATCTCGTGTTGTTAACACGTGGACATATTTTAAAGAGCTAGAATCCTTATTCCGTGTGTGAACACGGCTCTCTTTTAAATCATATTAAAAACCTACCATAAATATGATAAATATGCATTCAGTGACATTTAATGGTCAGTTGATGTTAATATCTCTCTCTAATAAGTAAATCACACTCACTTCAGATTTCACATTTCTTAGAATAGTTGTGATGTCGCTCTGCCCAATGACATACAACAAGCTCATCTGGGCATTGCCCGGGTTTCTAAATGGAAGCCTCTCTCTTGTGTTGTGACGCATGGACTTCTTTTGAAGAGTCAAAATCCTTCTCTCGTGTGTGAACTCGGTTCCCTCTCATAAATCCTACTAAACACATATTATGAAGATGATAAATTCTTGTTCAATGACGTTTAATGGTCATATGATGTTATTTAGAAAAATCATTAGTACTATCTTTCTCTCTAACAAGTGAAACACACCCCAACAACTGAATCACACTCACTCACACTTCTTCGGACGGTTGTGATGTCGTCTATGCTAAGTGGCGTGCATCAAGTTCATCCAAGCAATGCTTGAGTTTCTTGCTAGTCTAATCTAAAATGGAGCCCTTTCTCTTGTGTTGTGACACGTGGACCTCTAATGAAGAGCAAGACATATTCTTTTCCCATGTGTGAACGAGATGCTCTCTCATAATTTCTATTATAAACCTACTATAAAGATGATAAATATCCATTCAATGACATTTAAGAGTTATTTGATATTAATAAAGAAAATCATTAGTACCATCTCTCTCTCTAACAAGTGAGTCACACTCTGACTAGTGAATCACACTCACTCCAGTTGCACATTTCTTCGGACGACTGTGAGGTCGTCAATGCCAAGTGGCATGTATCAAGTTTATTCGGGCATTGCCAGGTTTCTTACTAGTATATATAATCTTTTTGAACAGACTGAGGGACAATTTGCACAACTGATGTGAAAGATGCCAGTCGGCATCTCCTGATTGGTGATACTATTGGGCCATGGGATCCAAAATTTCATCTTTTTCGTTGATCTTATCTTTTTGGATCGATTTCTCTATAAAAAATTCACCCTAAAGAATAAAAAAAAGGGTAAAAAATCCTTTAGTTTGGAGGAAAACCCATTAAAGATTTGTGGTTTTCATTGAATGAGTTGTTCAAAACCTTATTTTTGAGGGAAAATAAAAATCTAAAATCCTTTTTTTTTTTTATTGATCTTACTTTTATGGGTCGATTTCTCCATCAAAATCCCACCATTGAGAGAGACCCATTCCAAGGATCACCCTTTTTACCTGTTTCTCGCCATTTAAGCTGGTTTCCTGTGCTCGGCTTCACGCATTTTAATCACAACCCCTTCATGAACTTTGTGAGCACGTAGCCGCTGATCTTGTCATGAGAGTCCTCGGCCACCAATCAGAGCCATATCCACATCATCTCCATCCCCAATCCCCAGTCCCAAAATCGAGCTCATTGCCAATTTAATTTTAGAGAAATTCGCAGGGGATAAAAGAAAAAATATAGGTGATTGATTAACCATTGATCTGCTTTAGTTTAAAGAAATTAACCCCATCAATTCATTTGCACAAAGGATAATATCAAAAATCGTTCAGGTCAACAACACCATGTCAGCCCATCTAAGAGCGACGACTCGAAGACAAAATAGGGGTAGCACAATTTTTTTAAAAAAATATTAGACTAAATTCAAATAAGACCCAATATTAAGCCATTCTCAATTGTGGCAAAGAGAAAGAAAGATTTAATCACCTAGACACTCAACATTCCAATGAGTCTATACTCCACTCCAGTGAATCAAGCAATACTCAGAAAGGCTCTCCAAATTATTTTACAAAAGAATACTTTTACACATAACCACGACATATGCATCTCATTAATGTCCTTTCTACCTTCAATCCCATTACCCTTTTCCTTGTGAAGGGAAGTGGTGAAATTATTGGGTTATTTTGACTTTGCCTCGCAAATTTTGCCTTGAATTAGACTTTACCCCCCATTTTTCATTAATTAGACTTTACCCCCCAAAACTAACTGTTCCGTCAGCTCAACCCCCCAAAACTTTATTCTTTTCCGTCAGCTCACCCTTTCTCTTAGATGGTCGGCTGACAGAACAGTTAGTTTTGGGGGGTAAAGTCCAATTAATGAAATATGGGGGGTAAAGTCTAATTCAAGGCAAAATTTGGGGGGCAAAGTCAAAATAACCCGAAATTTTTTTGCGTACTTATTTCCAATCGGAACTAACCCTGTAGCCGACCTTAGTACGTGGCCCGATCACAACCGTCCGTTCAACCCAGCTCCGACCCGTCAATGACACGCATCCCCAACCGGCAGGAAAAGGGGCTATGATCCGTGCCACGTTACAACGTATGAAGGTTGGCTATCGGGTTGGGGTTGGCTATCGCACACTCACGATCATTACCGGGTCTCGCTCTCTCTCTCTCTCTCTCCCTCCCTCCCCAAGTCTGACCGTGATCTCAGTTCTCTCTCTACTCTCTCTGTCTCTCTCTCTCTAACAGAGATTTCTCTCTCTGTGCGCCATGTCTCGCTATCGGTGATCGAGGAGGAGTACGAGAGGATGATGCTGGATGACTCGGTGACCGAGGCTCACTCGACTGCCGATGCGATCAACTGGAAGGCCGTGGCAGATGCGCCGCTCGCGCCGGAGCGGCACCCGGAGGGGAGCTCGAGGCATCATTCAAGGTTACATCTTTTCTCCTCTTTTCATTCGTTGAAGGGTTTTCTTGATCTTCTTTACTACTCCTGTATACATGAAATTGCCATTCTCGCGGGTAAGATTGTAGTGCAAGAATAGTTCCCGGAATTGGTCCCCTTGAACATATTACAAGTGATTCTTGAAAACTTTAAGATGGTATTTTTAAGAAATACGCTTGCATTGAAGGCTCAATTAAGCAACAATCATAGTAACAAAGTTCGGATTCGGCACAAAGTCGGTGGTGGGTCAATTCCGATCAGTTTGGATAAATTCTGGGAAGATTTGGGACCTTTTTCAGTATTACGTAGAATTTTCTTATTTGAATGTTTTAGGAGTTTTCATGTGTTTTGTGAAGAATTATTCGTGAATTTTCAAGATTATCCAGCAGTTTTTGGGATTACCCGTGAATTAGAAGATTAATCGCTGGTTTGTTCGGTAGACCCTTAATGCGCGAATATTCAGAAATTTTTTTTTCCAGAGATTCGGAGAACTTTTTTTTTTCCGCTTAATCCTCATCCAGAAGAGGGTATTTTCGTCAATTACTATTTCTAGTTAGCTTAGAAACACATTGAGTGATAAATCCTCGTTCCCAACTCCTTCATTCCACAGGAACAAATATTATCTGTTACTTTCAAAATCTAGAACTGGGAATAGAAACGGAGGGTTCTGGAATGATGCCAAACACCCACTGATATTCTACTGTTGCTCAACTATTTCCTCATTCCACACTCCATTGATCCAACTTTTAAAATTAGGCATGTGCATTGATAGTGGCACACTTTGACGATATTGATTGTTTTCATTCATTAAAATGTCTGACCTATCAAGGTTGGTAGGGCCAATAACAAGTTATTGTTTGTTAGCAATATTAGCCCTTGTGCAGTGTTTTAATGACGAAAGAACTAACATATTGTGTAAAACTCACGGAAGATGTTTATTCATTTCTTTTGCTTTCATTGGCTAATCCATAGACGGTGTAAATGATGGGATGAATGTTATGCCATTTTCTTTTGTCGTTCCCCATAACAATATTATTACCTTGCAATTAAAACATCATCTAATTGCAAAGGATTTACGTTTGATTGTGTCTGCACTGTGCACTCATTATAAACATTGTTTATTTGGTTGTTTTAATTTTTCTACTGACTTTATCACATATTATCGTTTGATAATCATTTACTGCATTAGATATCACTTTATATTGTTGATGTTATTTGTAGCATATAGTTCTATTTTTTCCTTTGGATGTCAATCTATTTTCGTGCTTTCATAATATTATTATTGTTAGATAATAACCCTTACGTGCCGGAGTCTCCTAAATTATGCTAGCACAACTCCACCAAAGCATGTTGTGATGGCCACAAGGGTTCAAAAATAGTCGGGGAATGCGTTTTGTGTCATGATTTTTCTTTCCTTCATTGGAAAAAAAGTAAAACTGAAGGGGGACCCTCATTTAGCACACACGGTAAAGGGTTCGAAATCTCTCACGGGAGGCCCTTGCCCTCTTTATTCTAACTAACTTCTAAGTACCATCACCGTTTGTGTTAATCGAATGTTCGAAGCATATGGAATATTTGGGATTAGTTGGGTAGAGGATGAATAAATAAAATCTAATCAGTCAGGTACAATAAATCTTCACGAATATTTCTTCGGGCCTTCCACTAACAAACGTATTTAGAGGAGATTAGGGAAATTAACATTCAATTGCTGATCAAATACTTTGAATGCTTCGATAATTATCGGGAGAAATGTTGCATTTTTCTTTTTCAGGTCTTGATTTCATTGTTATTATTTGTAGATATGTCACCTAGGAATATGATGTTTCCTCATAAAGTGCCTATCAAGATGCTTAAGTTTGAAAAAATAAGAGATTGGGAAAGAAGGTAAGGAATTTTTCTCTCGGTGAGCAATAGTGAGCTGCGACAACAACATGCGACCGCTGAAACTCGCAATGGATGACAGTGACGAGTGTCAAGTGACCAACATTGCAGATGGCGGTGACGGGCGAGCGGTGGATGATTAGCATTGGTGGCAACATCGATGGGTGGGCAATCACAACGGCGAGCGTTGGCGGACGATAGCGACAACACTAACAGACGGGCACGATGGCGGACAATAACGACGACACTAACAAACGGGCACGATGGCGGACGACAACAATGGGTGGTGAATAAACATCACCCGATGCACTCCATTTGGTGTTTAAACACACTTAGGCCTTCGATGCAGGTAATCAAAGATTGTAGGTGGGGGAGACAAGCAATCAAGCATGCACTGAGTTGTTCGATACATGTAATCTAGTGGGTGGCAACAACCAGCTGTGACGAACGCCGACGATTAATAAAATGTTTATCGAGGACTTTATATGACTTCTTAGATGCTTAAGTTTGAAAAATTCAAAGAGCGGAAGAGTGAAAATTCTTTCTCTGACGAGGAGTGTCAATGGGTGGGTGGCAGTGATAGTGGCGGTCGGCTACAACCGGTGGAAAATGGCAACTGGAGCGACCAACGATGGAAGATGGTGGCAACGAGAGAGCGGTGGGTACCAAAGATAGCGGTGAATGGTGGCAAGTGGTGACAATGACATTTCGACAAACGTACGGCCATATCAACATGTAGGCGAAGGACACAGTTGGAACAAATGACGATGGTGGATTGCGACAGCGGGTTGTAGATTATCATCTACCCTATGCGCGCCACATGGCGTTGACGTGCACTCAACCTTTCGATTGATATAATCAGTTATGTGAAGAAGGTGTACGACCTACGGGTCACAGAAGTAGATGGCACCGACGGACGTGCAAGCAGTTGATCATGGTAGTGAGCGATGACAGGTGATGGTGGTAGTAGACTATTGTCCGCTTAATACACACCATGTGGCATTAAGTCGCACTTAGCTTTCCAATGGAGGCAATCGGTGGCGAACAACCAACGATAACAGACAACAACGACGGATGAGCAATGAGCAGCCAATAGATACTGTGAGCTATGGCGGTCTTTGATGGCTATAGCGGGCGACCATAGTTACCAAATCGGGAGTTTTTTTTGAAAAAAACGTGTATCACTCCGAAGTCGTAGCAAACATGAAAAAACTCTTTTTTTGAAAAAAACGCCATATGTGTTTTATACACATTTAAAATGTGTAATACGGAAAAAACGCGTATAAAACACGACAAGTTTGGTTCGGGTTTTATTTTTGAACCCGCTTGCAGGTGTTAAAAGACAGGCGGGCTGCGGGTTTAGGGTTTTATGATTTATCGGCCTCTCATTCTTTGCGATCCATGCGAGCCTGCGACTCTGCGAGAGCTCGACAGATGGCTGAGCCGCTGAGGAGCAGCGCCCGACGCTGCCTCTCCTCTCCTCTCCCCTTTTCCCTCCTTGGCCGTTTGACTAGACTGCGGAGAAGTAGCTGCTGCCAAGGATAAGCTCTCGCGACCCTCGATCTCCTCTCCTCTCCCCTTCTCTCTTTATGATATATAATGTATGGATTCTATGGAACACTTTCATGTCACTTTAGACTTTATGATGTATTTGAATGGGTGGGTTAATTCATATCATCGTATCCTCATATGTATTATGTAGCTTAATATTGAAAATAATGTAAAACTGAATATTTTGATCTATTTGTTCATGCTTAATAAACTCATATGCTATATGTTTTGAACTTTTGATTACTTAATGTTGGAAAATGACATATATGCATACTTGATAATTTTTAATTTTTTGTTCTTTTTTTTTAATTTTTTTTTTCCAATTTTGTCCGTTTTGTTCGTTTTCATCGTATCTTTTCGATTTTTTTCCTTGTCGTTTTTTTCTTCCATTTTCCAACTTGGTAACTATGCGGGTGACGACAATGACAATAGAGTCGATGTGTGGTAGGACAACACTCTGTTTGATGTGCGTCACTTGATGTTGAATCACACTCAACCCTACAATGTAGGCAATCAATGATGAGTGGTCGCTGATAGGTGATCGAGCAGGCACCACTCGTCTGATGCAGGCAATTGGGTGGGTGGCTGCCTGCGTCTGGCATTGGCATGCAATAACGACCGGAGGTCGCAAGTGACATCCAACATGTCGGAGCAAACGAGGACAAGCGATCGACAAATGACTGACAAAGGTGGTGTGTTGCCGGCCTTGCGACGAGCAGCTATGGTGGAAGGCGACAACGTCCATGTAAAGCGATAATAATTTGCTGCTATTTTATCCAGCTGTGACATCGTCGATTGTCTGGTAGTAGGTGATTGCAAGTGGTAGGTGGTTGTCGGCTAAGTGAACACCGTTTCCTAGGCATCACTGGGGCCCATAATTTTTATAATTTAGATCATTTTAAGCAAAAGACACATATCATACCCGAGAAACTGTGTTAATTTATGAACATGATGCTATACTCACACACTGTGTGGGCAACAACCATCCATTTTGGACATAAGTTGTGCATTGCATTTGATGCATAGAGATTAAGACAGTCTCAAAGGGGTATCGAGTCCAAAATAAAAAGTATCAATATTACTATTTTGAGATTGTTGAATTTAGTAAGCATCAAGCAAGTGTGATGCACGAGCGGTTGGCTCAATTAAGAGCAATGCAACTGCCCACACCCTATGGCAATAGTCGCCTAAATGCCACAGGAGCCATGGATCACATTTGATGCATAAAAATTGATGTATGAAAATTGAGGCAACATCTTAGAGGAGGTTTCATGGTCGTTGAACATATAATATAATTGTGTTTCTGCCGCCATGCTCTTCAAACATTAAACCTCCTTTGAAATATCACCTCAAGAAAACTACCTGTGTGATACACGAGGAGCTGGCTCAATTAGGTGCAATGGTATGTGCCCATACCCTATGGGAAACAACTGCCACATGGCACAGAGATTGTGGATCACACTTGATCTATTGCCAACTACTCGAAGGAGGTTTCATGCATTAATGCCATCATTTTTTGCAACCATGAAACCTCCTCATAGATGTTGGCTTAATCTTCATGGATCAAGTGAGTTCCATGACTCCCCTAACACGTGGCATCTATTGCTCATGAGTGTAAGCATCCCACTACTCCTAAATTCCTAATTAAGCCAGCTCCATAGGGAGTTGGATCTATTAGAAGCGATGCGATGACCCACATATTTTATGGGAAACAATTGCCTATATGTCACAAGAGCCAATGAGCCATAGATCACACTTGATGGATGTAAGTTGAGTCGGGCGGGGGGGGGGGGGGGGTACGACAACTTACTCATATCGATCATGAAATCCCCATGGAGATGTCGGTTAAATATCCTTGCATCAAGTGAGATGCATGACTCCTATGGCATTTGGGCGATTGTGGCCCACATGTTGTGTAAGCTGTAGCATTGATCCTAATAGATCGAGCTCCCGGTCATCGCACATATTTTTTACTTTTAGGAATCTAAGATGCGTGAGAGTACAACAAACCCTCTATTTTTTTATGTTGATTGCATGTCGCACGCCTAGAGGTCCTTGGAAGCAATCTCTTACAAACCATATGGGCGAAATGAAAGGGGGTGCGAAACCTGGACCCGTTTTGATTTTGGCAAGATTTCAGGTCCATTTCGATAATTTCGATCAAAACCAGTCCACGGATTTTGTGAAACCGGTGGGCTACTTTCGGTGGGGTTGGGGAATGGGACTTGTTTCGACCGTAGTCTTCGGATTTTGACCGCATTCATCGGATTTCGCCAAGCTTCACCGAAATCTAAATGATTTCGACCGAAGTTGCCGAATCTCGTCTGATTTCTCCATCGGACCTCCGACCTCGTCATATCTTGCCGGAATTTTTTGCCGGATCTTGTCGAAATTCGTCGTTGGATCTCATCGGAATCGTCGGATTTTGCCTCTAGATTTGTCGGATTGTGCTGTTTGATTCACAAGAATTGCCGGATCTCTCCCCAAATCTTGTCGAAATCACAGGATCTTGCTGGTTCTCACCGCCAGATTCGTCGGAATAACCGTCTTATTTCGACAGAACCACCACAAGAGTTGCCAGATTATGCTGTTTGATTCGCTCAGATTTCGACTGATGTCATCCTCCCCGCCCTTGGTAGCGTAGTTGCCTTCGCTAACATTGCCCTCGTCGGCGTAGTTGCCTCCGCCTCCATCACCACTGCCGTCGCTGACGCAATCGTTTCGACAGATATCTTTCCGGCTGGTATTCTCGTCGGTATTTGAGTTGTGGGATATGTATGTAGTATGTACCTATTCTTCCCATTGAAGAGCAGGTCGTCAGTGGGTGGCGTAGGTGGGACGTTCCGAGTAGAGTTCATCTGTATCAGATGAGCCGTAATATTCTTTGGAATGAGATGAGGCGTAATGTTATGGTGAGTAAAGCTGTACACCAGGACCGGTTCTCTATATTTTAGAAGAATATAGATTGAGATGTTGCTTGACGAGAGGTATGTTGCGGGACATATGTGTTATGTTGTCGAGATACAACTAATAAATAAAACGTCGGGGTTGGAGGGAAATAGAGAGACAACGACTGTTAAGGTAAAGGAAAAGATAGAGACATCTATTAAATAATGGGACTAGGTGAAGGCGATGACGTTAAACAAAACAATGTAAATATATGTAAATATCATATATTATGATTATAAATTTTTTTTCCCCTCATGTTTATTGGTATTTTATCTAAGTTATCATGGTCCGTGCAAGCTTACTATTATTTGATGTGTTTTCTAAAAACAATTCATGTAAATATGTGTAACGCAACTATAAAAGACTTAACTTTGAAAATACTTAAAAAAAACATGCAAAGCCCTCTTTTTTGACAATTTCAAAATTTTCCATGATTTCGGCCAAAATTTCGGTTTTGTTCAAAGCCGAAACTAGACATGAAACCGAAATTAAAGCCATGCTTGGAGGAAACGGTGACTACAAGTCTACGTTAGCGAATGTTAGTTGTGGCCCTTGCGCCGTTTATAAACAATGTGGTAGATTCGAACAAAGAACATTTACTGTTTTTGCCGAACAAAGACATCAAAATTTTATGAGAGCAGACCGTTTGAATACCCCATTCTTTTTTCCAGATTAGAAAAGAGCCTTACCCTTTTGAAACCTGAAGAGCCGGTAATCTCTCACCCCCCATTCTGCCATGCCTTTCTAGCTCTCTTCTCATTGGGAATCAGTTGTGTTTGAATAGATCGATGCTTGTTCCTCGAATCCGGATCTGGGTTCGTGCTCTACTCATTCTGATGCAGTTCTCTGTCCTTCCTTTATGGGTTCGAGGTAAGCTGTTATTTCAATCGATCCTTCAATCTTTGCTGTGCTTTTGATTTGGATTTTAATGATATCTGATCAAAAGGGGAAGTGGGTATTGTTTGACACTTAAAATCCTTGCTTCTTTAGTAGTTTGGTCTTCCAATCTTTTGTTGCTCCTGCTCTAAGTTTCAGTTGGCATTGTTGATAGAGGTAGAGTGGTGTCTATCGTAATTTGTAACTCTTCATCTTCTTGCTAGGATTTATATTTCTTTATTCCTTCTTTTCTTTGGTGTAGCAGGTAATGGTCATCTGTATTACAAACACAGTAGATCACATAAAAGTGAGGGTGGTGTGTCTTCCAGATGGCAACATCACCAGAGGGATAAAAGGACTTAAAATATTATACCGAGGAAATATTAAGTGTTGTTTGACAACATATCTTCAGGAATAGAGATATTTGTTGTCATGATATCAGGAACCATGAGCAGGATGATCCATTGATGCTGTAATTCCATGGTTGTTTCTTATGAGGCAGTACTACTACTTTGTTCTAACTAGTCTTCAGAGGAAGGACTTTCTGGTTCTTTTGTGGTCTGGGTCTATGATGGGCCATATCAATATTTTTTTGTAGTGAATCAGTTCTCTCCATGTCATTTTACCAAGATTCATTAAAGCAAGTTGTTGGATTAACATGGACTGAGCATGGTTAAAGTTTAAACACACTCGGGAAAGTGTAAAGGCTGTCTGGTGTATCTCGCCAGAGGAAGATCCGAAGTCACTAGTAAGGTTTGCATTAATTTCAGTGGCTAGCCAATAATACTTGAGTTTTCTGGAGATATCAACATAGATTGTGATTGCATAACATTGTGCATCCACATAACAGCCAGATTCTGCCTTTTGTTTGTGTTTCTTTATCCTTTCTTTAGTCTCTTTGTTGATATTTGTTACCTTTAAGTAATCAACAGTATGTGTTGGTTAACCTACGTGAGTTAACCATTTTCTTCTCTCTGGTATGCTAAATCATGCCCCTTCCTATGGTCTTTATTGCTTCTGAATAATTTTTTGTTTTCCCTTATAGTTCTTTATGTTCTTTCGAGTTGCTTCTTTTGAACCTGTAGTGCAATTAAGTGTGATTTTGTTTCTAAGTTAAATGCATCTTTTGTATATTATGAGCTATAAATTTCTCTGGATTAGTATTTTTTTTTTCGTTTTATGTGCACTACCTATTTTATGCATGATTGTTGTACAGTTGTTATTTTGCACCTTATGATTTGTCTTTTACTTGTCTTTTTCATCCATAATATTTGACATTGCCAAATTTAGATCATATTCTGAATCTCTTCATTATTTTTCTCTCCAAAGGATTCTTCCGTTAGGTATTCCGCTAGATTCTCCTGATGCAGTCCTTGAGAGATTTGTGTCAGAGGATGCAGGTAAGCCAGCCATGAATGGTGAAAGAATTGCTTTGATCAGCCGCGAGCAGAATGGAAGAGTAGGTCCAGTTTCAAGTCCTCTAGGTGCTGGAAGAAGAGAAATCGTTATCAGGCATGCATACTCCACTTGAGCCCTGGTGTTTCCTAGTATTCACTAATTGTTTGCCAATGATTTGGTTATGCTTGTGTTTTTCTAGCAAATTATCTTTCTATTATACATGCCTCAATGACCTTGACTTTCTTCATTAACCATCAATGTTGTCAAGTGCGATGTGAGATCACACAATTCTACATTTTTTTATGGGGTTAGTGATAGGTCCCTGACAAGAGATCGGTTTAATGGGAAGGACTGCCAACAAGATGATAGTGCATGAGGTCCCTCCCGAAAAGGATGCGGGTAGAGCAAGTCCCACACGTGACTATTATCCATTTTTAATGACCAAACGATCCCTTAGTGCCTGCTCCTCCATCCTTGTCGCTACAGGACTTAATCCATGGGCAAATTTTTTTTTGGGACACGATTTTATGGAAAAATAAACTGCTACAGTAATTTCACTGTAGCAAAAGTGTAACAATCTGCACGTATTGTTACTCAATCTGCAAAATTTTCTTTTCCCCTGACAAGATTTTAATTTTTTTTTTGCTATAGTGATTTCATTGTAGCGAAAGAGTAACAATTTGCACAGATTGTTACTCAATCTGCACAAATTGTTACTCTTTTGCTACAGTGATATCACTGTAGAAAAAAGGCAAGATTTCACAAATTTTTTTGCTATAGTGATTTCATTGTAGCAGAAGAGTAACAATTTCCGTAGATTGTTACTCTTTTTGCTACAATGCTTGGCTCACGTGCACATAGGGAGGGGTCTTGCTGCACGTAGGGAGGGGTCTTGCTCACGTGTACAACTGACGTCAGGGATAAAAAAGACATTTTTCTATTGGACGGACCCAACGCTAATTACCCATGTTGGCTGTCTTTATCACTAAAATCGATCTTTTAGAGGGACCTATCACACATTACCCCTATTTTTATCGCATATGTGATTGAAAATGCGATTACATATCCCTTTTGTGCATTTTTTTTTAGATTAGAAAACAAAATAAAAAAGCTTAAAAAATCTATTTTTTTTCAGAAAAGGAGGGGGGGGGGTATATATAGGGTATGAGATGAGTGGGGCTCTGAGGGTGCATAAACAGGTTTGCAAAAATAGCCCTTGGGGTTGCCACATCAAGTTGTCCGATAGTGAGCTGTGCGAATGCTTACCTACAAGGCTATTAATTACTGTTGGGATGTGCGGTCGTACAATATAGAATCATAGATTATGCGATTGCATATGATCCTTTGCGCATGTGTGGTGTTCACACCATGGTTGTGCATCACATATCCTACCACATATGGTGTTCACACCATGGTTGTGCATCAAATATCGTACGGTTCGTACCACATATGCGCATATGTGATTGCAATTGACAACACTGTTAACCACTATTTATGTAATCATGAGAGCTGGATCCTAGAAGAATGAAGACAAAGTGACTGGTTGCCTGTTTTTAGGGTTTGGATGATATTCTAATTTAATCTGCTTGCAGTCGTTATATTTACCTCCTGAATCCTATTTCTAAGAGTTCTGTAGATAACTTTAATTGCATTTTTGTAGATAGAAAGATGCAAAATAAACAGCACAAAAATCTATTAATCACTATATTCTTTTACAAAGTCAGTTTTTTTTTTCACAGTCTAATATTTTCTTCCTTCCAAAAGTTTTCCCTTTAAATTAGAAGGTTTTGGTCATCATTGTGTCATGGTTCTTGATAAAGCATTGTTCAACATGATACACTCCCAGTTCAGTTTTCACGAGGAACTACATTCTGTGAAGCTTTAGGCCTTTTCCATATCAGAAGTCCTGCGTGAAGTATGTTCATTCTAATTCCATTTTCATTCTAGTTCAAGCAGTGGACTGTATCAAGATGGATTACCTGCCTGAACTAAATATCTGGTAGTGTGCTGGTGCTAATTTCAAGCCATCTCTGATTCATTTGCCCTTCTCTCTTTATACTATTATCCTGAGAGTCAACATTTAGTGCATTCAACTATTTCAGTATAAGAGTATTGCTTTTCACTTGTATGGAACTTAAATAGGTTGAGTAAAACAATATGTTTATATCCCTCTTTTCTCTCATAGTTTCCCGGTTTCCCCTTTCATGTTACTCAATGGCGGTCTGCTTTTACAATGATTCTCCAACAGATTATCTCTCTTTCAATAAGAAAATTAATCCAAGCTTGACGATTTATAAGAAAATCTTGTAACAAAAGATACATGCTATTCATTCGTCTATTCCGACTACTTGGGTGTTTCTTGGCGGAAGCTTCCCTTTGCAGATAACCCTTTTTTCTGTTCTTTCATTATACTCATTTGGCGACCTTGATTGTGTATGGTGTGTGTTTTCTTCAAATTACTCAAGTAAATATGTATGCACAACTATAAAAGATTTAGATTTAAACTTTCTGAAAAAAACCAACTTATTCAACACTTTTTTGACCATTTTGAAATTTTTCCACATTTCGACCGAAATTCCAGTTTCGGTTAGGATCGAAATCAAACACGAAATCGAAATCTCAAACTTTGCTCTTGATAGAAGAGGGCCTCAAATTACTGTGGAAGAGTCGAGAAAGAGGATTGTTGAAGGGTCGAGAAAGAGGAGGAGAAGTCCTAAAATAACATTGATAGGAGTTACTAGAATAGATATTGTAAAGCTTTTAGTGACAACAAAGATAATGCTTAATGGAAATGACTGATGCAGTATTCATAATCAATCCCAAGTAGGTTTGACAAGGTTTGATGGTTATGATAAATATGATATAGAATCGAACATGCAAATGAGGTTTGGTGAGATGTGGTACCGAGGGGTGCGTTCTACATATTACAGGAGTGACCATGACTATATGACAGAAACATGATTCTCACATGAGTCCTAAGAAATATACCTTTCACTTCAATAGAAAAATGTCAAGTTATAATTGTTGATGGAGGAATCTGGAGTCGTTGTCCCTGAAGAATTACATAGGAGATTATCACTGCTACGAAGTACGAACAATGCCAACTGTGATAGATTTTGTGCCCAGTTCAAATTCGTTTAAACGTCGAATAAAATTCATTCAACGTGCAGAATGGAAAACGACAACCAAGAGAAATGTTGATGGATAAGGAATTGGTCCAATTTAAATCAAATCCATGTGCAGTTTCAACATTGGCAAACCCAAAGAAAGATGGCTTATAGGAGACTTAGGAGTGGCTAATGACTTTATTTTGCATGTAGATGGTGTCACATGTCATTGCTAGAGAAGGAGGAAATTTATCCAATCTTGAAAAGGTGTTCATTCTTGACCAAACATGTTGTCTCTTCAAGATGTCTTATGTAGTTGAAGATCTGAAAGTAGATTCTGAGAAGCTACGAGCTATAGTGGAGATGCGATAGTAGAAGCCTATGATAAATGTTGTAGATGTGTGGTTGCAACTGGGTAATATCTCTTGCCCTAAAGAATTTTGAGAGTAATTTTATAACCAATAAAGGCCTTCGGGCATGGGACGTCCTTAACCGGTATACCGGAAATGGGGTGGAACCGTGGAAGTTATCGTCTTTCCCCTTCTTTCTGAAAGTGTGCTTATCATCCAAAATCTTTTTGATTCTACAAGATTAGATGATGGAGAGACCGAATGCGCATATTCATATGACGAACCTTCATCAAGAGTCAACGATTATGGTCCTACATCAATTTTTGGGATCCTTTCAATTGTAGTACTGAAAACCACACAACATTATCTAGAAACAGTTGATTGGCAATTACAAGCGTGGAAGCCCAAAGATATTAGACCAGTGTTCTTCGTCATTTAGAGACGAGATCGAGCAAACTTTCAACATCGGCTTACACCTTCAACTGTTCCAAAGTCAAAAGCTTCATCTGGATATTCTCGATGGAGTTGGTAGCTTGATGTAGGAACATCATCAGCATGGATAAAAATACTGGTCGCGGACAAATTATCGGCTGGCCGGAAAAACGGTTCGAACTGGGTGGTACGAACCGGTATTGGTCTGAACCGGTCCATACCAGTGTGAATTGATTTTTGGTTTCAAAAAAATTTTAAAAAATAACCAAAAAATCAAGAATAATCTAAAATACTGGTTTGTGATGTTTTTTTTTTTCCATTAGTAAACTAGTTATAGGAATGAACCGGTCTTTTTAAGGTATAAAGTCATTGTATTCACTGTATGATTCTAAATTGTGGAATTTGATATAGTTATTAAATTGTATGTGTTAGATTAGCCTAGTATTATGCTTAGGGATTACAAACACAATTCATGACCATTGCACAAACACGAGTTACACAACTAACACGACTAAATGAGTCATATTTTACAATTTCACATAATAAACACAAAGTCATTGTCCTAAGACTCCTAACATGTTTAGCAAATAAAATGCATATCCATATCTATAGATTTAAGCTTTGATGGCATAGATCTGGCCCATATCAACATTTTCATCACAATTATTTGGTTTATTTTCAAAAAAAATGCAAAAAAAGAAAAGAAACTTGAAAACCCCCCAAATTTGCATGAGCCGTTCATGCAAATTTGGAGATGATGCTTATAGATCTAAGCTTTGATGGCATAGATCTAGCCCATTTCAACATTTTCACCATAATTATTTGATTTTTTTCAAAAAAAATGCTACAAAACAAAAGAAAAATGAAAAAATTTATGAAAACATACATTCAAATGTGATTTTGATCTTGTAAATCCTAGTTTTTGGCTTCAAACCTTGCAAATCCAGCTTGTATGGAGCTTCACCTCATGTGGGAATGAAGAAAGATGCCCAAAACAATGAAACCGGAATGAAGAAAAAATCCAAAACTATGCTTAATACCCGGAACCGGTTCAAGCCGGCCGGTTTGAATCGGTATTTGGTCGAACCGGCTGGTTTTTATGCGATTTGATCCTCACGACCGGTATCGACTGAATACTGGTGCGGTTCAGTCCGGTTCCCGGTTTGAACCGGCCGGTACAGTTCATACCAGCTGGTATTTTGATCCTTGATCATCAGTGTGTTTTACACAAAAAGCTAATAAAGATAGTTCTGCTGGGCTTTATGTAATTAGGTATCATGGCTTATTTGGGTAAAGAGATGGACTTATATGTAAAATTTAAGTTGGAATTTTATGTAAAAAATGTGGTTGGCATTAAGATGAGCATAACTAGCCTTTTCATCAATAACAAGAGATTCTTCCAAAAAAAGGACAAGGTTATCTTACCAAACAAATAAGGAATTTAATCCCTATTCGGACTCCTCTCATGGAAGGATTCAATGATAGCCCTCTCTCGGGAAGACAATTGCATTCTTTGAGTCTCAAAGAATATGGTCCTACATCAATGTTGGGAATTGGGATCCTTTCAATTGTTCTACTGCAATGTGAAAACCACACAAGTTTTGTAGAAATAATTGATCAATGATTACGAGCGTGGAAGTCCAGAGATACTGAATCAAATATCAATGTTCTACATCATCAGGAGAAGAGATCGAGCGAACCTTGAATAAGGGCTTGCACCATTACTTGATCCAGTGTCAAGGGCCTTATCTAGATATTTTGACATAGTCTAGAATTTTCCCACCCCTGGAAACTGATGCCCAAATATCATTAGTGTGTTCTACACAAAAAACAAGTAAAGATAGTCAATTAGAGCGTCATTAGTTTTCTTTTTCGTTTGTTTCTTTGTTTTTAGTGGTTGCAGGCCTTTTTTTGAATTTTTACATATTTGTTAAACTTCTTTGAACTTTTTCTAGCAATTATGGTCCTTATTTGTTTTAAACTTATATGTAAAGTTTAAAGTTGGAATTTTAAGACAACATTAAAGCTAAGCATAATTGGCCTCTTCACCAATAAGCAAGGGATTCTTCCTAAATAAAAGGAGGAATTATCCTCCCAAAGAAAAAAAGGAATCAATTGTTATCTTTTAGTGTCTTTGAGGGGTCGGACTCCTTTCTCTGGAGTCTATGAGTCCGGGATAGCCCCCTCCCGTGAATTCTATTCAAAGGAGAGAAGAGGCCCATGAGTCTGTGACTCCTCTCGCCTGTGGTTGAGGGGCTAGATGCCCCCCTCCTCTCCTCCTCCTGTGTGTGTGTGTGTGTGTGTGTGTGTGTGTGTGTTCATTATAGCCCCTTCGGATCCCGTGGTTTAGAATTTAGAGGATTGATATAAGGATTCTTTTCCTATTGCTTTTGACTTTTTTTATTTTTAGCTATTTCCCCCTCTTTTCTACTAGGAATCTATCCTCTGTAAGTTCTGCAATTATGTAGAAAATACAAAGAAAATCAAAATTGAGGCTTGTAGTTTAGGAATCCTATTCTGATGTATTTCTAGTTACTAGTTTTTAGGATTTGAGTCCTAACTGCTTAGTTGAGTCTATATAAGGATGGAGCCTCCGTCCCTGTAAACCTGATTAATTTGGAATAAAATTTAAATTTCATCTGTTAGAATAATCCAGCTTTGGCCTTCTATTCTCTCTTCTGTCTTTCATGTGTTCATATTGTTTATTTGTGGGGATTGGGGAATGCTTTCACGTTTCCAGATCACGTCTACATCAGTGCATAACTGCATATGCTTCCTTATCTGGATTTCGACTTAAAAGTGGATTCAATTTATTAAATTTCTTTTGTGTGATCTTTACCAGTCTCTCCCTCCCTCTCATTTTACACCTAAGTTGCTTTCTAGTTTCTTTTGCAGATCAATTTCTGGAAATTCTCATTGCAATGATGACATTGACTTGGAAGATGGTAAGGTGACAAAAGACAACAATAAAATTTTGCGCTACAGGCCCTTGAAAATCCACAATCAAGCACTTCTATCTGGTCTTGCGTACTGCATATCATCATGCAGCATGATATTGGTCAACAAGTTTGTGTTGTCAGGCTATGATTTTAATGCTGGAATATCTTTGATGCTTTACCAGGTGAAGTTGCTATATCTGATAATAAAACTAACTTGCTGAGTAACTTCTGCACAAACTATCAGTAGCCTTTGTAATATAACGCTTACCAATTATTTAATGTAAGATGACTAACAAGTTTATGTTGATTGTCTTGTGGTACTGCAGAACCTTGTCTCTGTGGTTATAGTTTCCCTTTTGAGTTTATTTGGCGTGATCTCAACAGAACCACTTACATGGAGATTAATTAAGGTCTGGATGCCAGTGAATGTTATATTTGTTGGAATGCTTATTACAAGCATTTTTAGGTATGTAATCTCATCTGTTGGTGCACATACCTTTTCTCTAAAATAAATTTCGAGTATACCTGTTTAGTTGAAACCAACTAGTTACAGATTGATATTCTAGACAATGTTGACTGTAATTTCTGCTTGCTTACCATGCTTAAAAAGGAGTTTGAAATACTCATTTTTCGTACATTAGCAAACATTTGGTACTCTTTCTTGGGAGAGTTTCTGTACAAATGTATATGAATCCTGTTCAAGGGAAGCCGTTATACCAACTCTAGCTTGGCTTATGCAAATGAATATATTTATTCTGTGGTTTTGATCGTTTTTTGTTGAAATATTATATAGTTGCGCTTTAGCACTTATATATTCTAAGGTGTCTACTTCAGGCAAGGAATACATCGTAACATCTTTATTATCTCCCTTTTGAACCCCGCTTTTGTTACTTGGCATGCGACTACGATGACCCACAACTTATATTTGAATATCTTTTAGTGATCTGGCTAATTCCATGTTTAGGTGAAGTGCTTTCGAATTTCATGTCTTTATAGATAAGGCAACATCCATAAAGTTATTTTGAATAATTGTAGTATTTATTTGTGAATAAAAGATGATTTAATCTCTTATATATTCCTTTGTGGCTTCTTAGATAATAGTATAATACTGAGCTTTAGAGTGATAATTTTATGTATGCTATGATCATCTAATATGCCCAAATAGAAAAAAGGTTGTCTAAGTAATTAGATGTATGGAAGTATTATTATGGGAATTTGGTTTCATCTTTTGGCTCTTTGGACTATAATTCATGCGTTCGAGATGGATGTGTTTCCCTATATCAAAACCATACTTTTTACCTTCTTCACCTAGACTCTTTCCTAGTACAGGGAAATCTTGGAGTGTTGGTCTCCAATTGCATGAGCCTAAATTGCATAACTAATATGGCAGGTCTTCCTACTTGTATTTTTGGTTTCGTCACAAGTGTCTCTCTTGCCATAGTTACCTTGGCTAGAAATTCGGCACCAGTTCGTAGAGGGTTATTGTTAGATTGTGAGCTGGTCAAAAACTTTGTTCAATCCTTTTGTGGACCCTTATTGTTTAAAGTTGAATATTCGGCACCATCTTCATGGATAAGGCTTGATATTTGTTTTTTATTATCATTAGTTTGCTCTTTCTAATTTCTTCATTGTTCGGAATGTTTATCCTAGTCATGCTCCGATTAAGACAGATTCTTTATCCAAGAATTTAACTAAGAAAATAGATCCTCCAGCTTTCTATACATCCCACGACCAATCATCCCTGCAAACCCAATGAAGTTAGTTGCAAAGATCCTAGGAGTGGACCAGCTTTTAAGATGGTGCAAAGGACACCAAAACAAAATTCTTCTTAGGGCATGTAAAGGATCGGTGATCCAAACTTTGGCAGAAAATGCAAATGACCGAACTCTAGCACTTGGGTGCAAGATGGCCTTTGTCATCAACAGTGTTTTAAGTATCGTTATCGTTGTCGATATCGCCAAGTTGCCCGGGGAAAAAATCAGGGATAAATCGCTTATTTATTGCCAATTATCGCTAAAAATTATGAAAAAGAGGAAAAAAGGAAAAAATGAAGGTTTTTTGGGAGGATTTTTTATATATCCCTTTAGGATGTATATATCAATGTTGTTAAAACCGGACCGGATCGGTCGGTACGGATTGGGAACCACTGAACTGGCATTAGAACCGGCCCGGTTGGGTATTGAAACACTACTGGACAGTGAACCGGGCCTGAACCGCTGAACCATGCGGTCTGGAACTTAAAACTAGGCAGTCAGGCGGTCAGGCTGAGACGGCGGACAGATATTTGTGATACTCACGGGACTGTATTTACCCGATGAATGAAACCCTAACCCATTGGGGGTTTTATTTTTGCGACACTTTCATGTGATGTCGCCAAGTTCCTCGTCTCCCTTTCGAGTGCTCCCCCACCCTGCGGCCCGCTATCAGCCTCAGGTACTTCTCTCTATGTTCGACCTTGGGAAGCACTCTCTCCCTCTATGTTTGACCTTGGGAAGTACTCTCTCTCTCTCTCTCTCCGGTCGAGGGAAGAGAAACCCTATATGTGTGTGTAGCCGAGTGTGATCAAAGGAAAACTGATGTCATAATTTGACTGGTTTGGATTTGGGAAAATTGAAACTTTTAAATTTCGAACTTTGATGTAGTAGAAATATGCAGAGAATGGTAGTAAATGATTTATTGTAAAAGTGTAAATTTGCCTATTTATTTTGTTCTATTTTTTTCCACATTTTTCCTTTTTTTTTCTAATTTATTTCAATTTATTTCAAGATTAAATAATCAAGAACCGGCCAGCCGGTGAACCAGATCGGACCAGCCGGTTGAACCGGATGGTGCCCCTACCGGTTTAGTGTCCGGCCCGGCTCTGACAACATTGATATATATACACCATTATAATCAATAACGTAGTAAAAACAATCATTTACTTTAGGGACACTCAATTTAGGCTCTATAGATGAGTTTGTGAACTGTCCCACACTTTTGTGAACTGTTAGAAACTTTGTAACAGTCTGTGAATTAAACAATCACAATGAGATAACACACACTAGGAAACATGATAAAACATATCAAAACCCATATGATTCTCTATATGTAGATCAGATGTCTAGTATTGACATACTAAACTTTCATTAGAGTTCATTGGGTTTAAATAGATGAAACCCATGAAAACCCTTGAATCCCAATCAATTTCATAATAAACATTTCATGTTTATCATCTAATCTTCTCGAAGATCTAAATAAGAAAAAAAAAAAAAAGATTTGAAAACATACCTCAACTTAGAAGCTTGAAAAAACCCCCAAATTCGTGAAGGGAGGCTTCGAATCCACACAGAACAACAAATGGAGGTTTATATTTGGTTTATAAACCTAAATTAAACAAAAAAAGTAATGAAATGGGGAAACAATCAGGGAAAAGGGCCTTTCCGGGTGAAACTGGTGACAATGGGTGATAATGGACGATAATTGGTGATAAATCGTCGATATATAGGCGATAATTGGCGATATATCGCCGATATATAGGCGATTTGTTGAGTTTTTCCCCGAAACAGGGGAATTTTGGTTGTTTTCGTGTTGGAGCCCAGCTATAAAGCGATATATCGGTGATATATCGCCATTTATCGTAGATATTTTAAACACTGATCACCATAGCAGTAACAAAAGAGTCTTTCTCCCCTCTTTCTTTGCCCTAAAACCATATTTATGGAGAAAGGAGAAGAGCGAGGAAGCCTGTAAGATCGCCTCGGATATGCCAAGACCTGGCTTGCTCCTTCTCTTCTCGATCTTAGAGACATCTCACGCCTTCCCTACATGGAAGTGACAAACCATGAATGTGTCTGGTTGGAGGCCTAAAAGGGTGAATTGCGACGTTGCTAATGATGCCCTCCTTTATCCCTTCCCTAGACCTATGTCTCTCGAATAGAGGTGAACGAAAAGGATGATGGCCCTTTGGAAGGAGTTGTACTCTATGCTATCAAAATCAGGACTAGTCGGCGACTAGTCCCCGACTAGTCGGCGACTAGTCCCCGACTAGTCTCTTGGCGGCATTTTGCCGACGGACTAATTCCGATTCTTTCATAGCTGGGTGGAATCCCGACTACACCTGACTAGACTCGGCTGAGACTAGTCCCCAGGCGACATTCTGCAAACAATTTTTTTTTTTGCTAGGAGTCTCTGCAAGCAAATTTATTTGAATTTTTTTGCATTGTCTCGAAGTCTTGAGTCGCAACTATGGCTTTTCCCTATAATCATCTATTGAGAACTTGAGAATCTAAGATAAAAAACATAGACAAATAATTATTGTTTATTTATTGATATCCATATAATCCTATAATCAAAATTGGGGTTGTTTATAGATTAAACATCGGCAGACAAATATTGTGATGAATTCTTAGTTCTGAGTCTTCTGACATGGGCATAAAGCCAATACAACTATGTTCTGTTACTTATGTATTTATACCCATGCTGTGAAGTGTGAAGGCATGCATTGTTATTGACCGACCAATATCATATACTTATTGACATTTATGTGCGTTCATATATCATATATGTTTAGGGAATGGGGAGGGATTAAAATAGGGATGGCAACGGTGCGGTTTAAAACCGTAAACTGCGGAAAACCGCACCGCATGGTGCGGTTTTGGTTTGCCAAAATATAAAACCGTCGCGGTGCGGTTCGGTTTCGGTTTACGGTTTCGGTGTTGCGATGTGGTTTCGGTTTTATCCAAAACCGCAAAAAACCGCACCGTTTAGACCATTATAATGTTAAACCGCGGTGCACCGCACTGCATGGTGCGGTTTCGGTTTTACATATAGTACACCATCGCGGTGCGGTGCGGTTTCAGTGTTTCGGTGCGGTTTCGGTTTTACCCAAAACCGCACCGAAACCGCACCGTTGCCATCTCTAGATTAGAATAAGTTTTGGCTGACTAGTCCCGAATTAGTCCTGACTACTCCTAGTCGGTCCTTGACAGACTAGGGGCCGACTATCGAGTACCGACTTTGACTGCATAGGTCGTACTGATCATTGCCACTAGAATTACCCGTGAAAAGTTAAAGAAAGATCTGAGACCGCCTTGGAAGTTGGTTTGCTCACTGTTTATACCTGGACCAATAGTCGTCATGGGAGTCGCCAATAGTCGCTATCCTCCCTCAAAATCCACTTGGATCGACAACAATTATGTGGATGCAATATAGCTTGTGATAGGTGTTTTTTCGTGATTCATGTTATTGTAGAGGGAAGTTTGCAAAAAACAAAGAATAAAAACTACATTGTTCACGAATAACATAAAACATGATGTTTCCTCTTGTATATCTGCTATGAATGTTGGTCCAGAAAGATGCACCCCCCCGTCATACATGTGGCCTAATTAGAATCTTACACGTGCGCTCCTATGGCCAGATAAGGGGTCAACACGTGGCAACATTATAGCCACGTGGTGCTCCAGGTGCCACTTTTGGCAATCTTCTAAAGACACCTTGCACTGGCCTTACCCAAGACACTAGGGCGTCGACCTCTCATAGAAGCGACCTCATGATGCTTAGTTACTCAACCTTCCTCGAAATGGCCTCTCGGTGCGCTCTGAGGCACTATTGCGGCGCACTGTTGTCAAGGCACGCGCCTAGGCGCACTAGGCGCCCGGAAACAGCTAGGCCCCAGTGCGCCTAGGTGAACAACACTAAGAGACGGCCTAGGCGCACCTAGGCTAGGCGCGCGCCTAGTTTTAGCCATTGATTTTTGTTTTTTTTTAAGTAAAACCCAACCTGCCCCCGTCTTTTTTGTTCATTTTATTGTTGTATACTTGTTTATACTATGTGTTCATTGTGTTGCATGCATTTGATTAGAATATGCTCAATTTTATGTTAGCAAGTGTTTGTATTCTATATGTTCCTTTTGTTGTTTACTTGTTTATACTATGTATGTGTCATTGTGTTGCATGCATTTGACTAGAATATGCCCAATTTTATGTTAGTTAGGTGCTATATTGCTGCCTATTACATATATACCTGCAAGTATAGACTATACATATATACCCATGCCTGGAGGATGCCTATGCACATAAGGCCACGCCTAGGCTCCTATGCTCCCTCTGGGCGTCTAGCCTCGCCTTGACGCCTTGACAACTATGTTGTGGCGAGCTCTTCAAAACTTCATGATGACCCCTTCCCCCGCACTCTGACAAAACTGTTGCATTGGACCATGGGACTAATCGAAGTCTCTTGATGGCTGATCACATCAAGGACTCTCAACAGAGGCATGGACGATCTTAATGGAGGCGATGTCAAAAGAGTTGTGGTCCTGACTCTCAAGTCCCAATTGCGCATTCCCAGGCTATGTAGCCTGACCAACCGATACGGTCGCTCAACCCCATGGTTCAATTTTTTTTCGAAATTTATCGAAATATTTCTGTTTTTGCGACCCTCGAAACGAAATATGGGCTACAAAAATATTTCAAAATTTATCGAAATTTTCAAAATTTCTCAAAATTTTAACCTTAACTCCTAAACTCTTAAAACCTAAACCCTAAACTTTAAACCCTTTGATCATTATTCCTCATGCATTCGTGAGCGAGCTTATGCTCTCAATGTGCCCGCCGAGTCTTTTCTATAGTGGTTCCTCCGGCTCAGTGTCATTGGTTCAAGATATCTGGAAAATTATGAGCGTGCTTGACACATGTTGGATGACATTGAGTATGTGCTCCAGGTGAAACAACGAGAAAGAGAGCGTACATAATCTGATCAAAGGTATGAGCAGATGATAGCCAAGTACAGACACCATCTAGCTCAGATTGTGTCTCTACCTTCAGCGGTGCCATTAGTGCAACATGCGCCACCTATCCAGCCTCCACATCGAGCAGAGACACCAGAAGCACTTGTACGCTAGTTGGGCTCCCACCATCAGAGGCACCATCGGAGGAGCAACCACTGCCGACAGCCTTGCACGGGAGCCTCCATCGTTAGTTGGGCCTCCTCCTGTCATAGTACTTTTAGCAGTCTTCTATTTGTCGAGCTTGCAGTTGAGTTGTCACAGTTTACTCCAGCGACATGGTCCTTCTTTAGCAGTCTTACTTTCTTGGGACCAAACGACCACCAACGGCTTCTTTACTTCTCTAGTTGTACTTGGGTATGCATACTTTTGTGTTACTCCATTAGCACGCCTAGATGATTGACTTCTTCAGCCTACGCCAGTAGCTCTCCGTTTCTCTGACCCTTGGTCCTAGTGCACCTTCGGTGGACAGTTTGTGTGGGACCCGAAAAACGACTGTTGTATACTTGTATGCCACACCATCCACTATTGGGGCTACATTACCAAATTCTGACTTCGATATGCCCCTAGGTCCCCTACGGTGATCCTGATCTGTTATCTAGTACTTCACGATTCGACTTCCTACAATTCAAGGATGAGTTTTGCACAGCGAAAGCGAATGGTGCGGAGCAGGATTCGACGAACACATGTTTCTAGGCCATATCTGCTTGGCACGCATCCCGAGGCTTGTTGATGAATTTTTGATCATTTTCAAAATTAATAATTCTTGAATATTGTATTTTTGGAATAAAATATTAATTTTGGAATAGTATATTTTCAGATTTATTAATTATGAATGCTTTAAATATCTTTTTAGGAGAGATTTGGTTAGATTCAGATCTTTTAGATTTGGGAAGGATAATCTTTTTGGTTAGGAAGGTTCTCTCTTTTTAATTATTATCTTTTAGGAAGAGTATATTTTATTTTCTATTTAAAGAGGCCTTGCCTCTCATTGTAAGGTATGTTATGAATGAATAAAAATTCCTTTGTTTCATGTTGATGGGATTCATCCTTCTCTCTCGTTGGTGCCGAGTCCATGAAACCCTAGGTGCCGACTCCTAGCTGTTTCTCTTCTCCCCCCTCTATCTTTTCCTCTCTTTATTAAGTTCTCAATTAAGGCGACGATCGAGTGGAAATTTGCGAGATTCGTAGCTGTCCTGCATCAATGTATGTACCATCAATTGCTCCAATTGCATCCTACATTAAGTTATTATAAAAATAATAAATTGTTTATAAACTTTTAAATAAATAAATACTATCTTCCGAAAGTAAGTTACCCCAAAGAAGTGGCGCTAGGTCCTAGGAGTTATTACATTGCTTGCTGACACATTTGGCATGGGTTGTTTGACAACCATCCACATAAAGCTTCATTACATTCTTCAATACATTTTAAAAATAACGATGTACCGTACACGACGAGCACTTGAAATGAAATGCAACTTTTCTTAATTTGATGTTGTGCCCTAGTGTGTATAGGAACATAACAACTTGTTCCTCAACTTCAATATTATTAAAACACCGTAGTCCCTTGGCCTCCAACACTTTGACTAGTAACTGAAAGGTATGTTAATTCACACGTAACTAATTGTGCGTGTCTTCATTTTTCTCATAAACAGTTTATTTAAAAATTCTCGTCTTCACTAGTAAACTTGTTGTCGTGGTTTTCTTGGGACGAAATTGTTGTGTGAGATACGATGTCAAACGACCTTTATGATTGCAACAACTGTCTTACCACCACCAACAACACTTCTCTAGCCTCATCGGTTATTCTGCAGCTCTTCATTTACTATGGCAGGACTAAATCAATATATACACATATATAGGTCGATCTACGTAAGTATATAAAACAACTGAAAAAATCTGAGAGTAGGGAAAAAAAATACAAAACACTTGCAAACAGATCTTAGCATCTTGCATATGATTCAATATAAGGACAAATATTCTCTTAATACAAAACACCTATGTAGTAGGTGTTTGACTCTTGATTCTGCCCTTTCTTCGAGTCTATGGAGTCTGGCCTTGGATGAGCCGCGCCCATGCTTCAATGACATAGATCAACCTTTTTGTTTCTCCATTCGCAGACGACTGAGCCCGGTTCAAAATATGAAGTGATGGATCTTTGTCGTTGAAGCAGGGGTGCGACTGATCCGAGGCCTGACTTCAAGCCTTCAAGGACTCGAAGAATGGTTGGAATCGAGGAGCCAAACCAATGGAGTAGAGGGTAAATAACCATCTTATAGTCATTACAATCCTTACAAACCCATGGAGTTGGGGGCAAATAACCATCTACAACCATTGTTTACCGGCTTCTCAAAAAAAAAAAAAAAAAATACAGCCATTGGATACCCAAAAAACGTCTACTCTCCCTAGTTCTAAGATGAGGATCAAGGGTTTTGTACCTTGTACTTTGAGATCACCGAAATCCTTGTCGGCTCCGGTGAGATGGCTAGACCGCTGGAACCCTTGTTGGGTGGCTGGATCACTGGAATCCTTGTCGATTGAGGTGAGGCTGCCGTTTGAGTGACTCATGTAGCCGAAGCAACAAACATGGCTCTCGGTTTCTATCATGTATATAGCAGCAGAGAAGAGCGATGCCTGTTGGTGTCCCTCGATGGGATGGAGATACATGTCTGTCCAAATTTGGGCGGACTTCTAATCCTTCCTTGTGAAGGAAATCAAATATGCAGGTGGATACGTTCCCTTCAACTCAATTGCAAAAGAATGACGGAAAGGAAATTGTTTCCTTAGGTTCGGTTCATTTCCACTCCCAAATCCATCCAAAAGAACGCACCCTAATAGAAGTTTTGCCATTGTTAGAAATCATTTTGGGCTCAAGTCTCAGGTCATTTTCAGTTGTGAGCGTTATGGTTTTCTTCAGATTTTCCTTGCCTTTTCTATTCTTCACTGTACAAAATTTTCTGTAAATTTCTTTTGCTGGTCAATGTTTATCTTATCTCTCTCTCTATAAGTTCTTGACATCATCAATTCTGTTGAGACTGAAAAATCTTCATATGTTAAAGAAAACCTTGCTATTCTCCTTTTGTTGCAATATATGTGTTTCTAACTTATGCAAGGGACCATGATGTTTTACTATAGTTTCAGAGTGTGATTGTTTTTGGGACTTGCATCAGGATGCATGGGTCCATCATATGTACTCTATATATGACATTCTTCTCGCTTCCATATCAAGAATTACATTTCTTCAATGTTTCTTAATCAACACCCTTGTATTTTGCAGTTTGAAGTATATTAATGTTGCCATGGTAACAGTTTTGAAGAATGTCACTAATGTCATAACAGCTCTTGGAGAAACATACTTTTTCAAGAAACAACATGACAACAAAGTGTGGGCTGCTCTGTTCTTAATGGTATTACCCGTGTTGCAATACTGACATTGTGAGCATGAACTCCAAAATCCATATGATACCCATTCTGAAATTGTTTAACTTTAATTTACTTGCATCCATTACATCAATTGTTAACTATGCTCAATATAAGCTGCATCTGGGAGGAAACTATGCTCAATATAAGCTGCATCTGGTTTAATGGAAGATCCACTTTACATAGATGCGAAATACTACTATACCAATGTATGGTGCCACATGGATCCCACTTCTGGAAAAGAAAAGAAACAAAAAAAAATTCTGGGAACACACAATCGGGCTCAAGTGTGATTCATGCCATCAACTCCTGAGAGCCTCATCCTTTGAGTGGTATCTTACCCATAGCTTCACCCCGTGAGCGACATAGTATTCACACGGGGTTGGTACTTAGTTACTGAAGAAATAACTAAGAAAAAAAAATAGGGAAGACAATTTGTTCAATTAATTTTCTTTAATAATGATTTCACACAAAGTAATGGTGGTCATAGTTTGGTTATTATTGTTACATTGATTTTAAATTTGTGAAAGACTTTGGAGCTACGTTCTGTTGCTTTTTTTAATAAGCTGATGTAATGTTCCTATGGCACAGATCAAGCAAACAGTTTTATGAAAATATGAGCCTTATTTTGAGGTCCATAATTTCGGTCATTAACTCATTCCAATCTCGGTCCAGAGTTTATGGCAAAACCGTCCTTGTACTATATGTTGCGTTTAATGATTTCAATGTGCTAAATATTCTTTCCTATTGAGGTGCCAGAGATCTTTTCAGTTTTCATTTCCAGCAATGGCCTTCTGATATAGATTTCTTTCCTTGTGACTTTAGTAATGTAAAAAATTAGAGCAGCTATGTATTTATGTCATTTATTTGCTTTACTTGACAATGTTTCATCATTTTGGTTTTTGTTTACCATGTTGGATTGATATTGGAGCCAATATATCTTGCTTTTCTGTTCTGTGATAGTCTAAAGGATCTTATTCAAACTGGTTTCCATGATCTCTATGAAAGGATGATTCGGTTTAGATTTTTAAAGAACTGAAATATTTAAGGATTTTAAGTTGATTTGAAATGTTCTCTTTGTGCAGATAATCTCAGCAATTTCAGGGGGAATGACAGATCTTACCTTTCATGCAGTTGGCTATTCATGGCAGATTCTAAATTGTTTTCTGACAGCATCATACTCGGTATAATTGGCTTCTTTGTCATCACCCTATTATTTGATATATCGTAGTATAATCAGTAGTGATGAAATCATGAAACTATTGTTTAGACTGACTTCAGCAAGGGCAGTATGAAAATTCAATAAAGCTGTTATAAATTTCATTTTTATTACTTTAAGTTATTGCCAAAAGCACCTACCAAAAGGTTAAAGTAAATGTTGAACCTTTGTAAACAGGGCTGAATTGTTATGGTTATTAAACACCCACCGTAAAAGAAAGGAAATCAAAAGAAAGAAATTTTGATAGCCATATAGTATTATGTTTGGATGTTGCACAGACTGCTGAATCAGCTTTATATCACATTTTATAGTCACGGACGACTCCACTTGAACTTATATTTTACTTTCTTCATGTCTTCCTTTTCTTTTAAATCAGTTCTGGTTTGAATGAAAGCTCGAACTCCTATAGTCATTGATGATGAGCAATTGGTGCAAAAGCTGTAATGTATATTTATATGGTCATGTGCTACTTTATGTTGTTATCGCGCACGTCTTTATTGCATTGTGTGCATGTGTGCAATAGTTTCAAGATTTCATGTGTCTTTTTATTTTTTCTGGATAAGTTGAACATCAGTGGTATACAATTTTTTTGAATAGACATGAATACTACTTGACAATTTCTGAAAAGTTTAACTTTCTTACCCGGGAAATTGTGGAGAAGTTAAGATCATCGGGGATGTATACGGACCTACAGTTATCTTCGTTATGCATATTATCTTTGCTTTGTTTGCATGGTATTGGTAATAAGCTCTCCGACACCTGTCTCCGGACTTGAATCGGATGGCCGGACATAAGTTGTGAACATTTTGTTATTGGGTTACCTATGGTGCAAGAGATGTTCGCACGCGACTTGGCGAAGCGGTCAAACCATCATCACTTAAGTCGTAAGGTTGATTTGTGCCATGTGGATATACATCATATACTGTGCATCCAAGACATAGCATGCAGGGACACGAAATCCATCGGTCATTCCGATCCAACGGAGGTTAAAAAAGCCTAATGGAGCAGCCCAAAACCTTAGTAGCCGCCTCCCTTTCATGTGGGAAGACCCACGGTACCGGTTTTTAAGTCTCACCGTGTGGACAACGCCGTCCCTGCCCTCTTTCTGCACGGACTCCCTCTCTCTCCTTCTATTCTACGTAAAAACCCAATCTGTGGACCCCCCTTTAGTGCATAGTTGTTTTCCTTGTTCAAATAGATGATGCCCCTGAAATTCTGAGATTCATCTTGGTTGTGCTCACTTACAAAGAGAAGAAAATGTGAGAGAAGGGATGATATTCAGAATTCAGAATTGAAAGTTGAGACACAAAGTCTCTTAGTGATCCCCTTTGCAAACCTTGGAGGAATCTTCCGTCTTCTAGCCACGATCTTCTCAACCATCTCCAACCTCTCTATTCTTCACTCTCGTGATGTGACGCTTCATTCGGGGAGGAACCCGACGGTGACAATCTTATCTTCCGAGGCACTTCTTTATTCTCATAATTATGGTGTTATTCCCCCTACACTTTTTTTAAGACAACAATTCAATGGATGTTTTAGTTCTCAATCAAAGAATATGAAAGTCTCTACTACTCATCTGCCCCTGCCGAAAATGGTCGCCGCCGCCGAATGTGGATGCCCTGCAAAATGTGGGTACGAACACTGATGTGGGTGGCGCTGTTTTGTGGCCAAAGGCGGCCGCGATAGTGCCGACAGGAACGGGCATTACTATTGTCTGTGTGTGTGTGTGTGGTGTGTATATATATGTATGTATATATTTATCTATAGTATATATACACGCACACACACTAGTAATGGCTGTTTTGTCGGCACTGTTGTGGCCGCCTTTGGCGGCAAAATAGCGCCGTCCACATCAATGTTGGTGCCCACATTTGGTGGGGCACCCACATTCTGCCGCCAAAGGCGGCCGTGACAGTGCCAACAGGAATGGGCATTATTAGTGTGTGTGTGTGTGTATACATACACACACACACTATAATATTAAAACGGAGCTTGGGAACCATGGTTTTGCCTGGTCGGAGCTAAGGTCATGCCACTTGGAGGCCCCCTATGCTCCACACGAGTCTTCCGTTGGAGTCCAAATCATGGCCAGTCATTATACATTGGATGACTGAATTGAGCCAGGGCCTCGCCTGAGTGTCATACTAGAATTATTGTATATGGGATATTGATACATGTATCCGTATGCTAGAATTTGCAAGTATACGAGCCGTGTCTTCATATATCGTGTATGTGTCCTTATTCATCACTGGGTATCATAGATCAGGAACATAATATAAGAGCACGAGGTTATCTCTCTGAAATTAACATGCTTTCCAGCCGTAACATGCACAATCAATAGCTATTTGAATGATCTATGTAGCATAAATTCTTCATATAGAAAAGTTTCCTTTTGGTCCTCTGATAGATGGTTAGTGGGACAGCTTTTGTGCTTATTTAGATCATTTTGCTGCAAATGGATGCTAAGGATTCTTTGAATTACCTTTGTGTACCACTCAAGTCCACTTGCATGATCTGGTTTTTAGAAATAACTACTTATTAAATGAGTGTTGTAATTCTGCGTTTCTAGTAATTACTGGGCTAGGATTAGATTATGGGATGTGTGTGGCTTACAGAATTGCATGGTTTCTTTTATGACACATTATATATTATTCTCTTTCAAGTGACATGTTTTATTATTCCTCAGTTGACATTGTGGAGAGTCATGGATACTGCCAAGCAAGTCACGAAGTCTGGAAATTTAAATGAGTTTTCAATGGTTTTGCTTAATAACATTCTTTCATTGCCTTGGGGATGTCTCCTTATATTTGCATTCAATGAAGTGGAGTACCTCTCTAATACGTAAGTATTTCTGGAACTATATCTATTCTTGTGCATCAATCTTGATACCAATTTTTTACGTATCCTCATTTCATGTACCATCATAGAGCTCCCCAACACGGGAAGAATTTGCAAAAAAAAAGAACCTGTGGTGTTGAGTGTGTTAAATAGTTTAGTATGGGTTGATATTATTTTTGAACTAAGTTAAGGAATAAAATTTCTGGCATATGCAAGTAAGACTTGGGAGCAAGATTTGGAAATCTGAATTAACGAGCTTGGGAGTTGGTAGAGCTCCTGATAAAGTAAAACGTTTAATGGAATATTTGAGGGATTACAAACTTTAGAGAAACTTATGCATTACCAGCAAATCCCAGATTGGTGGGATAAGGCTAGAGGGTGATGGTTATGCATCATGAGCAAAGTTTAATATACCATTCGAGCTTACGAAATAGATGCAGTGCGCTTCTTGAATATGGAAGATAATTTGAGAACCAGTGTATCATAAATAATCTCCGTCTGATATAATTGCACATCAAACATGTGATAAAGGTCATTTTTTACTTGTAGCAAATTTCTTCCACTCATCTGCTCACTAATGCATCAGCCATCAAAATACAATCCAAGGGCCAATTGATATATCAGGAATCTCAAGGATACAAAGTAACTAATCTCAATGACTTATATTCCTGGGAAATATTTTTACTTGGAGTCCAGTGAAACTTGGTGGATCAAATTGAAACATGATATCAAGCAAGTACCTAGGGATTGTTGAGCTTCAACTTAAATGTTGTCCACTTCAAGGTGTTTCCTAGAAGCAAGAAGGATGCTCTTTTATCCTTTCTCATAACATTACCTGTAACACCCCCAAACTGAGGGCGTGGTTCCGTCGAACATCATCAACTTAGAAAAAACTCACAAGGAGTTTAGGGATGATCAAACTCAGACTGACGACTTCCACCACGTCAAAGTGATACTCTACCACTGAGTTATATCCCTTCTTGGTACTATCGAGAAATAGAACTAACTAATCCTAAGAAAAGGATTCGAGAAAATCAGCGCCACTATTCTTGATCAACAGTTGAACATGGCCTTTGGTCGGCCCGTGAAGTCGTGAACTTTGGATGCCAATGGCTGTTGACGATAGGGTCGGTTCATGGATTTTCCTACCTATTTCGCTCAAAGGGTTGAAGGGAGATAGTGCACACCACCTATGACACCCCCATACTCAAGGTGTGGTTCCGTCGAGCATCATCAAACTATTATTACTACACAATCCTATGCGTGTATTGGGATTAATATTGTAGTTGGCATTATTTTAACACATTCTTATGCATGATTGGGATTAATATTGTAGTTGGATTTATTTTGGCATTTCAGTGTTTTGTTGCCTCCTTAATCTCAACCCTCCACTTATCTTGTTTAAGCATTAGGCCACTGTCGACAATGCATAGTAATGGGGCATTGCTTTCTAATTTGGCGATGTAACCAATTAATCTTCTAGTTTCTCCATTCAAGCTTATAGATTTTGGTACATTATATTGGAAAACTTAAAAATCTAGATAATATTATTGATCCTCTTGGTAGGCACTTAAAATTCGGATGGCTGGTACCATAAAAGTTTCCACTATACTCACAACAAAAAATATCCTATTTCCTTCTTTCAGTAAGCCCAATATTTTTCATTTGGGCATAGGCTCTACAGAGGCATTCCAAATAAGTTGGATTCTTAGTGACAAAATGCGAACTAATCATGAACTACTTTTTGGTCTTAAAAACTTCGAGATAGTGGCCATACATGGAACAAATAATACAAAGGTTCTTTACCATTCTCTTATTACTCATAGACATTGTACAAGTTATGGCCCTCTTAACAAGTTTCAACCTTATAGTAATGGAGCGAAATAAAAAGAGGTGTTTGGCCATGAGCTTTTCTTTCATGAATATTTGTACAAACACCGTTTGCCTCTCTAACTACTATGGGACTCTCATTTCTAAAATCAGGCATGAGTTTTGGTTTTTGCAACAACTGCAACTCAGTAAAATAACCAGTCTGAATGGAGGCAATACCCGAGGCTTGGGCTTTTAGGTCCAACTGTACGATCCTCCTCATTCTGCCCTATATCTCAAGGAGAAAATATTGGAATCATATTATATGCATTAAATCCACTTTGAGGGTTGTAACCTAGGATATAATACCAGATTTTGTCATAATATCACACGTAGCACATCCATTTATTACATGAGTGGATTATATACATATTACAACAATTTACATCCTTACATACAATTCATATCACGAACACCCCAAACTTGCAATGTATGTACACCGGGAGTTTGCGAAGAGATACGAAGAGTGGGTGTTGTGAGCTTCTACGAAAGACCTCTACATGTTTTAAATTAAACCGGATAAAGGAAGCGAGAATGTTTGGGGCTAGATTTTGCTGATAATTAAATGTGGTTAATCTTTGTGAAATATAGCTTATCAACTATTGAAAGCAAGCAATAAATCAAAATGGAGTGACATGAGTGGTAAATGTGAAGCCCAAGTTGGAGATAAGATGACCAAGATAATCGATCTTTGCAACTGAATAGCTATGAAAATAAACTAGTTTTTCAAGGTTGGAGTAGGATCATTATACATCTTTTACTTTACCAAGAAATGAGGAATCATGAAGTGTGTTGCAAAAACCATTAATGGAACTTAGCATGACCACAATCCAATCATGTTAGTGAAGGCCCAAAAAAAGAAGGCGGCGAACGAAAATGACTATTGATGTCACAAATATGAAGGTAATAGTGAATGCTTAAGTTACCCACATAGTCATGCCCGAACCCAAACTAAAATCTCAAACCTTGCTTTATTTTGTAGTCCCACTTGTGTTTTTAGAGACGTGGGTGTAAGGTGGGGTGTTTGGCCTACCGTGGGGCGGGGCGTAATCCCCAGGGCGTGGGGCGTAAGCTCCACGATTTTTTATTTTTTTATTAAAAAACAATAAAAATAAAAATTATTATATAAAAATAGTAAAAAAAAACATAATAAAAAAATAGTATGAGCAAATTAAGCCTACAAATATGGTTGATAAATCACAAATATACAAAAATGAACTTGTCATTGTATTTCAATATCATATAAATGCTAATTCTAAGTTTCTAATCAACATTCAAACTATCTATATTCATATTCCATAGATTCTGTCATTCCATACATGATGTAGAACCAATTTGAAACAACTTTAGTTCCCAAAAATATCATAATTGCCTTTCAAGGGTAGGATGCAGATAAGAGATCACACGATGGTAATTAAATCAATTTTTTTTCAACTATGCAGATAGACTCCAGTGGGGCGTAAGCCCAGACTATTGGGGCGCAAAAGGCGTGCCTAGGCGTTAGGGGCGTACGCCCTAGTGTTCGGGTGTACGACCTAGTGTTCGAGCTCAGAATTGAGCTGCCCCGGACTTTTTTGGAACGCCCTACCCCGGGGAGGGTTTTTTAAAACATCGAGTCCCACTAGTAAGGGGGACCAGTGTTTTAACAGTCGTTATCAATGTTATCAGTTATCACCAAGTGTCTCAGGTTAAAAATAAGGGATTCTTCACTTATTATTATTATTATTATTTTGGTACATGATTCATCACTTATTTATTACAATTATTGCTACAAATTGGCGAAAGATAGAAGAGAGGTGAAAATATCAAAATGGAGCAGGTTCGTATATATATATATATATATATATATATATATATATATATATATATATATATATATATATATATATATATATATATATATATATATATATATATATATATATATATATATATATATATATATATATATATATATATATATATATATATGATGTGTTGATACACCACTACTATTATGACAAAAAACATACAAAAACAATCATTTATTTTAGGGGACACTCAAATGAGGCTCTATAGAAGGGTATGTGAATTGTCTGACACTTCCTGTGAACTGCCAAACACTTTCCAACACATTTTATGAATTAAACAATCACAATAAGATAACAAATGCTTTGAAACATGATAAAATCTAGAGAAAAACCTATGAAAACCCATGATGACATGGACATATCAATTGCATGATGAATATATTGTATCACATCAAACTTGATACTTAACATGTTTATCATCTAATTTTGTTGAAGTTCTTAGGAAAATCCAAAAAATAGGGATTTGAAAAATACCTTTACTTTGAAGCTTTGAAAAATCTACAAATTCACAAAGAAAAGTCCCAAATCCAACTAGAACAAGTTATGTAGGCCGGAGGTTAAATTTAAAAACTCAAATCTAACAACAAAAAAAGTAAGAAAATGGAGAAAACCCCTCCCTCCGGGTGAAACTGGACAACTTCTGGCGAAACTTTGCGACTTTTCCTCCATTGCCGACGGCTTCATAAAAGATTGAGAGGAATCTTGCAATAAAATTGGGATATATAGGGATGGAGATATCAAAGGTATTGACGATAAAATGGGGATATTGTCAATATATCAATCGTAATTCCCTAATATCATGTAAAAAGGGGAATCTGGGTGGATATCGTTTCACCGCCTGGCGTTAAGGGAAAATATCGGCTATAAATCGCTATTTATCACCGATATTTTAAATCATGATGCGGACCTTGCCCCTTGGAAGTTGACCTTAGGTAGAGGAATTTTGGGAAGTCTAAAACCCTTCATCTATGGTTTGTTGACCACTTTATGTAGAAAGGTCTTGCATTAAAGGAAAACCTCCTAAATGGCATAATAATACAAAGAATTGAACTGCATCAATATGATCTCTATGAAGAGCCATAACATGTTCATGATGCGTCGTGCACCCAAGGGTAGTGCTATGATGGGATCAACATTGCCATCATTATAGTGAGATACATAGAGGAAGCATTAAAGGGAGCATCATAATAGAGAGTTGTAAGGACAATCAACAAATTATAGTTCCGTGAAGATGCTTGGGGGATGATGGAAGTAGGCTTGAATACCTGGTTGTCACTTTAAAAGCAAGTCAGGTTAGGAACTGCAAAGATGGAGACCACTCTATGAATAAGGTGCATGAGTATTTAGTTGAGAGGGAAGGGGGATAATATCTAAGATAGTAGAGATTCTAGATCCAAAGAGTCAGTAGACTTGCAAAGATCCATAAAGAAAGGCAATGGTGGAGACTGTGGAGTGGTAGTGCATCCCTGAATGGAAGTGACATGCTGGGAGATAAAAAGATTTTGACTGAAGAGATCATAATAACACAAGTCTTAGTTCATAAATGAGAATATAACATCCTAAGGGGAAGCTTAGTATACTTTTCATAAATGAGAACATAAATTCTATATCCAGTGCTTTAAAGGTGTTCATATCGTGGGCAACTTGAAAGAACTAAGAATTTGAATTTCTAGCATGTTTGGCACGAGGCTGTAAGATACTCGTTTAAGTATAACGTGGTTATAAGCATGTTGTGCCCTGTCTCAGGTTGTATCGTGGCATATCACATAGATACACAACAATATGACTTTGCGCGTGTTGGTAAACTTGGTACCCTATAATACTGGACATATCTAAACAAATGCAATTTTTAATTTTTACCTTAAATATTTCTTCTTTTAATCACTTTAATTGATAATTGGTTTTTGTAGTTAGTAATTTTTTAAATTAAAAACCAAGCTTCTTGTCTTTATTTTGCAATGCTTACTTTGGTAATCTAATAACTTTATAAGTTTGTGGTTAGGTTTCTTTAATCAGAGATTCATAATTGATGCTGTATGAAATGAAATCAAAGTTCTTTTTTATTATTCAAAATGTTTCCTTTTTCCACTAGAAGTCAATTAAAAGTAACCCAGATGCTATTATAGGTTTTCCTAGCATAGCATAGCTTGTTAGTTTGGTATGTTTCAATAATTTCACATAACTTTTTTGTCTCGGTATGCGAGAAGTTCTGAAATGAAACTGTTCCTTAATGCTTACTCATGCTTTTTTATTATGATGCTGCATGAAATCAAAGTTCTTTTTTATTCGTCAAAACATGCCCTTTTTCACTAGAAGTCAATTAAAATTCAGAAATTTTTTAGAAACGGAATGAAAAATATTAATATTTTAATAAACGGAACTAAAGTTGGGAAATTGTCAAAAACGGACTATTACGCCATCTCAAATGGCGTAAAGTCTTTACGCCATTTGAGATGGCGTAAAACTTTTGAGTTTTTTTAAAATGCCGATAATGCCCTTCATTTACGCCAACTGAGATGGCGTAAAGGACTATGCCTAAAATACCCTTTCTTTACGCCATCTCAGATGGCGTAAATGCCTATACCCTAACCCTAACCCTAACCCTAACCCTAAACCCTAAAACCCTAAACCTAAAACCCTAAAACCCTAAACCCCTAAATCCTAAACCCCCTAAATCCCTAAACCCTAACCCTAAACCCTAAATCTAAACCCTAAACCCTAATACCTAAACCCTAAAACCCTAAACCCTAACCCTAAACTAAACCCTAACCCTAAAACCCTAAATCCTAAACCCTAACCCTAACCCTAACCCTAACCCTAAACCCTAAACCCTAAACCCTAAAACCCTAAACCCTAAAACCCTAAACCCTAATACCTAAACCCTAAACCCTAAACCCTAAACCTAAATTCTAAACCCTAATACCTAAACCCTAAACCCTAAAACCCTAAATCCTAAACCCCCTAAAACCCTAAACACTAATCCTAAAACCCTAAATCCTAAACCCTAAACCTAAACCTTAAACCCTAAAACCCTAAACCCTAAAACCCTAAACCCTAATACCTAAACCCTAAACCCTAATACCTAACCCCTAACCCTAAACCCTAACCCCTAACCCTAACCCTAAAACCCTAAACCCTAAACCCTAACCCTAAAACCCTAAATCCTAAACCCCCTAAAACCCTAAACCCTAACCCTAAAACCCTAAACCCTAAACCTAAACCTAAACCTAAACCCTAAACCCTAAAACCCTAAACCCTAAACCTAAACCCTAAATCCTAAAACCTAAACCCTGAACCTAAACCCTGAACCCTAAATCCTAAACCCTAACCCTAAAACCCTAAACCCTAAAACCCTAAACCCTAAAACCCTAAATCCTAAACCCCCTAAAACCCTAAACCCTAACCCTAAAATACTAAATCCTAAACCCTGAACCCTAACCCTAAAACCCTAAATTCTTTCATTAGATGGCGACAATGATTCCAATAATTTGTCGCTACGGAGGTCGGTGCGAGATTGATAGCTACGTTGGAGGAAATACAATGGTCGTTTTTATTCAACTGGGTTCGACGTTAGTACAAGTGCAACACGAGATAGCGACTCGTTGCAACCTTCCTCCCGGTTTCGTACTAAGGTCAGCTTGTATAGTTAATCAATCACAGTCATATCTAATTGAAATTTATGATAATGCTAATTGGGAATGGATATTACAAGATAACATTTCTCGTGGTACTAGGCTAACTATATTTATAGATTATCCCCCAAGTAGCAATGTAAATATTAATTATCAATCATATTATGTTCATGCTAATTACCCTAGTTCATCGGCACCACCAGCAAATGACCATGATATGCTTGATAATATTAGTCAACCCTCATCTATTATACCGGTACCGACACTAATACCGGTATCAACACTAGTATCAGCTCCAGCACCGATTATCTCTGATAGTGATATGGATTTAGAGATTAGTGAGTCTAGTTCATCATCTTCGGATGATAACGAGATTTACATTGGTAAAACCTATTCATCGGCAAAATTATTTAGAAAAGCCATGCTTGATATTGCAATTAAAAAAAAATTTACTTTAGCATATGATTACAATAATAAAAGTAAAATTGCGGTGAAATGTGATATGCCAGAATATACATGGCGTATTTATGCAAAAAAAACTTGTGATGGTGATACCTTTGGCATTGTGACATATAATTTGACTCATACATGTACAGGTAAGGTAGTGCCAAGAAAGCATCCTCAAGCTACTTCTGAATGGATTAAATCTATGATTGTAACTCGTTTAGCAAATAACTTGTTTAGAGTCAGGGTTTAGGGTTTATGTTTTAGGTTTTAGGGGTTTAGGGTTTAGGGTTTAGGGTTAGGGTTTAGGATTTAGGGTTTTAGGGTTAGGGTTCAGGGTTTAGGATTTAGGATTTTAGGGTTAGGGTTTAGGGTTTTAGGGGGTTTAGGATTTAGGGATTTAGGGTTTTAGGTTTTAGGGTTTAGGGTTTAGGATTTAGGGTTTTAGGGTTAGGGTTCAGCGTTTAGGTTTTAGGATTTAGGGTTTAGGGTTTTAGGGTTTAGGTTTAGGGTTTAGGATTTAGGGTTTTAGGGTTAGGTTTTAGGGGGTTTAGGATTTAGGATTTTAGTGTTTAGGGTTTTAGGGTTTTAGGGTTTAGGGTTTTAGGGTTAGGGTTTAGGGTTTAGGGTTTAGGTATTAGGGTTTAGGGTTAGGGTTTAGGTATTAGGGTTTAGGGTTTAGGTATTAGGGTTTAGGGTTTAGGGTTTTAGGGTTTAGGTATTAGGGTTTAGGGTTTAGATTTAGGGTTTAGGATTTAGGGTTTTAGGGTTAGTGTTTAGGGTTTTAGGGGGTTTAGGATTTAGGGTTTTAGGGTTTAGGGTTTAGGGTTTTAGGGTTTAGGGTTTAGGGTTAGGGTTTAGGATTTAGGGTTTAGGTTTAGGTATTAGGATTTAGGGTTTAGGTTTAGGGTTTAGGTATTAGGGTTTTGGGTTTAGGTTTAGGGTTTAGGGTTTAGGTATTAGGGTTAGGGTTTAGGGTTAGGGTTAGGGTTATGGTTTAGGATTTAGGGTTTTAGCGTTAGGGTTTAGTTTAGGGTTAGGGTTTAGGGTTTTAGGGTTTAGGTTTAGGGTTTAGGGTTTTAGGGGGTTTAGGATTTAGGGTTTTAGGTTTAGGGTTTTAGGGTTAGTGTTAGGGTTTAGGTTTAGGGTTTAGGGTTAGGGTTAGGGTATAGGCCTTTACGCCATCTGAGATGGCGTAAAGAAAGGGTATTTTAGGCATATTCCTTTACGCCATCTCAGTTGGCGTAAATGAAGGGCATTATCGGCATTTTAAAAAAACTCAAAAGTTTTACGCCATCTCAAATGGCGTAAAGACTTTACGCCATTTGAGATGGCGTAATAGTCCGTTTTTGACAATTTCCCAACTTTAGTTCCGTTTATTAAAATATTAATATTTTTCATTCCGTTTCTAAAAAATTTCTGATTAAAATTAGTTCACATGCTATTATAGGTTTTCCTTGCAGAGCATAACTTGTTAGTTGGGTATCTTTCAGTAATTTCACATACTTTTTTTTGTCTCGGTATGCATCAAGTGCTGAAATGGTACTGTTCCTTGATACATACTCCCTGACTACATGTGCAGTACATGATATATTGACATTTCATTCAGTGAAAGAACAAAGGTGGGACTGGGTTAGTGGTTGAAAGAGAACAACTAAATAGGCATAAAAGTAAAGATGCCACATCCCTGATTTTCATTGTTTTTATTCTTACCGCTTAGGGAAACCTACTAGATCTTTGACTGTGATAAATTTTTTGAGCATCTCTGATCGAAGATTCATGGCAGTGGCAATTGTGTCCTCACATGCTAACATGAATTATACTCACATTCTTGAAACATCTATATACTTTCATGGGGTAGGTGATGTAGGACAAACTAGGGGACCCAGCTAAACCATGTGTTCTTGCTCTCTGTGATTTTTTTTTTTTGAGTTTGGGAAGTTGCTGAAATTCTTGATAGCAAAGGGTATTTTTATCTTTCACAAAGTTCAGTTTTTTGGATTGGAATGAAAATTGGTGGAGAGGTATGTTTGGGTGTTAGGAAGGCTTGGTAAAAGCTTTAGGCCGATCGGGCCATTGGATTGGGAGCAGTGTTTTAAAAAACTCGCCCCGGGGTACGCCCGGGGCGCTCCCCGGGGCGGGGCGGTCCTAAAACGCCCGGGACGACTCAATCTGGGGCTTTTTTCCTGTGGGGCTTACGCCCGAACCACTGGGGCGTACGCCCCGAACGCCCGAGCACGCTTTTTACGCCCCAATGGCCTGGGCTTACGCCCCACTGGAATTTGTCTGCATAGTTGAAAAAAAAATGATTTGATTGCTACCATATGATCTTTTATATGCGTCTTACTCTCTTGGATGGCGATTATGACATTTTTGGGAACTAAAGTTGTTTTAAATTGGTTATATATCATATATAGAATGATAGAATCTATGGAATATAAACGTAGATAGTTTGAATTTTGGTTAGAAATTTAGAATTAGATCTTAAATGATATTGAAAAATAATGATAAGTTCATTTTTATGATCGTTTTGTATATATTTGTGATTTATCAACCAATTTTGTTGGCTTAAATGCTTTGTTTGTTCATAATATTTTTTATTTTGTTTGTTTTTAATCTATTTTCACTATTTATATAATATTTTTTATTTCTATATATTTTTTAAATTAAAAGATAAAAAATTCGTGAGGCTTACGCCCCACGCCCCACGCCCCACGCCCTGGGGCTTACGCCCTGCCTCACATCAGGCAAAACGCCCCGCCTTACGCCCCCGCCTCTGAAAACACTGATTGGGAGATATCAAGGAATTACCAGATCTGAACTGTTTTTAGATTTGTGAATCCTCTGAAATTGGGCTTTAATCTACATATAAAAGTTGGGGCTTTTGGGATTAGAAGATGTAGGAATGAGAGTAGGTTCGAAGGGACTTGGTTTCAAGTTAATCAGACGAGTTTGATTGGGTTTCAAGTTGTTTTAAGGTTCAGCTGTGCAAAAAACTGTACAAATCCGAAAATAGTTTTTGGGTTGATGGCTTAATGTAAACTGATGGGATGCGGTTACTAAAGAAAACCCAAGTGCTGAATTTAAAACATTTAAATATAGAATTCTGCACGTTTGATTCAAATTTCAGCAAAGACTGTAACCACAGATTATCATTCAATCATGCCCAAACATATTTAATTTAAGGAAGTACATAGAACTGACAAGACAATGATTAATTTTAGATTTTAATAAACAATTCCAGCAATCAAGAAAGAACAATATTTCAAACATAAGCCAAAGTCTCAAAGATAAACATGGATATAAACGATAATAAACCTAATGGATGAGATTCTTCAGAAGCCAATGATTTTGGAAACCCTAATAGAAAATCAGCAATAAGGCCGGTTGGAAAGGAAGATTATCACATGGAAATCGAAGGACGATTCAAATCGTGCTTTGGTCAATGCCGGCCGCTGACAGGAACTCCGTTGTTGCAGATGAAGGGGCGGAAGAGGAGGCATGGTCCAGAAGAAAGGTTGAAGAAGCCGAGACGAGTTGATCTTTGAAGATAGATGATCTCCGCGTCGATCTCCCGTGAAGTCGTAGACGAAGGCGTGGTGACGAGGTAGAAGCTTGCGGAGGGAAGAAGAAGACTAGATGCAGGATGATTCTTTGGAAGATACTTTGAACAAGCGATCTCGCTTCTCCGTTTAGGGTTTCAATTCAATTCATCGTCCCTTTTGCAATTAGGGCTTTTAGGCTTTATAGAGAGAGGGAAACACAAAAGGAAAGAAGGAGAGAGAGGGTCCGCGCGGGTAGGGAGAGAGGGGACGCGGGCACGCTTCCCAAGGCGTGCCCGCGCGGGTATTTCCGCGGGAAAGGGGGTCGGCCGGGTGAGGGGGTTCGGCTAGGGTTTGGTGGCTCCCTTTGAATCTCATTCATTGAGATTTAAGTCGTCTTATGATCCTACGGCTAAAACCCTAACATAGAAACGAGTCAGTTCGGCATCTGTGGCTCGAATTGGATGCGAACATGGCTCGCACCTATCCAAACCAGAAATAAAAACATAAATAAGTCCGGATTTGTCAGTCGGATCGACAGGAAATAAAAACCAAAGTCATAGATCATCGAACGAGCTTTCCACTGATGCAGACGGATTGGCGATCAGCTTCCGGGATCTCCGTAGGGAATGAAAATACACGATCAGCTGTGAAAATCTGCACGTAAGGCTCGTCTGCATCAAGTCCCCCGGACTCAAAAGAACTCGACTCCTGTCGAGCAAGGTCCTGGATCCGGTGGGGGCTCTCCTGAAAGTAGCCGCAACCTCCGCGTATGCTCCAACTGCTCTCCCGGGTCCGGTGGCCAAGTAATCATCCTCAAGTACGCAACGATTCCATCTGGCATCCCCTGCCCATCAATGCCAAGCGAAGACCTGAAAGCCAAAAGCAACATCCTCCTCGGCACGATAAGATCGTCAAGATACTCAGATAATTTCATGTGATAATAGGGAGATAGGTTGATATGAAATTCAAAAGACATATGAAAGGAAAGGCCGCGGGAGCATAATGTATTGCGGGTCATCGGCTTGCGCAATAAGCAATGGTTTATTTGAAAGGCCATGGGGTGCGGGTGCAATATGTGTTGCTCAAAGTGGCCTGCGCACATGGCAAAACAAGTGGATTCTAGACTAGGAAGATATGTCATGCAATCATTGTCTGGATGCAGTGAATAAAATAAGAAATTAAAGAACTCATCATGCCACTTGTTATGACTTCGAAAAAGTAAAAATGATGGGCTTTTTGAAATCTGAAAGCATGGCTCGAAGGTACCCAGCATTGAAAAGTGAACAGACGTAGCAAAATCTTCTTTAATGTTTAAGTCAACACTTGGACGACAATATGGATGCACATATGAATGGTCTGTGAATGTAAAGATGTCAGGCAAATGATGAATGCGAGTGTCATGGATGCCTACAGACTCTAAATGCGATGTGCATGCGATGGAATGCAATATGTTGTCTAATCCCTTATCAATTGTTAGTGAATCAGATGAACACCCTACTAAATTATCTGCAAATGGTGGTATGGGATGACTCAGACTCAGAAGAGTTTGAGGTGCGTGGGATCGGTGTCTCCTAAAACACGTGGGCCATAAGGTGACATTAATGCCGTCCTTGAGGAAAGTATAGGTATTGGCTTTCCCGTGATGTAGTGCATCGCGGTCAAACTGCCATGGACGCCCAAGGATAATATCAGCAACTTCTAAAGGAAGGACATCACACCAAACCTCATCTCGATATTGCAGCCCAATCGACAACTTTGCCAGACAACAATGGGTCACTAACTTGCTCGTGGTGTTGTCTAGCCACGATGTTTTGTAAGGGTGAGCCAATGGTTCGACTTTCCACTGCTTGCTCCTGACTATCGCTTCATTGATTAAATTGGTGGTGCAACCTCCATCTATCAAGACACAAAGGTCCATACCATTGATAGTACAGACTGTTCGGAATAGCTCGAACCTCTGGTTCTTGCAATGTGGTTTTGGGGGTCCTCCACAGAGCTCGTGGGGAAATAACGCTTTAGGTGCCTGGGGTGATGGAGACTGGTAAATAACCAATAGTGGCGCAGTCACGTCATCTCCCTCCAAGACTAACTCATTGAAGTGTTCGCCTTCAGACTCATGACTATCCTCTTCATTATCCGCAAGATTTGTCTGTGGATTGAATTGACGTCGAGGACAATCGGCTGACTTGTGACCCGGTTGGTTGCACTTGAAACACTTCATCATGCTTGGGTTGGGTCCTAAGACTCCTTTACCCTTCTCAGTGGGTGTAGGAAATGTACCAGCTACAGGTGAAGGTCCAGGGATTGGTCTACTAACAGATCCGGATGGTGCCCTAGTGTTGTCATATCGTCGGGACACCGATCGGGAGTGGTGAGACTCAACTTTCTTGGCCCGACGGTGTGCATCACTGACCTGATACAAGTCATGAAAGGACACCACCTTTTGAATTGAGGGCTTAAGACCATTGACATACCTAGCGACGCTCTGCTCTTCATCTTCATGCAGATCATTGCTAGCTTGGAGCTTGTAGAACTCATTGGTGTACTCATCCACCGATTTGTGCTCTTGTTGCAGGTTTTGGAATTTTTGGAACACACTTTGTTTGGAATCAGAAGGGAGGAACTTCTGTTGCATCTTTCCCCTTATGTGTGTCCAAGTGGAAATCTTATCCTTTCCCTTTCTACCCCTAGTGGTCTGCAACTGTTTCCACCAGATCAGTACATGACCTTTCAGTTTGAGACTAACAAATTTGACTTGTTTGTCACGGGGAATTTCCTTCCACTTAAAATATTGGTCGATTCTCTCGGCCTATTCTAGGAACTCTTCAGGATCCATCCTACCTTCGAACTCAGGAATTTCGATTTTGATACCCTGATCCCAGCCCCAATGGGATTTCGTTTTCCTATGAGTTATTCTACTTCGCCTATCAGACCCATCAGAGGAACTGACGCTATCACCTCCTGACTCAGATCTAACTCACTACGCTCTGGAGACGCTCTAGTCCTGTGCTCTCGATGGGGTCGAGGTGGATTTTGGGAATTGAAGGCCAAGGTCAAGGCTTCGATCTGGGTCTGAAGCCTATCAATGTGTTCTTGTTGCCTGATGAAGGCATCTTGCCAAGTGCGGGGTGGGGAAGGTCCAACCATTATGGATTCTCTAGCAGATGCTATCGATTCACCTCAGAGAGAGAAAGGGGTGATCTTAATATGGATGCGCTCACACGATGCTAGTTTCCTAATTAATGCAAGGACACAAACTAAAATGAAAAGAAGAAAAATAAAAAAAAAATCAGCAAGCACGCGATGATGCAAATGATGCAAGAGGACCGGCCGTTACGTAAGAACGCGACGACTAGTGCGCTCTGATACCAACTTGATGGGATGCGGATGCTAAAGAAAACCCAAGTGCTGAATTTAAAACATTTAAATATAGAATTCTGTACGTTTGATTCAAATTTAAGCAAAGACTGTAACCACAGATTATCATTCAATCATGCCCAAACATATTTAATTTAACGAAGTACATAGAACTGACAAGACAATGATTAATTTCAGATTTTAATAAACAATTCCAGCAATCAAGAAAGAACAATATCTCAAACATAAGCCAAAGTCTCAAAGATAAACATGGATCTAAACGATAATAAACCTAATGGATGAAATTCTTCAGAAGCCAATAATTTTGGAAACCCTAATAGAAAATCAGCAATAAGGCCGGTTGGAAAGGAAGATTTATCACATGGAAGTATCGAAGGACGATTCAAACCGTGCTTTGGTCAATGCCGGCCGCTGACAGGAACTCCGTTGTTGCAGATAAAGGGGCGGAAGAGGAGGCGTGGTCCAGAAGAAAGGTTGAAGAAGCCGAGACGAGTTGATCTTTGAAGATGGATGATCTCCGCGTCGATCTCCCGTGAAGTCGTAGACGAAGGCGTGGTGACGAGGTAGAAGCTTGCGGAGGGAAGAAGAAGACTAGATGCAGGATGATTCTTAGGAAGATACTTTGATCAAGCGATCTCGCTTCTCCGTTTAGGGTTTCAATTCAATTCATCGTCCCTTTTGCAATTAGGGCTTTTAGGCTTTATAGAGAGAGGGAAACACAAAAGGAAAGAAGGAGAGAGAGGGTCCGCGCGGGTAGGGAGAGAGGAGGACGCGGGCACGCTTCCCAAGGCGTGCCCGCGCGGGTATTTCCGCGGGAAAGGGGGTCCGGCCGGGTGAGGGGGTTCGGCTAGGGTTTGGTGGCTCCCTTTGAATCTCATCCATTGAGATTTAAGTCGTCTTACGATCCTACGGCTAAAACCCTAACATAGAAACGAGTCAGTTCGGCATCTGTGGCTCGAACCGGATGCGAACATGGCTCGCACCTACCCAAACCAGAAATAAAAACATAAATAAGTCCAGATCCGTCAGTCGGATCGACAGGAAATAAAAACCAAAGTCATAGGTCATCGAACGAGCTTTCCACTGATGCAGACAGATTGGCGATCGGCTTCCGGGATCTCCGTAGGGAATGAAAATACACGATCAACTGTGAAAATCTGCACGTAAGGCTCGTCTGCATCATAAACGAAAGTAGTCTTCAGATGTTTATGTGCCCTTCAAATCAGAATTGATTGCAAAAACAAAAGAAAGGTTGAAAAGATGTTACCGATCGAAGGGAACCGGACTACTCTGGCTCAATGGAGGGTTGCTCCACGGAATTCTGAACTACTTCAGATCAAAGGATTACTCACCAGAAATATTCAGAGATTCACGAGAAGAAGAAATCTGATTTCTTTATTCATTTTCTGCATAAACATTCCATATTTTTTCATTAATGATCATGACCTCTAAATAGGCATACAAAGAGATAAATATGCAACATGATAAACATAAAAAGTCTAACAAGATAAATCTCTTAACAAATAAAGATAAATACAATCTAAACTTTATACTTATCTAAACATCACTTTTAAAATAAGCCTAAAATTAATTCTGAAAATTATTACAGAAATCTACAAATAATTCATCTTAATCAGCACCAAGAAATTGCTTTGATAAGCATGCGTGCATGGATCCAGCTTTGCATCATATGCTTCTTAGAATCTGACAATCCAAAACATCTGAAAGGTGATCTAGCTCTTCCCAAAGATGATCCAAGTACTATCTCATGAATTCAACGGTCAAAATTCATCATCTAGCAAATCCAACAGTGGAAACTCATCATTAAGAAGATCTGATGGTCTACATACATGATATGGACGATCTGACAGTCGAAAGTCATCATTGAACAGATCCGGCAATGGAAAATCATCATCGGTGTTGTGGATTTGTTCTGATATCTCATATGTGCTCTAATTTGTGATCTCGTCATACATAGCTGCCCATCATATATATTTGGTTTTTGAGCTCTTTTCCACTTAGATTTACTGAAGGACTATTTTTATATATAAGGGAAATGATAATATGGCTAGCCCTAATACCTGTGGTTCAAAGTTGGGCAAACCAAATATATATGATGGAATGTTCTCTGGCGAATGATGAATGTGAAATGAACTGTGGTGTACTGTTTCCCCTACTGTTAGCCCTAATGCCCTAGTGCATGTGGTTCAATATGATGCTTGTATCTCTTATTCAAATAGTTGGAATGAACATTTTTGCTAACTTCCAATACTTCATCTTGACTTTCTACTCATTTGAAGAGTGTCCCCACTTTGCCTACATTGGATAATATTTCCACTTGAAAAGTCGTATATACTAGATTACCCATATGTTTTTCATGAAGGCCTATTTAACCTCGTATTACATGTAAACTTTGCTCAACAAACACAACTCATGAGTCATGACTGATTCTTAATGGTGAGATCCTATTTTATCAATAGCTCATACTAAACCTTATTCTTTGTTGTGGAATAAACATCAACAAACTTTGATTTGAGATCCTGTTGTATCAATAGCTCATACTAAACCTTATTCTTTGTTGTCGAATAAACATCAACAAACTTTGATGTAGTTCCTCAAAACCTGGAAAGCCTCTAATTTGTTGTTTTGCAGTGCTCCTAATCATAGCTATTTCTGTTTAGAAAATTAGCTTTAAGTTTTTCGTTCCCTTTGCTTTGAGTTCTTTATTTAATTTATTGAACTATATATTATATTGGTTTTTATAGAATATTCAGATTTAAAAAGATTTGTTGTTGATTCAAGTTTCATATGTTTATCTTATAAAAATCTGTCGTTGTGGATTTCCCAATATTGGTCTCATTGATCTAAGTAGCTACTGGACTCATGCGCTGTGACATCCCTGAATTCAACTGTCTGTCTAATAGTTGATTGCAACTGGGTAATAATGAATGTAACATACATTTTAACTACATTGCTATGCATCAAGTAGTCATTTTTGTTCTTTGTGCATTCGTCATGACCGGGTATTTAGGGGGGTATGCTATAAACCTGGAGGGCGATTGTTTATTTATGTGAAACCTGAAGGCCTGAACATATGCAGTGCTGAAAGACAAAAACACAAATGCTGGTTTGCTGACATGGAATTGGAACATCTATGCATTATTTAACTTTGGTTAATGTTTGAGATATGTATAAAATTTTAGTTCTTTTTACCATGAAAAGCAAGCTTGCATAGCGCTTTAACTTGGAAATCATATATTTCAATATTTCAAACAGGTCAACAAATGTAGTAACCAAAATTAGATCTCATAACAGCTGTAAACAATCATTTATATAAAGTGAAGCTTATGTATGGTAATGTTAGATACATAGAATCTTTATGTTTTAACAATTAGGAATTACTGCCATACTATTATCATGAATGCTTAGCAGTAATTGTATTGTGATATTTTCTTTACTTTCTTATTGGGTTTATGTATCTGTGAAGTGGATTGGCAGGCCACTCTTGAAGATGCCTACATTCTGGTTGGTGGTGACCGCAAGTGGGTTTTTAGGCCTTGCTATCAGCTTCACTTCAATGTGGTTTCTTCACCAGACAGGTGCAACTACTTATAGGTAATTGAATGTGAACTTGACTTTTACCTCCTATACATAATTTTGTCGGAAGGATCTTGGCCATTTCTTAGCTCTAGTAATGTTTGCAGTGTCCTCTTGTCTGATCCTTTTTTCTATGAATACAACAAAAGTAACCTCTTGTTCTTTTCTTTAATTTTATCTTTATTTTCATTAGGTCATAGACTCATAAATGGATGTGTAGTATCCTATGCTTTGCAATTAGTTGGAAGCATTTGAATTTTTGGGAACTTGCTTTGTTAAAGAAGATGGCAAGTTTGCCCAACCACTGAGAATATAATTACTTTGTAATCCTCCTTTCGATACAATTAACTAGTTTTTCTCTACTTTTGTTTTCTATTTTAATCTGAGTTGGACCAGAGAGGACCTATGTAGACCTATATATACATGTACAAGAAAATATTTTTTTTGAGCAGCTTTTATATATCGTTGTATTTGAGTCAGATATGGTTGGCTCTATATATATCCACGTTCAAATCCACTTCATCTTTTGTGGATATCCAATTCAGGATGGATGGAGAGATCTCAAAATGCAATATCTACTTGGTCCAGCAATCAAATTAAATTGGGATCGATTTTACACAGTATAGAGAACTTACGTACACAGCACTTTTATGCCGGGAATGCTAATGTAGATTTTGGTATGCATGCCAAACTTGACAAAGTAATGATCAGGGGAACTTCTAGCAATAAAAAACATGCCACAAGTAAAAGCACACGAGTAAAGGGAAAACTAGAAGGCCTAATTTCAGATCTTATAAAGAAAATTCCACAATGGTTGGTTTCTAAATTGTATTTCAAATAAATACTGACTTACAATTTATGGAGGCATCATCCTTATCTAAAATCAACTGCGGTACTTCCTAAACCATATAGAACCCTCGAAACTAAAAATTAGGATCAAAAATTCGTTAGTAGGAGTATTATCCAACAGTTACAATATGAAAGTCTAAATTTCTATTTTGTTGTGCATATTTTCAAATTTAAATAGGCTATATTGTTAAAAAAAAGGAATAAAAAAGAGGGAGGGAGATTTACCCCGGCAAATGAAATATTTTCCCATTAAAAACCAAACATCAGCCCCTTGTTTGTAGCCAAAGTGATCATGGGAGTGAGAAGCAACCCCCCTCCTCGACCACTCGACAAGAGAGAGAGAGAGAGAGAGAGAGAGAGAGAGAGAGAGAGAGAGAGAGAGAGAGAGAGAGAGAGAGAGAGAGAGAGAGAGAGAGAGAGAGAGATTTCTCCCTTGGATGGATCTCGAGGTGGAGGGAACCACAAACTCCACATTAGGCCCAATTGGACTCTTATCAATAATAAATACTACTTTCTAAATTTTCATATGACACAATTTAACAAAATCCTCCCCTTTTATGAAATTACAAAACAGATAGAAATGTTCCAAAAAAAAAAACAAAACATTCTCTAAAATTTAATAAAGGACTAAAAACTTACAAAACACTATGAAACATACTTGATGAGCCCCCAATTGACTACTCTAATCGATTATTTGTGTTTAGAACACTAATGATGCTTCTGCATTAATTTCCTCTTGGTGGGAAAAGACTTGGCTTGAACTGTTAGGATTGAGTGTTTTTCAATGCCATTTACTTATGCATTCTGACATTTGTTCTGAATAATAATAAGACATTACATCTTACACAGTTAACTCTTCTTATAAAAATCACTAGTCCACTATGGTGTGCTTTGGGTGACTCAGGTGTTTGGGTGAGATCCACACACAGAAGATCTGAGTGCACTATACACACCTTTGTAAGATCGCAGTTAGTATTCAGATTGGACACCCTATTTGCATGATTGCAACACCCTGGTCTTCTCGAGAAAGAGATATATCTCGACCATTGGAGTAGTTGACTCTGAATCAGAAGTGTTGGTGTGCTTCGAGTACATTGAACGGAATAAATAGAGTGGACCGAGGCTAATAAGTTATCTCTAAGATCATGGTCACTCTTCCACTAGTTGACTAAACCCTAATCTCAAGATGTCGTATGTACTCTGGATTCAGTGCTTGTCCATTTGATCTACTATTCAGTGAGGTCTATCGCAGGCCAATAGCTGGGTAGTTTGGGTGGCTTGCATAGGATACTAGGGAACATAAGCATACTGTGGGAATTCCTCAGTCCTCAAGGGGAGTTGGGTATCTCATTGAACAACTTCCATGAATGACTGATCATCAAGTCTAGCAAGACGAATCTATAGTTAAAAATTATGATCACAAGGATTTGGAACGTTGAGATTCGAGAGGGTGAGCTATGCCGGGAGACATAATTTATGATCCTAGATAGCTTCATGGGAACCAGAAGAATGAGGGGTTCAGTGCAACATAGTGAAGATGGGTACTTGCGTAATTTCTAGTGACTTCGGAGTGCAGTCGTGTCTTAGTAGTGGTTGTAACCATGGCTAACTGGAGCTTAGTCTAGTCATGAGATGACTTAGATAAGTCCAGTTAGAACCAAAGTCATCAGGGTCCCAAATATTCGAACTCTGATTCGACTTGAATGACTAAGGACACCTAGCACGGGTAGGACTAGCCTCTTAATACGACTAGGGTTTACCAATTGATACACCACATGTGGGATGCACATGGGGTTGCCAAAGTGGGTCATGCTTCGTGAAACAAGTCGACTCAGGTCGTGTGTTTGTGTGAGGTACATTCATGTACCAGGAGGGTGACTTTATCACTCTCATGCATGTGTCGTAAGTGTGCGATTTCGGAAATGGAAGGAGGCCTCCTTAAGTTATAAGGAGCCAACCATTATGGAAATCTATGAGATGACAACCCCTTTTTTCTCTCATTACACGCATGGAATTGTTTGTATCCATATGGGGTGGTCGGCCCCTATTAACTCTCCCCCTATTATGGGGACGTCGAGCATGTCTGGGAAGAGTTCCTATACATGGTGGCCGGCCTCATTAGGGTTTTCTTAATATGGGTCGGTCGCATATAAAGGCTCTCTCTATGGAAACCCTAATACAATAGAGAGAAAAAGAAAGAGAAAGAATAAGGGGATTTCGACCATGCTCACACACAGTCGTGGTGCTTCGCCGAGGAGAAGTATAAGAGCATGGTGATGAAGGAAGACTTCCACAAGCCATCCATTACTAGCATGAGAAGAGGAATATGCGTTGCTTTACAAGGGATGCGAGGTTCTTTTTCACGCTTGTTTTCATCAGGGGTTCACCACAAGCAATGGCTTGTGAGGTAAATCCTAAGTAATCCTTAGATTATTGCATGAGCTTTTATTTTAAAAGCCGTCTTGTTCATCTTCTAATTTTTGAGATTTTATACGACCCGATTCGTAGAATTATTATTATTTGTGAATCGCTTTCGTTGTATGTTCTCCGTTCCTTCAAAGATGGCTTGTAAAAATTGTTCTTACATATTTGTTCAATCTTCTTAGACTCATTTATTCATATACTTTCGGGGGTGTATGGTTTGAGGTCTCGTCCAAACCCGAATCGGTTCGGATTTCGGCCAATCCGACCTAACTCACCCTCGGAACCTTCATATAACCCTCGACCCGGGTATGGTTCGGATCCCTAATCGGCTGAATATGAACTTAACAGGTTTGATTCTCTGCTGAATATTTGGATCAAGGCATATGTTGTACCACCGGGGGGGGGGGGTGAGTGGGTGTTTGATCTGATATGACAATTGACCATAGAAATGTTTCTATGCATAGTAGATGACTAGTTATTATCTTTTAAAGAAAAGTGAGTAACAAAGGGGGTTATGGGAGAATAGAGTTGCTGGGCAGACTGCAGATGGCAATGAGCATAGAGAAAACTCAGAAAAGAGGGGCATAGCTCTGGCCCCCACATGCAACAACTGTGATGTATGGTGTTGCACAATGCGTTGTGCTCGAGGTGAACTTGATCCATTGTGTTTGGACATCTCGTGCAGCTTGCGGCTGCTGATTTAAAATGGTGGCATGGCTAGAGAGACGATGTAACTTGGTGCAGTAGTAGTGGTGTGGTAATTTGTTTTGTTTGGTAACTTATAAATATAGAGCCCTAGGGTGAATAAGTGTTTTTTCGCATGCAAATTTTACTATTTATATAAAACCCATTATCATATAGGATTTATAGCAAGGAGGGGGGGTCTCATAATGGGACAACCATAATTATTCAATCAGGATATGGCGGCACTCATAAGCAAGGTTCAAAATTAGGTATCGGTCGTCCTCGAACCGGTATGTACCGGTACCGGCTGATACAGACCGATACCGGTTGAGGAAAAAAATCCAAAAAAAAAAAAACATGTCGGTATACCGGCCGTACTGGTCAGTACCGGCTTGAACCGGCCGATACGGACCGGTACCGGCTAGTACGAGCCAGGTATCGGGATCGGGTGCAGTACCGGTCTCGAACCGGGCAAAACCGGTACGTACCGGTATCGGCCGAGATTTCAAACCCTGCTCACAAGGTAAAAACTAGGCCCAACCACTAATTGCAGTGGGGGAGCTGTCATCCCCTCCACCTCTCTGTTAGATATGGAGTCAAATTGTTTGCATCCCCATTCACGGTTCTTTCAATATTAGGCTCTCTGGACAATACGAGTGTGACCGTGTTTTGCATACATTCCTTACGCGGTTAAAATCAATAATCGAACTTGTGGGGTTGGGTGTGGGGGGATTATAGAGGCATGTGAATTACTAATAAAATAAAGATAAGCAAATACAGAAATGGTGGACGAATGGTGCTGTAGTTGGTGGGGAGGGTATCTGTTTACCTTTAGACTATAAAATACTACGGGATTGTTCTTTAATTCTTGATCAAATGTCACAAATATGAGTTAAGTAGTTGTTTAGGTGCTAGTGTTTGTTATTTGTATTTGGAATATGGGAGAGCATCCCCGCTTCCTTTATTCTAGCCATGCATACGGTGTTTATCGAGTCTTAAAATAAAACTTTATTTAATTAAAAGGGCGGAACACCAAATTTATATAAATTTTTAAACAATATAAGGTGATTAATTGATGATTATAACTTGAAGATTTAAGAGCATCTCCAAGGGATTCCTAGAGCCACTCCCTATTCTATGGAGCCATATGGGTTTTTCATCAAAGTAGGGTGCCACATTTTGGAACCATCTCCACGGGACTCCTAGAGCCACCCCCTATTTCTTGAAAAGACTAAATGGCCGTACATGAGAGCCGAGCTTTTGAAACGTTGGGATTGGCAAAGGAGGCGTCACACAATTGATCTCTTGACCGACTGTTGGGTTTTTCAAATGGTAGGAGCCGGTACACGCGAGTCGGCCGTTTAAAACACAACTTCTGTTGGTGGGGCCCGGTTGGGATGGCCAATTTTGCTCGCCACAGCTGGCAAGCAGCTTGGCAAAACGCTAAACTAGTGAAACAGTTCAGAGCCAGTTGGAGCATCAAAAAACATTCAGCTGCTCACTGCAGTAGCGAATTCTCTACTGTAACAAGCCAGTTGGGGATGCTCAAACCATGCTACTGTTAGTCTTATGATATATTACCATGACTTGCTAGTTGGTAACATGGTAGATCTGTATCATATCATTGCTCTATTAGCCTGTAAGTCATATGCAAGTCATATAAACAAAATTTTGCAGAAGGTACTAGTTTGGAAGTGGTGGATGGTTAACCAAAGAGGTCAGATGAACTGCTGATTTATCAAGGCTCCATGGACTCTGGATCTGAAAATTTCTCTATTTCTTTGACTTCCACTGACATATTATATTTAGGATTATTTTGACTTTGCCCCCCAAATTTTACCTTGAATTGGACGTTACCCCCCAAAACTAACTGTTCCGTCATCTCAACCCCCCAAACTTTATTTCTTTTCCGTCAGCTCACCCTTTCTCTTAGATGGTGGGCTAATGGAACGGTTGGTTTTGGGGGGTAAAGTCTAATTAATGAAATATGGGGGGTAAAGTCTAATTCAAGACAATTTGGGGGGTAAAGTCAAAATATCCCTTATATTTATGATGGTATATTTCATCCTGCATTATCCTGATTGGCTGAATGGATTGTGCTCCCTTGCCCTATTGAGTATGCTTTTCTATATGCGGAAATAATACGAGGACAAAAAGATCCAACATGGTATTTTTGGGTTAAGGATCGACAACTTCTCGTTCTAAGAAGCTAGTTGAAACAAATCTCCCATTGTAGGCAGAATCTTCTTTACTGATGGTGTGGTTTCCTGCAGTCTTGTAGGGTCACTGAATAAGATCCCCCTCTCCATTACCGGAGTACTTCTGTTTAAAGTTCCAACCAGCCCGGAGAATTTCATTAGCATCCTATTTGGTAAGCTATCTCTGCCTATTGTGTGATTATAGTCGATCTCTCCTTCCGCTCGTTGGTCCTGATCGCATCCTTTCCGACATGCATGAACAATTGGATTAACAGGGCTCGCGGCGGGCGTATTTTTTGCCAAGGCGAAAATGCGTGAGAAATCACAATCCTGATGTGGAGATGGAATTCTCGGGAGGCAAAAGATCCAGCTTAAAATGTAGGTAGAACTATATTGCGACCCGCATGGACGCCCACAGGCGGCCGACATAGCGGGAATATCGTCACTCAAGGCCGAGTCCATACTCGTGAAAGGAGTAGAAGCTCGACTGCTGGGTAATCTCACAAGTTAAGATGGATGATCAGATCGCGATTAGATGATAGTGTTGTAATACATTGTGTTGTGTAATTGCACTTGTGCTGATTCTTTTCCAATCTGTACGGTTGTCGGTTGTCGGTGGATCTGCCTCGGCATTGTATGAGCTTGGAATGAGCCCCATCAAACAGAGGTGTTTGTTACTGTCAAGCTTGAGCAGTGTAGTCGTATAATACATTCTCTGTGATTTCTTGCTCATGGTAAATTGGATTTTCATTGAAAACCATGTTTTTTTAGCTGCAGTTAATGGGGTTAATTAAAAGGTAACCCCTCTGGCCTTGATTTGTGAGTCGTACCCCATGTGGGAGCAACACCGACCGCCTCCCGGCCGGAACAACATAGACCGCCACTAGGCGGGGCAAACGTCTTGCTACACCGGCGATAACATCGCTGCACGCTGGCGGAACCCACCGCACACAGGCAGTACCAGTCCACCTGGCGGAGAAAAGAAAAGAAAAAGGGTGTAACCCTAAACATCCACACACAAAAAAATAAAACCATCTCCGCAGTTCGCTGATTTGTTGTCGATCGCTGCCGCCGCCACAGCTTCGGGACCTGTACCATTGGTAAGAGGAGACGACCCGAAAAACCTCTGATGCCAATAGGGGACCGGGGCCAGATCGGACTCTCCATCTGCATCCGGCGAGAATCCACGCTCTCGACACTATGCGACGTTCATGATTGTCAACCTGACATCAACCCTCAACGCTTGCAAGTATAAATCTTAGGCAACTTGACAAGAATTCTAAAGGGCAAGTTGGTGGGTAGGAGAGTGTTTGGCCTAGCGATTGTGCCTTGCAAGCTTTCACTTAAGGCAGACACACCTTTTAGGTTCTTCGTGTTTGGCGGAATGGGAGTGACTAGCGGCCCAGCTAATATGTGATGAGCTGTCCTTGGAAATATATGTTTTTGTAACTTATCTATCTATACTATCTATATCGATATCTATATATATACTATATACTAAATCGGAAGCCTCTCTCCCATGTTGTGACATGTGGACGTCTTTTAAAGAACCATAGTCATTCTTTCATGTGTGAACACGACTCAGTTTTAAATCCTATTAAAAACCTACCATAAAGATAATAAAACACTCATTCAATGACATTTAATTATCATTTGATGGTAATTTCTTTCTTTCTCTCTTTCTCTAACATGTGAATCACACTTACTTAAGATTTCATACTTCTTCAAACAGTTGTGATGTCATGTACTAAATGGCTGTGCATCAAGCTCATCTGGGCATTGCCTGGGTTTCTTACTAGTTATATACTAAAACGGAAGCCTCTCTCCCGTGTTGTGACACGTGGACGCCTATTAAAGAACCATAATCATTCTTACATGTGTGAACACGGCTCAGTTTTAAATCCTATTAAAATCCTACCATAAAGATAATAAAACACTTATTCAATGGCATTTAATTATCATTTGATGTTAATCTCTCTCTCCCTCTCTCTCTCTCTAACAAGTGAATCACACTCACTTTAGAATTCATACTTTTTCGAATAGTTGTGATGTCATCTGTGCCAAATGGCTGTGCATCAAGCTCATCTGGGCATTGCCCGGGTTTCTTACTAGTATCTATACTAAAATGGAAGCCTTTCTCTTGTGTTGTGACACGTGGACGTCTTTTAAAGAGCTATAATTCTTCTTCCATGTGTGAACACGGCTCTCTTTTAAATTCATTGAAAAACGTATCATAAAGATGATAAATTTTCAATGACATTTAATGGTCATTTGATGTTAATCTCTCTCTCTCTCTCTCTCTCTCTCTCTCTCTCACACACACACACACACACACACACACACACATATGATGGGGAGTAGGATTTGGTGCCAGATGGATGACTATAGACACCAATGTCTGAGCCATTGCTGGTGCATTGTCTTGGTTCAAGTTCAACATGGTCTAGTCCGACAAGTCAAACAGGGATTCACTACCTCCCCATGGTGGAGATTTCATCATTTACCTCACAGACTTGCCGACAGCTTTTTACAGATGGAACATCCAACTTTATCAGAGTTGTGAACTTATCTAGTTTTACACAGAATCAGCCCACCGGATCTCTCGAATACAAAGCTATTATATACCTATGACATTTAATAGTCATTTGATGTTAATCTCTCTCTCTCTCTCTCTCTCTCTCTCTCTCTCTCTCTCTCTAACAAGTGAATCACACTCACTTCATATATTACACTTCTTCGAACAGTTACGATGTCGTCTTTGCCAAATGATGTGCATCAAGCATATTCGGGCATTGCTCGGGTTTCTTCCTAGTTCTTATAAAGCTAAGGTCTGGTGCCACATGGCAGCCTACCTGTTCCCCCCCCTCTCTCTCTCTCTCTCTATCGGGCACACACACACATATGATGGGGAGTAGGATTTGGTGCCAGATGGATGACTATAGGCACCAATGTCTGAACCATTGTCGGTGCATTGTCTTGGTTCAAGTTCAACATGGTCTAGTCCGACAAGTCAAACAGGGATTCACTACCTCCCCATGGTGGAGATTTCATCATTTACCTCACAGACTTGCCGACAGCTTTTACCGATGAAACATCCAACTTTATCAGAGTTGTGAACTTATCTAGTTTTACACAGAATCAGCCCACCGGATCTCTCGAATACAAAGCTATTATATACCTATGACTTTTAATGGTCATTTGATGTTAATCTCTCTCTCTCTCTCTCTCTCTCTAACAAGTGAATCACACTCACTGCATATTTCACACTTCTTCGAATAGTTGCGATGTCGTCTTTGCCAAATGTTGTGTATCAAGCATATTCGGGCATTGCTCGGGTTTCTTCCTAGTTCTTATAAAGCTAAGGTCTGGTGCCACATGGCAGCCTACCTGTTCCCCCCCCCCCCCCCCCCTCTCTCTCTCTATCGGGCACACACACACATATGATGGGGAGTAGGATTTGGTGCTAGATGGATGACTATAGGCACCAATGTCTAAACCATTGTCGGTGCATTATTTTGGTTCAAGTTCAACATGGTCTAGTCCGACAAGTCAAATAGGGATTCACTACCTCCGCATGGTGGAGATTTCATCATTTACCTCACAGACTTGCCGACAGCTTTTACCGATGAAACATCCAACTTTATCAGAGTTGTGAACTTATCTAGTTTTACACAGAATCAGCCCACTGGATCTCTCGAAAACAAAGCTATTATATACCTATGACATTTAATGGTCATTTGATGTTAATCTCTCTCTCTCTCTCTCTCTCTCTCTCTCTCTCTCTCTAACAAGTGAATCACACTCACTTCATATTTCACACTTCTTCGAACAGTTGCGATGTCATCTTTGCCAAATGGTGTGCATCAAGCATATTCGGGCATTGCCCGGGTTTCTTACTAGTTCTTATAAAGCTAAGGTCTGGTGCCACATGGCAGTCTACCTGTTCCCCCCCCCCCCCCCCCACTCTCTCTCTCTCTCTCTCTCTCTCTCTCTCTCTCTCTCTCTCTCTCTCTCTCGGGCACACACACACACATATGATGGGGAGTAGGATTTGGTGCCAGATGGATGACTATAGGCACCAATGTTTGAACCATTGCCGGTGCATTGTCTTGGTTCAAGTTCAACATGGTCTAGTCCGACAAGTCAAATAGGGATTCACTACCTCCCCATGGTGGAGATTTCATCATTTACCTCACAGACTTGCCGACAGCTTTTTACCGATGAAACATCCAACTTTATCAGAGTTGTGAACTTATCTAGTTTTACACAAAATCAGCCCACCGGATCTCTCGAATACAAAGCTATTATATACCTATGACATTTAATGGTCATTTGATGTTAATCTCTCTCTCTCTCTCTGTCTAACAAGTGAATCACACTCACTTCATATTTCACACTTTTTTAAATAGGTACGATGTCGTCTTTGCCAAATGGTGTGCATCAAGCATATTCGGGCATTGCTCGGGTTTCTTACTAGTTCTTATAAAGCTAAGGTCTGGTGCCACATGGCAGCCTACCTGTTGCCCCCCCCCCTCTCTCTCTCTCTCTCTCTCTCTCTCTCTCTCTCTCTCTCTCTCTCTCTCTCTCTCTCTCTCTCTCTCTCTCTCTCTCTCTCTCTCTCTCTCTCTCTCTCTCTCTCTCTCTATCGGGCACACACACACATATGATGGGGAGTCGGATTTGGTGCCAGATGGATGACTATAGGCACCAATGTCTGAACCATTGCCGGTGCATTGTCTTGGTTCAAGTTCAACATGGTCTAGTCCGACAAGTCAAACAGGGATTCACTTCCTCCCCATGGTGGAGATTTCATCATTTACCTCACAGACTTGCCGACAGCTTTTTACCGATGAAACATCCAACTTTATCAGAGTTGTGAACTTATCTAGTTTTACACAGAATTAGCCCACCGGATCTCTCGAATACAAAGCTATTATATACCTATGACATTTAATGGTCATTTGATGTTAATCTCTCTCTCTCTCTCTAACAAGTGAATCACACTCATTTCATATTTGACACTTCTTTGAACAGTTGAGATGTCGTCTTTACCAAATGGTGTGCATCAAGCATATTCGGGCATTGCTCAGGTTTCTTACTAGTTCTTATAAAGCTAAGGTCTGGTGCCACATGGCAGCCTACCTGTTCCCCCCCCCCCTCTCTCTCTCTCTCTCTCTCGGGCACACGCACACATATGATGGGGAGTAGGATTTGGTGCCAGATGGATGACTATAGGCACCAATGTCTGAACCATTGCCGGTGCATTGTCTTGGTTCAAGTTCAACATGGTCTAGTTCGACAAGTCAAACAGGGATTCACTACCTCCCCATGGTGGAGATTTCATCATTTATCTCACAGACTTGCCGACAGCTTTTTACCGATGAAACATCCAACTTTATCAGAGTTGTGAACTTATCTAGTTTTACACAGAATCAGCCCACCGGATCTCTCGAATACAAAGTTATTATATACTTATGACATTTAATGGTCATTTGATGTTAATCTCTCTCTCTCTCTCTCTCTCTCTCTCTCTCTCTCTCTCTCTCTAACAAGTGAATCACACTCAGTTCAGATTTCACAATTCTTTGAACAGTTGCGATGTCGTCTTTGCCTAATGTTGTTCATCAAGCATATTCGGGCATTGCCCGAGTTTCTTACTAGTTCTTATAAAGCTGAGATCTGGTGCCACATGGCTACCTACCTATTACCCCCCCCCCCCTACCCTCTCTCTCTCTCTCTCTCTCTCTGGCACACACACACACACACACACACACACACATATGATGAGGAGCAGGATTTGGTGTCAGATGGATGACTATAGGCCCAATGTCTGAACCATTGCCAGTGCATTGTCTTGGTTCATGCTCAACATGGTCTAGTCTGGCAAATCAAACAGGGATTCACTACCTCCCCATGGTGGAGATTTCATCATTTACCTCACAGACTTGCTGACAGCTTTTTTTTTTTTTGGTACATCATATGGCTTTGGATCATTCCTTTATGATCCGGAGATCCCCATACACGAGTGCCGAAATGCCCGAGGGAAATTGAGACTCCCAGAACCCCTCAATCGCCGAAACTCGAGCTTCCTGTGCCAACCAGTGTGCTGCACTATTCGCAGTGCGTGACACCCACTGGATATTAACCTCCTTTAACTTAGCCCAGCTCCGCGAACACGACACAAGGAGAGGGCACAGGCCACTATTACCCCCTTTCCCCAAAATAAGTGCATCCCGTGCTTGAGTAGAATCAGTCAGAATCCTCACCTTCTTGTAGTCTCGCCTTACAAGTTCCTCCATCGCTCCTTTTATTGCCCATAATTCAGCCATTAAAACCGATTCAGCCCTACACCGAAATGCCGCCACCGAACACACCTTGCCAGTGTTACTAGTCAACACCCAGGCCCCACTAGCAATATAATCGGCTGATTGGAAAGATCCATCTGTCCACATTAGATATTGTGTGTCTAGTAACTCATCAGGACCCTTCAAATTTTTCACAAAAGAATCCACATAATTGTTTATGATTGAAACCCCCTGCTGCACAATACCATTGCAAGACAATGACAGCTTACCGGAAACTTTGTCACATCTAGCTTTCCAGAGTTACGCACGACTGGCATCGACAGAAAAGTTAGGTGAGAAGACAAGTCGGGTCGTGAGCACGACTGTGGCTGGCAAAATGCAGGTGACGCGTTTTGGTCTACGTTTTCTTGTGGGACTCCTTCCCCAAGTCGAATACGAATGTAACCCTATAAAAGGGAGGTCCTAGGACGAATCTAGGGTATCATGGATTATCTCTAAGGCACAAGAGAGACCTAAGGGAGATATTAGAATGTAGCCATCACCAAGGGAGAGGGAGAGGAAACCATTGGAGATCGGTGGGGTTTCGGGAATGGTTTCTTCTTGTTCCAAGGGGTGTAGGGCTGCGGGTTCTCTTCTCTCAAGGTGAGATCTCTTTGTGGGTGTATGAGAGATTAGGTAGAGGCAATTGTAATTGTACTTGGGTTTTTCCCATACTAGTGAATCCATCGATCGGTCATTGTCGGAATTTTCTTGGGTGTTGTTCTGCTTGTTTTCTCTATTATCTCGGTCTTGTCGATGGTCATCCTCGCCGTGGTGCTTCTACGCTCGTCGTGTTCTGTTGCGCGAGGGCCTCGGATCTCTCAACAAATTGGTATCAGAGCTATTGTTGGGGGATCCAGGGAGGCTCTTGTTCGACAACGTAGAACAAGGTAGACCGAGGAAAGGGGCCGAGACGCACGCGCGGCAGGCGGTGCGATGGAGGACCTAGAAGTGGCACTCAAGAAGGAAGCCGAAGGCTCGGGGAGAGGTTACGGTCTAGCACCTTCTCTCCCGAGAGGCTTGTTGGCGATGACGGCTGGCGCCCTAGGTGAAGGGAACAGCGGGGAGAGCCACGATCCAGTGCTCTCTGGGAGGTTCAGATCTATGGAGGAGTCTCTGAGGGGGAGGTTGCGATCGAGCACCTCCTCCCTTGAGGCGATTCGAGACACCAAAGGCGTTAGCCGGGAGGTGGGTGCGGTCAAGGCACCTACTCCCTGGCTTGACAGATCATGACGGCAAGTCGTGATGACACAGTATATGCAGGTGCCTGGATCGAGGGGGAGCACCTCGATGGCATGGGAGTCACCAACGGCATCGTGTTCAACCACTGATGAGCGGACTGATGTGGGTTATCGACGAGCGACTGGTGGAGGTGGCGACGGGCACCAGTGCAGATCGCTGACGAGCGATGTGGGCACTGACGGGCGTGGTTGCGGCAGGCACGGCCGTGGGCATACCTGTGGTTTAGCAGGGTGCGGTGGCTGTCGACAGATGGCGAAAAAAAGGCGCGATGGTCGTGGTGGCAGCAGACTCAGCTGCAGGCATACCTGTGGTGCAGCAGGGTGTAAAAGATACTCAAGCATTGGCTGATGGGCAACAGCTCGGGAGCAATAGGAGCGGAAAGCATTGCAAAGCGAATCAAGGGCCATGGTTTACGGTGGAGTCGTTGATGGGCGACGGTTGGAGCTTTATTGATCATGACAGTAGCCGAGAGAGTGGCGGCACATGCACGGTGTTCAATAAAGAACAAGGGTGCAGGTGTAGCATGCTCAGGGGTGAGGTTGATCAGGAGGTTGGCCAAGTTGAAAGACTTGGGCAATCACCAAGTTCGGTGATTGGGCTCCCAGTGTGGGGGCAAAGACGATGATGATCAGGATATGGATTTACGGTGCAGATTCGGTCTATGGAGGTACTCATGTCTTATTATGAAGCCAAGGTAGAGATTGTTGAAGATGTGGCTCCAAACAAGCCGCATACAAACTCTAAGGTTTGTGCGTGAAAAAACAGCGAAAGACAGAGCACCAAGGGGAGAAGGGTCGGCCAGGAAGGGTCGTGCGCACGACTGGTTCAGGTTGTGCGCACGACTGGCATTGACAGAAAAGTCGAGCAAGAAGATGGGTCGGGTCGTGCGCATGACCTCCCCAGGTTGTGCGTAAGATTGTGGCTGGCAGAACACGGGTGACGCGTTTTGACCTGCATTTTCTCGTGGGACTCCTTTCCCACGTATGATACGAATGTAACCCTATAAAAGGGAGGTCCTAGGATGAACCTAGGGTATCATGGATTATCTCTAAGGTACAAGAGAGACCTAAGGGAGAGATTAGAAGGTAGCCATCACCAAGGGAGAGGGAGAGGAAACCAATAGAGATCGATGGCGTTTCGGAAAGGATTTCTTCTTGTTCCAAGGGGTGTAGGGTTGCGGGTTCTCTTCTCTCAATGTGGGATCTCTTTGTGGGTGTATGAGGGATTGGGTAGAGGTAATTGTATTTGTACTCGGGTTTTTCCCATACTAGTGAATCCAACAATCGGTCGTTGCTGAAATTTTCTTGGGTGTTGTTCTGCTTGTTCTCTCTATTATCTCAATCTTGTCGGTGGTCATCTCTGCCGTGGTGCTTCTACGCTCGTCGTGTTCCGTTGTGTGAGGGCCTCGGATCTCAACAATAAACATTGAATCAAAAACTGATAGATCAGATTGCCAGAGAGAGAGAGAGAGAGAGAGAGAGAGAGAGAGAGAGAGAGAGAGAGAGAGAGAGAGAGACGAAACCAGAGGAGATGGGGAGAATGCCTTGATGGCCGGCCGACGGCACATACTCATAGTTGAATGGCTTTCGGCTGTCAACCACCATGAAGTTGCTGTCCGGTAGGCTCTGCTATGTTGAGTACCATCTCTATCTGGGGACAAGAGCCTATCAATTGCAAGGGAAAGACATCCCACTAATTTTCCTCCATTGAACCACCAGAACTTACGAGAGACATCCCACTAATTTTCCTCCATTGAACCACTAGAACTCACGAGAGAGTCTCATCCGCAGGAAGCCCTCCCAATGAGCACTATGGATCAATGAAAAGAGCTGCATTTCATTAGGAGTGAAAACAAGACGAATATGACACAAAACACAATACAAATAGGAGTCAAATGGTGGCAATATTGTTCAGTAGACTCGACTTCAAAGGATCAGCTAAAGAAGTGCTCCATGGTCTCGCCGTGTCCTTGATCCTAGGAACGATTTCCATGTAAGGAGATGAAGATTGTTGGAAGATTCTTCTGTTTCTTTATAGCCAAATGTTTCAGGCGGTAGCCATGACTAAGATGTCCCAGGTATTTCGCAAGTTGGGATCAACACGCTTCTTCCTCCAAAGCGACCATAGAGAGGGAATCGATGAGGAGCTGAATTCTAACACATTGAGAGTTTAAAAATTACGACAAAACAATGTTTAAGAACAGGCGACGTCGATTGTATGCGTTCAACATTCCCCTTATGATCGTCAATCAGCTTGATGATGTTTGACCAAAAGCCATTACCTGAATCCAACCAACTCACAAAATTCTTTTCAGTTTCCACCAACATCTTAAACACATTGTCTAATATCTTTTCCTAATTTCTCCATTATCTTTTGGATTGTTTTATTTTCTAACTGTGACAATCCCCTCGTCTCAATGTGAATGTATAATTTCGGTCGCCCCGAAGGATATCAAATTCATATGCTCTGCATTATCATCATCATGCCGAAAGTGCACGTACATTCACATTTGTTTTATGTCCTATCGTGCCATGTGGCAGCCTCCCCGTTTTTTATTCCCTCTCCTTCTTTAAATTTTTTATAATTAAATATGATAGGGAAGAGAGCTTGAGCAAATGCAGCAAATGAATCAGGTAGCAAAAATGCTTTCCGATGGGGAACTGGATTGAGTGCCGAATGTGTGACGGTCCATGCATTGAACGGGATACTCTTATAAAAGAGAAATGCTATTCAGCCCGAAGGTTTGTCCCGATTTTGCTGGCCCGATTGATATGGCAGCGTGTAACTGATGGCTGAAACCCACTAGAGATTTTAAAATATTTAACAACACTAGTTGCATGCTGCCACGTCAATAGAGCCGACAAAATCGGAAAAACCTTCGGGCTAAATAGCATCTATATATCTATACTATATACTAAAACGGAAGCCTCTCTCCCGTGTTGTGACACGTGGACGTCTTTTAAAGAGCTAGAATCCTTCTTCTATGTGTGAACGCGGCTCACTTTTAAATCCTATTAAAAACCTACCATAAATATGATAAATACTCATTCAAAGAGATTTAATGTTAATATCTCTCTCTAACAAGTGATGTCATCTGTGCCAAATGGCATGCATTAAGCTCATCCGGACATTGATGACAAAAATAGAGTCCTCTCTTCCGTTCTATGACAAGTGGACCACTTTAAAGAGCTAGAATCCTTCTCTCATGTGTGAATGTGGTTCTCTCATAAATCTCATTAAGAACCTAATAGAAGATGATAAATACACCATACAATTGTATTAAATAATCAATTGATCTTAATTAAAAAAATCATTAGTAATATCTTTTTCTCTCTCTAACAAGTGAATCACACTTGGATTAGTGAATCATAATCTCTCAAGATTGCACACTTATTCGGACGGTTGTGATGTCTTTGCTAAGTGGTGTGCATCAAGTTCATCCGAGCATTGCCCGGGTTTCTTACTAGTATCTATACTAAAATAGAAGTCTCTCTCCCGTGTTGTGACACGTGGATGTCTTTTAAAGAGCTAGAATTCTTCTTCCGTGTGTGAACGCTGCTCTCTTTTAAATTTATTTAAAAACCTACCATAAAGATGATAAATTTGTATTCAATTGTATTTAATGATCATTTGATTCCACACTTCTTCGAATAGTTACGATGTCGTCTTTACCAAATGGCGTGCATCAAGCACATTCGAGTATATATATATATATATATATATATATATATATATATATATATATATATATATATATATATATATGCGGTCTATGCGGTCCGCACCCGCAGTCGCCCGATGCGGTGCACCGCACCGCGCCGCGTGCATCAGACGACTGCGGATGCGGATCGCACGGACCGCAGTGAAGCTAGAATTATTCTTCCTTGTGTGAACACAACTCTCTTTTAAATCCATTTAAAAACCTACCATAAAGATGATAAATTTTCATTCAATGTCATTTAATAGTCATTTGATGTTAATCTCTCTCTTTCTCTAACAAGTGAATCACACTCACTTCAGATTTCACACTTCTTCCAACATTTGCGATATCATCTTTGTTAAATGACATGCATCAAGCACATTCGGGCATTTCCTGGGTCTCTTACTAGTTTCGCCTTATAAAACGGAGGCTTTAGTGCCACATGGCAGCCTCCCCTCTCTCCCTTTTTAATATTTTTATAATTAAATACGTCCATCTCTCTCTCTCTCTCTCTCTCTCTCTCTCTCTCTCTCTCTCTCTCTCTCTCTCACACACACACACACACACACTCCAGTGTTTTGAAAACCGGACCGGACCAGGAGGTTCAACCGGTTTGGACCGGAACCGGATCATGTTTCCGTTCAGTCTTTGAATAAATTGGTTTGTATGTAAACCCAGGAATCAACCTTGCCCTAAGGAATCAACCTTGCCCTCGAATAATTTAGTAAATATCTATTTAAAAGAACATATTTTTATGCGGTTTATACGGTTGAATCATCGGTTTGAACCGATTTGGACCGAACCGGATACCTTTTCGGTTCGCCTTCCAATCCGGTTTTGAAAACACTGACACACACACATACGCACATATGAAACTGTTGTTAAAGCCATGGCAATAACCAAGTGAGTGAATTCAGACCAAGAATCTGATAACGCTATCAGCAACCTGATTGCATTCCCCAAAATTTTGTGTGTAGCCAGACTTTCATATGAAAGCCGGCATCTCGTGCATGTAATTATGTGCATCGGCATCCATAATAATACCTCCTTTTGCTCATGTGCGTCGTGCTATCTTGTACACTGCACTGCATTACATCACGCATATTAGGTGCTCGATACTGCTGCCATACTTTCTAAGCTGGAGTTTGTCTTTCATCCTCTTTCCATTTTCTTTGGCTGTGATGATCGAGATCTCCCAGGAGGTATAGAGCGCTTGTCACTTTCGGGATCTCATGCGCCCTCCCTTTCCGGTTCCAAATCACCGCCGACAGTCTCCACTTTGCTAGTTATCCAGCCACGTTGTTGCTCTTTGTTGAGCCGTGCTTTGCTCCGCCAGAGGGCCTCGTTATCCTGCAGTCCTCTATTGGAGATCACTGTTTGTGGATTTCATAGCTTCAATACTGTCGGTTTATCCTGTAGTGCTCAATTATGGAGGTTGTTCATGGCTCATAGCCTCCAATGCTGTTGGTTGAGGATCCTTCCCTTGGTTCGTTTGTGATCATGCTTCATTTAGCTCGTTTTGCTCTTGGCGTTCCCTTTTCCTATTGGTGATTTATTGTTCTGTTTTTCTCCAGACGTGGGGGGTGTTACAGATGTTGGTCCGGTTACCAATATTTAGGTTGACATGTTCCCCGGTCAGCTTACTTGCAGATTGGTTGGGTTCCTCGGTTGGCCTGCTGGTAGGTCTATCGGATTTCTCGATAGTCCTGTTTGCAGGTCATTCGTGTTTCAAGGTCACTCTGCTTGCAGGTCGATCGACCTGACACTTTTGTTCTACTCCTTCTGCAAACTCTATGTGGATCCTCACACCCTTATGGAATCCTTTGTATTGTTGGCCATGAGTCCCATTATATTTGAGCATTTCCCTTGAGGGTTTCTCCCGTGATGTGCCCTTTGGGTTTCTTCCCATACCAACACTGAAAATTTTAGATGATGTCTTTATTGATGAAAGAAACTAAGCAACATAGTATTGCAATACATAAATATTAATGTATTTTAATAAAGGTGAGTTGGACCTTCAACAACAGGGAAAGGAATCATCTGTATGTGATGACCCAATTGGATCAAGATCAGTGGAGGACTAAGATTCCAACCCCATGCACACATATACACATCAAAAGAGCCCAAGAAGTGCAATGGCACCATCTGTAATGAGAGGAGAAGCTTTATTTCCATGCTGAAGCCACCACCAAGATTTTGTCCTCCCAGCCGAAGTAGAGTGCCCCGCCCTCCTCCTTAACCTTGTACCTATCGCAGTAGGACTTCAGCAGCGATCTGATTGCCCGGTTCACGTAGGTGCTAAGTGGGCATGAAACGAACCCGGCCATCATCATCCTCGCCCTCCACTTCCCAGCAGCTTCATACCTTTTTTTCAGATAAAGGGTCATTATTAGATCAAATGTATTTGATGCATCTTTTTTTTTAACCGTATATTCAATGCATTGGTTGGAGATCGAAAGATCATAAAAAGAAAACCGCAAAGAATTACCTCTCGATGCGATCTGCCCCTTCACATGCCACGATGTTGACTATATCCCGTGCAAGGCACTGCCTCTCCACGTTCATCCGGTCCGCGCTCTCCCTCGGTAAAGTTGCATCAAGTGACTCAAAGACGGCTGAGTAGTAATTGTAAACCTCCACAAACCTATCATTCATTTGTAAGGTTAATTTTTGGAACTGTAGTGCTTGAAGGAGAAAGGGAAGTTTTAAGTATAAAATTCAGAGAATATTCGAAGAAAAAGGTTCTCGTGGAGAAAATTCAGTAAGTTCGAGGAAAAAACATCAAACCTTGTTTTTCTTGTCTTTCCAATTCTATCAAGAAGTAAGGATTCATAATCAATTCATAACAGCATAAAACATCTCTTCCACTCGATTCAAGTTGAATGTAAACGGGCAAAGAAAAGAGAAGTAAACAGTTCAGGAGGGAAATAAATGTGAAATGTCATGATTTTCTAAATAAATATGCATAAGTGATTGGGACATCTTTAAAAGACATGAAGATTTTCGTAGAGGGGCAACCTTGGGAAGAAGGGGGCCGTGTTAGTGTTCACGTCCTGCTCAACAACCGTCACCAGCTTCGGTTCCAGGCCCTTCACCATGCGAAGAAGCTGGTCCCTCTGATTCACCGTGGACACGCTCTCATCCGGCATATGATGAAGCTGAAACGCAAAATTGACCACAAGCGCCTCGCCAGGCTGGCAGTCCAGCATTGAGGGTGTTACATCCCCGGTCTTAGCAGCTATTGCTCGGAACTCAAATGGGACACTGGCCTCCTCTGCAAGCTTCTCAAGGCGCTTCCCAATAATTCTTAAGCCTCCAACCGACCGCTGCACCGACTCGGGGTCGTCCACCCCGGTTATCCTCAACTGAGGCGGTTTGCTTGACCGGTTTGAAAGAGCTTGTATTAAAGTTATGTACTGGCTTCCTTGGTTTATGTCAAAGTCGATGATGTGGACTCTCTCTTCATCTTTGAAGGCTTCGGCAATCGCACCATTGGCTGCCATGAAACCAAATTTAAAGCACGGGCAGATCTCAAAGAGAATCTGCATAGCTGACAGCCGGTCGGAGGTTGGGGGCTCTTTACATCTCAGAGCCTTGTACAGACCTTGTCCAGAAGACGCCATTCTAGCTGCAAGGCCTTCCACCATGTAGGCTGCCAGCCTTTGAGGAGGGTCCCCCTGGATTGAGACCATTTGCCGGAGCTCCATTATAATCGCAGATGCTTCATCCATGTTGCCATCTGATATCGAAACTGCGCAGTCAAAAAGTAACTGCTTTGGACTCCGTGCTTCTCTGTTGCTGCCAATACTGCTTATGTTCGAGTCTGATGAGGAATCTTTCGGCGAGCTTGAAAGTAGGAGGTTCTTAATAGGTTCAGCCCAATCCTCGTCGATGCTGATTTTATGATCATGATCTACCAAGAAATCATCATTATCATTCAGTAGCGCCCATTCGATTTCTTTAAGCTTTAATCTGACTGCATCGTCATCGTAGTCCATCTCATACTCTGAACTCTGATTATCTGATAAAGAATTGGGAGTTTGATGACTGACGTCGGAATTTAACGACGTATTGGGATGCTGTACTGCAATGAAACAAGAGTTATATGGGTTTTCCGATATGGGAGATCGGCTGTTAGCAATCAACTGATAGGAAGCTGAGGAAACTTGAGGAGACCCAGTAATGGTGGAAGGGAATGCATGGTGTGCATTTACACGTGTCAGGCCTGGGGATGAATTGGTGAAGTATTGCTGAACCCCTGGGCTAGAATCAGGCCCGTAAAGAAATATTTGTTTATCTGAGGCAATTATCTGAGCGGATAAACCTGAGTTGTCACTGCTCACTTTACGTCCATAAAGGTTGGACTCACCATAAGACATAGTAGTCTTTTCAAACTCAACGAACCGCCTAGAGATGGCTGTGCTGTGATGCAGCAAAGGTCCTTCTGTTATTAAGCTGATGTGCTGACAAGGGCCAGTCTACAGCAAACAGCATTTTTTGTGGATCAGGGAATGTATGCAATCATGGAATGAACTGACTTTCACTATATATTGCTTCCTCTATTTATATTGGAATACTCTTAGTTTGCAAGCAAGAGCATCAGAGTAACAAAATAAATCCACGATATTTGAAGCCGCCAAGATGCCTGAACTCAAGGGAAAATGAGCAAGCAAAGTATGAATAATTTAATCCATAGCATGCAAAAAGACGTAGTCAGCAATAAAAATAAAATATTTACATGTTTCCCAATTAGTTTAATAATTGAGACACCATTTCGCATGGTATGACAAAAGCCTATATGGAAGAACCGTGTCGTCAATGGATATGTTGTGGGTATATCTATCCCAGAAAAAGGACCAAGGACTTTTAACATTTTATATCATTATTACAAGAGAGGATTAACAAAGCATTTATTTACATGTCCTTATATTTAAGGAGTTAGTTGTTAATTGGTTAAGTAAATGTTACTAATTAGGAAACTAGAGTTTTACTTTCAGTAGTAGCACAATTTCGCATAAGGTGTCTAATCAAATGGTGATAGTTGGATTAGTGTTCCCTTGAAGTCATCAGGGTTGAGCTTTTGAGTGGTTTTGAGACCATTACTTATAAAGGGATAAATGGAACTCCACTGAGATTTTATGGTTAAGTTTCCCGTATTAAAAACATTTAATTCCATTATCTCCCCCTCCTTATTAGTTCTCCTTGTAGCTTCTTCATAAGAGATCACCTAAACTAATAGGCATTCCTCATCCATCTCATCTTCCTTCTATCTGAAGCAGCAAAATATATCGTTACCATGGTTCGAGGGTTCGGTCGAGAACCCTAACCGCTTAGGATTTCGGCCGATAGGAACCAAATCACCCCGCCTTATCCAAAATATGTTTGGTTTATACCGGTCGAATCAGACCTGATCTACCGAATCAAGCGCGAATCCAAACCAGGCCAAATCAAATCCGAATTTCTGTTTTTTATTCCTACTTTTTAATATTTTTGTCCAAAATGGACTTCTCAAACCTTGATTTTCACTTATTATCTCATCTTTTAAAAATGGAACCGATCTCAATTAAGAAGTACAAAGTTTGAGGTGTCCGATTTGGGATAATTAGGAACCTAATGAGGACTTTTTCGATGGGTTTAGGGGTAACCTAAAAGGTTTGTAAACAAATATAAATTTGAAATTAATTTATAGCAAGAAATTAGAGACCAAAACAATGCAAGAACATGAGGTAGACTAATTGAGGAGTTCATGTTATAAGTCGTATTTTATATTGAGCTACATTGTAATTATCTTGTATGGGTCTTGGACCCAACCTAGGCTTTTCTCAGACTATACAAATGAGCAAGGACCAAAATACCGGCCGGTACCGGTTCGAACCGGCCGGTTTGAACCGGTACCATGTATGAAGTATGGTTTTGGGTGGTTTTTTCATTCTGATTTCATTTTTTTGGGCATCTTTCTTCATTCCCACATGAGGTGAACCTCCATATTAGCTGGATTTGCAAGATTTGAAGCCAAAAACTCGGATTTGCAAGATCAAAATCACATTTGAAGGTATGTTTTCATAATTTTTTTATTTCTCTTTTGTTTTGTTGCATTTTTTTAAAGAAAAATCAAATAATTATGGTGAAAATATTGAAATGGGCTAGATCTATGCCATCAAAGCTTAGATCAATAGATCTATAAGCATCATCTCCAAATTTGCATGATCGGTTCATGAAAATTTGGGGGGTTTTCAATTTTCTTTTCTTTTTTTGCATTTTTTTAAAAAATAAACCAAATAATTATGGTGAAAATGTTGATATGGGTCAGATCTATGCCATCAAAGCTTAAATTTATAGATCTATAAGCATCATCTCCAAATTTGCATGATCGGTTCATGCAAATTTGGGGTTTTTTCATTGTTATTTTTATTTTTTATATTTTTTTAAAAAATAACCAAATAATTATGGTGAAAATGTTGATATGAGTTAGATCTATGCCATCAAAGCTTAGATCTATAGATCTATAAGCATCATCTCCCAATTTGCATGATCGGTTCATGCAAATTTGGGTTTTTTTCATTTTTATTTTTATTTTTATCATATTATGTGAAATTGTAAAATATGACTCATGTACTCGTATTAGTTGTGTAATTCATGTTTGTGCAATGGTCATGAATTGTGTTTTGTAATCCCTAAGCATAATACTAGGTTAATCTAACACATACAATTTAATAACTATATCAAATTCCACAATTTAGAATCAAACAGTGAAAACAGTGACTTTATAACTTAAAAAGACCGGTACATACCTATAACTAGCTTACTAATGAAAAAAAACATCACAAACCAGTATTTTAGATTATTCTGGATTTTTTTGTTGTTTTTTCAAATTTTTTTGAAACCAAAAATCAATTCACACCGGTATGGACCGGTTCAGACCGATACCCGTTCGTACCGCCCGGTTCGAACCGTTTTTTCGGTTGGCCGATAATTTGTCCGCGACCGGTATTTTTATCCATGCAAATGAGAGAAAAAGTAAACAATCATTTGTTTCCACCCTTCTCCCTTTCCTCTAATAAAAATGCATACATGGTATCACAACACGATATCTGCTAGGGTTTTCCCAATTCAAAGATTGCCACCAATTATCGTTCATTTGACCACTGATAACCATAATTGAACATTTCCAACATAATGATGTCATCGTCGCCTGTATCCAACTGTCTTTTTTTTTCTGCTTGTTGCCGCAGTCATCGGTTTGCATCACGCTATCCCCGGTCTTCACTCCAACTCTAGCAGTCAACGCCCACAAACTCCGACCCACCATCGCTTGATTCCATTGCCATTCTATGTAGAGATCCATCATCACCTGACCGACGACCATCACTTATAATAATTGTAGACTACACTCAACCATAGCCACCGTTGCCTGTAGAGAATCATCCGTCCATGGTGAACAATTCGCCAACCATTGCCATCGTTGCACCATTCATCACCATTTCTCGCTTAATAGTCGTAGCCACCACCATTGTAACATGAAACCCTAACCGAGGGAGCTTCTCATCCAAACCCAAATTTCACACGGGTACTTAACCCATGGTGTACATTAGATCCAAAACCCAATGACTTAAAGCTGCCATCCATTTTTTCGTTACATCTGACCCAAAATCCATCAATTTATGCCTATTTCTTCATTTATAGCAATTCCAAAATCAATCCAGATGACTTAAATTGATTTCTCCCATTATGAACGACCCAAATAACTCCTTTTGTCACTCCTCCAGCAAACAAAGGGTGGCTCCCTACTTGCTGCCTAGTAATAAAAAACCAGTAACTATAGCAAACGACGAGTTTCTTCTCTATTTTTCCTTCCTTGAGGTTCTCAAGGTTTCTTGAGGTTTTTCTTCCTATTTAGCACAAGCATCTCCTCGACACTCATTGGGCAGGACGCCGGGAGCCACTGAGCGCCTTTGAACAAGTAATAGAGGCACCCACTAATTCAAAGTTGAGGTTATATTCGTAGAAAGGAGAACAGATCCCAATCAGCACCGCTTCTGAAGATGACTCTAAAACCTTTCTTCCTCTCTTAGGTAAAGTACCTCTATAACTTTGTCGATCAGGTCTATCTCCGCCGATGTCGAAACTTATGATTAGAAGTCCCTAAAAACTAGGGTAGTGATGTGTTTGTATTCTACGTGTTTGGAGCGAACACAATGTCAGAAGAATATCAATCTTTGGGTGTGGTGCCCCCTAGTGTTGAGTAGGGACTACACTACAGGATCCAATAACGAACACCACAACCTACATCTGCAAATTGCATCTGAAAAAACTGAACAATGACAATTATGTGTATCGGGCGAAATCCATTAAGATGTATGTTGGGGCGAAACACAAGTTGAGAGGTAAGAGGAGCCGAAAAAGACGGATATAAATAATGAACACCACAACCTACATACATGACCTAATAACGAACACAACAACCTACATCTACAAATAGCATCTGAAAAACTAGACAATGACAATTATGTGTATCGGGCGAAATCCATTCAGATGTATGTTGGGGCGGGGCGAAAGACAAGTTGGGTTACCTCATTGGAGAGATAAAGGAGCCGGAAAAGATGGATATGAATAATGGGCTCAAGACAAATTTACAGTGATGCCATGGCTCACCAATTCCATGTTACCTCAAATAAGCATAGCAGGGATCTAGAGTTTTTGAAGACCGCAAAGGATGTTTGAGATACTCTGTCTCAACCTCTACAAGCTTCAATGTGACATTTCTCAGACTCCTGATCAAGGGGAGATGTCCTTGGCCAACTCCATGTTACCTCATATAAAAGTAGGTAATTTTGAACAACTCTACTAGCGTCAACGTGACTTTTCTCAGACTCATCAAGGGGAGATGTCCTTCCATGTACTATGCAAAGCTGAAGGAGAAGTGGGAGGAATTCGACCATCACTTGGATTTTAGAGCTCATTGTATAGCTGATGCAGTCACCTTAAAGAAGTGGGTGGAAGGGCTCAGTAGGTTTGAGCTCTTTATAGAGCTAAGGTTTGAGCTCTTTATAGAGCTAAATCCAGAGTTTGATTGCACATTCACATATTCTTATCGAAATTCCCCTCATTATCTCAATCATGTTAATGATTGCATCCATAATGAAATAACTCAGAGGGATATGATGACTCTAAGTACATCACAGCTCCTCAGTGGTCCACTTTCTCCTCCACATCACAATGTGCTCAACGAGGAAATGGTATAAGTAATATAGTTGACGAAATCAACATGAGAAAAGTTAAAATGCAGCTATTGTGGGAGGCCATGTGATACTTGTGATCAGTGTTGGCAACTACATGGTAGACCTCGATCACGATAGAGAGGGGATCGCACATGAGAGTTTTGCGGTGTTTCTAGATTTGGTGGGTTTGGATTTGGATACCCTAATGCACATGATGCTATGGCAGCAAATACTATGGACCATGCCACACTAAAGATAACGTCGAGTTCCTTAGATGAGAATTTTAAGCCATGCTTCTTGCCATGTCTTAGTTGGGTGCATCTACCACTGCATTTTCCTCTCCCTATACTCAGTTAGGCACTCTAGACATTACTAGGAATGTCTCGATTCCTCAAGCTTATCGTTCTTGTCTATCATTGCCTCGAGAGCTTCTGAGTTCTGAACACATGACTAGTAAGTCCTCCATTTTCTCTTTGTATCAAGGTTGCTAATATTGATATTTTATTTATAAGCAATATCACCAAGTCTTTTAACTGCATTGCCACCGTCTTTTCTTCTCATTGTGTTTTTCAAGACATGGTGACGAGGCAGATGATTTGCAGTGGTTGTGAACACAATGGTCTTAAACAAATGGACTCTTCACATGTACGTGATACATACCTGTAAATCAAATTTAGAACACCGGAGTAGACTTGATCAAATGATGGGATAGAACCTTCATCTAGGTCATCCTCCTTTGTTTCTTTTCACTTTTTAGGAGGATGTTCGATCCCTCGGTTTTTTTTTTTTTGAGCAAGAGATGTTCCCTCGGTTAGTTAGCTCTTTATGTCATGTCTATATGTGAAGTCTGTGAATTGTCCAAACATTGCAGGGTCAAATACCCTCCTAGTTTTTCTAAATGCAATTCTCCATTTGCAATGGTTCATCCTAAAGTTTGGGGACTCGTAACCATTATTTCTCTATTTGGTTATAAATAATTTCTTACTTTTGTTAATGATTTCTCTCATGGTGTACCTTCTTAAATTGAAGACTAATCCTTATGCCTCATTTAGAGCTTTTCAAAACAAAAAAAATGGTATGCACAAAATTTGATTCTAAATTTATAATTCTTCGCTTTGACAATGGTGGGGAATATCTCTGTAAGGACATAAGCACTTATCTTACTGATCAAGGAATAATCCACCAAACTTCTTGTTCCCATACACCCCACAACATGAGGTAGATAAACTCAAGAATCGACGTCTCCTTGATATTGTCTTATCCCTTCTATGAGCTATGAATATTCTGAAATACTTTTGGTTAGAAGATGCCCTTAGCGCTACCTTATTTACAAATACAATGCCATCATAGATCTTAGATTTTAAAGCTCCACTTCAGCTTCTATCACCTAATTCAACCCATTTACCTTACCACCTCGGATCTTTGTCTCTTTTTTTTTTTTTTCTGCAAGTGCCTAAAGCTGATCACACCAAACTTGATCATCATGCGGTCAAGTGTGTTTTTGTTGGGTATACCCCCAACCGAGAAATGCAGCACCTTAAAAGAAATTCTTCATTGCTAGAGCATGGTGCATGCGTACACATCCGATCCTTCAATACGCCCAAACCTTGAGGTGCAGTGGCATGAAAAAATGCATCCATAATTGTGCACAAGTGCTTGGATACATACAAGTAAATCATTCACAAGGGAATTTTATTCATGCGAATACATAAATTTACAAAAGTGTATGTGTATATGTAAAAATGAATGTTAAGTAGCAAAATAAAAGGTCATGAGGTGTGTCCGTAAGACCAAGCACCCACACCCACACCCACGTGTCCATGTGTGTGCGTCCTTTGCAGGAAACATACGAGTTAATATAAGTAGTATGAGGACGCGTTCAATAAACACAGTGGAAAATGTAGGGCAATTAAGGCCCATATCATTGTATTTTCTAATGTTATAAGGGTTATTCCATAGATTGAAAAGGGTACAAAGGTAATTTGTCACTAATAAAAGATTATCCCTGTAGGCAGTGATAAAGGAAATTTACAATTAAATCACCTATACAGCTTCAAGGAGCCATAGAAAAATATGAATAATAATGGGTATACTATAATAAGTAATACCCTTAGGGTTGATGTGCCTACTTCTGGATTATCAAGGATAATGTTCCACTGCTGATGTGCCTACTTCTGGATTATCAAGGATATGATTATTGTATTATGATTCCCCGGATATGATGTTTAACCTTTTAGAACCAAGGCTATAAACAAAGTTGTTACGATTTCGCTACAATGAACAGGTAGCTTTTATATATATATATATATATATATATATATATATATATATATATATATATATATATATATATATATATATTTATATATATATATATATATAGAGAGAGAGAGAGAGAGGAGTGTTTGGTTGCGCTGTGCGCTGCGAGTTAAATATGCGCTGCCTATACTGTCCGTTCGATCAGAATTCAATCAAACGGTTAAAACCCATCCCGCACACCGTTCCGCATCATTTCTAAACAAAACCGACGGATGAGATTACTGTCCGTTCGATCCGGTGAATCAAGCGGCTCAAAAAACTCTCGCTGTTACTGTAGCGGCTACAGTAACAGTGAGTTTGATTTTGGGCTGTTGGATTTCCATCGATCCAACGAATGGAAATCAAAAGACCCAAACCAAATTTCCATCCGTTGGATCGATGGGAATCCAACGACCCAAAATAAAATCGTTGTTACTGTAGCGGCTACAGTAACAGCGAAATTGTTTTGAGCCGTTGGATTTCCATCGATCCAACGGATGGAAAACGAAAGACCCAAACCAAATTTCCAACCGTTGGATCGATGGGAATCCAACGGCCCAAAATCAAACTCGCTGTTACTGTAGCCGCTACAGTAACAGCGAGAGTTTTTTGAGCCGCTTGATTCACCGGATCGAACGGACAATAATCTCATCCGTCGATTTTGTTTAGAAATGATGCGGAACGGTGTGCGGGATTGGGTTTTAACCGTTTGATTGAATTCTGATCGAACGGACAGTATCGGCAGCGCATATTTAACTCGCAGCGCACAGCGCAACCAAACACTCCTCTCTCTCTCTCTCTCTCTCTATATATATATATATATATATATATATATATATATATATATATATATATATATATATATATATATATATATATGTTTATGCACCCTTATCAAACTATCGCATTGACTAATGGTAGCTAATAAATTTAACAACTCACATTACTCCTAAAATATAAACAATTTAAAGAGGTAGACCACAAATCAAGAAAGTATTATAATTATACATATCCTCGATTCCACTCATTCTAATTCCCTCCTTACCCTCACCCATATTCCCATTAAAGTCGCACTCCATGCACTATGCTTTCATCTTAATTCTTTAAAACGTCTATCGATCCAATTTATACGCCCCTTCTTAGGTAACATCAACCAACATGTATCATCTATAATTAATGTGCATCAAGGACCCCTCTTGAATATCAACAGTTGCTACATAACAATGTCAATTTTAATCATTACATATTCCTTTATGAGTTATCATACACCAAACGAGTTCTCTCAGTGCTCCACCATAAGTTTTTAGATATGAGGGTAACTATGTACAAATACTTCAACTTGGTTTGTGGGGCTCACATCATTGGTAACCAACTAGAAGAGATTCCATTAATGTTCATTCCCCCATCTAAGGCATGAACAAATTTCCAAGAAAGGCACTCTTAAATGGTGTTAGGAAATATATTTTATTTGATGTTGCTAGAATCAATGGCACGGCCCTGTAATGACTTCTTTCTAATCATAAGAAAGGATGAATATACCTAAAAAATAATTAAAATAGTTAACAACCAGCTAAGAGATTTGAATCAATAGGCACAAGATCTTAATTGAATGAGGATCAATAATAAAATGTGATAGCGGTCCTGAAGGACATATTCATAAGTTGAAATTAATCTAAGAGATTAATTTTTTGATTGGAAAAAAAGAGGAAAATTTGGGGAAGAGAGAAAAATACGAGGAGTTGCCACTATCTTTTTAGCTTTTTGTATGTGGGCCCCATCTTGTATAAAGTGAATGGTCCAAGTCATTCATAGGAAAGGGCCATCACATGGCTAGTTGATAGACCAACGATTGCATACTTTGCACAGCCTCTCTTTCCCTCCCATTTCTCTTCACTGACCTCTCCAAAAGCGCTATTTAAGAAACAATGAATAAGTAGCTACGAGGGTTATAAAATTCATCATGTATTGTTTTAGGGGGGTCTTGTAGAACTGATGAGTTCTTTTAGTTGAAACATTTATTTTCTCCTTGTTTCTCATTCTCTACTCTAACCCGTTTTCTTCTCATTGCAGACATTAATTGCAATCATATCTTTTGAGTTTACTCTTTTTCTGCTAACACTAACGAAAATCAGCTCTAACACCTTTAAAAACAATTCCGTAAAACCTTGATTCCATTTTCATTTTAGGTTTTTAGCCCCATACCACAAGATAATTCTTGGATCTATTAGGATTTCCTCTTAAAAGTGCTAAAGCAGGTATAAAATTACATCTACAGATCAGATTTATGCATTGAACTAAATAAAAATTCACTTCAAAATCCATCAAATCCCGATTCCTCAAGGCCTAACTGATTCTAAGCTACAACAATTCTGTTCTTAATTGGATTTGAAAACCAAATTACACTCATAGAATCTAAGTGTCTAAAACAGCAGCATGCATTTGAAGACTGCAGGTATATGGTTTATTACAACCTAAGAATGAGCCATAAGATACCCCTAAATCCACCCAACTGCAAACCCCAGTCAGCTAGGGGTTTTATTACAACCTAAGAATGAGACATAAGATACCCCTAAAGCCATCCAACTACGAACCCTAGTAACTTAAGGGTTACATTATATATCCACCATAAAGTGTGTTGCTTTCTTCTGCACACAGCAAACCTATTATATATTTATTAGAGGATATCATGACGAATTGCTCACTATATTATTCATGTTGTACATATTTAAATTACCCTAGAACCAACGCCTATTAAATAATTTGAACCATGACCGGTGTACAATCAAATGTATAGGATTTATTGTTGGAAGCTGGAATCAAGGTTCTAGATAGGATTTCATGCAATGGCGGACAAAGGAACTCCTATATTTAATTTTTTTTTGAAGGGCCCCATTTGTAAGGATGTTTTCAAAAATTTCAAAACTTCAAAGGAGGCCCCTATCTAATGTTTAGTGACTTTCTTTGGATTTTTTACTAGGTTAAGTATGCAAGAATCAATAAATTCACCAAAATTGATGTGAAATGGGTTAAATGTTGTGGTGCTACAACAAAGTAATGAATGAAAAATCGAGACGGAGTTGTTCCAGTGGACTGGTATGAAATGGCTGTGATATGGTGGAGCAAGAACCAATATGCTGCTCCCCCTTAGCAGTTGGCAGGCTCACGGTAAGCCGGCGCAACTCTTCATTGCAACAGTCGTAGGAGATGCTCCCCCTCAGCAGCTAGCTGGCACCCCAGTTAGCAGGTGCAGTCCTTCATCGCAGCAGTCGTTAGATCTGCTGCTCCTCAGCAACTGGCCGACTCCCCAAACAGTCAGCGCAGCCCTTTGTCGCAGTAACCGCTAGAGTTGAACCATAGTAGTTGATTGGCTCCTTGGTTAACCGGCGCAGCCCTTCATCTCAGCATACACGAGAGCTGCTCCTCAAGTGGTCAACTCCCCAGTTGATTGTGCAGCCTTTCGTTATAGCAGTCGCCAGAACTGCTCCTTAATAACTGGCCAGCCAGCTACCAAGTTAGCCGGCAAATGTTTCTTTCGCAACATCATCCCAGAGACCAACAGGAAACCACCCACGGGGATTGATTAAACCCGACCAAAATCACATCGACTGTGAAAGAAAGATCGACCCTGAAAGTCACAAGACTTGGCCTCTAGTTTGGCAGGTTGGATGCGCCTCTAGTCAGGTGCTTGCGGGAACAGACCTGAATGGTATCCCCCAGCAAGGCGGAGGAAGACGAAAAAAATCCGGGGTGGCATCCTGATCGAGATCGGGGAGGCGGGGCTCTAGGACAAGGGGGACCTCGGGATGGGATCATGGTTTCAATGTGAAAACCAAGTAAGCAACACCCACAAAGCGTTCCCAACCATCACTAGATAGATTCTATATCAGCAATGACCAAAATATAGTTTTACAAACCACATCACGTGAAGAAGGCTGAACAGTTCAACCATATTCCCAATTACCATCACTATAGCATATAAGTAGTTCATCTACTTCACTGCATGAATGATTGCAGACCACCACATGCAAGTTTACGAATCTAACTGAAACCTAACATGATCTCAATTGCCAAGGTCACACAATGAATTACCTGCTATAATCAACTTAATAATTTTAAAAAAGACCCTTTAAACCCACCCCCCCACCCCAAAAAAAAAACAAACAGGAAATTGATCATACCCGGCAAAAGAAAGGAGTGGGCAGAGATCATCCGCTCCAACCGAATGAATGGCGTCGAGATCACAATCCTGGCGATCAAATCCTGCGATTTCAGCAATACCCAGATGGAAAAATCCAAAAAAAAAGGTTCTTTGAGAGGAGGGGGGCAAGATTTTGAGCCAGAGAGGACTTGGTAAGCAAGAACACGTTGAAGACCAGAATTGAGAGGAGGGGGGGAAAGATTTTGAGCCAGAGAGGACTTGGTAAACAAGAACACGCAGTTCATAGGCAAAATCACACAGATGGAATGGCCGCTTTGGTGCCCAAAAAGGGACCCAACAACCCACTAATAATGTGGGGGAAAAGATGAAGACCCAAAGGCCTCCTTTGCGAGATTGTTTATAATTAATAAAAAAAACAATTTTTTTTTTAATCAAGGAAGAATCACCTGCTCGATCGTCTCTTCAGCCGTGCTGCTTCTCTCTCTCTCTCTCTTCTTCTTCTTCTTCTCTTCTTCTTCTTCTCTCTCTCTCTTCTTTGTCTTTCACTCTTTCGTCTGTTTTTCGTCCTCTCTTTCGCGTTCATTTCTCTCTTATTACTACAATTCAGCCAACGCTGTTCAACCTGACGCGTTTAGCCAGAATGGTCAACCAGAATGACGTGTCCGGATCACGACCGTCTAATGCACGCAGGCCCGTCAAGTGATCGCACTCAGAGCCGACCTGCATGCAAAGGGACGCTATGATCGGATGCCGCGTCATTCGGGCTGAACGCTTCGGGTCAAGTAGTGCTTGCCTTTACCAATTCCGTTTGCGTAAGTGATCTGCTATTTGAACATACTATAGAACATCGCCCTGGACATACTGCGGTGGTGGGTCCCAGTCGGCAATGCTAGGTGCGAACCCGACATACCTCACGGGGCCCACGCCTCCGGAGTATGTCCGCGAGTATGTCCCTTAGTATGTTGAAATAGAGGTGGCCTTTTGCATTCGGTCAATTGTGTGCGTCAGTGAGTGCGTATGGTCAACTATTTTTAGGTTTTATTATTCCCCCGTCAATGTCACCACGTAAAAAACTGACATGCGTATCCCACCACAGTAAAGCTGACTACAGTGACTTGGGTGTCATGTTTGGGTTCAACTCCTCTGCACTTATGACCATTTGCCCTTTTTGTCGCTGCCCATTTGGGAGTGACACATGGTGATTCCAGTTTCAATGGCTACGATCTATGGGTCATGGGATGAGCCCACGGGATGCCTTCACCTCGGCTATCACCCACCATCGGACGTCATCCACCGCCACTGTCGACCACCACTTGTAGCAGTCATCACCCCCGCCGAGTACTGATCGCCCACTCAGGCGACGACAGTGGTGGCCGACGAGGCGGCAGTGGGCGACCGATGCTTGGCGGGGTGGTGGTCGGAAGCGGTGGTGCAATAGTGAGTAGAGCTATAACTCGGGCGGGTTCGGGGGTCAATCCAGACCCAACTCAAGAGGTTGAATCCTTTGCCCAAGCCCAATCAAACCCGAGGGCGGGATAAAATTTCCTAGCCTAAGCCCAACCTGCTGGGTTGGCCTGGTTGGTCGGTTAGTGTGGGACGGGTTGGCCGGTGTCAACATGGTAGAAGAGAAATAATCAATATATAACGGTTTTCGTTGGTACAATAATATATTTTACCGACTGTCAATATCGTAATTGTCGATAATATTATTTCGACCAACGGAGAACAAATACTCATCGGTATTAAATATCCAAAAATAATTAAAAAAAAACAAATATGTTATACCGACGAATAGTGATATTTTCATCGGTATTAATCATACTTAATGTGGATGCAAAATATGACTAACACCCTACGGTGTGACGCGAAGCTCCGCCTGGGACCCATGAGTACTATAGTGGGACCCGCAGCCCCGCTTAGGACCCACGAGTACTACAGTTGGACCCGCAGCCCTGCCTGGGGCCTACGAGTATGACGGTGGGACCCGTAGCCCTATCTGGGGCCTACGAATATGACGGTGGGACCCGCAGCCCTGCTGGGGTCCACTTGTACGACGGTGGAACCAGCAGCCCTGTCTGGGGCCCACTTGTACGACGGTGGGACCCGCAGCCCTGCCTGAGATCCATTTGTGCTATCTAGGGGCTAGTAAATCCCCTCAGGCATTTACCAAACCCTGGATATTTCTGGGAATATTTTTGAAATATTTCTCAGATAAACCAAACCTCTATAAATAACAGACCTTGTAAATGAATCCAGATACTGGAACCAAAAACAGAATCCTATTTCTTGTTTTCCAGAGCTCTCTGAGTTTTTTGGTTTTCATACTCCCTCTCCACCCTCTGTCATCTTGTAAGAAGCACTCATCAGCTTGTCGAGAGTAGCTCTACTTCATTCAAAGTTAGTGGATTCAAAGGTTGCGTTTTACCACATGGAGACGTAGACTTCGGCCGAATTTCGTCACCATACCCTATGCCAACTCGCTCTCTCTCTCTCTCTCTCTCTATCTTTCTCTCTAACCTACAGTGCTTATGTGACAGCCTAGCAAGTTACAGCTCAGCGCTTCGAAGCACACCATATCCCAAAGGATAAAACCTTCAATCGACTGTTGGAGGAGGATCACGTAAAATGGCCGAAATCCTTCACCACAGTTTGGTGTTGTCTGTGGGATCTAACTCCTATCAACTTATGACCTTCAGGCTTCCCAGCTCCTTCGGTCAAACGAGTAGCTACCAATTGCTAAGCTATCCGTCTGTCGCTATCGCTACACCTAAATGTCGAAGACACGACCAGTGGACCAACCGGAGGGAAGTAACATGCATCTCGATGCCCAGCATTCGACGACTCGCTCAATGAGTCATCGCTTCATAACAAGTCAACACCCTGGGCAGCAACCTGTTGTTGATTCAAGGAGTCGTCTGTCAGCTGATCGCGCTGTTCAGACTCAACATCGACAGTCACCTCAACTTACCGACTCAAATTCTTAACGCTTGGAAAAAGCGCACATCTCACCCATCACCGACCCTCAAGTAGCGTACCAGATCACAGCAGAGGACTTCTAACTTCTTACTCTCATGAAGCAGAATGCTGCTCTCATGGTCGAGAGAGACTCCCTTCGACATATCACCATCGGAGCAGGAGTTAACCCTCCCCGATCAGTCGCTGGTATCAGTGACGGAGCAGACGTCCGCCGACCGCCTAACCCGTCTCCCGCTCCTTCCAAGCAGTCCGTCGTCAACACCTCTCAATGGTCTCTCAAGCTCTCTTCGAGGAGACCCTCGCCTCTCCCTCCTAGACAGACAGTCTGGGAACGTCTCAACGAGTCGACTCGTTACCTAGAACCACTCTACTTAGGATCATCCTCCAATTCTCGCAGTCAAAGGGATGTTCGCAACGGAAAAGCATCACTCCAGAGCTCGACTGCACCTCAGTAACGACCGAGCCCTGGTGAAGCATCACAAAGAAGGAAGAACTTTCAAGTCTCATCTTCTTTCTTGACCTTCAAAACGCCTCCCCGACCTGCGAAGCGATCAAAAGAACAACCACGCCTTAGAAGGGCTACTTCATCGGCAAATCCTCTGGACCCAATTTCTTCGAGACTAGAAGGTCGTCGCTCTCCTCAAATTCAATTATATGATGGGAGATCCGATGCTACTTGTCCTCGCCTTCAAACAGGCATTAACGTCGTACGACCACGACATCCAGGTTCTATATCGTACCTTCGTCGGTAGCCTAGATGACATGTCGCTGGATTGGTATCACAACCTCCCTACGATGTTCGTAAGTCTATTTAGGGACCTAGCAGACCTCTTCGTCCAGCACTACCACTTGAACCTCAATCCAAAGAAGAAGCTAGACTCCCTCTACCGGTTACGGATGGGCTCGGATGAAACCCTCTGAGAGTTCACTCGGAGGTTCCAGAATGAGCAAGCAATGCTCTCCGGACGTCACCTCGATTATGAGGCGATTATATTGGCGTTCCAGAACGTCTTTTGCTATGATCTCTATCTACAACGACCTCATCCGCAACCCTCCTGTCTCCCTTGGAACACTCTTCGATCGCATCCAATGGAAGATCGAGGTTGAGGATGATTAGGTTGCTCGCAAGGGTCATGACCTCAAGAAGCGCTCTTCAGATAAAGAACCAATGAGACCAGCAGCTCCAGCTCATAATGCTCAGGCTAAAGAAGATGGAGCCTCCAAGAAGCCAAGGTGGGCAGACGATAGACCCACAAAGCCTCGGAGGACTACGTTCACCGACTGGAACCTGCCTATCGACATCATTCTTGAGCAGATCCAGCACAAGAACTAACTCAGGAGGCCCAACCCTTTTCAGCCTGACACCAAGCAAACGGAGGACAACTTGGTCTACTGCAACTTCCACCGGTGCCATGGCCACCCAACCGTTCGATGCTATAGCCTGAAATGCCACCTAGATGATCTCCTACAGACGAGCCACCTCCAGGAGTTCAAAGCAGAGAACGACAGAACAAACGATTCACCTCCTCCTCCTCCCTCTCCTCAGAGGGAGAAAGAGACGTGTTGAATCCACACGGTTGTGCGTCAATCGACCCACATCATCGTCTCAATAGAAGGACAACGACTCCCGTGAGCATGGAATGCAACACACCTCAAAAGACTCTATCAGTGAATGTAACATCTTCAGAGTTATCAATAAAATGGCAGCCGCTTTAAGTTCTATGACAGACTATCAAATTCAATTTCAAAGTCGACTCAATGCTACAGTTAGTTCGGTTCGCATTGCGACACGACCGACTAACCTGTAATGGTACAAAGCTACGTATCTCGAGATGTAGGTTCGATTGAAATGGCACTTCACCTAAGTCCAACCGATACAAGGGTGCTACATTGAGTACTCTGAATCATTAGCATCACACATACTTCCGTTGTCACGTAAGGACACATGTACTAGTGCCTCACCACAGTTAGTTCATTTTGCGTTGCAACACGATTGACTAACCTGCAAAGATACAAAACTACGTGGCTCAAGATATAGGTTAGACTGAAACGACGCTGTAGCACTGGAAAAAGCACGGGTCGTCTTTATTGCGCAAAACCAGATTACAAGTGTGGCCGGGACCCGGGTGGCTCGGGTGTAGCGAGTCCGGGTTGCGGCGAGTTTTGATCAGGGGATTGTGGGAAAGATCTTCTGGAGGATCCCTTTGATCCGCGTCTCCACGTGGTGTTCGTGCGAGAGCTCTGAAGGGGTTGCCCAGGACAGGGGTCTTTACAGGGTGAGGGTTTTGGAGAGGCTAAGGAATGTCCACCGTCGCTTTGTCCCTTCCGTGCTTCACGCTTTCTCGGCTAGGGGGTTTTCCGGCTTCGTTCCTCGGTCTTCGTGTCTTCCTCGCTCCTTGCTTGACCTCGACGTCCCTGATCGTCGGTTCGCGGCGTCGATCGTGCTTTTGGCGTCGGCTTTGGCTTCGGCTTTTTGGCTTTGGCTTGGCTCTGGTGTGGCTCTGGCTTTTGCATTGCTTCGGCGCTTGCGCTTGGACGTAGCCGGGAGAGACTTGCGATGCTTTCGTTCTTCCGGACTTCGCATCGTATCGACTAGAACGTGCGGTGCTTTTGCTCGTGGCCGGCATAGTTGCTTGGCATTGGCACTTGCGTTGCTTTGGCGCGGGCTTTACTGGGGCTTTGCTTTGGCTTCTTGTGTTGGCTTTAGCTTCAGCGTCAACTCGATCTTCTTCTTCGAATGACGTGGGCTACTTCTCCGGTGCTTCGACTGTTTGCGTGTTGACTGGACTTCTCTTCTTCTCCGGGCTTCTTTAGCGTGATCGGAGTCGAAGAGTGCTTTTGAAGATAGTGGGGGTAACACCGCTCTCCGTACGACGGTTGTGGCGTCGGCTTTTGTTGTCGAAGACAGCGGGGGTGACGACGGTCTCCGTGCGACGGTTGTAGCGTCGGCTTTTGTTGATGAAGACGACGGGGTAGCGACGCTTCAGACGATCTGCTCTAGGCTTTCTTCTTCGTGGATGGCGCAGGCGTTTGTCGAAGGCGACGGGGTGATGACGCTTTGTTTCCCTCCTCCGGGCTTTGGAGCTTGATCGGGATCGAGGATTTGTTGGAGCCGACGGGGTAGTGCCGCTCCGAGCTTCTTCTCCGGCCTTTGCTTCTGGCGTCTTCGGAGTCGAAGGGTCTTCTTCCCCGAGCTTTCTTTTTCATGCACGGAGTCGAAGTCTTGATCTTCGTGTGCAAGGGTCTTCACGTCGATGAGGGCTTTCAGTAAGCCGATCCCGATGGGACAGGCATGACCGTGCCTCGTGAAGCCTTGGGTCGATGAAGAAGCGTGCACAGAGTCGATGTCTTGATCTTCGTGTGCAAGGGTTTTCACGTTGATGAGAGCTTTCGGTAAGCCGATCCCGATGGGACAGGCTTGACCGTGCCTCGTGAAGCCTTGGGTCGATGAAAAAGCGTCTCCTCTTCTGCAGAGCTCCCGTGCTTCGTCTTCAGTCTTCAACCATCGACCTTTGTGGCGTTGGCTTCTTCTCCGGGCATATTTGGCGTAATCGGAGTCGAAGGCTTTGTTGAAGATGACGGGTGTAGCGCCACTTCGTTCTTCTTCCCCGGGCTTTTGAGCTTGATCAGAGTTGAAGGCTTTGTTGAAGATGACGGGTGTAGCGCCGCTTCGTTCTTCTTCCCCGGGCTTTTGAGCTTGATCGGAGTCGAAGGCTTGTTGGAGACGATGGGGTAGTGCCGTTCCTCTTCTCTCCTCCGGGCTTTGGAGCTTGATCGAGATCGAGGATTTGTTGGAACCGACGGGGTAGTGCCGCTCCGAGCTTCTTCTCCGGCCTTTGCTTTTGGCGTCTTCGGAGTCGAAGGGTCTTCTTCTCCGAGCTTTCTTCTTCGTGCACGGAGTTAAAGTTTTGATCTTCGTGTGCAAGGGTCTTCACGTTGATGAGAGCTTTCGGTAAGCCGATCCCGACGGGACAGGCTTGACCGTGCCTCGTGAAGCCTTGGGTCGATGAAGAAGTGTCTCCTCTTCTGTAGAGCTCCCGTGCTTCGTCTTCAGTCTTCAACCATCCACCTCTTGAATCTTCCCCCACCCCCTCTTTTTATAGGCAAAGGGGAGGGGAGAGAGATATGGAAACTTTTAATTTTAAATCCCTTTTGTATCTCTCTCATAATTGCCCGGGATTTATTCATCCATTGATGAGGGGAATAACACTTATTTGTTTTCCTTTTCTGGCGAGGCAATTATGGCTGGATTTCGCACACAAAATCGATGGCGATCGGACACTTCTTCTTGTGCGTCGGATCGAGGGATCGACGCAGATCCGCGTGTGTGCAGACGTCATACGCAACCGCCCCCCGCGCATGGCGGTGTTTCCTTCCTTTTCTTTCTTCTCTTTCCTTTTCTTTTCTTTCCTTTCTTTTCTTTTTCCTTTTCTTTTCTTTCCTTTTTCTTTTCTTTTTCCTTTTCTTTTCTTTCCTTTTCTCTTCTTTCCGTTCTTCTCTTTTTCCCTTGCAAGGCCGGCCCCCTTTTTTTTTTTTCTTTTCTTTTCTTTCTTTTCTTTTTCTTTCCTTTTCTTTCCTTTTCTTTTCTTTCCTTTCTTTTCTTTCTTTCTTTCTTTTCTTTCCTTGCATGCAAGGCCGGCCACCCCCCCTAAAGGGGTTCGGTCTTGTAGTAGGGGGCCGGGTGGGCCCCACTTGAGGATGGGCCCACCGGGCCCCCTTGTTGGGTGCGAATCGGGTCCGAGTCGTGGTGTGCGTCAAGTTTGCATCCACGTACGGGCATTCGAGTCGGGTCCGGGTCCGAGCGCGTCGGGTTTGCATCCACGTAGGGGCCTTCGAGTCGGGTCCGGGTCCGAGCGCGTCGGGTTTGCATCCACGTAGGGGCCTTCAAGCCGGGTCCGGGTCCGAGCGCGTCGGGTTTGCATCCACGTAGGGGCCTTCGAGTCGGGTCCGGGTCCGCATCCGCATAGGTGCACGCAAGTCAGGTCCGGGTTAGACACAATTTGTGTGTCTACAAATGCCCCCTCAAGGGTGAGTGCGCCGGCGGAAACGCGGAGTACTTGTGTACGTAGGGAAACGCGGAGCACTTGTCCTTGATTCCTTTCTTGGATGGGCTTGGTGGCTTATTTAAGAGCCCCTACCCTTTTCATCATATGCCTTGTTTTTTTTGCGAAAGACTGGAGTTTGGAGACCGCCGTCGGAAGAGTGTTGCCTGGGGTTGCACGTGACTTGCTCCATCTTCCTAGTGTCTCCTCTTTCGTCGGCGGCGGCGATGGTGCGCGGCGTTTGAAGACAAAGGCTTCTTCTGCAGCTTGGAGACGATGGATCCTTCGGCGGCTTGGAGATGAAGGCTCCTCTAGCGGCTCGCGGAGATGAAGGCTCTTCGATGGCTTGGAGGCGAAGTCTTCTTCGGAGGTTTGGAGACGAAGTATCCTTCATCGGCTTGGAGACGAAGGCCCCTCTGGCGGCTCGTGGAGATGAAGGCTTTTTGGTGTCTCGGAGACGAAGGCTTCTTCGGCGGTTTGGAGACGAAGGCCCCTCTGGCGGCTCACGAAGATGAAGGCTCTCCGGTGGCTTTGAAACGAAGGCTCCTTTGGCGGCACGAAGACGATGACCCTTGCTAGGGTTTTGATCACCTTTTTCGTTGCGGACTTCCTCTTGCTTCGAAGATTGCACGAACGTCGAAGGTGGCCGCTGTACGGAGTTCGAGAGCGGCACGAGGGCGACTGGAGTGTGAGGACGGCCACGGTGCATCTCGGTGGAGGACTGTTGCCCGTTATTTGGTGCGAGAGCACGATGGTGGGGGCAATTGTCGTGACCGAGAGCGGCGACTGTGACGAGGGAAGGAGGCTGAGTCGTCGCGCGACCGAAGGCGGTGACAATGGCGCAAAGGGAGGAGACGGAGTCGTTGTGGATGGCGGCTCTAACTCTTCCTTCTTTTTTCCTCTTTTCTTCTTCTTTCTTTCTTTTCTTTTTCTTTCACTGGTTTCGTCTCTTTTTTTTTTCCTTTTTTTTTTTTCCTTTTCATTTCCTTCTCTGCCGGTCGGGCACCGAGAACAGCAGGCGGCCGGCATCAGGGCGCAGGCGGGCGAGGGTGCTGGCGTCGAGCGGTTGTGGGCCGGAGTTCGGTGAGGAGACGGCCGGCGCGCGAGGCGGCAGCAGCGGCGGCCTGCGGTGACTGGTGCGGCATGGGGCGCGGTGGGCCAAGCGCAGGTGCAGCAGCAACGGCGCCGACGCGGGAGGCGTGGCCGGGCGTGGACGCAGCAACGGTGGCGGCGTGCGGTGCAGAGACCGGGCGCGATCGGTGCGTAGGCGGCTGGCGTCGGGGCGCATGATGGCGGTGGTCCGACGCGCGGGCTGGAGGTCGGCGATGAGGCGGCTGCGAGCTTGGGTCGCAGGGTGCAGCGCCGGGTGCGGAGGCCGGGGCGCAGGCAAGCTGGCGCTGGTGGCGATCGCGGAGGCCGGTTGGGAGCTTCAGCCCTAAGGCTGTTGGGTTTTTAAAGGAAGAGAGAGAGGGGGTTGCGGCCTGTTTTGGGGTCGTGGCTCCTTCTTTCCTTTTTTTTTCTTTCGTTTCCTTTTTTTTTTTTGGTCCGAGAAGGCAGCAGGCGGCGCGGCTGTGGGAGCAGGCAGCGGCGGTGACGACCCACGGCGCGGGCTGCAGTACGCACAGCGCGAGGGCCAGGAGCGGTTGGCGCGGGCTCCAACGTGAGGGGCGCGGAGGCTGGGCGTGGGCACAACAGCAGCGGCGAGGTGGTGTTGGGGCTGAGTCGGGCGTCAAGCGGCTGCAGGCCAAGGCCCGGCGACGGCTGTAGGCGAGCGATGGCAGATGGCGCGGAGTGGCGTGGTGGCCGGCTGCGGGCCCAGCACAGGTGGGCCGACGCGGGGTACTGTGGCCGGGTTCTGGGCTCCTCCCCCTCCATGGGGTTGCGGGCTTTCAAGGGGCTGTGGCCCCATTCTTCAGCTCCTCTTTTTTTTTTTTTTTGACTTTCTTCTGGGGACTTGCACTTCATTCTTGTCTTCTAAACTTGTTTCGCCCTTTTCTTCCAGAACTGACTTGTATCTTCCATCCTTTTGCATCGTCCCTCCAAGCACCTTCCGAAGACTGATGAGATCGTTGAGGAGGCTCATCACGGGAGCAGATATCTTCATCTCTATCTCATTTGCATCTTCCGACTAGCGAGGTTGCACTCGGGCATGCTGAACGAGGCGGGCTGGATATTCCTCTGGACGACCATTGGTTGTTAGAAGCCTATGGAGGAAACTTTTCTGGTGGCGATGTCGGCTTGAAGAATATCAAGGCAGACGGACTTGGCGACAGCTCCAACGGTCCTTTTGGCTTCGTGGCAGTCGTGAAGGATGCGGTTGTCGTTGATACATTCGCCATTTTTTAGGATACTGCTTTTGGCTGCAGTGACGGTTTCCATCCTTCAGGTGGGCCCGAGCTTTTGCATGAGCCCGGCGGATTTCAATGTGACGACTCTTTGTTTGCAAAGCAGCTGCACACCTTCCTGGAGTAAGCGAGATCTATTACTCATTATTGGCTTTGCTGGCGAATGCTTCCTTGGCTTTAGCTGCGGCCAAGGAAGAGGAACGTCGATTGGAGGCCTTTCGCATGCTTGCTGCTGCAAACTTGGTTCAAATGCAGGAGAAGATGGAGATTACTCGTGCGTCGCTTCAGAAGTCGAAGTCCCGTCTGAAGGATGCTCGAGCGACTAAGAAGACTTCTGGAGCAGGGTCTGCATCTCAGCGAGAAGGGCTGACGAATTGTCGGGAGCTGGCGGAGCGATCGAGAAGGATTCTGGAGTGAACCTTGTGAAGCAGCATGCATAGCTGGCGACGCGTCGGAAGTTGACGGCTCCTCTACCCCTAGAGTTGCAGCGCGTGTAAGCTGCGGAAGGCGAACCACTTCGACGCCTTAAGGACTTCGACTTGCTACTCGTGCGTTGCTTTAGAAGCTGGAGTTCTGTTTGGGGAAAGCTCAAGCGATCGGGAATACGTCTGGAGCAGAGCTTGCGAAGCAGTGAAGAGCTGACGAAGTGTCGGGAGCTGGTGCAGTGATCGAGAAGGCTTCCGGAGCGACCCTTGTGACACAGCGTGCATAGCTGGCGACGTGTCGGAAGTTAACGGCTTCTCTACCCCGGGAGTTGCAGCGCGTGTAGGCCGCAGGGGGAGAGCTGCTCCAGCGCCTCAAGGACTGACTTTCTTGTCATCTTTCGGTTTGCTAACTGGACTTGTGGATCTGCACTTATTCTCTTCTGGACTGACCTTCTCGGACGACGTTGGGATGATTTTTTTTTTTTTTTGTCTGGACTGAACCTTTGTAGGCTGCCTACGTACCCTACTGAGAGGGATCAAGTCACACGTAGTTCGTTTATTCCCTTTTTTTTTTTTTCGGGCAAGGGGGGTAACCTTGCGCTAATCAAAGTACCTTTTGAGGGACTTGCAGCTGGTAGGCAAAGTCGCTGCTGGTTCGCGGTTGTTGCCTGCCCTCTTCGCTTCAATGTAGTTAGAAGTAAAGATCTTTTTGACTGGAGTTTTGATGACTGACGGAGTTTGACTGGAGTGAATGCCTCGGCGATTTGGAAGGATTTGTTCACCGCTTTTGAAGAGGCAAGCTTGAGTCCTTGTCAGGCGATGTGGTATTGCAGCTAAGGGTAGTGAACCCATGTGAACCATGCTTTCTTTGCTGTGGCTGGATTTGAACATCAACTCGGTAGAGTTTTGCCCCCGAGTGTTTTCTGGCTTGATTGCGAGTTGCTCAGAGCTGGTGTACTCGGGAGACTCGGTTGAGCTCGAGACGTGCGACAAACCACGTAACGGTAGTGTCATCTCTCGCAGAGTGCGTAAGTTGGCCCCAAAGAATGATGACGCTAGTTCCCTTGCTGGAGTGGAAGGCGATCGTCCTAGTTCGCGAAACTATCGAGGTATGAGCTGCAGGACTGAAGCAGCTTGAGCAGGCAACGAGACGCATCGCATCGAGCTTGATTTGAAGTTGATGTGAATTTTCCGTCTTGATGCTGGCGCTCCCTTGACTTTTTGCACCGTCTGGCTGGAGGATGTCACTAGTTTTGCAAGTGGAGAGCTTTTGTCCTTCGCAGCTGCTTTGACTTCCTGGACTTGTGGAGCTTTTGTTGGAGGAGCTTCTGCAACGAAGTCTTTGGCCTTGTAAAACTTGGCGTCAGCAAGGTGTGCTTTAGCCTTGTTGAACAGCTTGCCGTTGGCAGCGATGCTTCTCCCCATGCTTTCGATGTTAATGCCGCTTCCTTTATCGTCTTTCCGGAGCACTTGGTGAACTTCCGTCATGCAGCAGGAGACCTTGAAGTTCTGATTAGCTTCAAGGAAGCAATTAGGAAAGAACTCCTGGAGTGTCACCGGCTTTAGAAAGGTTTGCTGGAGGGGATTTTTCAGATTTGCTGGTGGTACTTCGGGCATCTTTCTTCATGGAGCTTCATTCTTTTCCTTGAAGGACTTTCTTCTGGGGAGTTTTCTTGTCACCTGGTTTTTCTTGTGGTTAGCCAGATGTGCTATCATGTAGCTTGATCATCGTGACCTTCTCCTTCGAGGCGCCATAGCCCGTGTGCTTTCATCAGTAAGATCTTCCTTGCCAAGGTGAAGAACTGGTGCTGCGACTGAAGGCACTTCTTTGATCGGAAGGACTTGCTCTTCTAGAGACCGTGCCGATTCATCATCTAATCCCCAGCCGGTTGGCTTGATTTCTTCGTTTGGAATTGGCGGAGGCCTGGAGTAGAGGGCATAGAAGTCGAACTTACCTGATGGTTGGCCTAGTAGGTTGACTTTGGGGCTTCTTTGTTCATCTCTCGCTTTGAGCATGTGCCAGAATGTAGCTTTGTTTGGAAAAGGGAGTGCTTGCGTGTGAGGCGGTTGCCCCAAAGATAGTAAGGATTTGGCCCTAGGTACTGAAGGAGCATGCCATCGTCGTCTTCTTGGACTGCCCCCCTTCGTTGAGTCATCAACGGTGGACTGCCCCCCTTCTGCGAGGATTGGCGGGGCTTCTTGCAACTCGTCGTCCGAAGTAGAAGTATCATCGTTGTCGGGATCCGTAATGGAGATATGACTGACGGCAGCCATGGGTGGGTGGGTGGGTGTTGAAACGAAGACCTCGATTGGCATTCCCAGACGATCGAATACTGACTTCTTCTTTGATTGCTTAGCTGGCCCGAGTCTTTCGAACACAGACGTGCGTCTTCGATTCGACCGGTTTTTACCACATCTGATTTGCTTCTGGAGCAAGGCTTGGCATCGAGCTCGCCGTCGTCTTCTTCTGCTGTCGGGACGGCTGGGGTGGGTAGAGCGTGCATCGGAGATTGTCGATCCTTCAGCTGCTTCGTCTACCATCTTCGCCCCGATGTAGTTGGAGGTGAAGGTCTTCTTCGCCGCGGTTCTGATGACCAACGGAGCTTGACTGGAGCCGATGCCTCGGTGGTTCGGGAGAATTTGTTCTCCTCTTTGAAATAGCTGAGCTTGAGTTCTCGTCATCCCATGTGGAGTTGCTGCTGGTAGAAGTGTGCCCATGGCGCTTTCTCTGTCGTAACCGGCTTTGAATAGCAACTTAGCAGCATTTTGCCCCCAACTTCCTTTCGGCTTGAATGCAAGTTGATTGGGGTCGACTGATTCGGTAGGCCCGCTCGGGTTCGGAGCTTGCGTCAGACTGGGTAATGGCAACGCCATTTCTTGAAGGGTGACGACATTGGCCTGTGATAACGACGGGACCAGCTTTCTTGTCGAATAGAAGGTGACTGCTCGGATTTACGAAGCCACTGAGGCACGAGACGCAGGACTGGCGTCGCTTGGGCGGGCAACGGGGTATGTTGCACGGCTCTTAACTCGGGGCCGATGCGCATCCTTTGTCCAGGTTTCAGCGTTCCTTGGACCTTGAGTCTTGCCTCGTCAGAAGGTGGCATCGGATTTGCGGGAGGAGGAGTCTTATCCTGCTTCACTTCTTCAATCTTCTGGGCTCGAGGGGCTTTAGCTGGAAGAACTTCCGCGACTAGGCCCTTTGCTTGGTAGAACTTAGCGTCGGCCAAATGTGCCTCGGCCTCGTTGAATGGCTTGTCGTCCGCAACTATGCACCTCTCCACGCCTTCTTCGTAGTACTTGAGGTACTGGTGCCAGGTGGATACCACGATGCCATTCTCGTGCAGCCATGGTCTTCCCAACAGGAGGCGGTATGACATCTGGCAATCGATGATATGGAAGAGGACCGTTGTATCCAGCGGGCTGATTGACAGCTTCAGGTGGATGATTCCGATAGTGGACTGTCCGCCCTGGTTGAACCCTTGAATGACCAACTGACTCGGCGAGAGCTGGTCGTTGGTGATACCGAGTTGCCGCATTGTCTGGATAGGCATGATGTTGACGGCGGAGCCACAGTCCAATAGGATTCGGTTCACTAGCTTCTCCTTGATGTATCCCGAAACGTAAAGAGGCCGGTTATGCAATCGCGTCCTGAGTTGCAGGTCCTCCTCCGAAAAGGTTATCATTGCATCACACGAGGCCACAGCTTTGCCCTTCTGGTCGTTCTTCCTCTTCCTTTTGTAGTTATCTGGATCAGCTAAGGCCGCAGCCATCGCCAGGCGAGCCTTCTTCGGGAGATGCAAAGCTTCTACGAGAGGCATGTGCAGGATTGCTTCGTCGTGAGAGGCGGTGCCCCCTTCGTTGGAGTCGTCTCCCTCATCGGTGGAGTCACCTTCTTCAGAAGTTTCGCTTTCGTCTCTTCCTTCCGACGTCTTATGATCTTCGACCATGCAGCAAGACACCCTGATGTGTTGGTCCACTAGGAGGAAGTGATCTGGGAAGAACTCCTGCAGGGTTGTCGGCTCTGGAAGGCTCTGCTGAAGGAGATCGTCTTGGCTTGCTGGCAGCACTTTGAACGCCTTCCTCCCTGGATTCTTGGTTTTCTTCTTGTAGGTCTTCCGCTTGGTGAACCCCCTCATCACACGGTCTTGTTTGAGCTTCTTTTCTTGCCACGGCTTTCGCCACCGCGGTAGCATGACCCATGCTTCTTCGTCGGTGGATTCCCCTTTGCTAGGATGATGGTCGGTAGCAGCAACTGGTTCCCTCGAAGGCACTTGTTCTTCTGGAGGCTCTACTGGCTCGTCTTCCGATCCCCAGCCGGTAGGCTTGATTTCGTCGATTGAGACGGACGGAGGCCTTGAGTAGAGGACGTAATAGTCGAACTTCCCCGAAGGCTGGCCTAGCAAACCGACTTCCGGATCTCCTTGCTCGTATCTTTCCCGAAGAGCGCATTGGGATATAGCTTGACTAGAAGGGACTTGCTCTTCTTGAGGCTCCACTGGCTCGTCTTCCGATCCCCAGCCGGTGGGCTTGATTTCGTCGATTGAGACGGACGGAGGCCTTGAGTAGAGGACGTAATAGTCGAACTTCCCCGAAGGCTGGCCCAGCAGACCGACTTCCGGATCTCCTTGCTCGTATCTTTCCCGAAGAGTGGGTTGGGACATAGCTTGATTGGAAGGGACTGCTTTTCTTGAGGCTCCACTGGCTCGTCTTCCGATCCCCAGCCGGTGGGCTTGATTTCGTCGATTGAGACGGACGGAGGCCTTAAGTAGAGGACGTAATAGTCGAACTTCCCCGAAGGCTGGCCCAGCAGACCGACTTCCGGATCTTCTTGCTCGTATCTCCTTTGGAGCGCTCGTTGGGATGCAGCATTGCTTGGAAGAGGTGCTGGCGTGAGCGATGGTTGCTCCCAGGGCAGTGGCGTTTCCTCCTCGGTGGACGCAGGAGTGCGTTGATGTCACTTCGAGACCTTCGGCTGGGAAGTTGACTTAGCGATTGGCGCTTGACGGTTGATGCGTAATTTCGGCATGCTTCGCCGAGCAGCAACGAGTACTGGTGAGAAGCAGCCGAAGGTGATGGACGTCATGTTGGCCGTAGCAATCTCTTCAGAGTCGATCTCTATCTTCCCTTGTTTTGTGAGTGCCATTATTTTCTCCTTGAAGACGAAGCATCTTTCGATGGGATGACTTACCACCTGGTGGTATTTGCAGAAGAGAGGATCATCGACGCGATGCATCTGCTCGGGCCTCTTCGAATGAGGGAGCTCTATCATCTTTTCTTGCAGCAGTTGGTCGAACATGGAGGAGACTTCCGAGTCTGGGAAGGGGTACTCCTTGGCTTCGAGCTCCTCGAGTGTCATCCTTTGTCTTGGCGGTGGAGGCGGTGGTATGGCGACTCCCTTCTTCTAATCTGGCTTGCCACCGATCTTGAGCGGTTTGGAGGTTGAAGCGACGTCCGCAACATTGACTTGTTTTGGTTTCGATGCCGGTGGCTTGTCCTTCTTCTCCACCTTCAAGAAGTCTTTGATCTTCGAGTCCCCGCGGCTTGCTAGGCTGAGTTCCATGTCGTGAGCCCGAGTCACGAGTTCTTCGAAAGACCGAGGCTTGATACCTTTGAGGATGTAGAGCAGGCCCCAGTGCATGCCTTGGGTGCACATCTCGATGGCCGAGTCTTCAGACAAGCGGTCTCGTGAATTCAGCGCGAGGTTCCTCCATCTGTCGATGTAGTCGATCACCGGCTCGTCCTTCCTTTGCTTGACTGCAGTAAGCTCGGTCATGCTGACGGTTCGTCTGGTGCTGTAGAAACGATTGAGGAACTCCCTCTCCATCTGATCCCAGCTGTCGATGGTCCCTAGAGGAAGTTCAACGTACCAGTAGAACGTGTTGCCTTTGAGGGTGTGAACGAATTGCTTCACCATCTCGTCGTCATATGTGCCGGCATTATTGCAGGTCTCGATGAAGTGGGCGACGTGCTGTCTTGGATTTCCCTTTCCGTCGAAGTGCTGGAACTTTGGTGGCTGGAATCCGACTGGGAAGCGTAGCTGCTGGATCCTCGCGGTGTAGGGCTTCGAGTATGCTGCCGTGATCGGAGGAAGGCCACTGCCGTAAGAACGCATCAGGTCGGCATCAATGCTTGGACTTGCTGAGCATTCATCGTTGCCGTTACCGGAGGTTGTGTGGCCACCGAGGCTGGTGCTGGGGAGACGACTTCCACTGGGACAGGAGCCGAGGAGAGTGCTAGAGTAACTACTTGAATCGTCGGAACAACCTCTGCAGGAGCGAGAGTTGAAGACGGAACTGGGGCGGCTACTGGAGAAGCGACGGGTTGGCCGACTGCTGCAGCATCCTTTGCGCTTAGCTTTTGGAGCAGAGTGTTGATGTGACGATCCTTCTCCTCCATCAATCGAGTAATTTGCGCCATATGCTCGCTCATCTGCATGACTTGGAGCTGAAGAGCGGACAGAGGATGGTGACGGAGAACGTCTCAGCGTTGCATGTTCGCATCCTCGCCGTCATCATCGGAGATGTAGTTACGCCGGCTTGCTTCTGGTTGATGACTGGTGTTTGCCCCTGCAGAGGAGGTGCAACGTCCGCTGGGGAACCCGAACGGGCTCGGGGCTGGGGCTGGTCCTCCCCAAACTTCTGGACATGGACTCCGGGATCGAGGCTCGTTTCTTCATGCACCAGGGCCTCGTCGGTGCTTTGGCGAGCAACTTCGGCAGTAGCTTCTGGCACAAAGACGTCCGCAAGAGTCCGAGTACGCCGAGTGTAGACGCGCACCATTGGAGGAGCATCACCCTCCGGATTTACTGGATCACCGTGTCAGAGTAGAGGGGACTCGGCGATTAGTGAGAGGCTTGGAGCAAACGCATCGTTGTTTGTTCCGGCCATTGCAAACTTCAAGCAGCTTCTTCAGCCGTACGGATGAAAGGAGAAGATGTCCCACCGGGCGTGCCAAAAATCTGTAGCGCTGGAAAAAGCACGGGTCGACTTTATTGCGCAAAACCAGATTACAAGTGTGGCCGGGACCCGGGTGGCTCGGGTATAGCGAGTCCGGGTTACGGTGAGTTTTGATCAGGGGATTGTGGGAAAGATCTTCTGGAGGATCCCTTTGATCCGTGTCTCCACATGGTGTTCGTGCGAGAGCTCTGAAGGGGCTGCCCAGGACAGGGGTCTTTACAGGGTGAGGGTTTTGGAGAGGCTAAGGAATGTCCACCGTCGCTTTGTCCTTTCCGTGCTTCGCGCTTTCTCGGCTAGGGGGTTTTCCGGCTTCGTTCCTCGGTCTTCGTGTCTTCCTCGCTCCTTGCTTGACCTCGGCGTCCTTGATCGTCGGTTCGCGGCGTCGATCGTGCTTTTGGCGTCGGCTTTGGCTTCGGCTTTTTGGCTTTGGCTTGGCTCCGGTGTGGCTCTAGCTTTTGCGTTGCTTCGGCGCTTGCGCTTGGACGTAGCCGGGAGAGACTTGCGATGCTTTCGTTCTTCCGGACTTCGCGTCGTATCGGCTAGAACGTGAGGTGCTTTTGCTCGTGGCCGGCGTAGTCGCTTGGCTTTGGCACTTGCGTTGCTTTGGCGCGGGCTTTACTGGGGCTTTGCTTTGGCTTCTTGCGTTGGCTTTAGCTTCAGCGTCAACTTGATCTTCTTCTTCGAATGACGTGGACTACTTCTCTGGTGCTTCGACGGTTTGCGTGTCGACTGGACTTCTCTTCTTCTCCGGGCTTCTTTGGCGTGATCGGAGTCAAAGAGTGCTTTCGAAGATAGTGGGGGTAGCACCGCTCTCCGTGTGACGGTTGTGGCGTCGGCTTTTATTGTCGAAGACAGCGGGGGTGACGACGGTCTCCGTGCGACGGTTGTAGCGTCGGCTTTTGTTGATGAAGACGACGGGGTAGCGACGCTTCAGACGATCTGCTCCAGGCTTTCTTCTTCATGGATGGCGCAGGCGTTTGTCGAAGACGACGGGGTGATGACGCTTCGTTTCTCTCCTCCGGGCTTTGGAGCTTGATCGGGATCGAGGATTTGTTGGAGCCGACGGGGTAGTGCCGCTCCGAGCTTCTTCTCCGGCCTTTGCTTCTGGCGACTTCGGAGTCGAAGGGTCTTCTTCCCCGAGCTTTCTTCTTCATGCACGGAGTCGAAGTCTTGATCTTCGTGTGCAAGGGTCTTCACGTCGATAAGGGCTTTCAGTAAGCCGATCCCGATGGGACATGCTTGACCGTGCCTCGTGAAGCCTTGGGTTGATGAAGAAGCGTGCACGGAGTCGATGTCTTGATCTTCGTGTGCAAGGGTCTTCACGTTGATGAGAGCTTTCGGTAAGCCGATCCCGACGGGACAGGCTTGACCGTGCCTCGTGAAGCCTTGGGTCGATAAAGAAGCGTTTCCTCTTCTGCAGAGCTCCCGCGCTTCGTCTTTAGTCTTCAACCATCGACCTTTGTGGCGTTGGCTTCTTCTCCGGGCATATTCGGCGTAATCGGAGTCGAAGGCTTTGTTGAAGATGACGGGTGTAGCGCTGCTTCGTTCTTCTTCCCCGGGCTTTTGAGCTTGATCGGAGTCGAAGGCTTTGTTGAAGATGACGGGTGTAGCGCCGCTTCGTTCTTCTTCCCCGGGCTTTTGAGCTTGATCGGAGTCGAAGGCTTGTTGGAGACGACGGGGTAGTGCCGCTCCTCTTCTCTCCTCCGGGCTTTGGAGCTTGATCGGGATCGAGGATTTGTTTGAGCCGACGGGGTAGTGCCGCTCCGAGCTTCTTCTCCGGCCTTTGCTTCTGGCGTCTTCGAAGTCGAAGGGTCTTCTTCTCCAAGCTTTCTTCTTCGTGCACGGAGTTGAAGTCTTGATCTTCGTGTGCAAGGGTCTTCACGTTGATGAGAGCTTTCGGTAAGCCGATCCCGACGGGACAGGCTTGACCGTGCCTCGTGAAGCCTTGGGTCGATGAAGAAGCGTCTCCTCTTCTGCAGAGCTCCCGCGCTTCGTCTTCAGTCTTCAACCATCCACCTCTTGAATCTTCCCCCACCCCCTCTATTTATAGGCAAAGGGGAGGGAAGAGAGATATGGAAACTTTTAATTTTAAATCTCTTTTGTATCTCTCTCATAATTGCCCGGGATTTATTCATCCATTGATGAGGGAAATAACACTTATTTGTTTTTCTTTTCTGGCGAGGCAATTATGGCTGGATTTCGCACACGAAATCGATGGCGATCGGGCGCTTCTTCTTGTGCGTCGGATCGAGGGATCGGCGCAGATCCGCATGTGTGCAGACGTCATACGTAACCTCCCCCCGCGCATGGCGGTGTTTCCTCCCTTTTCTTTCTTCTCTTTCCTTTTCTTTTCTTTCCTTTCTTTTCTTTTTCCTTTTCTTTTCTTTCCTTTTTCTTTTCTTTCCTTTCTTTTCTTTTTCCTTTTCTTTTCTTTCCTTTCTTTTCTTTCCTTTTCTCTTCTTTCCGTTCTTCTCTTTTTCCCTTGCAAGGTCGGCCCCTTTTTTTTTTCTTTTCTTTTCTTTCTTTTTTTTTTTCTTTTCTTTCCTTTTCTTTTCTTTCCTTTCCTTTCTTTCTTTCTTTCTTTTCTTTCCTTGCATGCAAGGCCGGCCACCCCCCCTAAAGGGGTTCGGTCTTGTAGTAGGGGGCCGGATGGGCCCCACTTGAGGATGGGCCCACCGGGTCCCCTTGTTGGGTGCGAATCGGGTCCGAGTCGTGGTGTGCGTCAGGTTTGCATCCACGTACGGGCATTCGAGTCGGGTCCAGGTCCGAGCGCGTCGGGTTTGCATCCACGTAGGGGCCTTCGAGTCGGGTCCGGGTCCGAGCGCGTCGGGTTTGCATCCACGTAGGGGCCTTCGAGTCGGGTCCGGGTCCGAGCGCGTCGGGTTTGCATCCATGTAGGGGCCTTCGAGTCGGGTCTGGGTCCGAGCGCATGTCGGGTTCGCATCCGCATAGGTGCACGCAAGTCGGGTCCGGGTTAGACACAATTTGTGTGTCTACAAATGTCCCCTCAAGGGTGAGTGCGCCGGTGGAAACGCGGAGGACTTGTGTACGTAGGGAACGCGGAGCACTTGTCCTTGATTCCTTTTTTGGATGGGCTTGGTGGCTTATTTAAGAGCCCCTACCCTTTTCATCATGTGCCTTGTTTTTTTTGCGGAAGACTGGAGTTTGGAGACCGCCGTCGGAAGAGTGCTGCCTGGGGTTGCACGTGACTTGCTCCATCTTCCCAGTGTCGCCACTTTCGTCGGCGGCGGCGATGGTGCGCGACGTTTGAAGACAAAGGCTTCTTCTGCAGCTTGGAGACGATGGATTCTTCGGCGGCTTGGAGACGAAGGCTCCTCTAGCGGCTCGCGGAGATGAAGGCTCTTCGATGGCTTGGAGGTGAAGTCTTCTTCGGAGGTTTGGAGACGAAGTATCCTTCATCGGCTTGGAGACGAAGGCCCTTCTGGCGGCTCGCGGAGATGAAGGCTTTTCGGTGTCTCGGAGACGAAGGCTTCTTCGGCGGTTTGGAGACGAAGGCCCTTCTGGCGGCTCACGGAGATGAAGGCTCTCCGATGGCTTGGAAACGAAGGCTCCTTTGGCGGCACGAAGACGATGACCCTTGCTAGGGTTTTGATCACCTTTTTCGTTGCGGACTTCCTCTTGCTTCGAAGATTGCACGAACGTCGAAGGTGGCCGCTGTATGGAGTTCGAGAGCGGCACGAGGGCGACTGGAGTGCGAGGACGGCCACGGTGCATCTCGGCGGAGGACTGTTGCCCCTTATTTGGTGCGGGAGCACGATGGTGCGGGCAATTGTCGTGGCCGAGAGCGGTGACTGTGACGAGGGAAGGAGGCTGAGTCGTCGCGCGACCGAAGGCGGTGACAATGGCGCAAAGGGAGGAGACGGAGTCGTTGTGGATGGCGGCTCTAACTCTTCCTTCTTTTTTCCTCTTTTTTCCTCTTTTCTTCTTCTTTCTTTCTTTTCTTTTTCTTTCACTGGTTTCGTCTCTTTTTTTTTTCTTCTGTTTTGTCTCTCTCTCTTTTTTTTTTTTCCTTTTTTTTTTTTCCTTTTCATTTCCTTCTCTGTCGGTCGGGCACCGAGAACAGCAGGCGGCCGGCGTCAGGGCGCAGGCGGGCGAGGGTGCTGACGTCGAGCGGTTGCGGGCCGGAGTTCGGTGAGGAGACGGCCGGCGCGCGAGGCGGCAGCAGCGGCCGTCTGCGGCGCTGGCGGTGACTGGTGCGGCATGGGGCGCGGAGGGCCAAGCGCAGGTGCAGCAGCAACGGCGCCGACGCGGGACGCGTGGCCGGGCGTGGACGCAGCAGCGGTAGCGGCGTGCGGTGCGGAGACCGGGCGTGATCGGTGCGTAGGCGGCTGGCGTCGGGGCGCATGATGGCGGTGGTCCGACGCGCGGGCTGGAGGTCGGCGACGAGGCGGCTGCGAGCTTGGGTCGCAGGGTGCAGCGCCGGGCGCGGAGGCCGGGGCGCAGGCAAGCTGGCGCTGGTGGCGATCACGGAGGCCGGTTGGGAGCTTCAGCCCTAAGGCTGTTGGGTTTTTAAAGGAAGTGAGAGAGGGGGCTGCGGCCTGTTTTGGGGTCGTGGCTCCTTCTTTCCTTTTTTTTTTTTCTTTCGTTTCCTTTTTTTTTTGGTCCAAGAAGGCAGCAGGCGGCGCTGCTGTGGGAGTAGGCAGCGGCGGCGACGACCCACGGCGCGGGCTGCAGTACGCGCAGCGCGGGGGCCGGGAGCGGTTGGCGCGGGCTCCAGCGTGAGGGGCGCGGAGGCTGGGCGTGGGCACAACAGCAGCGGCGAGGTGGTGTTGGGGCTGAGTCGGGCGTCAAGCGGCTGCAGGACAAGGCCCGACGACGGCTGTAGGCGAGCGATGGCGGATGGCGCGGAGTGGCGTGGTGGCCGGCTGCGGGCCCAGCACAGGCGGGCCAACGCGGGGTAGGGATCCTACTGTGGCCGGGTTCTGGGCTCCTCCCCCTCCATGGGGTTGCGGGCTTTCAAGGGGCTGTGGCCCCATTCTTCAGCTCCTCTTTTTTTTTTTGACTTTCTTCTGGGGACTTGCACTTCATTCTTGTCTTCTAAACTTGTTTCGCCCTTTTCTTCCAGAACTGACTTGTATCTTCCATCCTTTTGCATCGTCCCTCCAAGCACCTTCCGAAGACCGATGAGATCGTTGAGGAGGCTCATCACGGGAGCAGATATCTTCATCTCTATCTCATTTGCATCTTCCGACTAGCGAGGTTGCACTCGGGCATGCTGAACGAGGCGGGCTGGATATTCCTCCGGACGACCATTGATTGTTAGAAGCCTATGGAGGAAACTTTTCTGGTGGCGATGTCGGCTTGAAGAATATCAAGGCAGACGGACTTGGCGATTGCTCCAACGGTCCTTTTGGCTTCGTGGTAGTCGTGAAGGATGCGGTTGTCATTGATACATTCACCATTTTTTAGGATACTGCTTTTGGCTGCAGTGACGGTTTCCATCCTTCAGGTGGGCCCGAGCTTTTGCATGAGCCCGGCGGATTTCAATGTGATGACTCTTCGTTTGCAAAGCAGCTGCACACCTTCCTGGAGTAAGCGAGATCTATTACTCATTATTGGCTTTGCTGGCGAATGCTTCCTTGGCTTTAGCTGCGGCCAAGGAAGAGGAACGTCGATTGGAGGCCTTTCGCATGCTTGCTGCTGCAAACTTGGTTCAAATGCAGGAGAAGATGGAGATTACTCGTGCGTCGCTTCAGAAGTCGGAGTCCCGTCTGATGGATGCTCGAGCGACTAAGAAGACTTCTGGAGCAGGGTCTGCATCTCAGCGAGAAGGGCTGACGAATTGTCGGGAGCTGGCGGAGCGATCGAGAAGGCTTCTGGAGTGAACCTTGCGAAGCAGCGTGCATAGCTGGCGACGCATCGGAAGTTGACGGCTCCTCTACCCCTGGAGTTGCAGCGCGTGTAAGCTGCGGAAGGCGAACCACTTCGACGCCTTAAGGACTTCGACTTGCTACTTGTGCGTTGCTTTAGAAGCTGGAGTTCCGTTTGGGAAAAGCTCAAGCGATCGGGAATACGTCTGGAGCAGAGCTTGCGAAGCAGTGAAGAGCTGACGAAGTGTCGGGAGCTGGTGCAGTGATCGAGAAGGCTTCCGGAGCGACCCTTGTGACACAGCGTGCATAGCTGGCGACGCGTCGGAAGTTAACAGCTTCTCAACCCCGGGAGTTACAGCGCGTGTAGGCCGTAGGGGGCGAGCTGCTCCAGTGCCTCAAGGACTGACTTTCTTGTCATCTTTCGGTTTGCTAACTGGACGTGTGGATCTGCACTCATTCTCTTCTGGACTGGCCTTCTCGGATGACGTTGGGATGGTTTCTTTTTTTTTTTTTGTCTGGACTGAACCTTTGTAGGCTGCCTACGTACCCTACTGAGAGGGATCAAGTGACATGTAGTTCGTTTATTCCCTTTTTTTTTTTTTTTTTTGGGCAAGGGGGGTAACCTTGCGCTAAGCACAGTACCTTTTGAGGGACTTGCAGCTGGTAGGCAAAGTCGCCGCTGGTTCGCGGTTGTTGCCTGCCCTCTTCGCTTCAATGTAGTTAGAAGTGAAGATCTTCTTGACTGGAGTTTTGATGACTGACGGAGTTTGACTGGAGTGAATGCCTCGGCGATTTGGAAGGATTTGTTCGCCGCTTTTGAAGAGGCAAGCTTGAGTCCTTGTCAGGCAATGTGGTATTGCAGCTAAGGGTAGTGAACCCATGTGAACCATGCTTTCTTTGCTACGGCTGGATTTGAACATCAACTCGGTAGAGTTTTGCCCCCGAGTGTTTTCTGGCTTGATTGCGAGTTGCTCAGAGCTGATGTACTCGGGAGACTCGGTTGAGCTCGAGACGTGCGACAAACCACGTAACGGTAGTGTCATCTCTCGCAAAGTGCTGAAGTTGGCCCCGAAGAATGATGACACTGGTTTCCTTGCTGGAGTGGAAGGCGATCATCCTAGTTCGCGAAACCATCGAGGCATGAGCTGCAGGACTGAAGCAGCTTGAGCAAGCAACGGGACACGTCGCATCGAGCTTGATTTGAAGTTGATGTGAATTTTCCGTCTTGATGCTGGCGCTCCCTTGACTTTTTGCACCGTCTGGCTGGAGGATGTCACTAGTTTTGCAAGTGGAGAGCTTTTGTCCTTCGCAGCTGCTTTGACTTCCTGGACTTGTGGAGCTTTTGTTGGAGGAGCTTCTGCAACGAAGTCTTTGGCCTTGTAAAACTTGGCGTCAGCAAGGTGTGCTTTAGCCTTGTTGAACAGCTTGCCGTTGGCAGCGATGCTTCTCCCCATGCTTTCGATGTTAATGCCGCTTCCTTTATCGTCTTTCCGGAGCACTTGGTGAACTTCCGTCATGCAGCAGGAGACCTTGAAGTTCTGATTAGCTTCAAGGAAGCAATTAGGAAAGAACTCCTGGAGTATCACCGGCTTTAGAAAGGTTTGCTGGAGGGGATTTTTCAGATTTGCTGGTGGTACTTCGGACGTCTTTCTTCGTGGAGCTTCATTCTTTTCCTTGAAGGACTTTCTTCTGGGGAGTTTTCTTGTCACCTGGTCTTTCTTGTGGTTAGCCAGATGTGCTATCATGTAGCTTGATCGTCGTGACCTTCTCCTTCGAGGCGCCATAGCCCGTGTGCTTTCATCAGTAAGATCTTCCTTGCCAAGTGAAGAACTGGTGCTGCGACTGAAGGCACTTCTTTGATCGGAAGGACTTGCTCTTCTAGAGACCGTGCCGATTCATCATCTAATCCCCAGCCGGTTGGCTTGATTTCTTCGTTTGGAATTGGCGGAGGCCTGGAGTAGAGGACATAGAAGTCGAACTTACCTGATGGTTGGCCTAGTAGGTTGACTTCGGGGCTTCTTTGTTCATCTCTCGCTTTGAGCATGTGCCGGAATGTAGCTTTGTTTGGAAAAGGGAGTGCTTGCGTGAGAGGCGGTTGCCCCCAAGATAGTAAGGATTTGGCCCTAGGTACCGAAGGAGCATGCCATCGTCGTCTTCTTGGACTGCCCCCCTTCTTTGAGTCATCAACGGTGGACTGCCCCCCTTCTGCGAGGACTGGCAGGGCTTCTTGCAACTCGTCGTCCGAAGTAGAAGTATCACCGTTGTCGGGATCCGTAATGGAGATATGATTGACGACAGCCATGGGTGGGTGGGTGGGTGTTGAAACGAAGTCCTCGATTGGCATTCCCAGACGATCAAATATTGACTTCTTCTTTGATTGCTTAGCTGACCCGAGTTTTTCGAACACAAACGTGCGTCTTCTATTCGACCGGTTTTTACCACATCTGATTTGCTTCTGGAGCAAGGATTGGCATCGAGCTCGCCGTCGTCTTCTTCTGCTGTCGGGACGGCTGGGGTAGGTAGAGCGTGCATCGGAGATTGTCGATCCTTCAGCTGCTTCGTCTACCATCTTCGCCCCGATGTAGTTGGAGGTGAAGGTCTTCTTCGCTGCGGTTCTGATGACCAACGGAGCTTGACTGGAGCCGATGCCTCGACGGTTCGGGAGAATTTGTTCTCCGCTTTGAAATAGCCGAGCTTGAGTTCTCGTCATCCCATGTGGAGTTGCTGCTGGTGGAAGTGTGCCCATGGCGCTTTCTCTGTCGTAATCGGCTTTGAACAGCAACTTAGCAGCATTTTGCCCCCAACTTCCTTTCGGCTTGAATGCAAACTGATTGGGGTCGACTGATTCGGTAGGCCCGCTCGGGTTCGGAGCTTGCGTCAGACTGGGTAATGGCAACGTTATTTTTTGAAGGGTGACGACATTGGCTTGTGATAACGACGGGGCCAGCTTTCTTGTCGGAGTAGAAGGCGACTGCTCGGATTTACGGAGCCACTGAGGCGTGAGATGCAGGACTGGCGTCGATTGGGCGGGCAACGGGGTATATTGCACGGCTCTTGACTCGGGGCCGATACGCATCCTTTGTCCAGGTTTCGGCGTTCCTTGGACCTTGAGTCTTGCCTCGTCAGAAGGTGGCATCGGATTTGCGGGAGGAGGAGTCTTATCCTGCTTCACTTCTTCAATCTTCTGGGCTCGAGGGGCTTTAGCTGGAAGAACTTCCGCGACTAGGCCCTTTGCTTGGTAGAACTTAGCGTCGGCCAAATGTGCCTCGGCCTCGTTGAATGGCTTATCGTCTGTAATTATGCACCTCTCCATGCCTTTTTCGTCGTACTTGAGGCACTAGTGCCAGGTGGATACCACGATGCCATTCTCGTGCAGCCATGGTCTTCCCAACAGGAGGCGGTATGACGTCTGGCAATCGATGATATAGAAGAGGACCGTTGTATCCAGCGGGCTGATTGACAGCTTCAAGCGGATGATTCCGATAGTGGACTGTCCGCCCTGGTTGAACCCTTGAATGACCAACTGACTCGGCGAGAGCTGGTCGTTGGTGATGCCGAGTTGCCGCATTGTCTGGATAGGCATGATATTGACGGCGGAGCCACAGTCGAATAGGATTTGGTTCACTAGCTTCTCCTTGATGTATCCCGAAACGTAAAGATGTCGGTTATGTAATCATGTCCCGAGTTGCAGGTCCTCCTCCGAAAAGGTTATCGTCGCATCACACGAGGCCACAGCTCTGCCCTTCTGGTCGTTCTTCCTCTTCCTTTTGTAGCTATCTGGATCGGCTAAGGCCGCAGCCATCGCCAGGCGAGCCTTCTTCGGGAGATGCAAAGCTTCTATGAGAGGCATGTGCAGGATTGCTTCGTCGTGAGAGACGGTGCCCCCTTCGTTGGAGTCGTCTCCCTCATCGGTGGAGTCGCCTTCTTCAGAAGTTTCGCTTTCGTTTCTTCCTTCCGACGTCTTATGAACTTTGACCATGCAGCAAGACACCCTGATGTGTTGGTCCACTAGGAGGAAGTGATCTGGGAAGAACTCCTGCAGGGTTGTCGGCTCTGGAAGGCTCTGCTGAAGGAGATCGTCTTGGCTTGCTAGCGGCACTTTGAACGCCTTCCTCCCTGGAGTCTTGGTTTTCTTCTTGTAGGTCTTCCGCTTGGTGAACCCCCTCATCACACGATCTTGTTTGAGCTTCTTTTCTTGCCATGGCTTTCGCCGCCACGGTAGCATGACCCATGCTTCTTCGTCGGTGGATTCCCCTTCGCTAGGATGATGGTCAGTAGCAGCAACTGGTTCCCTCGAAGGCACTTGTTCTTCTGGAGGCTCTACTGGCTCGTTTTCCGATCCCCAGTCGGTGGGCTTGATTTCGTCGATTGAGATGGAAGGAGGCCTTGAGTAGAGGACGTAATAGTCGAACTTCCTCGAAGGCTGGCCTAGCAGACCGACTTCCGGATCTCCTTGCTCGTATCTTTCCCGAAGAGCGCGTTGGGACATAGCTTGACTGGAAGGGACTTGCTCTTCTTGAGGCTCCACTGGCTCATCTTCCGATCCCCAGCCGGTGGGCTTGATTTTGTCGATTGAGACGGACGGAGGCCTTGAGTAGAGGACGTAATAGTCGAACTTCCCCGAAGGCTGGCCCAGCAGACCGACTTTCGGATCTCCTTGCTCGTATCTTTCCCGAAGAGCGCGTTGGGACATAACTTGACTGGAAGGGACTTGCTTTTCTTGAGGCTCCACTGGCTCGTCTTCCGATCCCCAGCCGGTGGGCTTGATTTCGTCGATTGAGACGGACGGAGGCCTTGAGTAGAGGATGTAATAGTCAAACTTCCCCGAAGGCTGGCCCAGCAGACCGACTTTCGGATCTCCTTGCTCGTATCTCTTTTGGAGCGCTTGTTGGGATGCAGCATTGCTTGGAAGAGGTGCTGGCGTGAGCGATGGTTGCTCCCAGGGCAGTGGCGTTTCTTCCTCGGTGGGCGCAGGAGTACGTTGACGTCGCTTCGAGACCTTCGGCTGGGAAGTTGACTTAGCGATTGGCGCTTGACGGTTGATGCGCAATTTGGGCATGCTTCGCCGAGCAGCAACGAGTACTGGCAAGAAGGAGCCAAAGGTGATGGACGTCATGTTGGCCGTAGCAATGTCTCCGGAGTTGATCTCTATCTTCCCTTGTTTTGCGAGTGCCATTATTTTCTCCTTGAAGACGAAGCATCTTTCGATGGGATGACTTACCACCCGGTGGTATTTGCAGAAGAGAGGATCGTCGACGCGATGCATCTGCTCGGGCCTCTTCGAAGGAGGGAGCTCTATCATCTTTTCTTGCAGCAGTTGGTCGAACATGAAGGAGACTTTCGAGTCTGGGAAGGGGTACTCCTTGGCTTCGAGCTCCTCGAAAGTCATCCTTTGTCTTGGCGGCGGAGGCGGTGGTATGGCGACTCCCTTCTTCTGATCCGGCTTGCCACCGATCTTGAGCGGTTTGGAGGTTGAAGCGACGTCCGCAACATTGACTTGTTTTGGTTTCGATGCCGGTGGCTTGTCCTTCTTCTCCACCTTCAAGAAGTCTTTGTTCTTCGAGTCCCCGCGGCTTGCTAGGCTGAGTTCCATGTCGTGAGCCCGAGTCACGAGTTCTTCGAAATACCGAGGCTTGATACCTTTGAGGATGTAGAGCAGGCCCCAGTGCATGCCTTGGGTGCACATCTCGATGGCCGAGTCTTCAGACAAGCGGTCTCGTGAATTCAGCGTGAGGTTCCTCCATTTGTCGATGTAGTCGATCACCGGCTCGTCCTTCCTTTGCTTGACTGCAGTAAGCTCGGTCATGCTGACGGTTCATCTGGTGCTGTAGAAGCGATTGAGGAACTCCCTCTCCATCTGATCCCAGCTATCGATGGTCCCTGGAGAAAGATCAACGTACCAGTCGAACGCGTTGCCTTTGAGGGTGCGAACGAATTGCTTCACCATCTCGTCGCCATATGTGCCAGCATTATTGCAGGTCTTGATGAAGTGGGCGACGTGCTGTCTTGGATTTATTTTTCCGTTGAAGTGCTAGAACTTTGGTGGCTGGAATCCGACTGGGAAGCGTAGCTGCTGGATCCTCACGGTGTAGGGCTTCGAGTATGCTGCCGTGATCGGAGGAAGGCCACTGCCGTGAGAACGCATCATGTCGGCTATCAACGCTTGGACTTGCTGAGCATTCATCGTTGCCGTTGCTGGAGGTTGTGTGGCCACCGAGGCTGGTGCTGGGGAGACGACTTCCACTGGGACGGGAGCCGAGGAGAGTGCTGGAGTAACTGCTTGAATCGTCGGAACAACCTCTGCAGGAGCGGGAGTTGAAGACGGAACTGGGGCGGCTACTGGAGAAGCAACGGGTTGGCCGACTGCTGCAGCATCCTTTGCGCTTAGCTTTTGGAGCAGAGTATTGATGTGATGATCCTTCTCCTCCATCAGCCGAGTAATTTGCGCCATATGCTCGCTCATCTGCATGACTTGGAGCTGAAGAGCGGACAGAGGATGGTGACGGAGAACGTCTCGGCGTTGCATGTTCACATCCTCGCCGTCATCATCGGAGACGTAGTTACGCCGGCTTACTTCTGGTTGATGACTGGTGTTTGCCCCCTGCAGAGGAGGTGCAACGTCCGCTGGGGAACCCGAACGGGCTCGGGGCTGGTCCTCCCCAAACTTCTGGACATGGACTCCGGGATCGAGGCTTGTTTCTTCATGCACCAGGGCCTCGTCGGCGCTTTGGCGAGCATCTTCGACAGTAGCTTCTGGCACAAAGACGTCCGCAAGAGTCCGAGTACGCTGAATGTAGACGCGCACCATTGGAGGAGCATCACCCTCCGGATTTACTGGATCACCATGTCGGAGTAGAGGGGACTCGGCGATTTGTGAGAGGCTTGGAGCAAACGCATCGTTGTTTGTTCCGGCCATTGCAAACTTCAAGCAGCTTCTTCAGCCGTACGGATGAAAGGAGAAGATGTCCCACCGGGCGTGCCAGAAATCTATAGCGCTGGAAAAAGCACGGGTCGTCTTTATTGCGCAAAACCAGATTACAAGTGTGGCCGGGACCCGGGTGGCTCGGGTGTAGCGAGTCCGGGTTGCGGCGAGTTTTGATCAGGAGATTGTGGGAAAGATCTTCTGGAGGATCCCTTTGATCCGTGTCTCCACGTGGTGTTCGTGTGAGAGCTCTGAAGGGGCTGCCCAGGACAGGGGTCTTTACAGGGTGAGGGTTTTGGAGAGGCTAAGGAATGTCCACCGTTGCTTTGTCCCTTCCGTGCTTCGCGCTTTCTCGGCTAGGGGATTTTCCGGCTTCGTTCCTCGGTCTTCGTGTCTTCTTCGCTCCTTGCTTGACCTCGGCGTCCTTGATCGTCAGTTTGCGGTGTCGATCGTGCTTTTGGTGTCGGCTTTTGGCTTTTTGGCTTTGGCTTGGCTCCGGTATGGCTCTGGCTTTTGCGTTGCTTCGGCGCTTGCGCTTGGACGTAGCTGGGAGAGACTTGCGATGCTTTTGTTCTTCCGGACTTCGCGTCGTATCGGCTAGAACGTGCGGTGCTTTTGCTCGTGGCCGGCGTAGTCGCTTGGCTTTGGCACTTGTGTTGCTTTGGCACGGGCTTTCCTGGGGCTTTGCTTTGGCTTCTTGCGTTGGCTTTAGCTTCAGCGTCAACTCGATCTTCTTCTTCGAATGACGTGGGCTACTTCTTCGGTGCTTCGACGGTTTGCGTGTCGACTGGACTTCTCTTCTTCTCCGGGCTTCTTTGGCGTGATCGGAGTCGAAGAGTGCTTTCAAAGATAGTGGGGGTAGCACCGCTCTCCGTGTGACGGTTGTGGCATCGGCTTTTGTTGTCGAAGACAGCGGGGGTGACGACGGTCTCCGTGCGACGGTTGTAGCGTCGGCTTTTGTTGATGAAGACGATGGGGGTAGCGACGCTTCAGACGATCTGCTCCAGGCTTTCTTCTTCGTGGATGGCGTAGGCGTTTGTTGAAGACGACGGGGTGATGATGCTTCATTTCTCTCCTCCGGGCTTTGGAGCTTGATCGGAATCGAGGATTTGTTGGAGCTGACGGGGTAGTGCCGCTCCGAGCTTCTTCTCCGGCCTTTGCTTCTGGCATCTTCGGAGTCGAAGGGTCTTCTTCCCCGAGCTTTCTTCTTCATGCACGGAGTCGAAGTCTTGATCTTTGTGTGCAAGGGTCTTCACGTCGATGAGGGCTTTCAGTAAGCCGATCCCGATGGGACAGGCTTGACCGTGCCTCGTGAAGCCTTGGGTCGATGAAGAAGCGTGCACGGAGTCGATGTCTTGATCTTCGTGTGCAAGGGTCTTCACGTTGATGAGAGCTTTCGGTAAGTCGATCCCGACGGGACAGGCTTGACCGTGCCTCGTGAAGCCTTGGGTCGATGAAGAAGCGTCTCCTCTTCTGCAGAGCTCCCATGCTTCGTCTCCAGTCTTCAACCATCGACCTTTGTGGCGTTGGCTTCTTCTCCGGGCATATTCGGCGTAATCGGAGTCGAAGGCTTTGTTGAAGATGACGGGTGTAGCGCCGCTTCGTTCTTCTTCCCCGGGCTTTTGAGCTTGATCGGAGTCGAAGGCTTTGTTGAAGATGACGGGTGTAGCGCCGCTTCGTTCTTCTTCCCCGGGCTTTTGAGCTTGATCGGAGTCGAAGGCTTGTTGGAGCCGACGGGGTAGTGCCGCTCCGAGCTTCTTCTCCGGCCTTTGCTTCTGGCGTCTTCGGAGTCGAAGGGTCTTCTTCTCTGAGCTTTCTTCTTCGTGCACGGAGTTGAAGTCTTGATCTTCGTGTGTAAGGGTCTTCACGTTGATGAGAGCTTTCGGTAAGCCGATCCCGACGGGACAGGCTTGACCGTGCCTCGTGAAGCCTTGGGTCGATGAAGAAGCGTCTCCTCTTCTGCAGAGCTCTCGCGCTTCGTCTTCAGTCTTCAACCATCCACCTCTTGAATCTTCCCCCACCCCCTCTATTTATAGGCAAAGGGGAGGGGAGAGAGATATGGTAACTTTTAATTTTAAATCCCTTTTGTATCTCTCTCATAATTGCCCGGGATTTATTCATCCATTGATGAGGGGAATAACACTTATTTGTTTTCCTTTTCTAGCGAGGCAATTATGGCTGGATTTCACACACGAAATCGATGGCGATCGGGCGCTTCTTCTTGTGCGTCGGATCGAGGGATCGGCGCAGATCCGCGTGTGTGCAAACGTCATACGCAACCTCCCCCCGCGCATGGCGGTGTTTCCTTCCTTTTCTTTCTTCTCTTTCATTTTCTTTTCTTTCCTTTCTTTTCTTTTTCCTTTTCTTTTCTTTCCTTTTTCTTTTCTTTCCTTTCTTTTCTTTTTCCTTTTCTTTTCTTTCCTTTCTTTTCTTTCCTTTTCTCTTCTTTCCGTTCTTCTCTTTTTCCCTTGCAAGGCCGGCCCCCTTTTTTTTTTTTTTTTTCTTTCTTTTTTTTTTCTTTTCTTTTCTTTCCTTTTCTTTTCTTTCCTTTCTTTTCTTTCTTTCTTTCTTTCTTTTCTTTCCTTGCATGCAAGGCCGGCCACCCCCCCTAAAGGGGTTCGGTCTTGTAGTAGGGGGCCGGGTGGGCCCCACTTGAGGATGGGCCCACCGGGCCCCCTTGTTGGGTGCGAATCGGGTCCGAGTCGTGGTGTGCGTCAGGTTTGCATCCACGTACGGGCATTCGAGTCGGGTCCAGGTCCGAGCGCGTCGGGTTTGCATCCACGTAGGGGCCTTCGAGTCGGGTCCAGGTCCGAGCGCGTCGGGTTTGCATCCACGTAGAGGCCTTCGAGTCTGGTCCGGGTCCGAGCGCATGTCGGGTCCGCATCCGCATAGGTGCACACAAGTCGGGTCCGGGTTAGACACAATTTGTATGTCTACAAACGCTTCACCTAAGTCTAATTGATACAAGAGCACTACACTGAGTACTCCGAATAATTGACGTCGTACATGCTTCCGTTGTCACATAAAGACACATGCACTAGTGCCTCGATACAGTTAGTTCGGTTCGTGTTGCGACACGATCGACTAACCTACAATGGTACAAACAATTTACTTCCTCCTCCTCCCCCTCCTCGGAGGGAGAAAGAAACGTGTTGAATCCGCATGGTTGTGCATCAATCGACCCACATCGTCGTCTCGAATCAAGGACAATGACTTCCGAGAGCATGGAATGCAACGCACCTCAAAAGACTCTATCAGTGAATGTAACATCTTCCGAGTTATCAATAAAATGGCAGCCGCTTCAAGTCCTATGAGAGACTATCAAATTCAATTTCTAAGTCTACTCAACGCTACAATTAGTTCAGTTCGCATTGCGACACGATCGACTAATCTGCAATGGTACAAAATTACATGTCTCGAGGCGTAGGTTCGACTGAAATGGCGCTTCACCTAAGTCCAACCGATATAAGGGCGCTACGCTGAGTACTCCGAATCATTGGCGTCACACATGCTCCCGTTGTCACGTAAGGACACATGCATTAGTGCCTCGCCACAGTTAGTTCGTTTTGCATTGCGACGCGGTTGACTAATCTACAAAGGTACAAAACTACGTGGCCCGAGACATAGGTTCAACTGAAATTGCACTTCGCCTAAGTCCAACCGATACAAGGGTGCTACGCTGAGTACTCCGAATTATTGGCATTGCACATGCTCCGTTATCATGTAAGGACAATGCACTATTGCCTCGCCATAGTTAGTTTGGTTCGCGTTGTGACACGGCTGACTAACCTGCAACGGTATAAAACTATGTGGTCTGAGACACAGGTTCGACTGAAACGGCGCTTCGCCTAAGTCCAACCGATACAAGGGTGCTACGTTGAGTACTCCGAATCATTGGCGTCGCACATGCTTCCATTGTCACGTAAGGACACATGCACTAGTGCCTCGCCACAGTTAGTTTGGTTCGCATTGCGACATGGCCTACTAACCTGCAACTATACAAAGCTATGTGACCCTAGACGTAGGTTCGACTAAAACGGCGATTTGCCTAAGTCTAACCTATACAAGGGCGCTACGTTGAGTACTCTGAATCATTGGTGTCACATATTCTCCCGTTGTCATGTAAGAACACATGCACTAGTGTCTCGCCATAGTTACTTCGATTCGTGTTGCGATACGGCCGGCTAACCTGCAATGGTACAAAGCTGCGTGACCCCAACGTAGATTTGACTGAAACGACACTTTGCTTAAGTCCAACTAATATAAAAGCGTCACACTAAGTACTCCGAATTTTAACCCCCATCGATCAACAAGCCCAAGGCCCTTGGCATTCAAAGAAAAAGCCTGAGACATCGACACCATCTTGACCCAAGGCAACCACCATTTTGGCAACAAACAAAGCCCGAAACGACGACATCGTCTCGGCCCAAGGTGACAGCATTGGCATTTGAAAGCAAAGCCCGAGGCAGGCTTCACCGCCTAGGCATCTGACGAAACCCGAGACATCGGCACCGTCTCGGCTCGAGGTGACCTTCGCCTTGGCATTCGAAGACAAAGTCCGAGGCAAGCTTTGCCACCTCGGCACCTAACGAAGCCCGAGATGTCGAATTCATCTCGGCCCGAGGCGACCTTCGTCTCAATATTTGAAGACAAAGTTCGAGGTAGGCTTCACCGCCTCGGCACCTTAAGAAGTTCGAGATGTCAGTACCGTATCGGCCCTAGTCGACCTTCGCCTCAGCATTTGAAGACAAAGTCCGAGGCAGGCTTGGCTGCCTCAGCATCTAACGAAGCCCGAGACGTCGATGCCATCTTGGCCCAAGACGACCTTCGCCTCGGCATTCGAAGGCAAAATCCGATATAGACTCCTTCGCGTCGGCACCTGACGAAGCCCAAGACATCAGCACCGTCTCGCCCCGAGGCAACCATTGCCTCGGCAACAAACAAAGCCCGAGACATCAGCACCGCCTCGCCCCAAGGTGACAACCTTGGTATTTGAAACCAAAGCCCGAGGCAGTCTCCACCGTCTCGGCACCTAACGAAGCCCGAGACGTTGGCACCATCTCGGCCCGAGGCGACCTTCACCTTGGCATTCGAAGACGAAGTCCGAGACAAGCTTTGCCGCCTCGGCACCTGACGAAGCCCGAGACGTCGACGCTGTCTCGACCCGACGCAACCTCCACCTCGGCATTCGAAGACAAAGTCTGAGGCAGACTTCGTCACCTTGGCACCTGACAAAGCCCGAGACGTCGGCACCGTCTGGGCCTGAGGCAACCTCCGCCTCGGCATTCAAAGATAAAGTCCAAGGCCACCGTCTTCCGACAAAGTACGCGGAGACAGACGCGACGGTTGACGCTGGACAACGCGTCAACAAGCACGACACCCATCGTCGGACAACAAATTGGTGGACGCACTCGGTTGGCCCTTGGCAAGGGGTCAGCGGGCACGACGGCTGACGCTGGACAACGCGGCGACGGGCTCGACAGCCGACGCTGAACAACGCAGCGATTACTAGTCAAGACAAACTCGATGAGAACTCGTTCGAGTTCGTTCGGTTACTAGTCAAGACAAGCTCAAATAGACCAAGATTCAATGCGATCTGCAACATTCAGTCAACAACATCAATCTCTTGGGCAATCATCAACCAGTAATGACCAATTACTTGACCCATGACCGGGGCCGGGGTCGTCCATTTTCGCCCACATACTCGACGCTTAATGAACGCTGACAGGGACAGAACTATGTATGGACCAAGGGGGGCCATGCCCCCCCCGCCCCCCAATATATTTAAAAAAAATATATATAGTAAAAGGTTTGTATTTTAATATATAAAATTTTCTTTGTTTAATTTTTGGCCCCTTTAGATAAAATTATTATGCGTTGGTCCCTCCCAATATAAAATCCTGATTCCGTCCCTGAACGCCGACATATTTAGCTATGCTTTTTTCACAGTCAAAACAATCGGGAAGGCGATCCTAGCATCGCAGGAGCATGATATCTACTGTCAAGATTCGCACTTGTACGCAAGGAATCATGGCCCAAATGCACAAAAGCATCACAACCGTCCAAGTGCACTCAGTCCCAAAGATTCGCACTCGTACGCAAGGAATCATGGCCCTAATGCACATAAGCGTCACAACCGTCCAAGTGCACATAAGCATCACAACGGTCCAAGTGCACTCAGTCTCAAAGGTGCCTAGCTACAACCAAGGGAAGGTACTCTTCCAATAAGACAAGTGTGTGGAAAATACTTTCTGGCTGAATTGTATTTCTCCAACCTCAATTGAGATCGTCAGCTTCAATCATCCAGACAGCAGCCTCACATTCACAAGAGCATTACCCAAATTGTCCCTTGTGTTTAGGAATGACAACGGTGTGGTTTCAGTACGATTTTGGACAAAATCAAAACCACAATGCAACACCGAAATATAACATCAAAATCGTACCGCGACGGTATATCATATGTAAAACCGAAACCATACCATACGGTGCGGTGCACCGCGGTTTAACATTATAATGATCTAAACGGTACGATTTTTTACGATTTTAGGTAAAACCGAAATCGTACCGCAACACCAAAATTGTAAACCGAAACTGTATCGTACCATAATGGTTTTATATTTTGGCAAACCATAACCGGGGTTTTTTTTTTTTATGATTCATGGTTTTAAACCGTACCGTTGCCATTCCTAGTTATGTTCTCCCTTAGTTGGTTCAAACAACATTACCCACTCAGCAACCCTTGACCACAACGTGGCAACAGTTGTGAGCCATCAAATCTAAAGCCTCATGGAGGGGTATCAACGGCCAGGATTCAAGCTTGTAAACAATGGAAACAGATGCTGTTGTTACTTAATTTCATAATCACGTGAACAAGAGTCACATGACCAACAGTTGGGATTGGTACTCGAAACAGGGAGGAAGGGCCATCTCTATGATCCCAAAAGGACATTAGAGGTCAGGATTTGTACGAGCAAACAGAGCACAGTGGCCTTGGCGAGAGAGAGAGAGAGAGCCGACTCTTTTAGGAGCATAGATCCTCCGACGCTTAAGTCAATTCAGAGATAAACAAGAGAAAGCTGTAATAGTTAGAAATGGTTATGAATTTTGAGTTTCGAATCTCTGTACTTCGGAGCCGGGGGTCGTATAGATACTATGACGCTTAAGTCAGTCCAGAGGTAAACAAGAGAGAGCTGTAATAGTTGAAAATGGTTATGATTTTTGAGTTTCGAACCTGTACTTCGGAGCCGGGGGTCGTACATTTATAGACTTTTGCAGACCGCTAGAGTTTGACACGTGGCGGCTTCTTCCCGCACCTTCTACGTTCCCATGTATTAGCCCACATGGGTCTTTAATGACCTTTGTCGTTTAGCCTGCCAGGCGGTGGCGATGTTAAACTATTTGGTCTTGCCCGTGCCAGGTGGAGATTTTGGAAGGCTCCAGTCTGGGAGGTCCTAGACCGACTTTGGCTGGCTTCTGTGGCTGGCGGTCGTCCATGTAGCTCTACGGGGGTGGTGACATCTGTCGGCTCGATACCGCCTTACTATGGGCGACCTCTGTGGGAAAGAGGGGGAGCTCCTGGTCAGGGGGGGGGGATCTTCAGAACCTCTCCTACTATCAACAGTCGGACTCTTTGGCCGTTTGCATGATCGGGCGAGCTCTTGGTCATGGGGGTGCTTTCAGAACCTCTCCTCCATCCAGTTGCTCCGCTTACTTATTGTCAATAGGTGAATTCTTCGACTGTTGCGTGATTGGGCGAGCTTCTGAGCGAGCTGTGGGTGTTGAGCCTTCTGAGGAGTTCATTGAATTTTATCAGGAGCGATCTCTTTCGCGGGCAAGTCAATCGCGTGCGGACAGAGCGAGCTCCGTGGCGAGCTGTTGGATACTGGCGGTGACAGGGGTATTATTTCCAACGAGCAAGTTGTGTAGAGAGCTTTGACTCGCAGTACCTCATGAATAAGGCCTCGAGGAAGATGCTGCTCCGGGCGGCCTGTGAGCACAAGCCACGGGCGACCTATTCCGCATACGAGCTGATCACATGCGGTCAGGGTAAGCTCTGGGCGGCCTGTGAGCACCAACCACGGGAGGCCTCTTCCGCGTGTGAACTGATCGCATACGGTCAGAGTAACTCCGGGCGGACTGGGAGCACCGACCACGGGCGACCTCTTCCACATACGAGCCGTGGGCATCGGCCCGGGCTACCTGAAAATGTTCTTTAAACTCCAAGACCTGTTTTGGTCACAAAGTTTCTTGCCTAAAATCGAGGTTGACCTCGATTCTCGAGCCCTCCGGAGGAGTGGTTCCTGCTTTGATCACCCGAGGTCGCCCTGGGTGCACCCAAAGTCAAGGGCGACCTCCCTAGGGACTTCTGTCGTCTAGCTGCGCTCTTTTCCCTGCTGTTGCCACGTGGCCGTCGAGCAAGTGATATTTTTTTGGGACCATCATTACCCCCTCCTGAGGGAGCGGCTAAGCATAGCCCCTCTTGCTCAGGAGTTTAGCAAGGTTGTCCTGGTTTAGGTAGCGGTTATACCGGTTGGTCCCTGATGAGCCGACACGCGAGCTTAGTCAATCTTCAGGAGCTCCGAGCGACCTGACTATACACGAGCTGTTCCCGGCCTGATGGTGAGGTCGCTTCTGTTAGCGAGTTGTGTAAAAGCTTTGACTTGCAGTACCTCATGAATAAGGCCTCGAGAAAGATATTCCTCTGTCTAAGGGGCGTAACAATCCGCTACTGCAAGCATCGGGCGGACTGTAAGCACCAGCCGCGGGCAACCTCTTCCACGTGCGAGCTGATCGCATGTGGTCAGGGTAAGCTCCAGGTGGGCTGTGAGCACCAGCCACGGGCGAGAGCTTTGACTTGGAATACCTCATAAATGAGGCATCGAGGAAGATGTTGCTCTATCTAAGAGACGCAATGATCTGCTACTGCAAGTTCTGGGCGGGCAGTGAGCACCAGCCGCGGGCGACCTCTTCTGCGTGCGAGCTGACCACATACGGTTAGGGTAAGCTCCGGGTGGACTGTGAGCACCAGCCACGGGCGAGAGCTTTGACTCGCAGTACCTCAAGAATGAGGCCTCGAGGAAGATGCTGCTCTGTCTAAGGGACACAAAGATCCGCTACTGCAAGCTCCGGGCGGGCTGTGAGCACCATCCGCGAGCGACCTCTTCCATGTGCGAGTTGATCTCATGCGGTCAGGGTAAGCTCCAGGCCGGCTGTGAGCACTAGCCATGGGCGAGAGGTTCGACTCGCAGTACCTCATGAATGAGGCCTTGAGGAAGATGTTGCTATGTCTAAGGGACGCAACGATCTGCTACTGCAAGCTCCGGGCGGACTGTGAGCACCAGTCGCGGGCGACCTCTTCCGCGTGCGAGCTGATCGCATGCAGTCAGGGTAAGCTCTGGGCGGGCTGTGAGCACCAGCCACGACCGAGAGCTTCCACGTGTAAGCTGGTCGCATGCGATCAGGGGATAAGCTGCGGGTAAGCACAAGCAAGGCTTCAGGAGCTCCGGGTGACCCGACCAGTCGCGAGCTGTTTATTGAGGATGAGGTCCCTTCTGTGAAGATATGTATCTTCGCCCGTTGTGTCATATTAAATATGACACAGGACCAGGACCCGAGGAGCCGAATCTCATCATGAGATCTCGGGCATCGTCGTGACACGCGCCACCCAATGGTTGGTCAGGGACCCGACAGAGGGGACGTTGCTGGCGCCGCCTCAGTCTTTTCTCATGCATGTGGACACACGGCGTGCTTTGACAGGGAGGCAAAATCTGTCGCATCGACCGCCGCTGTGTCGCCATACTCGCCGTGCTCAATCATTAAATGTCGATCGATTCGCCTGCTTTCAATGCGCCTATAAATAGGAGGTAGTTGGGGATCTCTACCCCTCTTTACTGCCAAACAGCTCCCTTGCAGCTCGCTCTAGCATCCCTCCTTCTCTTAAATGGCGACCTCTGTTTTTGCTTCAGCCCCCATCATCCCTGTCCAAGGAGGCGAAGGCTCGGAGCTTGATCGAGAGATAGCGGTGGTCTGGCTCAAGGACCCCGTTGGTCTACTGATGGGTGATAGCATCGGGGCGGCCATCGACTTCTCCGATCAAATCCTCATCACCAAGATGCCGCTTTTGGGGAGGCTGCCTAGGGGCACAATGGTCTCTGCAGGACTGCTGTGGTCTGGGCTCAGGCTCCCCTTGAGCCACCTCGCTAGAAAGTTCTTGGAGCTGACGAGGCTATGCACTGCCTAGCTCACCGAAAATTCCCGGGGCGTGCTGTTCAGGCTCTCCCAGCTTGAGGCCGCCCTCAAAGTGAGGATCCCCTTGAGCTACCTGCTTAAGAAGTGGTTCTTGAAGCCAGGACCGGTCTACAGCAACGTGAGGTGTGGGGTATTCTACTTTGCCGGGAGGCCGGGCAAGGTCCTTCCCTTCTCCATGATCGAGAGGTAGGACCGGTTCTGAAAGGACTACCCCTTCGTCGCCGTTGGAGGGTGGCAAGGGCGATTCAGCGGGGTTCCTTCCCATCCGGGCATGCCTACCCAAGCTGTCTTCTGGGAGATGGCCCTTTACCGGGTCGGGAAGAAGAAGTGCATCGATCTTGCAAGGGAGCGATCACTCGACGAGGCCGTCCTCTACCACTTGGGAGGGTGGACTCCTGAAAAAATCATTGCCCTGAATTTCCCCTTCCAGCTGAAGGATGGGAAGTTGGGTGCCATTCTGCTAAAGCAGAAGATCGCCCGAAGGAAGAAGACCGTCCCTCCACCCCAGTCGGGGGCTGGCAAAGGAGCAGGGGCCCAGGGCGACAATCCCTGGAAGAAGGCAGGAAGGAAGCGGGCCTCCCCCATCCGCTTCAATGACCCCGACACCCTGGAGATGCTCGGCCAGGGCGACGCCGCTCCACCTCTGCCACCTCCTCGCTAGGACTCCGACCCAGGTCAGCAATCAGTTCCTCCTCCCGTTATCAAACACAAGTTATATTTTCTCGAGCTCAACGACCTGGACGTCGAACTCTTGCTAACCATGGCGAAGGTCGAGTCCAGGATGGCCCACATTCTAATGGTAAACTTCCGTGGTGATCTTTCAGTCCCGCTCCAGGTTGCGGTGATGACCCCTGAGATGGAGGCTCAGGGTCAGAAGAAGAAGAAGAAGTCTGTCGGACCATCTACCCCCGGCCCCCAAGTCGGCGTCGCACACGCTGACACGGTCCGCCTAGCCCACGAGGCCTTCAAGAGTACTTAGGCGGAGCAGTAGTGGTAGAAGGCCCTGCAAGAGGCAGGGCTGGACTCGAAGCTTGACTGGACAACCTCCGGCAACAAGGAGCCCAATAGCCCGCCTCCTCCTCCTCGAGCTACCCCCAGTGCCGCTGCCCAGGGCGGGCAGCCCCCAGTCCCTCCTTCCTCTACTTCGGCAGCAGGGAAGAAGGCCCTGTAGTGCGGAGTTCCGCCGCCAACCCCCAAGGCAAACGCCCCGAGGGGAAGCGAGCTGGAGGCTCCCACCTCCGCTACAATCCTCATCCCTCCCTCTACAACGGCAGCAGGGACGGAGGCTCTGCAAGGCGGAGTTCCGCCGCCAACCCCTGGGGTAGACGCCCCGAGGGGAAGCGAGCTGGAAGCTCCCGCCTCTGCTGTGGCCCTCGTCCCCTCCTCTCCGCCTGGCCCGATTCTGCTTAGCCCGCCTGCTAAGTCGGACCCGGCCGAGGTGGGCCCCCAGGGGGACTTGGTATACAAGTCCCCCTCCCTGGTGGAAATCGGCTCCGAGTCCTCGAGCTCGGGCACTGGGTCCTTTGGCTCAAAGTCAGAGCTCGAGCACGTGGGGGTGAGCCACCCCAGTCCGAAAGGCAAGGAAGGCCGCACTTCAGAGACTTCTCCTCCAGCTCTGGTGACCGTAGTGCCGGCCCCCAACCTGGTCTCCGTCTCGGGCCCCAGCGGGCCAAGCGATCGGGAGGCTGCCCCTTCCTCAGGCGAGGAGGGAAGGGCGCCACATTATCTACGGCAGATCTTCGATCGCAATATCTTCGCCCGAGTTCCCTTCGTGGCAATCGATGATCAACTCGCAGAGGTAACGTGTTCACCCTGCTCTTGACCTTGTAATTTTATTCCTGGTTACTCACCCCGTCTCTCCCTCTCAGGTGGGGAAGAAGGGCAAAGCCCTCGCCGAGGAGATCGTCACCGTGGGGGGAGACTTGGTCACTCTGTTTGACGACTCCCTTCGGGGGTCTGAACGCAAAGTGGACGAGCACATCCACCAACTGTGACAAGCAGATCGCCCCGACGAGCTGAGGTCAGAAACAGAAGAGCTGCACCAGAGGGTCACCACCCTGATATCGGGGTTGGCGATCGCTGAGGAGGCACAACTCCGCTCTGCCTCCCAACTGCAGGAGGCGAGGGCGGGCCAGGAGAAGGCATGGGCAGCTAAGGAGGCGATGCAACTCCAGAGCAAGGTGACTGCCCTGAAGGCATAGATCACCGCGATAAAGAAGTTGCAAGGGCCTTCAAGCCCAGCAGAGCCATCACCAAGCCCAGTTGGATGATCTCCTCAAGAAAGGTGCCACCGCCGCCATTGCAAAGTACAAGACCGAGAGGTCGAAGAAGAAGCGCCAAGGGGACGACAGCGGGGCGGACACAAGCAAGCCTTGAGCTCGCCTATCTACCTTTGTAATCATATTTTGAAATGAATACAAATCTTCTTTAGCTCACTTGTCTCTGTGTTGCTCTTTTTCTTTTCTGCCCATGAGTTCTCCTTTGACGTTGTTTAGCGGTCTCTAGGGTCGTACCCCGGGCGAGGCAACTAATTCGTCAAAAAGAGTTCTGATCTTAAAAGAAAACATGATATGCAGGCGAAAGACGCGACATACTTGGAAAAAGGTGATTCGATCATTGAGCTCAGAAAAATCAACGAAGACATAAACCTAAAAAAAAAACTTCCGAAACTCAAGGATTAAAATATTTTATTTTTAAAAGAAACAAATTAAGTGCTAGTCGCCCCCTGCCCAGTTAATTACCCCCTGAAACGCTGGTTACTGGACATGCCCCCAGCTTGACTTGGCGGTACATCTTCCTGCGGATTTGACAAGTCCAAACTTCGAGAGGTTACCAAGGGATGTTCAAGTCGTCTGAACGAGTGGTCGCCCATTCCGGTCCCCCTAGATCACCCCGGGATGCTTCCGATCATGACTGGTGAACGCGAAGGACCCCGGTCATGTTTAAAGTCCCCTAGACAACGGACTATCCCCGTGATCTCAAAGTCGTTCGGGATAGCCACTGAGAACCCCGGTCTCGCTTTAAGTCCGCACGACGGTGGACTGGTCTTTGAGGAAGTTGCGTGCAAGCTGATCATGTACAAGCTGTTCTTTGATTGTTCTATCTGCGAGCTTGACCGCATGAGAACTCACACTGACCTTCACTAAGCACATATTTTAAGGAGTGATTCATCTCAAACTCAAAACATCTGTTATTCTCAAAACATGATCTATAGGAGGGTGCCTACGCGCTATGCATAATATTTTCGAAGATAGATGGCGTTCTAGGGTCGCTCTAGGAGGTCGCTGCCTGCGGTCATTAACCGGTAGGCCCCTGATCCTCTTGCTTCGTGCAATAGATAAGGGCCTTCCCAGTTTGTCGCGAGCTTTCTGGCATTGGGCTCCTGTGTGTTTGCGAACACCTTTCACATTACCAGGTCACCAGATTTGAATGCCCGATGGCGAACTTTCTTATCATAGGCGTGCTTCATCTTTTGTTTATATCTGGCGAGGTGCAAGTTGGCGAGCTCTCTCCGCTCCTCGAGTTGGTCAAGAGAGTCGATGAGCAAATCATCGTTGTCAACCTCGACTACAGCGAGCCTCCTCTCTGAAGGTACCTCGGCTTCTATGGGCAGAGCGGCCTCACACCCTTAGGTAAGACTGAACAGTGACTTGTTCATTGAGCGACATGGAGTAGTCCGATAGGCCCACAGCACCCCATCGAGCTCTTTCTCCCATAGACCTTTCTTCCCTTCCAATCTCTTCTTGAGGTTATCCAGGATTACTCGGTTCGTAGTCTCGGCTTGCCCGTTGCTTTGGGGGTGCCTCAGAGAGGAGAATCTTAGGTCGACTCCATATTCGGCACAGAAGCTTTTGATCAAGTGGTTGTCGAACTGGCACCCATTATCAGTGATGAGTACTCGGGTTAGACCGAATCTACAAAAAATATTTTTCCAAAGGAAGTCCTTTACTTGCTTCTCGCCGATCTTGGCCAGTGGGATTGCTTCCATCCATTTGGTGAAGTAGTCCGTGGTTACCAAGATAAACTTTCTCTACTATGTTGATATGGAACAAGGTCTCACTATGTCGAGCCTCCACTGCTGGAAAGGTCAGGGGATCACCAGGGGGTGCAGCTCTTTTGCGGGCAAGTGGTTGACGATGGCGTGCTTCTGGCACTGTACACACCTCTTGGCGATCTTCAGGGCGTCTTGTACCAGCATAGGCCACCAGTATGCCTGCCTCCTCACCTTCCCGGCTAGGGACCGTGTGCCAGAGTGGTTGCCGGACTCTCCGGAGTAAATGCGATCTAGCACTTCATCTGCATTTGGGGGTTCCACACACCTGAGATTGGGTTCGCCGAAAGACTTTATGAAGAGACGGTCCCAGAGAATGAGATACCGACCGACATAATTTTCTATTCGCCGGGATTCTTTTTTATCGTCGGGGAGCTCACCCTTTTGCAGACAGCAAGTGATTGGTGCGGTCCAACTGGCGGGTAATACCTCGGTTGAGGTTTGGTTTACTGTGCTCTCACCAAGTTGGATTCAGGGCCGGTCTTGCACTTCGATAACTATCTGTCGGACTTCGAGACCTCCTAACAGGGAGGCAGTATTGGCCAGGGCATCTTCCCGCTTGTTGTCGAATCGAGGGACTTGCTTGAATAAAATGTTCTCGAACTTCACTGCCTTGCCCTTCATTAGATATACGTAGCTCACCATTTGCGTATCCCGAGAAGCGTAGTCGCCATTGACTTGGCAAATAATTAAATGGGAATCATTGAAGATCTTCAGCTTTCTAATGGCAATCTCTTCGGCGAGCTCCCAGCCGGCTAAGAGCGCCTCACATTCTGCTTCATTGTTGGTGGCAGCAAAATCGAGCCAAATGGACTTCTCAAGGATTACTTCTTTGGTGATCAACATGATCCCGATCCCTACTCCAGAGGCGTTGGATGAGCCATCGACAAAAAGCTTCCAATTTTCAGTAGATGTTAACTTGGGCTGACATGATTCACCTGGTTCGCCCAGAAATCTCTCATTCTCAGGGTGTGCCTCGGTTGGCTCATCCTCCTGGGTCGGGATTGGCTCTTCCAGTAGTAAGTCCGTCAAGAAATCAGCAAGAGCTTGTCCTTTTATCGCGGTTCGCGGGGTGTACTCCAATCCATAGGCGGCAAGTTCAACGGACCAACGATAAAGCCTTCCGGCCACCGAGGGCTTTGAGAGCGTGCTCTTCAAGGGGTGCTCTGTGATGACTTTGATGGAATGCGCCGAGAAGTAAGGATGGAGCTTCCTCGCAGTTAAGACCTAGGCCAGAGTGACCTTCTCGATTGGTCGATACCGGAGCTCGGCAGGGAGCATAGTGTGACTCACGAAGTACACGGGCCTCTCTAGTTTCGCCTCTTCCAAAACAAGGACCCCGCTTACTGCATTCTCGATGACGGAGAGATTGACATCGAGCTCGTCTTTCTCTTTGGGTGCGACCAAAATGGGGGGACTGGTCAAGTAATCTTTGACCTTCTTAAATATGAGTTCACACTTCTCATTCCAACGAATATCGGCTCCCTTTCGAATAAGGGCCAATAACTGTCGGAAGACTTTGAGATGAAGCGATTCAGTACCGTGATTCGCCCGCTCAACCTCTGGACTTCTTGCCGCGTCCTCAGTGAGGGCATCTCGACAAGCGCTCTGATTTGTTAGGGGTCAGCCTTGATCCCACGAAGGGTGACCAGCTACCCCAAGAACTTTCCAGAGGTGACTCTGAATGCGCACTTCGTCGGGTTCAACTTCATTTGAAATTTCCTCAAGACGTCAAACACCTACCTGAGGTCGGCGATATGCCCCTCTTGCTGGTGACTTTTCACTAAGAGATCGTCCACATATACCTCGACATTCTTGCTGATCTGATCTTTGAACATGTGATTTACTAATCTTTGGTAGGTCGCCCGGTGTTCTTGAGTCCGAAAGGCATCACCCAGTAGCAGAACAACTTTTGGTACTCCGCTCCGGAGTAGAAAGCAGTCTTTTCTTGATCATCGGCATAAAGAAGTATCTGGTTATACCCAGAGTACCCATCTATGAATAAGAGAGCCCGAAATCCGACGGTCGCATATACCAGAGCTCCAATTCTGGGGAGTGGAAATGCATCCCTTGGGAATGCTTTGTTGAGGTTAGAGAAGTCTATACATACCCGGACGACTTCGCTCTTTTTTGGCACCGCCACGATGTTGGAGATCCACTCAGGGAAATGCACCTCTCGAATGAAGCCAACTCGCTCTAGCTTTTCAACCTCTGCCGCCACTGCTGCGGCCTTTGTAGCTGAGATATGCCAAGCTTTCTGCTTGATCGGAGGGAAGTCATGCAGGGTGTGCAGACGGTGGCAGACGATCTCTGGGTCGATCCCAGACATGTCAGCCAAGCTCCATGCGAACATGTCCCGGTAATCTTTGAGAAAAATTGTCAAGGCAAAGACTTCGGCCTCGGTAAATGATGTCCCAAGGTGGATAACCCTCGAAATCCCATCATCTTCGATATCTATCTCTTGGAGGGGCTCCATAACAGGGGATTTTCCCTTCACATCATCTGCTGGGCGACCACCCGCAATATGCTCTTGACTAACGCCACTCCTACCCAAGCCGTCTATCCGCGAGGGTGAAGTGGGTGTCTCACAAGGTTGGAGGGTCGTTACTCTTGGATCATCAGGAAGCTCGCGCAGAGGGGCAGCTAGCTACTAGGAGGGTACCGGTCTCTTGGCCTCAGAAGCGTCGATGGCAGTAAGATGGTAGATGTCCTGCTCGCATCTGGTAGCAGCGACGTGATCACCTCGGATGATCATAACTCTACTCGGAGTAGGGAATTTGAGGGCCTGGTGGTTGGGCGAGGACACCGCATTCATCTACCTTAGCCAAGGTCGCCCAAGGATGGCATTGAAAGCGGACTGCCCATCGACCACAGCGAAGTGGGCATGTCGAACTTCGGGGCTACTGTTATGGTCATGATAATCTCCCCTACTACTTTAGCGACCTCGCCTGTAAAGCCGCTAAGGGAGCCCCTTGCTGGAGATAAATCGACTTGTCACAATCCCTTTCATTGGAAAGCAGACAAGAAGAGGATGTCCACGGCACTCCCGGAATCTACCAAAATACGCCATACCTCAATTTTGGCCATCATGAGACGTATAACGAGGGGTCGTTATGTGGAGAAGCGACTCCGGCCATATCATCTTCCGAAAATCATATGAAGTCACGGGCTTCCACTCGAGGGGTTTGAAGTAAAGTAGGTAGCAGTGAGATAGAGTGCACCTTTTGCGCTCACTCAATCTCTCTGAATTGCCGCCAGACTTCATTGTTGGATCTTGGCTCGCCCAGGCATCCGGTAATGGTGTGGCAGATTATTGACCCTCCCGGGGGAGGTAGCGGTAGTGCGGGCTCTGCTGGTTCCGACCGATCTCTTTCTCTTGGGGCACGCATAGGGATGACCTCGAATCGCCTCGGCTGTGAGATGAACTGGTTCAGATGACTAAGGGCAATGAGGTCCTCCAAATGAATTTTCAGAGCTTCGCAATGATTGGTGTGGTGCCTAACACCTTTGTGGAATGCACATCACCGGGTGTTGTCGGTGGAGCCGGGCTTACCCTGCTGAAGGGGAGGATGGTACTGGACAAACGGCTCGTTCTGGACCTAGTGCAGTATCTGTCCAGGAGAGAGGGTCATCACGGTGAAGTCCCGCTCTCCTGGATAGGGAGGCAGGCGCCAGTTCGCCGGTCTTTCGGTCGCTGCGATTGGTGCCTCCGGGGGCGGCACAGCCAGAGCTGCTAATGGGTTGGCAGCAAGCACCACCAGAGGTGCCTCGTGTCGTTCCATGGCTCTAATAACGAGAGGTCATAAAGTGGGGGGAGGTCACTGATCAATCATCTTTTCCTTTCGATCGAGCACCACATCTTCGAGCTTGATGTGTTGTTGGACGAGGGCGAAGAGTTCGACCATTGTGCGGGGATCGGAAATGACGAGCGAGTCATGAAGCTTGCTTCCTTCGGGAAGCTCGCTTCTAAAAGCACTCATAATCGTGTGATCTTGCTCCGCTGAGTCCTCCAGGGCGAGGTACGCGCTGTAAAACCGCATCAAGAAGCATCGAAGGATCTCTTGAGCTCCCATGGTCAGAGTGAACAACGATTCGATCCTCTTTGGCGCTTGCCAATTGCAGTGGTACTGTTCCAGGAACAGCCCGGATAGCATGGTGAAGCTCGGGATGGAATGGGAGGGTAACTTATGGAACCAGTTCAAAGCTGAACCGGTTAGGCTGCTAGGGAATGCTCGACACAAAACGTGGTCCTGGTCCCAGAAGAATAACAACTTCTGGTACGCCAGGAGGTGGTCCACGGGATCTTGGGATCAATCGAACAGTACGAACTTTGGCGGGATCCAGTGCTGAGGGAAACCCCCCTGGTGCACCTCGCTTGTGAAGGGCGAGCTTTCTCCACGGGTGGCGAGATCTTCCAAGAGGTCGACTGGCATGTTAGGCAGCTGCCAGCGCCCAGGATGATCTCCCACAGGCGGCTGTGCAGGCCCCAAACGATCATCCATGCTCCCTTTATGCTGATTCGCGCCTTTGCTGTGGCGGTGCTTGTGGGCAATATCCTGGTGATTACTATGTCACCTCTCCGGTAGCTGCCTTGACGTTGGGATAGGTCAGTGAGAGGCCGTCATTTCTCGCGCCTCAGTGCGAGGTAGCTCCTCCATGGGTTCCTTCTTGTGCAGATGGCATGGGTTGCGATCTCACCCTCGAGACCTTGCCTCAGACTTGTCCGAGTCCACACTTTGGCTTCGTCGGCGAGGAGGGGCCATAGGCGGGGTTGACTTGTTGCTGGAACGTTGGGTGACAAGCCGCTGCAGTCGCTCGAGAGTCGTCCCTCTCACCTTGTACGCCACTGCGTCTTCCACAGGGGCTTCCTGTTGGGATGCCCGCCGCGTGGGCGCCAACGTGGATTGATGCGACGTTGGGACTGGGGGAGGTCGCGCAGGGGGAGCGGTCCCCGCCGACGCTACCGGGTGCCGGGGTTGAGTCGCTGATCCTTCCCTTCACGGGTCAAGCCTGGGGAAGGGGAGATCAGTTCTCCTGCTCGTCGACGGAACCTGGTGCAGTCGTGCCAGTTTGTCCATCATGGCCCGTTGAGTAGCTAACATCTCCAAAAGGAGCTGGTCACTGAATGGGACGGGGGGTTGGAAAGCTTGAGTGAGATGCCCGCTTCGTGCAGGCCCAGCACGGGCTTTCGCCCATCTCTGTCCTCGCGTGGCCGGAGCCATCAGGGTATCCTCGGGAAGCAAGGTTTTCGACCATGGGGTCGTGGGCGTTCTCGCAGGAACTAGTCGAATGATCCAATAGACGACGCCAAATGTTGGGGGATAATTTTCGCTGGCTCGTGCGCTCCTTCTGCAAGGCAAAGGAAACGTGAGAACGGCTGGCGCCCTTAGGAGCGCAGACCCTCCGACGCTCAAGTTAGTCCAGGTGTGAACAAAAGAAAGCTGTAGTAGTTGGAAATGGTCAGGGTTTTCAAGTTTCGAACCTATACTTCGGAGCTGGGGGTCGTATCTTTATAGACTTTTGTAGACCGCCAGAGTTTGACACGTGGCGGTTTCTTCCCGCACCTTCTACGCCCCTATGTGTTAGCCCACATCGGTCTTTAATGGCCTTTGTCGATTAGCCTGCCAGGCGGTAGCGAGGGGGAACTCTTTGGTTTTGTCTATGCTAGGTGGAGATTCTGGAAGGCTCCAGTCTGGGAGGTCCTAGACCAACTTTTGCTGGCTTTCGTGGTTGGCAGTCGTCCATGTAGCTCCACAGGGGTGGTAATATCTACCGGCTCGATACCGTCTTACTGTGGGCGACCTCTGTGGGAAAGAGAGCGAGCTCCTGGTCATGGGGAGACCTTCAGAACCTCTCCTACTATTAACAAGTGGACTCTTTAGCCGTTTGCATGATCGGGCGAGCTCCTGGTCATGGGGGGTGCTTTCAGAACCTCTCCTCTATCCAGTTGCTCCGCCTACTTCTTCCTATTGCCAATAGGCGAACTCTTCGACTGTTGTGTGATTGGGCGAGCTCCTGAGCGAGCTGTGGGTGTTGAGCCTTTTGAAGGATTCTTTGAATTTTACCAGGAGTGATCTCTTCCGTGGGTGAGCCAATCGTGTGCGGATAGAGCGAGCTCCTTAGCGAGCTGTTGGATACTGGCGGTGATGGGGGTATTCTTTCCAATGGGCAAGTTGCGTAGAGAGCTTTGACTCACAGTACCTCATGAATGAGGCCTTGAGGAAGATGCTACTCCGGGTGGGCTGTAAGCACCAGTCGCGGGTGACCAATTCCGCATGCGAGCTGATCAATGCAGTCAGGGTAAGCTCCGGGCAGGTTGTGAGCACTAGTCACGGGTGGCCTTTTTCACATGCGAGTTGATCACATACGATTAGGGTAACTCCGGGTGGGCTGGGAGCACTAGCCACGGGTGACCTCTTCTACATGCGAGCCGTGGGCATCGGCCCGAGCTACCTGGAAATGTTCTTTAAACTCCAAGACCTATTCCGGTCACAAGACTGTTTGCCCAAAATCGGGGTTGACCTCGATTCTCGAGCCCTCCGGAGGGGTAGTTCCTGCTTTGATCACCCGAGGTCACCCTGGATGCACCCAAAGTCAAGGGCGACCTCCTTGGGGACTTCTGTCATCTAGCTACGCTCTTTTCCCTGCTGCTGCCATGTGGCCATCGAGCAAGTGATATTTTTTCGGGATCATCAGCTTCCCTGTGCAACCAGAGAGAGTGAGCGAAGAGAGTAAGAGAGAGTGAGTGAGAGAGATCAGAGAGAATGAGAAAGAGAGAGAGATCAAAGAGAGTGAGAGAATAGAGTAAGAGAGGATGTGAGAGAGAGATCAGAGAGAGTTAGAGAGTGAGAGAGAGTTACTGAGAAAGAGAAGGAGGCGAACTGCAGCAACCGGCCAACGCCCCTTCCTGTGCTCCGGTGAAGCGAGGGGGGGCGCGACCAACCCAACCCCCCTACTGTGGCTGCGACCGACGCTCGACGCACTGATCCCCTTCACTCAACCCGCCGCGCGTCGGACTCCCCCCCCCCCCCCCTTTGAGTCTACCCCGGGCGTCGAAAACCCCTCGGCGCCCAACCCCCTTGCCGCCCGACCCCTATGCATTTTTTACTAAAACCTCCCACCCCTAATTCTTTTGCCCGAAACACACCCCCCAACGGGTTTTTTGCTTGAATCCCCCGAAGGTTCTTTAGCCCGAAACACCCTGCACAAACTATCCGTAGCTATTTTTGCGATCCCAGTCAACCAGGTTACCACCTACTTAACTGGGAGGGGGGTAACACACCCGATCGGCAGATAGACAATAGTCAGCCCCGTGTAACGGGTCGACAGACATACAACAGTTGGTCCCGGACAGAGGGTTGGCAGACAGACAATGGTCGGCCCCACGCAACGGGTCGGCAGACAGAAAACCGTCGACCCACACAGCGGGTCGGTAGAAAGATGACGGTCGGCCTTGCGCAATGGGTTGGCAGACGCGTACTCTTTAATGCATACTCGGTTCTTCCCTGACAGGGGTTCGGCAAACAGACGATCGTCGGCCCACACAACGGGTTGGCAGATAGACGCCGGTTAACCCCGCGCAGCGGGATGACGGACGCACGACGATTAACCCTGGACAGAGGGTCGGTAGACGAGCAACTGATTTTGCACCAGAAAGTTCCAGAGCTAGGTTAGCACCTATCTAGCTGGGAGGGGGTAACCATGGGTGCAAAATCTAGCTAATGCCCTACGGTGGGACCCGTAGCCCTGCCTGAGGCCCATAAGTACTACAGTGGGACCCACAGCCCTGCCTGGGGCCTATGAGTATGAAAGTGGGACTCGCAGCCCTGCCTGGAGCCCATTTGTGTTATCTAGGGGCTAGTAAATCCCCTGGGGTATTTACCAAATCCCGGATATTACTGAAATTATTCTTGAAATATTTCACAGATAAACCAAACCACTATAAAATAGCAGACCCTATAAATGAATCCAGATCCTGGAGCCAAAACCAGAATCCTATTTCTTGTTTTCCGAAGCTCCCTGAGTTTTCTGGTTTTCATACTCCCTATCCACCCTCTGTCATCTTATAAGAAGCACTCCTCGGCCTGTCGATAGTAGCTTTACTTCATTCAGAGATAGTGGATTCAAAGATTGCATCTTACCGTACGGAGACATAGGCTTCGACCGAATTTTATCACCATACCCTGTGTCAACTCTCTCTCTCTCTCTAACCAACAGTGCTTGTGTGACAGCCTAGCAAGTTACAACTCAGCGCTTCAAAGCACACCACATCCCGAAGGGTAAAACCTGTTAGAATTGGTGAGGTCTAAAGCTCGTAAAAACTTATAGTTTAACTATATATGGTTGATAGTATAGGAATGTATATTGGTACGTACCTTAGTATGTGTTCTGATAACAGAACAGAGAGCCATGGCTACATGATAATCCTCTTGAGTGGGAGACTCAAGGGACTGGTCCCATGTAACCTAAATACGTACGCAACTTTGATTAGGGTTGGTCGCCCTATCAGGATAAGCTGTTGGGATGACAGAGTGTGGGTGTCTCCACCACGATCATTACCAGGCATAGTGTTTGTGGCCGAACGGAACCAACACGGTGCACAGATCAGTGAGCAGACACCGATGCTCTAAACTGTGTTTCTGCTTAGGGTAAAATGGTCCTAAACCTTGAGGAACCATGTCTGGTGGACTAACCAGTTGTGTGGTGCTTTGGCGCATCAATGTGTGAAAATCCGAATACAGTGATCCAAAACCACGGTGTACTGGGTTACCCGGCTGGCGTTGCATCAGCATGTCACTCCTGCAGGCTATCCATACCCCTAATGGGAGGTGCGTTCCTTGGTCTGATCTACGTCGTATTAAACCCTGGCCAGGTGGTCATCAGTTAGATTGGTGACGGATCCGGTTACTCGGCAGAGTAATCGGAGGTACGATGTATGTGGTCAACCTGGAAGGAACCGAGTCATATGAGCACTTGAGTCTGATGGTATTCTCCACCGCTCGAGTTGTATCATGGCACCAGATGGAGGGACATCGAGTTTACCATACTAAGCGGAGAGCAGGGGTATGAGGGAGAACATAGTAAGTCCGAGGGAATTGGAGTGCAGCCTGCGTCGCACTCTGGGTGGCTACGCATGTTAACTCAAACTCAGAGGATCAATGGTACACTCAGATAGTGTGTCGATCGAGTCTAAGTTAGAAGCCATGAACCCTGGTCTCTGAAGGTTCCACCTTATCGACATTATGTACGGTTCTTATACCATCTCCTCGAAACACAAAACGTAGTTAGAGGTAGCGAGAAGTCCAAGCCTATGCTCCGTGAGTGCTTCGCACTAGTGCACGGTAGGTGCGTAGCTACGTGTGTGCACTAAGGGGAAACCCTAGGTTAGTGCAGAGACGCATGCAGCAATTCCTTGCCATAAGTGGACTTTGCCACATGGGTGCGATGCACCGAGACATGTTGCGAGTTGACTAGTTGACTTCACTAGGGGCACCCTATGGGAACCTCAGAGAATAGTGAAATCACTGGTGCACTTCACTTATATGTGCCTTACAAAGTCTCGTACACGAGGAACGGCCAACTAGTGACATAAGGGCGTTTTGGTCATACCATGCACCACTATGTACTAAGGGGGCCGGCCCTAAGTGTTGAGAGACTGGTCAAGGCCGGCCCTATTGGTTTCAAGAGATTGTTGCCTCCGATAAAAGGGCCGGTCATGAGGCACAGAAAATGGGCTAGTTTTGACCGTTTTCAAAACGAAGGAAAAGATAGAGATAAAGAAGAGATATATAGGGAGAAGGTTTGAATCAGTCAACCCGATCTGTACTAGGCTTATCCATATGGATAAGGCCGACCCCTATATAAGGAAATAGGGGAGAGGGGGGCTGGCCATGCATGTTGCAAGCCCTAGGGCCGGCCATGCAAGCTATGGGAAAACCCTAACCGCCCCCTCTCCTCACTTCTCTTCTCCTCTCTCGTCTCTCTCTCCCTCGCTTGCGCCATTGGATGGCGACTCGTCTTCCTTACATGGTGTTTTGTAAAAGGAGAAGGCTCGTCGGATGGAGGCACTCAGAGATCCATCGACGAGGTGCCGTGCATCGTGTGAGATCGGGTGAACTAGAAGGCATCTCCCGCAACCTTTTGCTGTCCAGAATCTGCACGGAAAATTAGCATTGTTTCTATGATTCCGGGATCTACAGAAGTCCAAATAAGGTGAAACTTATTGTAAAAGTTGCATCTTGAAGTTGGGTACCTGCAGTCCAAATTTCAGCCCAATCGGAGTTCGGAGCAGAAAGTTATAGTTATCGCACCAAAGCTATATCAAGCAGATCCGAGCCTGTCTCCATCGACAAAGAAGAAATTTGTCGCGGTGAAAGAATCCGCATGCAGGTATGATCTCTAACATGTATATCTAGCATAGATAGAACATGCATACATACTAGATTATTCTTTCGCTGTAGATCGTTGTTAGGGATTCACATAGTTGCCATGCTAGATTCATACACGCACGTGTAGATCGTTTCGATAAAAATTTTGATATGTAACGCACACCGCTCACGGTCCTCGGACCTATTCTTTGCTTCCGCTGCGGGCCTCTACCATGGATCTATTTCCAACAATTGGTATCAGAGCACGCTAGTGGTGTGTGTTTCATATTTTTTCATGAAACCGTCATGTGCGCGCATGATAGTATATGCCGCCATCGGGGTTCTACGAGTAGATCATGCATAGTATATATTGTATGTTCTATGAATTGTTCTTGCAGGGCGCCGCTTCTAATTAATCTGGATATGTGAATGTTTGCTACCGGGGTCGGACCCCGTGTTAGCGAATATTGTTTGGACGCCTTTTCTTCTGTGTGGATAGGTTTTAGAGCCATAGTTGGGCAAGTGGTGAAAGTTGACCACCCTTGATTCCCAGGCTTTTTGCTAGGTTTGTTTTCCTTTTTGTTCTAGGAAATTATGTACGAGCGAGCACTTGCTCGAAGCGTACTAGAGCTTTTTCAGTTACAGATTGAAGAGGAGGACTTGCCGTGGAGATCCACCACCAGGAGGACGAGCGGAACCTTGGAAGACGATGACGATTCGACGAAGTGTACACGATGACGGCAAAGAGCATAAAGCATTAGGAGATCATATACAGAGGCTTGCACCGGATCGAGGAGCCCTACGAAGGAGACAGAGAGCTTGTGCTGTGCCAGTCAGGTTTAGGGGTCGGACCCTGAACTTGATTCAGTCGTGTGGATTATTTCTTTCTTCTGTTCTTTATATTTATGTAGAGAACCTCGATGAGATAATTTAATTATCTGTGTTAGAGGGATGCCCTTTCCCCTCGGGTCCTAGTGACTTTATTAGGATAGGATTCCACTAGTGACGCCTATTATTTAATTGACCCTTGATGATAGCATGAATTCCTCGCATTTGGTTATGCCACCATTAGGTCAACACCTGATTAGTCAGGTGTGCCTATTTGGCCAGCATCGAAACCTAGAATGAGTTAGAATTCTACTATGACATCAATCGTTAAATTTATAAGCGAGGCGCCATGGTAGTAGGATACCTTTCCAGTCAGTCTGACCTTAGGCTAGGCTCCAGGGCATTAGCGTGATAGCCAAGTTTGCGGAGCATCGATGTTCTTGGGATATGTAATGTGACCCTTGAGTGGAGAAATCCACTTGAGGCAGAGACTATGATATTCCGAGATCGATTAATGCTTCACGAAAGGCTTGAAACGCTAGTGGGAGCACGGTAAGACCAGGGTCTAGTGTATAGGTTGTCGTGACCTTAGTGTACACTCATACTTACATTAAATAACCCTCAACTATAATAAGGGATGTGTAAGAGGACTCGTCGAGATCCTCTGGCCTCCACAACCAACTGCTCTGTGTCTGGGTAGAAGGGCGTAGCTCGACACCCCCTAGGGTGAGGGTTATGTTTTTCCATGCTAGATAACTTAGCAGTCTCCTATAGGATAAGACATTTACGGGGCCAGGAGAGAAGGGCTTTTTTCCTACCCTAGTGGGAGCCGCATGAACTCCCGTGTCGTAATTGCTTAGGCTTGTGGGTAAGCATCCGAAGTGGATGCGAGACATTCGTTGCTCAGACAATAGGGATCACGTGGCACTGGCCAAAAGGACAACCATGGTCCATCAAAGTCCTTAGTTGGCAGATTTGGATAGGGTCAAGGAAAGGCCCGTGTAAGCGGATTGACGCTACATGATGCCCCATAGGGCAGGTGTAGTCGATTCTGAGATCTTACATACATGGTTAATTAATCCATAGATGTGTCTTCGCTGTGAGGGTAGCGCTGACATTTGGATATAATTAGCTTATTTTAAAAATCCATAAAATAAGTTTTTTCTGCATTCGTTTTCATTCAACCATATAGTTCCCCTATCCGTTATCCCATAAGAGAACTAGTTATCGGGTCTCTAACTACATAGAGCGGAAGCGCTATCCTTAGCTTATGCTTAGGATAGTAAACGTACATTGGTTTGCAATCTAAATATCCCTATACTAGACCTAACGGGTCCATATATCACTAGGGCACTAACTAGGGTATATGATGACTAGCGAGAGTCTGAGGAGATGTTCAAGTTCTGTGTCATAGCAGACTTGCGAACAACTCCATAGAAGCAAGTCAAAGATATGCCGAGTCTTCTCAAATAAAGTTTTACTTGCATCAGATGTCTGGAAGGCGAAGTCAGTAGATTTATCGCTTTTCCACTAAGATACTTATCGGTACCGAGATGTCTGAGGGAATGCTTGTTCGGGAACACATACTTGAGTTCCAGATCGAACTAGATTCCAAAGACATGGTGCTAGATGACGAGGTGGTGGAAGACATCTGTCTTGCATCCTTGTTTGGAACCTTCGAAGGCATTGTCAGAGACTTTAGCTTTAACAAGCTAGAGATGACAAACGTAGAACTTCTAAAGAGATTTTTAAGAGACAAATAATGAGATCAAGATTAAAGACAATGCCTTTAGTGCTTAACCTAGGTCTTCTTTAGAAGAACCTAAGGGAGTTACTTATCAGAGATCGAAAACTATTCTAGTGCAGAAACTAGTGTGGACTCCTTAGTCTGGTAACGCTAAGGACGGAAGTATTTCTGTTTTTGCGGGTATAGGGGGTATTTGAAGATTGAATATGGCCTCAGGATGTTAGGAGTTGAGTCGCTATCTAGTAGCAGTTCTTATGCTTCTTGGAATATAGACTTCGTGTCTACAGAGATTCAAGAAAAGCAAAAGGATACTTTATAGTGAAGTAATCCTAACATAGGTACTGATGCCATAAGCCGTTGTGGAAGCTGTTAGATATGATTGTCTTAGTTTTTTCTGAAACATGGATTTTGATTTTTAGAGATATAGTTCTGTTTCCTCTTTGGTAAATGAAGTTTTTTAGTTTTAGACAACACCGTAGGTGTGTATCTTAAACTAAATTGATAGCTTCATAGTTAGAGGAATAGATCAGAAAAATCTCTTTGTATTTAATCCTAATTCGGAAATAGATTTCATGACAGCTGCAGCGTCTAATTGAAATTCATCTAGATCCTTCGGAGAAGCTATCCCATTTGTGACCTCTCTAATTTAGATATTCTATCTCAGATAAATTCAGAGGTAAAAGAAGGCCGAGTTTCTGTTCACAGATTCATCGAAGATCCTTCTAACCTATGAGTATTATCTAGAAGGCAGAATAACTCACAAAGGTATTGGTGTTAGTTAATTTTGACGTCTATGGTTCCAAGAGCGTCCAGACGATAGGTGTCTCTTTGATTTAATCGAAGAAACGAGAACCTATTGGATGGGTTCTATAGGATCCTGAGAGAGCATGTGATTATCTCCCAGTTAAATGCTCCAAGGATGACACGTCATAATAAAGTCTCCGAGAGAAGGAATCGGACCCTGTTTGACATGGTCCGTAGTATGATGAATATTGCCAAGTGTACTACCCACCTTTTGGTGGGGTTGTACCTTAAAATAATAGCTTATATCTGAAACTATCTCTCATCTAGATCAGTGCCTCAGACCTATAGAGAGCTATGGTCTAAGCGAAAGCTGACACTATAGAGTCTCGAGATATAGGGTTATTCTGTACTTGTGCAAAAGGACAAGAGAGATGAGATGGAGATGTAGTTCCAGATATATCTGTTTATAGGTTACCCTTAGGAGGCATAAGGTGGACTGTTCTATGATCTTGAGGTTTGGAAGGTAATCGTTTCTACGAACACCATCTACTTAGACCAAGATTATATTATAGACCATAAGTTTACCGGTAAGGTAGTTCTGTGTGAACTACTGGGTACTGGTAGAGAGTGCGCATCTAAAAACATAGTGGGAGTAGATGATACAAGAAACTAGTATACCAGACACTGTAGAAACAATTCACTTTTGTACCACAACTACCTCATCGTTGTGGGACCATCAGAGCTCCTGAAAGATACTATGGAGAAACTTCGATAGTTAATCCAGAGTTTTAGGAGGATGATCCCTAGAGCTACGAAGAAGTAGTGGGAGTTTCCTTTGTACCACCACCACCTCATCGTTGTGGGACCATCAGAGCTCCTTAAAAGATACTATGGAGAAACTTCGATAGTTAGTCCAGAGTTTCAGGAGGATGATCCCTAGAGCTACGAAGAAGTAGTGGGAGCTTCCGACAGCTCTGACTGACAAAAGACCATTGAGGCAAATTAGCATCAATGTCCCTTGGAACAGTCTTGACTTTTATAGCACTATCACCCTTCGGGGTGTAGGAGGTGTATAAGAAGAGCACCCGATTAAGACTTAAGTAGCTAGATTAGTTACGATAGGAGAAGGGATTGACTATGCCAAAACCATCTCACTGGTAGCTATACCTAAGTCTATTTCGGATCCTCTTAAATCCATCGCAGCCCATTATAGTTGGGAGATCTGGTTGATGGATGTCAAGACAGTTATTACCTAACGGGAATTTGGAAAGGACATATAGATGAGTAGCCCCAGGCTTTGTGTCAGTAGGTTAGGAAGATACATAATACAAGTTGCAACGATCCATTTATGGACTGATGCAAACATCCAGGATGAAATGTCTATTTTGATCAAGGAAATCCGCTCACACGGATTTGATCAGAATGAGGATAAACCAAGTTGGTACAAGAAAGGTGAAATAACTACAGAGGTGTATTTAGTACTTTACGTTAACAATTTTCTACTGATTGAAAATGACGTAAGAATATTGTTTACGGTAAAGGTATGTAGTCATCACAATTCGATATGAAAGACCCTAGTGAGGCGAGTTATGCTATGGGAATCAAGGTAACTCGAGATAACCAGAGTAAGGTTCTCTTGCTGTCACAGGCTACGCATGAAGATAAGATTCTAGCCAGATTCGTTTTACGAGGCTAGATATCTATTGCGCAGCAGGATTCATGGGTCGGTTTCAGTCGAACCCGGGTCCAAATCACTGGACTAAAGTGAAGGGCATACTCAGAAATCCTTATTAAGTAAGGATTGTGAGTTAGCTTGCACTTCACAGGTCCTGATATCGATTGAACACACAGGATCTGACTTTGGTGTCAGATGTGTGTTCTAGAGAATCGATTTCAGGGATTATTTTTATCTTGGGATTAGAAGCGGTAGTTGGTAGAGTGTGAAGAAAGAGTGCATCACAGACTCTACCACAGAGGCTTAGCACGTTGTTGCGTGCGAGGTAGTATATAAGGTGGTAAGGCTTAGGAAGTTCTTAGAGAACTTGGGACACGTACCAGAGGCTCAGTTATCTGTTGTTGCAATAGAAGAGCGGTAAGCAAGGTCCAAGGAGACTAGGCACCGCCGTGAGGGGAAACCCATCAAGTACAAACTCCACTTGATCTGACAGTTATAGGAGAAAATGCAAGTAGCGGTACTGAAGTGGAATCTACAGACAATGCTGCCAATTCCTTTAGGGAATTCCTGCAAAGGCTTTTAGGCAGCATGTAGAAGCTACCGAGCTCAACATTGTTATTCCTCGTTAGACCTAGTGGGAGATTGTTAGAATTGGTGAGGTCTAAAGCTCGTAAAAACTTATAATTTAGCTATATTTGGTTGATAGTATAGGAATGTATATTGGTACGTACCTTAGTACGTGTTCTGATAACAGAACAGAGAGCCATGGCTACATGGTAATCCTCTTGAGTGGGAGACTCAAGGGACTGGTCCCATGTAACCTAAATATATTCGTAGCTCTGATTCCGGTTGGTCGCCCTATCAGGATAAGCTGTTGGAATGACAGAGCGTGGGTGTCTCCACCACGGTCATTACCAGGCACAGTGTCTGTGGCCGAACGGAACCAACACGGTGCACAGATCGGTGAGCAGACACCGGTGCTCTAAACCGTGTTTCTACTTAGGATAAAACGGTCCTAAACCCTGAGGAACCATGTCTGGTGGACTAACCAGTTGTGTGGTGCTTTGGCGCACCAATGTATGAGGATCCGGATGTAGTGATCCAAAACCACGGTGTACTGGGTTACCTAGGTGGCGTTGCATCAGTATGTCACTCCTGCAGGCTATCCACACCCCTAACGGGAGGTGCGTTCCTTGGTCTGATCTACGTCGTATTAAACCCTGGCCAGGTGGTCATCAGTTAGACTGGTGACGGATCCGGTTACTCGGCAGAGTAATCGAAGGTACGATGTATGTGGTCAACCTGGAAGGAACCGAGTTATATGAGCACTCGAGTCTGACGGTATTCTCCACCGCTCGAGTTGCATCATGGCACCAAATGGAGGGACATCGAGTTTACCATACTAAGCGGAGAGCAGGGGTATAAGGGAGAACATAGTAAGTCCGGGGGAATTGGAGTACAACCTGCGTCGCACTCTGGGTGGCTACACATGTTAACTTAAACTCAGAGGATCAATGGTACACTCAGATAGTGTGTCGATCGAGTCTAAGTTGGAAGCCATGAACCCTGGTCTCTGAAGATTCCACCTTATCGACATTATGTACGGTTCTTATACCATCTCCTCGAAACACAGAACGTAGTTAGAGGAAGCGAGAAGTCCAAGCCTATGCTCCGTGAGTGCTTCGCACTAGTGCACGGTAGGTGCGTAGCTACGTGTGTGCACTAAGGGGAAACCCTAGGTTAGTGCAGAGACGCATGTAGCAATTCCTTGCCATAAGTGGACTTTGCCACATGAGTGCGATGCACCGGGACATGTTGTGAGTTGACTAGTTGACTTCACTAGGGGCACCCTACGGGAACCTCAGAGAATAGTGAAATCACTGGTGCACTTCACTTATATGTGCCTTGCAAAGTCTCGTACACAAGGAACGGCCAACTAGTGACATAAGGGCGTTTTGGTCATACCATGCGCCACTATGTACTAAGGGGGCCGGCCCTAAGTGTTGAGAGATTGGTCAAGGCTGGCCCTATTGATTTCAAGAGGTTGTTGCCTTCGATGAAAGGGCCGGTCATGAGGCACAGAAAATGGGCTAGTTTTGACTGTTTTCAAAACGAAGGAAAAGATAGAGATAAAGAAGAGATATATAGGGAGAAGATTTGAATCAGTCAACCCGATCCGTACTAGGCTTATCCATAAGGGTAAGGCCTGCCCTATATAAGGAAATAGGGGAGAGGGGGGCCGGCCATGCAAGCTATGGGAAAACCCTAGCCGCCCCCTCTCCTCTCTTCTCTTTTCCTCTCTCGTCTCTCTCTCCCTCGCTTGCGCCATTGGATGATGACTCGTCTTTCTCGTGTGGTGTTTCGTAGAAGGAGAATGCTCATTGGATGGAGGTACTCAGAGATCCATCGACAAGGTGTCGTGCATCGTGTGAGATCGGGTGAACTAGAAGGCATCTCCCGCAACCTTTTGCTGTCCAGAATCTGCACAAAAAATCAGCGTTGTTTCTGTGATTTCGGGAGCTACAGAAGTCCAAATGAGGTGAAACTTGTTGCCAAAGTTGCGTCTCGACGTTGGCTACTTGCAGTCCAAATTTCAGCCCAATCGGAGTTCAGAACAGAAAGTTATGGCCCTCGCACCGAAGCTATGTCAAGCAGATCCGAGACCGTCTCCATCGACAAAGAAGAAATTTGTCGCGGTGAAAGAATCCGCACGCAGGTATGATCTCTAACATGTAGATCTAGCATAGATAGAACATGCATACATGCTAGATTGTTCTTTCGCATTAGATCGTCGTTAGGGGTTCGCGTAGTTGCCATGCTAGATTCATACACGCACGTGTAGATCGTTTCGATGAAAATTTTGATATGTAACGCACACCGCTCACGGTCCTCGGACCTATTCTTTACTTCCGCTGCGGGTCTCTACCATGGATCTATTTCCAACAAAACCTTCAATCGATTGTTGGAGGGTCACGTATGACGGCCGAAATCCTCCACCACACTTATACCAATGGAAAAAAGTATTATCATCGGCAATAAACGTCTTCCTTGTAGTGTAGATCGTTGGATAAATAAATTCTCATCCAACGGTGGCCATTAGAAGTAGGATAAATAACCATCAATGTTCCACCATAGTGCAATCTCAACTTGTATTTGGCGGATAGTCCAACATATCGATGAATTCTGATTGGATCTATTCAATATTATATTATATTAAATATTTATTTACTAAATGATCGGGTTACAAGTTGGGTCGGGTCATATCGGGTTGCCCGAAGTCTCTGTCCTACCCAATCCGAATTGAGATCAGGTTGGGATTTTCTAACCCACGTTGCAACCCTAATGGCGGAAAGTGATGGCATCCCAATAGGATTCATGATATAGCCCATAGATCATGACCATTGAAATCAAGATCGTCATGTGCCACTCCCCAAATTGGCAGCAACTGAAAGGATGAGGCGATCGTCAGTGAAGAGGAGTCAAACCCATCACGGTGGAATGAGCAGGGAGTCTTACAATGATTATCTGGCATCCTTATCCATGTTAAAACTAGCTACAGTGACTTGGGTGTCATGGCGGATAACCAGGAAGTCGCAATGATTTTTTTTTTCTTAAAAAATAAATAATGAATAATGCTAGCCAACTCCCTTGCCAACTTTTGATTGCCAACTTAATGTGGCACTCAATCACTGCCGTCCGTTTGCCTAACTATTGGGACTGAGTGTGATTTATCGATAGGAGCTGTGTGATCGTGCCACATAAAATTGGCATGGGAAAGTTGACAAACAAGTTAGCTATGTAGCATTTTCAATAAATAATCCCTCAGCGTCTCATATGAGGGAGGGTTAATGTAGCCCAATACCTATTTTTAATCGAGTTGACCAACTCACCTAGCTGACTCTTGCCGGCACTTGCACCCCATTCTTGCTTCTTACGTGGTGTTAGATATCCTCACATCCTAAAATCCAGGTCGTAAGGGGAGGTCTAAGGAGGGTATATAAAACGGGTGTTAGGTGCCCCCTTTATCGATGTAGGACTAACCGGTGGACTTTCTCAACATGTGGTTTGGATGGAGACACACGGAGGTGTTTGTTATTCACCAGTATCACTACAGTGAAAAAAGTTCCTCTTTTGCTAACCTCATCATATTGCTCCATTGTTGAGGTCCCGGCTCCTCTCCATTTTTTGCCTCCTCACTACAACAGATTTAGCCAAATTCGACGAGACGATCGATGGTAATTGTACAAATGGCTATTTATACCGTATTTTTATTTAGAATAATTTGCAATAGCATGTCCAGTGGCCCTACCGAAGGATTTGTAAGCTTTTCCGGTGGCCATGGAGGCTTGTTGCAAATACCAAAGCCTTTTCGATGGCCATCTGGTCGCCGTTTTAACCATCAAATACGGTGGCCTCCCTATTTTGATCATCAGCCCTATTAGGTAAGAAGTGCCATTTTCGTCCCATAGCTGTGCGGCATTCTCCCGACCCTAACTACTAAGCCATCGGCTCCCACTCATCCACAAACGTCCAAGGGATTGGAATACTGCCTTTTTCCATAACAGTACCAGGGTGCGGAGAGCAAGGAATCGTATCCGTAGCCTTAAGGTAGGTGAGCAGACATTGGTCGAGGATCGTGCTATCCAGGAGGAGTTAGTCAGATTCTTTCATCATCGCTGGACGGCGTTGGAGGATATGGAGGTGTCCCTCCTCGACGAGTTCCCGGGTGGGCTGTCAACGGAAGTTAATGACTTCCTTATCCAAATTCCTGATGCTGAGGTGGTGCTTGGGTGGTGTTTGCGACCCCGGCGAATAAGTCACCGGGCTTGGATGGCTTCAATGGCGAGTTCTATCGTGCGTTTTGGAAGATTGTTGGTGAGGATTTGACATGGGACATTCAGACGTTTTTTCGAACAGGTATTATGCCGAAGGGATGGAACGATACTGCAGTGGTGATGATCCCCAAGGTGCCGGTGTCGGTGACACCGAATGATTATCGACCAATTAGTTTGTGCAATCAGCGATACAAATTTATTTCTAAGATTATGGCGAATCGTTTAAGGTTAATTATTTCGTCTTTAATTCGGGAGGAGCAGCATACATTTATCTCGAGGCGGTGTATAAGGAATAATATTTTGCTCGCGCAAGAGTTGCTCCACTCGGTGGATACGGCATCCAAGGGTTGTGCTGCGATGGCCATTAAAGCTGATATTGATAAGGCATATGATCGTGTGCAATGAGATGTCGTCTGTACTATCCTTACGAAGATGGGGTTTCATACTTTGTGGTGTCACTGGGTTTGACAGTGTATTTCGAATATTACCATGAGGGTGTTAGTGAATGGGGTGGAGATTCTGATTTTCTTGCCATGCTGTGCGTTAAGGCAAGGTGACCCATTGTCCCCTTATTTGTTTTTGTTGGTGACCCAGGTTATTCACTGGGAGTTGGAGAAGAGTCTGGCGGCAGGTGATATTGAGAGTTTTGTCACTCACCGAAACCCTACTCCTATGACGGCGTTGGCTTATGCTGATGATTTTTTATTTCTCTCGAGAGTTACAGTGCTGAATGCGTGGGGTTTACGCCGGTTTTCGACAGAGTCGCTAGGAGAACGGGGCTATGTATTAATCTACACAAGTCTAGCATTAAATTCTCTTGTCGACTGCCGAAGCAGAATCGTGATCGTGTGGCGCGTGCCTTGCGGATGTCAATAGTAGAGGGGCCACGGCTACACCTTGGCGTTCCCATTGATGGGCGTAGAGTCCCTGGGACCTCTTTTCAATTTGTTTTGGCAAAAATGGTGACTCGCTTGGTGGGATGGGCAGAATCAAATTTATCTCAAGCTGAGCGTCTTGTTATGGTGAAGCATGTTTTATCCGCCATCCCGATTCATCTTATGGTCACAGGTGGGTTACCTCGGGGGATTCTGCATAGGATGGATCGTCTTTGTCGAGCCTTCCTATGGGGCCACTCCAGTGAGGGGCGTCACCTACATTTGATTTTTTGGGAGCAAATCACTAGGGATCGATGTCAAGGGAGCCTCCAATTGTAAAGCTTTCTTACGCGGCAAGTGCAACATAGGATAGCCGCTCTGGAATATCTTTTATTCAATCTGTTATCGGGGGCAGTGTAGATTCAAAATAAGTACTAAGTGTCGGTGGAGAATTGGCAGTCTTGGAGAGGACAGAGACCTTTAGCGAGGATGACATCATTGCTTCGCTTGATACGGGAGGTGGGTCAGTTTCTCAGTGGATTGCAACCAAAGTACCTCCGGTGCCTACATCGACTACATGGTGAGGGGGGTGGGAGTGTTGTGGAAGAACCAAGTTGGTTTTGGGCTCCTCTGTGGTTACTCAGGGTTCCCCCTAAGGTACATCTGTTTCTGTGAAAAATACTCCATGAGGCTTTACCAACAGTGGTGTTATTACGTCATCCGATTTAGTTTGGTAGTGGGGCGTGCCCGTGGTGTGGTGATGAGAATAAAGATGTGCTTCACTTGTTTTGGAGTTGTACCCAAGCAAAACAGTTTTGGTTGGGGGTTAGGAGACTAACGGGATTTGATTTATATTCCTTGGACATACTTCGGCCGAGTACTCGAGAGGAAAGGGCGAAGGTTTCTCCCCTATTGAATGAGGTTTTGGCAATAGCCATGTGGCAGTTGTGGAAAGATCAGTGTGACAAATTATTTAGTCAAAAGAAATATCCAATTGAACAAATTGTGAAACAGGGGATTGCTATATATGTGTTCACAATTTGTTCGGGCGGCTGTTCCGTTGGTGCTGAGGAAAGCGTGGCAGCTTAAGGCGGAGTTTTTGCTATGGACGGATGGTGCATTCCACTCTTCGGAGGAGTTGGCAGGAGGGGCGTGGGTTCTCGCTTCTAAAACGGGGGAAATGCGGGCTGTAGCAGCTTTTAGGGGTCGGGCTAGCTCACCTCTACATGCGGAGCTAATGGCAATTCAGAGTGCCTTAGAGGAATTGAGTCGGCGACTTCTTCAGAATGGGGTGGTGTTGACGGGTAAGGGGGTGTCCGAAACCCTTTGTCCCATCCTGCTTGATTGTCAGAGAGTGTGGCAGCGAGTACCGGCGGTCTCGATCAGGTGGATTCCTAGGACAGCTTATAGCGCGTCTCACTGGTTGGCTCAGGGGGCTATGAGGGTGACTATGGAAGGTTTTTGGGAGGCTGTGTTTTCGCTGGTCTTACGTGCCCTTGTGATCGAGGACTTCAGGATCATCAGGTTGCGATCCCATTTGATGTTACAAAAAAAAATCCACAAATGGCCACCATCCTTTGTCTCCCATCGTGATCTTATCTTTCGTCATCGATGGAAGGTTGCTCGGAGTCGGATCAGGACTGGTCATCAATGGATGCGCCAAATCCGAAGGAGGTCGTTGGGTCGGGATGATGCCGCACAACAATGGAACACAAAAGGAGGATTGAGCGTCCATGAACATGAGGAAGATAGGAGGAGCTCTCGAGTCTCGACCAAGTCCACTCGCCATCCACAGTCATTGTATTTGTTCATGCTATGGGGGGGTTGTCCCACAATTTGATGAAAATTAAGGGGATGACAAATGGAGAGAAGTGGAACCCAAGTTGATGGTTTGTCGACCGTCATACTGCCAATGGCCCAAGGCCCATTGGCCTGTGGAGTGTAACGATGGCCCAAGGTCCATGGGCCTGTCTGGTCCAGCGTAAAGACAATGGCCCGAGTCTGAGTTGCTTGAACGGCCCAACCCGAGGGCACCCTGGGCAAGATTCAGGCTGCGACTCTGGGCCAACAGCCCGGCCCGAAACCCAACTCCGCTCTCCTCGTACACCCGAACTTGAGGCCCGGAAGCCGAGCCTGAAATATTGCAAGTAGGGGTGGCAATGGGTCGGGTCGGATCAGGTTCGTGTCGTGTCTAGTTTCGGGTCGTGTCCAAAACCCCTAGACCCAGAGCCGACCCGTTTAACTAATCGTGTCTATAGATCCTAACTCGTACCCAATCCGTTTATAAACGGGTAGACCCGATAAGACCCGTTAGACCCGTTTACCACATGGGTTTATTCAGTTGACCCGATCCGACCCAATCGACTCGACTCGACCTAACCCGATAGACCCGCTGATACTATATATTACAGTATCGGATTGCGGGTAGACTCGACCTGACACGGCCCGTTGAATTTTAAAGGGTCTTCCCTGGCCTACCATGTCCAGACCCTAAACTCGGACCTGACCCGTTTATTAAACGGGTCTATCGTGTCGATCCGTTTACGACCCGAACCCGTTTAGCCTTGACCCAGACCTGCTAATTTCGTGTCGGGTCTGCCATGTCGGGTCCGAAATTGCCAGCCCTAATTGCAAGGTAAGTATATCTAATAGAAATAAATAAATAACAAGTTGAAAATTTGGCAAGGTGGTTGAGGGTTTGCCTTCTGACTTGGAGATCGAGGTTTAAACCTAGCACCTCTCTTACATCTTGTTTGATTCACTGTAGTTAAAACGTTTATGCCACGACTATTGCAGTTGGAACAAGCAGTAATAGATTCGTACTCCAACTATAGCATTTTCTATAAAAAATCGACCAAGCAACAGTTACAATTTCGTCGGTTTTTGACAGCTACACGGAACCAAATGCATGGTAGCATGCACTGTTACTGTTGTGTGCATTCCAACTACACGGAACCAAACATGCTTAGAGCTAGGGGTGCACAGAAAACCGATGGAACTAGTGAACCGAACCGAACCGGTCCGAATCGTACGGTTTGGTTCGGCTTATAGCAGGATCGGTTCAGTTCTAGTTCCCAAAGTGCAGAACTGTAGGGGACTGGTTCGGTTCCCAGTTCTGGGTTTCAGTTATCCGAACCGAACCGAATTGGTTTATGTACATACATAATGCATTCATGGGTTGGGTAATACGGGTGATACAGGTACGGTCATTATGTAACGGGTCCTACTGATCTCCACAACAATATCATGTATCTGGCTTTGGGGTTGCTTGTTGAATCCTTGGTTTTTTAATACTTGTTAATTTCTATATGCTCCAATAATGGACATATGCTAACTTCTACGGGTGCACAAAAAACTAGTGGAACTGGAGAACCGAATCGGTTTTATATGGTTCGGTCTGGTCCGGTTCCATGCTCCCTACGGTCCGTTTCTGGTTCCAAATATTTGAGAACCGTTGGAACCGGTTCGGTTCCTGGTTCATCCAGGAACCGGTCCAAATGGAACCATGTGCACCGCTGCTTAGAGCATGTCCAACCATTCTTCATTTTGAAGGTGGGAACTGCTCTAACCGGCCTTCATTCCCACCTTCAAAATGAAGGAAGGGGTTTAGAGCATCTCCAACCGGCCTTCAAACTTTCATTTTGAAGGTGGGGTAGGGCTCCAACCGGCCTTTAAATCGCACCTTTAAAATGAAGGTGGGAGTTTCGATCCTTCAAATTTGAAGACTAGTATCACCTTCTTTAAATTACAGTTCACCTCCTTTACACTAGGGGACAAGAATGAAGAAAGTACCGATTGGAGATAGTGCTTCATTTAAAATAAAATATTTCATTTTGATCCAATTGGTCTCCTTTCAAAATGAAGCCATCGGTTGGAGATGCTCTTAGGGCCTTCATATTTGAAGGGTAAACTTTGGCCATCAAAACATTGTTCAAAGTGTAAGACGACAACTTTGAAATAAGTAAAATACTTTTAAGATGGAATTTCACGACTGGCGACGACGTTCGAATCGACGAATGTTGGGGACGTCGGCAACGCCTCCTCCTCTTTTGTTGCCGGCTACTGATGGTGGTGTCTTTTAGTTTTTTGGTCTTATTTTGTGGTTGGGTGTACGTGTTTGTATTTTCACTTTTCTTCTTTCCGCCTGTGTACGGTGGTTTTTCGCCTGCGTGTGGTGTTTGTGGTCGCCGATGTGCGGATCAGTCCGCCTATGGGCGGTGGTGTCGTGGTCTATGTGTTGTAGCTCGTTTGTCCTTAGTGTGGATTTTCTGTATTAACATTAATAAAGATTACTTTGGTTATTGCATTCATTAGAATACTACTCTGGTATATGATAATACTCATATAATAAAAGGACCCTAGGGAACACAGTAGGCCACTGAGGCGCATGGAGGATCCATGCTTGGGAGACCCAATGGACCAGTTCTGTGTAGACCTAGAACTAGTTCACAGCTTAGGAGATGCTGGTCGCTTCAGACACAGTAGGCCACTGAGGCGCATGGAGGATCCATGCTTGGGAGACCCAGTGGACCAGTTCTGTGTAGACCTAGAACTAGTTCACAGCTTAGGTGATGCTGGTCGCTTCACCGAGAATAAGCTGTTGGCAGGTAGAGGATGTGGTGAAGTCTCCACCACGGGAACGTGGGATTCCCATTCACCTGACCAAGCACGATGATCGTGTTGAACAGGAACCAAGACGGTGCACAGTTCAGTGATTCAGACACTGGTGCATAAACCGTCTTACTACTATAGATAATCTGTCCTTAACCCTAAGGGACCATGTATACTGGGCCAACCAGTTGTGTGGTGCTTTGATATGCCAACGTGTGCGGACCTTCCATAGTCCAATACCACGGTACGTTGGGTTACCCGGCTAGCGCTTGAGTGACATGTAATCCCTACAGGTTATCCGACGTCCAGTGTTGGATGGGTGCGTTTTGATGAGTCAATCTGTCCATACAGTTAACCCAGGCCTGGTGGTTGTCAGTATAACTGACGATGTTCCGGATGCTAGGTATAGCACCGGAAGGTGTGTGGTGTTATGGATGACAAGTCATCAATTTCTAGTCAGATCTAGATGATCGATCGGGATCTGACGGTGCTCTCCACCGCCCGAGTCGTATCATGACACCAGTAATAGGAGGGACTAAGGATTATCGGAGTATAGTAGAGAACAGGGTTTCGAGGGAGTAACATAAGTTTAGGATCACTAGAGTTCAACTCGCGTCGCACTCTGGGTGGCTACGCGGGTTAATCGGATTAGGGCTGATTAACGGAACTTTCGGTGTGTCACCGGAATAGTTAATCAGGAATCCGGTTGGAGCTAGAGATCCCGAACCCTGAAGGTTCCACCCTGTTGTTGCATATAGAAATTGTTATCCGACCTAGTTGGATACGTTGGATGCGAAGTAGCGTAAGCCCGGAGCCTAAGAACCTAATTCACATGTGTTACGGGCCGTAGGGGTATTTTGGTAAATACTGAAATATGGCTCAAAACACATTGAATATGGATCTTAAAATGAGCAGAATAATTCCAGGAGCTCATAGACGCCGACGGAACTCGATTCCGAGTAGCGCACCTCACTCAGTCTCTCTTTCAGTTTTCCACTTTTCGTGAAGGGCGTTTTCGTCCAGGCTTCACGATAGACACTGGAAATTCCTAAAAACCGCCCCCCTCTATCCTTATCCTACTAGGGCCAGCCCTAGCTTCCTTGAAGCCATGGGAGATCGGCCCTATAAAGGAATAGGGAGAGGGAGGGGCGGCCTAAGTGCTCCTCTCCTCCAGAAAATCTGACCCCCCCTTTAGCCTCCTCTTTGTGGTTTCGGCCAAGGAAAAGAGAGGAAGGAGAAGGGAGAAGGAAGAGGAAGGAAGGAGAAGGAAGAAAGGACAAAGAGGAGGAGAAAATCTCGTGGCTCACCATCGTCTTTGCAACAGATTCCTCCGTTGGCTCGTAATCCCTGCACTCAGAGACGGGATTTCGAGGATTCTTCAATTCGCAAAGGACAAGGTGCTATCCGACAGTTTCCCTTGCGATTCAAGTGCGGTTTTTCATCGTTCCGTCATCTTCGGATCATAGATCCATAAGGTATGATGATTCTAAACATCTTACTAGATGCATGCATGTCTTCCGTAGATCGTAGTATGTCTCTAGGGTGTCCGCACATATGCTAAGATCATAGATTTGCATGTAGATTGTTTTGTAGAAATAATTGTAATGAAACATACACCGTATGATCTTCGGATCTTTCTTTTGCTTCCGCTGCGACTCTGATAAGCGGATCCAATTCCAACAATTGGTATCAGAGCACGCTTTGGTGTATGTTTCATGCATGAATTCGTGAAAACATCATGTGAATATATGATGGCATATGTTTTCGTCGGGGTTCGGCGTAGAACATGCATATGGATTGTGCTATGTATTGTCTTTTTGCAGGTGCCACGCTGAATAGTAATCTGTGATTGCATGCATCCGGGGGTCGGACCCCGGATTTAAATTTTGCATTGATTATTATTGTGCTTGTGGATTTTAAGGTTCTAGATGGGCGAGGGTGGGGGTTCACCATCCTCGGTTCCCTGGCCATGTTTTTAGGATTGTCTTCTTTTCTTTCTAGCGAAATTATACATGAACGAGCACTTGCTCGGAGCGTGTTAGTTTTTCGATCACAGGAAGAAGGAGATGATGCTTCATCCACGGTTCGGGCAAGCAGTACCATGGCGTACAAAGACCCGGCGAAAGCGTGCACGTTGGCGATGATGGGGATCGTCGTCAAAGATCGTGCAGAACGGAAGAGCAGAATATCTTGGCTGTGCTATTCAGGTTCAGGGGTCAGACCCTGGACTTGATTCAGTTTGGATGATTTTCTGTTGATTCTCTTTACTTATTGTTTAGAGAACCCCGATGATAATTTTATTATCTTTCTTGTGAGTTTGTCTCTAGATCAGACTTAGGGTTAGTACTAAGCTTATGGTTTCATCAGTGTCTCTATATGGTTCTAACACGTGCGAATCCGGTGGCTAGCTAAAAGGAAAGGTGGTAACCGCCCTCGTGGTAGTTCAGGTAGCCAAGTACTATGCACCGAGATAGACGCAGTGTTAGATTTGTTTATAGATAATTAACTAATGTCTCTATAAGAAGTATGATAACCCTAGTGGGATGCCCTTTCCCCACGTGGTCCTAGGGACCAAGTTAGGTTAGGATTTCACTGTGTGATACCCGTTTCTAGATGATGTTTGATGGTAGTATGAACTCATCACGATTTGGTTACGCCATCATTAAGTTGACGTCCAGCGGAGGTTGTCGGATGTCCCTATTTGGCCAGCATCGAAACCTGTAATGAGATGAGGTCTACTATGGCATCAGGCATCAAATTGTGAAAGAGGCGTCATCGTAGTGGGAGTCATTTCCACGTTGACCTTAGTCTAGGCTCCAGATTTTAGGATTATGGGCAAACTAGTGAAGTATCGGGATCCTTGGAATCTATGTAATGTGATCCTTGCAAGAAAGGCGAAAGCTGAGTATTCAAAGTAGGGACTATGATATTTTTCAAGGATACTAATGCTTTGCGGGAGGGTTTGTAATCCTAGTGGAAGCATGGTAGACCAGGGTCTAAGTGTAGGAGGTCGTGACCTTTCTAGATATGCATAAAACCTCATAAAGAATGGATGTATAAGAGGTTCCCTCCAAAGGGGAGCCCCTGGCCTCCATAATCAACCGGCTAAGGGTCTGGGTGGGAGGTACACAGTTTGATATTCCCACCGGGTGAGAGCTGTGTTTCCTTCCATACTGGTTCACCTAGTGGTTTCCTTCGGGACATGGAGGATGCCGGTGGCAGTGGGTGACGGTTTTTTCCTGCACCGCGGGAGCCTATGACCCCCCTACCGACACCACCTAGATTTGTGGGAAGCATCCGAAAGCTTGTGTGAAGTCGCTGTTGCTACGCACGCGGGTCACATAAAGCTAGCCAAAAGGAGACTGGGAGGTCTTTCAGTTTACCATTGGTAATTATGATGAAGACTGGGTCGTAAAAACCCCGTTGGCAGAAGCGGTTGCATGCTCTCACCGAGATGCTGTTTGCAATTCAAGGCCGATAGTCTCAGTGCTCAAGCCCAGGGAATTTAGATTTCTGGATGTCTCCACTTGAGGTAGTGGAGACATAGCAGCTGGAATAAATATTATTAATTTCTAAATTCCATGAAATAGATTGTAGTAAACCCTAATTTTGCTTTGAACAATTGTTTACAGAAATCATGACCAAGCTCGACCCCCTTGCCTCCATACTTAATGATAACAAACTTACGGGACCAAACTACGAGGACTGGAAGCGTAACTTGATGCTCGTCCTAAGGGTTGGCAAACACACAATTGCCCTAAGTACCCCTCAACCGACCATGCCGGGACCAAGTGCAACTGAGGCCCAATTAAAGGAATGAAAAGACTGGCTAGATGCTGATGAGATGTGCAAGTGCTACATAGTGGCATCTTTGCAGACCGTCCTTCAGAAGCAATTCGAAGACATGTCCTTTACTTCAGACATGATGCTCTACCTAAAGGAAATGTTCGAGGGTCGTAGTCGGGTAACTCGTTACCTGACCATCAAGAAATTGGTGTCCACGAAGATGACAGAGGGGACTTTAGTTCGGGATCATATGCTGAAATTGTTTGGCTATGTGAACGAGCTTGGTTCCTTCGATGTCATCTTGGATGCAGAGATCCAGACCGATATTTTCCTCGCGTCTCTGTCAGGAGCGTTTGAGGGCTTCGTTACCAACTTCAACCTTAACCGGTTGGAGATATCTAACGCAGAGCTCCTAGCGGCGCTCCAGGCGGCAGAGGACGGGATGAAGGCAGGAGCCCAATCCCTGAACGTAGAGCAAAATTCTTCTCTGAAAGCCAAGGGCAAGTTTCAGAAAAGAAAGTCTAAGAAGCCCGTGAAGATGGGCCAGATGCAGTTGCAGGTTCCTAAGCAGAATGGTCTGGCGAAGCCCAAAGGAAAATATTTCCAATGCGGCAAGAAGGGGTACTGGAAGGGCGACTGCCGCGCGGCTCCCAAGAAGGCTGAGACAGGTATATCTCAAATCCACATAGTGGAATCCCTTGTAGCATCCAGTTGTTCTCCAGTTTCATGGGTTGTGGATTCTGGTTCCACTAACCATGCTTGCAATAATTTGGAAGGGTTCAATGAGACAAGAAAACTGGGTGATGGGGAGATAATCCTAAGCATGGGAACTGAGGCCGTGGCAGAGGCTGAAGCAGTTGGAGCTGTCGTCTTGCAGTTCCTTGATGGAAGAAGTTTATTACTTAGAGACATACTTTATGTATCGTCCTTGAGACGAAACTTAATTTTTGTTTCCTTATTGAATAATGAAGGTTTTTCAGTTTTATTTGATGCTTCTGGTGTGTCAATTAAATTGAATGGTTCCTTTGTTTGTAAGGGAAAGATACAGAACAGTCTCTATATAATTAACTCCAATCATAAGCAGGATAACATAACTGAAGCTTGTGTGGTTAATTCATCTAAAAGGAAAAATCCCTCAGATAATCCAATACTCCTTTGGCATCTAAGGCTTGGACACATAGCCTCAGACAGGATTCACAGGTTGGTTAAGGTAGGATTTTTAAGTCCAGATGTTTCAGAAAGCCTACCGACGTGTGAGTCTTGCCTGGAAGACAAGATGACTAAAAAATCTTTCTGAGCCAAAGGTAGCAGATCTAAGGAGGTATTAGAGTTGGTACACACTGATGTATATGGGCCCATAAGTGTCCGTGCTATAGGAGGCTTCGAGTATTTCATCACCTTCACGGATGATCATTCGAGGTTTGGATACATATACCTAATGCGGCGGAAGTCTGAATCCTTTGATAAGTTCAAGGAGTTTAGAGCTAAAGCAGAAAAGCAGACGAGTAAAAGTATCAAGTCTCTTCGATCGGATCGAGGTGGCGAATACCTATCGGATGAATTTATTGGGTACCTACGTGAGTATGGGATCGTATCCCAGTTGACTGCACCAGGGACACCACAACAAAATGGTGTATCTGAGAGGAGAAACCGAACTTTGTTAGACATGGTTCGGACTATGATGAGTTATGCAACATTGCCACCTAGTTTTTGGGGATATGCCCTAGAGACGGCAGCATATACTTTGAACTTTGTTCCATCAAAGTTAGTACCCCTAACTCCTTGGGAGTTGTGGTTGAAGCGAAAGCCAAGCCTACAACACTTTAGGATTTGGGGTTGTCCAGCACATGTGCGGAAGGACAAGCGAGATAAGATGGAGTCAAAAACTAAGGTATGTCTGTTCGTTGGGTATCCAAAAGGGACAAAGGGTGGTTTATTTTATGATCCTGAGGATAGAAAGGTTGTCGTCTCAACGAATGCTGTATTCCTGGAGCAGGATTATTTAATAGACCATAAGCCCACCAGTAAAGTAGTTCTTGAAAAATTGCTTGGTACTGATGGGAGTACGCAGACAGAAAACGTAGTGGGAGCCGATACCACTAAGATAAACGGTACTGTAGAATTGACTCATATGGAACCACCGCAGGCTCGTCGCAGTGGGAGGACCACAAGTGCTCCTGATAGATATATTGGAGAAGCCTTTATGGCAGATCCAGAGTTTCAGGAGGATGATCCTCTAAACTATGACGAAGCGATGGTATCCTCTGACCATGCAGCATGGAAGGAAGCCATGGAGGCAGAACTGACATCGATGTCCCAAAACTCAGTCTGAACACTTGTAACACCACCTCACAACATTAAACCTGTTGGGTGTAAGTGGGTGTACAAAAGAAAAAGAGGTCCGGATGGTACTGTTGAGACTTACAAAGCTAGACTAGTCGTTAAGGGTTATACCCAGCGAGAAGGGATCGACTATGACGAAACCTTTTCGCCAGTGGCTATGCTTAAGTCTATCCGGATCCTCTTGTCCATTGCAGCCCATTATGATTGGGAGATCTGGTAAATGGACGTTAAGGCCGCATTCCTCAACGGGGATTTGGAAGAAGACATCTATATGTCTCAGCCTCCAGACTTTATCGCAAAAGGTCAAGAAAGTCTGGTGTGCAAGTTGCAAAGGTCCATTTATGGACTGAAGCAAGCATCCAGAAGTTAGAACATGCATTTTGATCAGGTTATCCAGTCTTATGGATTTGAACAGAACATGGATGAACCATGTGTTTATAAAAGGAGCGATAAGACTACAGTAGTTTTTCTAGTGCTTTACGTAGACGATATCCTGCTCATTGGAAACGATGTTGGAATGTTGTCTACAGTGAAGGTGTGGTTATCCTCTCAATTTGATATGAAAGACCTGGGTGAAGCGAGTTATGTTATGGGGATCGAGGTAACTCGAGATTGCCAGAACAAGATTCTCTCGCTGTCATAGTCAGCCTACATGAAAACTATCTTGGTCAGATTCAGTATGCACAACTCCAAGAAGGGACTGGTTCCATTCAGACATAGAATGAAATTGTCCAAGGATCAGGGTCCTAAGACTCCTGAGGAGAAGATAGAGATGCAGAAGATACCTTATGCTTCGGCTGTAGGGAGTCTGATATATGCTATGCAGTGCACGAGACCAGATATATGCTATGCAGTAGGCATGATGGGCAGGTATCAGTCAAATCCGGGTCCAAGGCACTGGACTGCTGTGAAAAGTGTACTCAAGTATCTCCGTAGGACGAGAGATTATGAGTTAGTTTACTCTTCACAGGAACTGATGCCGATTGGATATACAGATTCTGACTTTGCGTCAGATCCGGAATCCAGGAGATCGACGTCAGGGTTTGTGTTTTCATTAGGAGGAGGAGCTGTCAGTTGGCGGAGCGTGAAGCAGGGATGCATCGCGGATTCGACGACAGAGGCTGAGTACGTTGCGGCGTGCGAAGCAGCTAACACTACAAAAAAAACATTTTTTACCGACGGATATATTCCGTCGGTAATATTACATTTTCGTCGGTAATTCTTTTTAGCGACGGAAAGCATTTCCGTCGCTAGGCTGTCGGGAAAAAAGGCGTCGGGAAAAATTTACGACGGATATAAATTTCCGTCGGTATTAAACATTAATACCGACGGATTTTATAATGTCTGTCGGTAATATATTAATATTTTATAAAAATATAAAAGATTATTACCGACGGTTAACTTTAGAACCGTCGGCAAAAATAAGTATTTTACCGACAGATAATTAATTTCTGTCGATAATATATAGATATTTTTTAAAAAATTAATAGATTATTACCGACGGAAACTTTAAATTCCGTCGGTAATAAAACCTATTTTTTTTAAAAAAAAAAATACCCCCAGCAACAGACATCCACGAGGGGAGAATGCGGCGAGGGTCTCAGCGGCCGGGGAGGTGTTCAACCTCCGATGCCGTAGAGAGTGCGGCCCCGGCGCTTGAGAGCGTAGAAGTCGTCCATGGCGGTGACGGTCTTGCGGCGGACGTGCTCGGTGTAGGTGACGGTGTCGAGCTGATCCGCTTCACGTACGCCGCCGCGGCGGGCGAGGCGGCTGATGGCCGGCTTCGTGATGCCCTGGATGTTGTCACGCAGCACCTTGCGGTGGTGCTTGACGTCACCCTTGCCCAGCCCCTTGCTTCCTTCTCCGGCGACGGGAGGCAGTAACGGCCCATCCCTTGCTTCCTTCTCCGGCGACGGGAGGCAGCAGCGGGCAGCCTCTCTTTCTCTGCCTTCTCTGGCGTCGGGAGGCAGCAGCAGTGGCAGCCTAGCCTCCCTTTCTCTGCCCATCCCTTGCTTCCTTCTCCGGCGACGGGAGGCAGCAGTGGGCAGCCTCTCTTTCTCTGCCTTCTCTGGCGTCGGGAGGCAGCATCGACCTCCCCATTGCTTCCTTCTACGGCAACGGGAGGCAGCAGCAGTGGCCTCCCTCGCTCCTCCTCCGTTGGGCATCAACAACAGCGGCTTGAGGGGTCGAGCCCTGGCCTCTACGCTCTGCCTCTTCCTTCTCCGGTGGCGGGTGGGGCAGCAGTCGGCCCCCGTCCCTTTTTCCCGGCGGGATAGCAGAGGGGAAGGGGTCTTCACCTCCGGCGACGGGTGACAGCAGCAGAGGCTCCTCCCCGTCCCTTCTTTTCTTCTCCGGCGACGGGTGACAGCAGCGGAGGCTCCTCCCCTTCAAGAGATCTTCAACTCCGGGGGAGGGGATTTACAGGGGTTTTGGGCGGGGAGATTTGATTTTCGAGGGTTTTAAAGTTCAAACTGGATTGAGGAGGAGGGGTCTGGATCCGTGAGAGAATGATTCGGGCGGTTGGATTATAGATTAACGTTCGAGATAGATCAATACAAATCAGTGCGGATCGATGATGTGGCAGGAACAAAGGATTTTTACCGACGAAATCAAACCGTCCGTCGGTAAATATATATTAAATACCGACAAAAACTAAATTCCGTCGGTAATAATTAAAAAATCAAACTTAATATACCGACGGGTATAATTAGTTCCGTCGGTAAAAAGAAGTACCGACGGTTAAAATAACTTCCGTCGGTAATATATGTTTTTACCGACGGACAGTATATATGCCGTCGGTAAAAAGTAGTTTTATACCGACAATTACTCTTTTTCTGTCGGTAATTAAAATGGTAAAAATAAATTAAAATTTATATATTAATATTACCGACGGAATAAACCTTTACCGTCGGTAATATTAGTTATACTGACGGATATATATTTACCGTCGGTAAAAATAAACAAAAAAAAATTAGCAAAATATAAAATATATTATTAGCGACGGACTTTTGTATTACCGTCGGTAATAACATATATTACCGACGGACGTAATATTTTCCGTCGGTAAAGGTATATTACCGACGGATGATATATAACTGTCGGTAATAAATATGAAAAAAAAATTAAAAAAATCAAAGTCTTATTACCGACGGAAAATATTATTACCGTCGGTAAAATATATATTATTACCGACGGTAATAGAAATTTCCATCGGTAAAAAACCTATTTCTTGTAGTGTAAGGAGGCGGTGTGGCTCAAGAAGTTCCTCACAAACTTAGGATGCGTACCGGGAGCTCAAGATCCTATTGTCCTTTACTGTGACAATAATGGAGCGGTAGCACAATCCAAGGAGCCAAGATATCACCAGAAGAGCAAGCATATCGAGCGAAAATACTACAATATCTGGGACTTGCAGAAGCGAGGGGAGATTGCAGTGACTCAGGTGGCGTCTGCAGATAACATGGCGGACCCTTTCACAAAGGCGTTACCGACCAAGGCTTTTGAGAAGCACGTAGATGCCATGGGAGTTAAGACTGTTGTCCCCCGCTAGGCCAAGTGGAAGATTGTTGTAGCTCGTATATCCTTAGCGTGGATTTTCTGTATTAACATTAATAAAGATGACTTTGGTTATTGCATTCATTAGAATACTACTATGGTATATGATAATACTCATATAATAAAAGGACCCTAGGGAATATAGTAGGCCACTGAGGCACATGGAGGATCCATGCTTGGGAGACCCAGTGGACCAGTTCTGTGTAGACCTAGAACTAGTTCACAGCTTAGGAGATGCTGGTCGCTTCACCGAGAACAAGCTGTTGGCAGGTAGAGGATGTGGTGAAGTCTCCACCACGAGAACGTGGGATTCCCATTCACCTGACCAAGCACGATGATCGTGTTGAACAGGAACCAAGACGGTGCACAGTTCAGTGATTCAGACACTGGTGCATAAACCGTCTTACTACTATAGATAATCTGTCCTTAACCCTGAGGGACCATGTACACTGGGCCAACCAGTTGTGTTGTGCTTTGATGTGCCAACGTGTGCGGACCTTTCATAGTCCAATACCACGGTACGTTGGGTTACCCGGCTGGCGCTTGAGTGACATGTAATCCCTACAGGTTATCCGATGTCCAGTGTTGGATGGGTGCGTTTTGATGAGTCAATCTGTCCACACAGTTAACCCAGGCCTGGTGGTTGTCAGTATGACTGACGATGTTCCGGATGCTAGGCATAGCACTGGAAGATGTGTGGTGTTATAGATGACAAGTCATCAATTCCTAGTCAGATGATCGATCGGGATATGACGGTGCTCCTCACCGCCCGAGTCGTATCATGGCACCAGTAATAGGAGGGACTAAGGATTATCGGAGTATAGTAGAGAACAGGGTTACGAGGGAGTAACATAAGTTTAGGATCACTAGAGTTCAACTCGCGTCGCACTCTGGGTGGCTACGCGGGTTAATCGGATTAGGGCTGATTAACGGAATTTTCGGTGTGTCACCGGAATAGTTAATCAGGGATCCAGTTGGAGCTAGAGATCCCGAACCCTGAAGGTTCCACCCTGTCGTTGCGTATAAGAATTGTTTCCCGACCTAGTTGGATACGTTGGATGCAAAGTAGCGCGACGGAGCGCAAGCCCGGAGCCTAAGAACCTAATTCATATGTGTTACGGGCCGTAGGGGTATTTTGGTAAATACTGAAATATGACTCAGAACATATTGAATATGAATTTTAAAATGAGTGGAATAATTCCAGGAGCTCATAGGCGCTGACGAAACTCGATTCCGAGTAGCGCACCTCACTCAGTCTCTCTTTCAGTTTTTCACTTTTCGTGAAGGGTGTTTTCGTCCAAGCTTCACGATAGACACTGGAAATCCCTAAAAACCGTTCCCCCTCTATCCTTATCCTACTAGGGCCAGCCCTAGCTTCCTTGAAGCCATGGGAGATTGGCCCTATAAAGGAATAGGGAGAGGGAGGGGCCGGCCTAAGTGCTCCTCTCCTCCAGAAAATCCGACCCCCCCTTTAGCCCCCTCCTTTGTGGTTTCGGCCAAGGAAAAGAGAGGAAGAAGAAAGGAGAAGGAAGAGGAAGGAAGGAGAAGGAAGAAAGGAGAAAGAGGAGGAGAAAATCTCGTGGCTCGCCATCATCTTCGCAACGGATTCCTCCGTCGGCTCGTAATCCCTGCACTTAGAGACGAGATTTCGAGGATTCTTCAATTCGCAAAGGACAAGGTGCTATCCGACAGTTTCCCTTGCGATTCAAGTGCGGTTTTTCATCGTTCCGTCATCTCCGGATCATAGATCCATAAGGTATAATGATTCTAAACATCTTACTAGATGCATGCTTGTCTTCCGTAGATCATAGTATGCCTCTAGGGTGTCCGCACATATGCTAAGATCATAGATTTACATGTAGATTGTTTTGTAGAAATAATTATAATGAAACATACACCGTATGATCTTCGGATCTTTCTTTTGCTTCCGCTGTGACTCTGATAAGTGGATCCAATTCAAACACTATACATGTCTCTCCGCTTGATGGCGGTGTTTGTTGTGCCATGATGGCGGTCTTGTGTGAAGCTTGAGCTAGGTTATGGCACCTCCCGGAGGTCAAGTGACCTCCCTCGTTATATGAACCAAAAAAAAAAGGGTTGAGGATGAACATAATTATTTGCTTCCCTGGAGACATGCTGAGGAACAGTCTCAGGTGATTGCATTCGAATGCTTCTGCAATCTGCAATGATAATCAGTAACTGCCATGGGCGGGATAAGTTGATCTCCCTGTGGGGGGAAATTTTCGAGCCACCTTGATCGGGAACCCCGCCCAATAGCCTTGATTGAATATTGACGGTTTGTAGAGTTAGAGAGATGGGAGAATAGATAGAGAGAGTAAAGAGTGATGACACAAGGATTGGTGACGGAGTTCGGTCTTACGACCTACGTCTCCGGGCGAGAGGTGCCACCTGATCTTCACTATAATTTGAGTAAATGATGGGTTGAGCGTTCTCTCGACAGGCCGAGAGAAGCTTCTTACAATGTATTTGCACGGAGTAATTAGAAGAGTTCAAGAGGAAGAATGGAGGGCTCTGGCTCTGGATCTGGAATCCCTCCTCCTCCGATATGGCAGTGATGACGTGGTGATGATGATGTGGCACTGGTTCTGGGCCTCCTTACTGGGCCCTTATTGGGCCGTTGTTCGGGCCCAATAAGGGAGAGGGCTTGATCTGCGAGCCCCGTAGAATGGGCCCATGAGACCGGGCGGGCTTACCCACTTGGGCCGTTGCGCGGGCCCATGCTGCTCTGATCCGGTCTAGTATAATTTTTGCACCCACAGTTACCCCCTCCCAGTCGGGTCAGGACCCCCTGGGTCGGCTGGGATTCCATGGTGCAAACGCCTTGTGGTGCGAGCTAAAAAGGTCTCGGTTTTGTATGTGGGTGTTCCCGAGAAATTAGTATGTTTCCCGACCAAGAGGACGCCGAGACCCCTTTTCCTTCTGCCGACGCCGAGACTCTTTTGGTGCGAGCCAAAAAGTCTCGGTTTTGCGAGGGGGCGTTTCCGAAAACTCAGTACGTTTCCCGACCGAGAGGACGCCGAGACCCCTCTTCCTTCTGCCGACGCCGAGACCCTTTTGGTGCGAGCCAAAAAGTCTCGGTTTTGCGAGGGGGCGTTTCCGAAGACTCAGTACGTTTTCCGACCGAGAGGACACCAAGACCCCTCTTCCTTCTGCCGACGCCGATACCCTTTTGGTGCGAGCCAAAAAGTCTCGGTTTTGCGAGGGGGCGTTTCCGAAAACTCAGTACATTTCCCGACCAAGAGGACACCGAGACTCCTTTGCCTTCTGCCGACGCCGAGACCCTTTTAGTGCGAGCCAAAAAGTCTCAGTTTTGCGAGGGGGTGTTTCCGAAGACTCAGTTCGTTTCCCGACCGAGAGGACGCCGAGACCCCTCTTTCTTCTGTCGACGCCGAGACCCTTTTGGTGCGAGCCAAAAAGTCTCGGTTTTGCGAGGGGGCGTTTCCGAAGACTCAGTACGTTTCCCGACCGAGAGGACGCCGAGACCCCTCTTCCTTCTGCCGACGCCGAGACCCTTTTGGTGCGAGCCAAAAAGTCTCGGTTTTGCGAGGGGGCATTTCCGAAAACTCAATACGTTTTTCGACGGAGAGGACACCGAGACTCCTTTGCCTTCTACCGATGCCGAGACCCTTTTGGTGCGAGCCAAAAAGTCTCGGTTTTGCGAGGGGACGTTTCTGAAGACTCAGTTCATTTCTCGACTGAGAAGACGCCGAGACCCCTCTTCCTTCTGCCGACGCCGAGACCCTTTTGGTGCGAGCCAAAAAGTCTCGGTTTTGTGAGGGGGCGTTTTCGAAAACTTGGTACGTTTTCCGACCGAGAGGACACCGAGACTCCTTTGTTGGAAATAAACCCATGGTAGAGGCCCGCAGCGGAAGCAAAGTGAAGGTCCGAGGACCGTGAGCGGTGTGCGTTACATATCAAAATTTTTATCGAAACGATCTACATATGCGTGTATGAATCTAGCATGGAAACTACGCGAACCCCTAACGACGATCTAACGCGAAAGAACAATCTAGTATGTATGCATGTTCTATCTATGCTAGATCTACATGTTAGAGATCATACCTGCGTGCGGAATCTTTCACCGCGACAAATTTCTTCTTTGTCGATGGAGACGGGCAACGGATCTGCTCGACATAGCTTCGGTGTGACGGCCATAACTTTCTGATCCGAACTCCGATTGGGATGAAATTTGGACTGTAGGTAGCCAACTTCGAGATGCAACGTTTACAATAAGTTTCACGTCATTTGGACTTCTATAGCTCCCGGAATCACAGAAACAACGCTGATTTTCTGTGCAGATTCTGGACAGCAAAAGGTTCGGGAGATGCCTTCTAGTTCACCCGATCTCACACGATGCACGGCACCTCGTCGATGGATCTCTGAGTGCCTCCATACGATGAGCCTTCTCCTTCTACGAAACACCACGCGAGGAAGATGAGTCGTCATCCAATGGCGCAAGCGAGGGAGAGAGAGACGAGGGAGGAGATGCAAAGAGAGAAGAGGGGGTGCCTAGGGCTTCCCCATGGCTTGGGCCGGCCCTAGGCTTGCATGGGCTCATTAATTTCGTCCCCCCCTCTCTCCCTATGCCTTATATAGGGCCGGCCTTATCCTTACGGATAAGCCTAGCGGATAGGATTGACTGATTCAAACATCTCTCTATATATCTCTTCTTTTATATCTATATTTTCCTTGTTTTCGAAAATTGTCAAAACCAGCCCGTTTTCTGCGCCTCTTGACCGACTCTTTCATCGGAGGCAACAACCTCCTGAAACTAATAGGGCCGGCCTTGACCAGTCTCTCAACACTCAGGGCCGACCCCCTTAGTGCATAGTGGCGCATAGTTTGACCAAAACGCCCTTATGTCACTAGTTGGCCGATCCTCGTGTATGAGACTTTGCAAGGCACACATAAGTGAAGTGCACCAGTGATTTCACTATTCTCTGAGGTTCCCGTAGGGTGCCCCTAGTGAAGTCAACTAGTCAACTCACAACATATCCCGGTGCATCGCACCTATGTGGCAAAGTCCACTTATGACAAGGAATTGCTACATGCGTCTCTGCACTAACCTAGGGTTTCCCCTTAGAGCACACACGTAGCTACGCATCTACCGTGCACTAGTGCGAAGCACTCACGGAGCGTAGGCTTGGACTTCTCACTTCCTCTAACTATGTTCTGTGTTTCGACGAGATGGTATAAGAACCATACATAATGTCGATAAGGTGGAACCTTCAGGGACCAGGGTTTATGGCTTCCAACTCAGACTCGATCGACACACTACCCGAGTGTACCATCGATCCTCTGAGTCCGAGTTAACCTACGTAGCCACCTAGATTGCGACGCAGGCTGCACTCCAATTCCCCCAGACTTACTATGTTCTCCCTTATACCTCTGTTCTCCGCTTAGTATGGTAAACCCGTTGTCCCTCCACTTGGTGCCATGACGCAACTCGAGCGGTGGAGAATACCGTCAGACTCGAGTGCTCATATGACTCGGTTCCTTCTAGGTTGACCACATACATCGTACCTCTGATTACTCTTACGAGCAACCGGATCTGTCATCAGTCCAACTGATGACCACCTGGCCAGGGTTTAATACGACGTAGGTCAGACCAAGGAACGCACCTCCCGTTAGGGGTGTGGATAGCCTGCAGAAGTGACACGCTGATGCAACACCAGCCGGGTAACCCAGTACACCGTGGTTTTGGATCACTGCATCCGGATCCTCACACATTGGTGCGCCAAAGCACCACACAACTGGTTAGTCCACCAGACATGGTTCCTCAGGGTTTAGGACCGTTTTACCCTAAGCAGAAACACGGTTTAGTGCACCGATGTCTGCTCATCGATCTGTGCACCGTGTTGGTTCCGTTCGGCCACAAACACTGTGCCTGGTAATGACCGTGGTGGAGACACCCACGCTCTATCATCCCAACAGCTTATCCTGATAGGGCGACCAACCCTAATCAGAGCTGCGAACGTATTTAGGTTACATGGGACCAGTCCCTTGAGTCTCCGACTCAAGAGGATTACCATGTAGCCATGGCTCTCTGTTCTGTAATCAGAACACGTACTAAGGTACGTACCAATATGCATTCCTATACTATCAACCATACATAGTTAAATTATAGGTTTTTACGAGCTATAGACCTCACCAATTCTAACAATCTCCCACTAGGTCTAACGAGGAATAACGGTGTTGAGCTCTGTAGCTTCTAAATGCTGCCCAAAAGCCTTTGCAGGAATTCCCTAAAGAAATTGGCAATATTGTCTGTAGATTTCACCTCAGTACCGCTACTTACATTTCCTTATATAATTGTCAGATTAAGTGGAGTTTGTACTTGATGGGTTTCCCCTCACGGTGGTGCCTAGTCTCCTTGGACCTTGCTTACCGCTCTTCTATTGTAACAGCAGATAACTGAACCTCTGGTACGCGTCCCAAGTTCTCTAAGAACTTCCTAAGCCTTACCACCTGATATACTACCTCACACGCAACAACGTGCTAAGCCACTATGGTAGAGTCTGTGATGCATTCTTGCTTCACACTCTACCAACTGCCGCTTCTAATCCCAAGATAAAAATAATCCATGAAATTGATTCTCTGGAACACACATCTGACACCAAAGTCAGACCTTGTGCGTCCAATCGATATCAGGACCTGTGAAGTGCAAGCTAACTCACAATCCTCACTTGATGAGGACTTCAGAGTATACCCTCCACTTTAGTCCAATGATTTGGACCCGGGTTCGACTGAAACCGACCCATCATTCCTGCTGCACAATAGATATCTAGCCTCGTAAAATGAATCTGGCTAGAATCTTATCTTCATGCGTAGCCTGTGACAGCAAGAGAACCTTGCTCTGGTTATCTAGAGTTATCTTGATTCCCAGAGCATAACTCACCTCACTAGGGTCTTTCACATCGAATTGTGATGACTACAAACCATTACCGTAAACAATATTCTTACGTCATTTTCAATCAGTAGGATATCGTTAACGTAAAGTACTACGTACACCCTTGTAGCTTTTTCACCTTTCTTGTACCCACTTGGTTTATCATCATTCTGATCAAATCCGTGTGAGCAGATTTCCTTGATCAAAATAGATATTCCAATTTGGATGCTTGCATCAGTCCATAAATGGACCTTTGCAACTTACATCAAATATGTTCCTGACCTACTGATACAAAGCCTGGGGCGATATCATCCATATGTCCTTTCCAAATTCCTGTTAGGGAATAATTGTCTTGACATCCATCTACCAGATCTCCCAACTATAATGGGATGCGATGGATTAAGAGGATCCGTTATAGACTTATGCATGGCTACCAATGAGATGGTTTTGACATAGTCAATCCCTTCTACTTTGGTAACTAATCTAGCTACTTAAGTCTTAACTGGGTGCTCTTCTTATACACCTCCTACACCCTGAAGGGTGATAGTGTCATAAGTGTCAAGACTGTTCCAAGGGACATTGATACTGATTTGCCTCCATGGTCTTTTGTCAGTCAGAGCTGTCGGAAGCTCCCACTACTTTTTCGTAGCTCTAGGGATCATCCTCCTGAAACTCTGGATTAACTATCGAAGTTTCTCCATAGTATCTTTCAGGAGCTCTGATGGTCCCACAACGACGAGGTGGTGATGGTATAAAGTGAATCGTTTCTACAGTACCTGGTATACTAGTTTCTGTATCATCTACTCCCACTACGTTTTCAGATGCGCACTCTCTACCAATACCCAGTAGTTCACCCAGAACTACCTTACCGGTAAACTTATGGTCTATAATATAATCCTGATCTAGGTAGATGGTATTCGTAGAAACAATTACCTTCCAAACCTCAAGATCATAGAACAGTCCACCTTATGCCTCCTAAGGGTAACCTATAAACAGATATACCTGAAACTACATCTCCATCTCATCCCTCTTGTCCTTTTGCACAAGTACAGGACAACCCTATATCTCGAGACTCTATAGTGTTAGCTTTCGCTTAGACCATAGCTCTTTATAGGTCTGAGGCACTGATCTAGATGAGAAATAGTTTCAGATATAAGCTATTGTTTTAAGGTACAATCCCACCAAAAGGTGGGTAGTACATTTGGCAATATTCATCATACTACGGATCATGTCAAACAGGGTCCGATTCCTTCTCTCGGAGACTTCATTCTGACGTTTCATCCTAGAAGCATTTAACTGGGAGATAATCCCATGCTCCTTCAGGATCCTATGGAACCCATCCGATAGGTTCTCATTCCCTTGATTAAATCGAAGAGACTCCTATCGTCTGGACGCTCTTGGAACCATAGATGTCAAAATTAACTAACTCCTATACCTTCATGGCCCTTTTAGTTATTCTGCCTTCCAGATTACACTCATAGGTTAGAAGGATCTCCGATGATTCTGTGAACAGAAACTCGGCCTTCTGTCACCTCTGAATTTATCTGAGGCAAAATATCTAAATCAGAGGGATCACAAATGGGATAGATTCTCCGAAGGATTTAGATGAATTTAAATTTGACGCTGCAGTTGTCATGAAATCTATTTCCGAATTAAGATTAAATTTAAAGAGATTATTCTGATCTATTCCTCTAGTACTGAAGCTATCTTTTCAGTTTAAGATACACACATACGGTGCTGTCTAAAACTAAAAAACTTTATTTACTAAGGAGGAAACAGAACTATATCTCTAAAAAACAAAATCTATATTTCGGAAAAACTAAGACATTCATATCTAACAGCTTCCGCAGCGGCTTATGGCATCAGTACCTATGTTAGGATTACTTCACTATAAAGTAGCCTTCTGCTTTCCTTGAATCTCTGTAGACCCGAAGTCTACATTCTAAGAAGCATAAGAACTGCTACTAGATAACGACTCAAATCCTAACATCCTGAGGCCATACTCAATATTCAAATACCCCCTATACTTGCTAAAACAGAAACTCTTCCATCCTTAGCATTACCAGACTTAGGAGTCCACACTAGTTTCTGCACTAGAATAGTTTTCGATCTCTTATACGTTACTCCCTTAGGTTCTTCTAAAGAAGACCTAGGTTAAGCACTAAAGGCTTTGCCTTTAATCTTGATCCCATCCTTTGTCTCTTAGAAATCTCCTTAGAAGTTCTACGTTTGTCATCTCTAGCTTGTTAAAGCTAAAGTCTCTGACAACGCCTTCGAGGTTCCAGACAAGGATGCAAGACAGACGTCTTCCACCACCTCGTCATCTGGCACCATGTCTTTGGAATCTAGTTCGATCTGGAACTCAAGTATGTATTCCCGAACAATCATTCCCTCTGACATCTTGGTACCGACAAGCATCTTGGTGGATAAGCGATGAGTCTACCGACTTCGCCTAGCAGACATCTTATGCAAATAAAACTTATTTGAGAAAACCCGACATATCTCTGACTTGCTTCTAAGGAGTTGTCTGCAAGTCTGCTATGACACAGAACTTGCACATCTCCTCAGATTCTTGCTAGTCATCATATGCCCTAGTTAGTGCCCTAGTGATATCTGGACCCGTTAGGTCTAGTACAGGGATATTTAGATTGGAAGCCAATGTACGTTTACTACCCTAAGCATAAGCTAGAGATAGCGCTTCCGCTCTACGTAGTTAGAGACCCGATAACTGGTTCTCTTATGGGATAACGGATAGGGGAAATATATGGTTGAATGAAAACGAATGCAAAATAACTTATTTTATGGAATTTTTAAAATAAGCTAATTATATCCAAATGTCAGCGCTACCCTCACAGCGAAGACACCTCTATGGATTAATTAACCATGTATGTAAGATCTCGGAATAGGCTGCACCTGTCCGAGGGGGCAGTGTGCAGGTCATCCGCTTACACGGGTCTTTCCCTTGACCCTATCCAAATCTGCCAACTAAGGGCTTTGATGAACCATGATTATCTTTTGGCCAGTACCACATGATCACCATTGTCTTCGCAACGAATACCTCACGTGTACTTCGGATGCTTAACCACGAGCCTAAGCAATTACGGAACGGAAGTTCTAACGGCCCCCACAAGGGTGAGTAAAGCCTGAACCCTTGGCACTTAACCGCCATATCCCGAGGGAGATCACTAAGTAACTTGGCATGGAAAAACACAGCTCTCACCCGAGGGGGTTGTTGAGTTATGCCCTCCCACCCGAGCACGAAGTGATTGGCCGTGGAGGCCAGGGGATCTCTAAAAGTCCTCTCTTGCATCCCTTATTAAATTTGAGGGTTATTTAATGCAAGTATGAGTGTACACTAAGATCACGACAACCTATACACTAGATCCTAGTCATATCGTGCTCCCACTAGCGTTTTAAGCCTTTTGCGAAGCATTAATCGATCTCGGAATATCATAGTCCCTGCCTCGAGTGAATTTCTCCACTCAAGGGTCACATTACATATCCCAAGAACATCGATGCTTTGCAAACTTGGCTATTACGCTAATGCCCTGGAGCCTAGCCTAAGGTCAGACTGACAGGAAAGGTCTTCCACTACCATGGCGCCTCGCTTATAAATTTGACGAATGATGTCATAGTAGAATTCCAACTCATTCTAGATTTCGATGCTTGCCAAATAGGCACACCCGACTAATCGGGTATTGACCTAATGGGGGCATAACCAAATGTGAGAAATTCATGCTATCATCAAGGGTCAATTAAATAATAGGCATCACTAGTGGAATCCTATCCTAATAAGGTCGCTAGGACCCGAGGGGAAAGGGCATCCCTCTAACACAGATAATCAAATTATCGCATCGGGGTTCTCTACAGAAATATAAAGAACTACTGAAAGAAACAAGCACACAACTGAATCAAGTTCAGGGTCCGACCCCTGAACCTGACTGGCACAGCGCAGGCTCTCTGTCTCCTTTGCAAGGCTCCTCGATCCGGTGCAAGCCTCTGTATACGATCTCCTGACACTTTATGCTCTTTGTCGTCATCGTGTACGCTTCGCCGGATCGCCATCGTCCTCCAAGGTTCCGCTCGTCCTTCCGGTGGTGGATCTCCACGGCAAGTCCTCTTCAATCTGTAACCGAAAAAGCTCTAGTACGCTTCGAGCAAGTGCTCGCTCGTACATAATTTCCTAGAACAAAAAGGAAAACAAACCTAGCAAAAAGCCTGGGAATCAAGGGTGGTAAATCTTCACCTCTTGCCCGACTATGGCTCTAAAATCTATCTACACACAGAAGAAAAAACATTCAGACAAAATCGCTAACACGGGGTCCGACCCCCGATAGCAAGCAATCACATATCCAGAATAATTTTAGAAGCGGCGCCCTGCAAGAACGATTCATAGAACATACAAAATATACTATGCATGATCTACTCGTAGAACACTGATGGCGGCACATACTATTCATGCGCGCACATGACGGTTTCATGAAAAACATGAAACGCACACCACTAGCGGACTCTGATACTAATTGTTGGAAATAAATCCATGATAGAGGCCCGCAGCGGAAACAAAGTGAAGGTCCGAGGACCGTGAGCGGTGTGCGTTACATATCAAAATTTTCATCGAAACGATCTACATATGCGTGTATGAATCTAGCATGGCAACTACGCGAACCCCTAACGACGATCTAACGCGAAAGAACAATCTAGCATGTATGCATGTTCTATCTATGCTAGATCTACATGTTAGAGATCAAACCTGCGTGCGGAATCTTTCACCGCGACAAATTTCTTCTTTGTCAATGGAGACGGGCTACGGATCTGCTCGACATAGCTTCGGTGCGACGGCCATAACTTTCTGCTCCGAACTCTGATTGGGCTGAAATTTGGACTGTAGCTAGCCAACTTCGAGACACAACGTTTGCAATAAGTGTCACATCGTTTAGACTTCTATAGCTCCCGGAATCACAGAAACAATGCTGATTTTCTATGCAGATTCTAGACAGCAAAAGGTTGCGGGAGACGCCTTCTAGTTCACCCGATCTCACACGATGCACGGCACCTCGTCGATGGATCTCTGAGTGCCTCTATACGATGAGCCTTATCCTTCTACGAAACACCATGCGAGGAAGACAAGTCGTCATCCAATGACGCAAGCGAGGGAGAGAGAGACGAGGGAGGAGATGCGAAGAGAGAAGAGGGGGCGCCTAGGGCTTCCCCATGGCTTGGGCCGGCCCTAGGCTTGCATGGGCTCATTAATTTCGTCCCCCCCTCTCTCCCTATGCCTTATATAGGGCCGGCCTTATCCTTACGGATAAGCCTAGCGGATAGGATTGACTGATTCAAACCTCTCCCTATATATCTCTTCTTTTATATCTATCTTTTCCTTGTTTTCGAAAACGGTCAAAACTAGCCCGTTTTCTGCGCCTCTTGACCAATCCTTTCATCGGAGGCAACAACCTCCTGAAACTAATAGGGCCGGCCTTGACCAGTCTCTCAACACTCAGGGCCGGCCCCCTTAGTGCATAGTGGCGTATAGTTTGACCAAAATGCCCTTATGTCACTAGTTGGCCGATCCTCGTGTACGAGACTTTGCAAGGCACACATAAGTGAAGTGCACCAGTGATTTCACTATTCTCTGAGGTTCCCATAGGGTGCCCCTAGTAAAGTCAACTAGTCAACTCGCAACATATCCCGGTGCATCGTACCCATGTGGCAAAGTCCACTTATGACAAGGAATTGCTACATGCGTCTCAGCACTAACCTAGGGTTTTCCCTTAGTGCACACACGTAGCTACGCATCTACCGTGCACTAGTGCGAAGCACTCACGGAGCGTAGGCTTGGACTTCTCGCTTCCTCTAACTACGTTCTGTTTTTCGACGAGATGGTATAAGAACCATACATAATGTCGATAAGGTGGAACCTTCAGGGACCAGGGTTCATGGCATACAACTCAGACTCGATCGACACACTACCCGAGTGTACCATCGATCCTCTGAGTCCGAGTTAACCTGCGTAGCCACCTAGAGTGCGACGCAGGCTGCACTCCAATTCCCCCATACTTACTATGTTCTCCCTCATACCCCTGCTCTCCGCTTAGTATGGTAAACCCGTTGTCCTTCCACTTGGTGCCATGACGCAACTCGAGCGGTGGAGAATACCGTCAGACTCGAGTGCTCATATGACTCGGTTCCTTCCAGGTTGACCACATACATCGTACCTCCGATTACTCTTACGAGCAACCGGATCCGTCATCAGTCCAACTGATGACCACCTGGCCAGGGTTTAATACGACGTAGGTCAGACCAAGGAACGCACCTCCCGTTAGGGGTGTGGATAGCCTGCAGGAGTGACACGCTGATGCAACACCAGCCGGGTAACCCAGTACACCGTGGTTTTGGATCACTGCATCCGGATCCTCACACATTGGTGCGCCAAAGCACCACACAACTGGTTAGTCCACCAGACATGGTTTCTCAGGGTTTAGGACCATTTTACCCTAAGCAGAAACACGGTTTAGTGCACCGATGTCTGCTCATCGATCTGTGCACCGTGTTGGTTCCGTTCGGCCACAGACATTGTGCCTGGTAATGACCGTGGTGGAGATACCCACGCTCTGTCATCCCAACAGCTTATCCTGATAGGGCGACCAACCCTAATCAGAGCTGCGAACGTATTTAGGTTACATGGGACCAGTCCCTTGAGTCTCCGACTCAAGAGGATTACCATGTAGCCATGGCTCTCTGTTCTGTAATCAGAACACGTACTAAGGTACGTACCAATATGCATTCCTATACTATCAACCATATATAGTTAAACTATAGGTTTTTACGAGCTATAGACCTCACCAATTCTAACATCCTTTGCGTTCTGCCGACGCCGAGACCCTTTTGGTGCGAGCCAAAAAGTCTCGATTTTGTGAGAGGGCGTTTCCGAAAACTCAGTACGTTTCCCGACCGAGAGGACGCCGAGACCCCTCTTCCTTCTGTCGACGCCGGGACCATTTTGGTGTGAGCCAAAAAGTCTCGGTTTTGCGAGGGGGCGTTTCCGAAGACTCAGTACGTTTCCTGACCAAGAGGACACCAAGACTCCTTTGACTTCTGCCGACGCCAAGACCCTTTTGGTGCAAGCCGAAAAGTCTCGGTTTTGAGAGGGTGCCGTCACACCCCTTTACTTGGTTTTTATGCGAAACCGAGGGGGGGCTACTTGTTGATGCCGACACACACCCCCTCTCGGTTTTCTAACAAAACTAAGGGGTGTGCTGCTGACGGTGTGCCGTCACCCCCTCCTCACTCGATTTTTGTGAGAAACCGAGGGGGGGCTGCTTGTTGATGCCGACACACACCCCCTCTCGGTTTTCTGACGAAACCGAGGGGTGTGCTGCTGATGGTGTGCCATCACCCCTTCCTCACTTGGTTTTTGTGCGAAACCGAGGGGGGGCTGCTTGTTGATGCCAACACACACCCCTCTCGGTTTTCTGATAAAACCGAGGGGTGTGCTACTGATGGTGTGCCGTCACCCCCTCCCCACTCGGTTTTTGTACGAAACCGAGGGGGGGCTGCTTGTTGATGCCGACACCCCGTTATTGGGGCTGTTAAAAGAGGCCAAAGAGTGTCGGTATTGAAAATAGTGTGTTTTTCGAATTTTAGCCCCATCTGAAACTGACACTTTTTCGGTCATATTCCTAAAACACTGGTACGTGGGGTTATCAGCGAGGGATAACGCTATACTTGAGGGGACTTCTTAGAGATAATCTAGGATAATGCGCGTGATGGCCAGCCAATCTTCACCCAATGTACTACCGCACCTAGTTACTGTATTCGCTAGGTATTACGGTCATGTGAGGGTGTTGACTTGGCCAGGATCAAGGAAGCACCATTTTATCTCATGTTTCGATAGATTTTTCACCCACCCTACTCTTTATTATCGCTTGTTCACCCATTATAGGCCGCTCTTTTCATGATGAAAACCGCCAGGGGATCCGCTGTGTTGGGAAAATGCCATCTAGGAATGAAGGAGATTGTTTGCGCTCCTCTTATGCCACATATTGAGGATTCAGACAGTGGCTTTGATGGCGAGCTCGGGCCGTTAAGGCTTTTTACAAACGAAGATCATGAGGAACCCATCGTCGGCTGCACCAGTGTGAAGACACGCTGACAGAGTTAGACTGACCACCCCCTAACCGGTTTGGAACCTGTCAGTCGTCGAGAAAAGGTGATGGCCAGCGACAGTCTGATGCTTGGACCTGAGTGACAAGACTAAGCTTGGACTTTTGATCGAATGCCAATACGTCGGCGATGACGTGTCGGACTTTGTCTTTATATGTCAAGGGTAGGGCCTTGGGTTTGTAGAGTGCTGAGGTATCGGTCGCCTCAGACTATGTCTTCGAGTACCAAGGGCAGGGCCTTGGGCTTATTGAGTGCCAAGGCGTTGGTTGCTTCGGAGTTTGTCTTCGAGTGCCAAGGGCTGGGCCTTGGGCTTGTAGAGTGCCGAGGTGTTGGTCGCCTCGAACTTTGTCTTTGAGTGCCAAGGATGTCTCCTTGAACTTGGTGCATGTCAAAGCGGCGACGCCTGCCTTGGGCTTATTCTCATCGCCTCGGATGAGTATAGTTGATAGCTTAGCTTGACCTGAATTGTCAGGAGCATTTTTATCGAACTTTCACCTTGAAAGGGCGTAGCCGAATTGCCTTCGAGCTTCCGACTTGAACGGGCGGAATCGAAGGTCTTTGGTTGACCTGGGTTGCCAGGAGCCTTTTTATCGGACTTTAGCCTCGAGAGGGTGTAGCCAAATTGTCTTTGCGCTTCTGACTTGAATGGGCGGAATCGAAGGTCTTTGGTTGACCTGGGTTGCCAGGAGCCTTTTTATCGGACTTTAGCCTCGAGAGGGCGTAGCCGAATTGTCTTCGAGCTTCCAACTTGAATGGGCGGAATTGAAAGTCTTTGGTTGACCTGGGTTGCCAGGAGCCTTTTTATCGGACTTTCATCTTGAAAGGGCATAGCCGAATTGCCTTCGAGCTTCAGACTTTAACGGACGGAATCGATGGTCTTTGGTTGACCTGGGTTACCAGGAGCCTTTTTATCGGACTTTAGCCTCGAGAGAGCGTAGCTGAATTACCTTTGAGCTTCCGACTTGAATGGGCGGAATCGAAGGTCTTCGGTTGACCTGGGTTGCCAGGAGCCTTTTTTTTATGCCTTAACATGGGGGAATCGAACTTCGAGAGACTTGATTTTGAGAAAAAAGAGACATTTTATTGCTACAACAAAGTTACAGTTACACTTTTTCAGAGGCTGCCCAACGGGCGTTATGATTATGCATCTACGTATTATGTTGACTTTTTTTTTCTCCAATGCTGCAGCCTTTACTTCTCTCGACTTGGTTCCTTGTTAGCAAGGTAGCCATCGAGTCGTCCTTCTTGGATCAGATCTTCGATGTGATGCTTTAACTTTTGACATGTAGAGGTTGGGTGGCCATGACTGCGATGGAACTCACAGTAGTATATTGTATCTCCCGCCTGGTCGGAATTTGGAGGGAGAGGCTATGGCCATTTGCAAAAGGGCTCGTTCTGCAAATAGGCGAAGATGTCTTCAATGGAGGTGTTCAGTTCAGTGAATACCCTTTGCTCCCTTGGAGTTCGCCTCTTCCCTGCTGGAGGGGCCTTCGGATCTTCATTGTATCTTTTGGCTTGTACCTTTTGGTCGGATGCAGCATTGGTAGACTTCTTGTAGTGTGCTTCATTCGGAGCTTTGTCATCTTTCTTATATCGAGAGTCACGAGATTCGTGGGGCACGCGTAGTCTTCTGGCCCGCTGATTGTCATCCACCTCTATTTCCCATTATACGCGCTTGAAAATTATCTCCAAGGTATTGGGAGGATGTCGGATGAAGTCGGTGTAGACATGGAGCTCTGGCCGGACAGTATTATGGAATGCCAGCATGATGGCCTCCTCATTATGGGACCGACCGGTGAGCTCAGAGTGCTTATTATAAAACCTCTTCGTAAAGCTTCTTAGAGACTCATCGGAGCCCATCTTCAGCCGGTAGAGTGTATCCAGCTTCTTTTCTGGCTTTAAGTTTAGCCGGTAATGGTCCATGAAGAGTTCAGCCAACTCTTTGAATGTGGTAACCGTATCGGTAGGCAGTGTGTAGTACCAGTCGAGGGCAGGTCCCTCGAGGCTTCCCGCAAACATACGGCAAAGAACATAGTTCTCATACTCATAGGGCGTCAGGGCCTGCTTGTAGGCTAGGATATGGAGAGCAGGGTCTCCCTTGATGTAGTTGAACTTTGGCAGGCTCGGTGTTCGCCAACTCATAGAAAATGGTGTTGCCAGAACCTTGGGATGCAATGGCCCCATCGAGGTGATTAGCTGCCTACGGTCTTGATGGCGGCGTCCTACGTCGACAGTGTGCCTTAGTCGGTTGAGCAACTCGCGGGCATCTGTTGCTTTCATGTGCGAAGGGATAGAACGTCCAATGGACCCTGTTGACTGAGGAGATCCTTCTCGGCGATAGCTTACCGCACCGTCGACATCGAGGCGATCCCACACCGTTTGCCTTGGTGCTTGTGTGGATACCTGACGCCTCTCGATACGCGGCACATGTGGTTCTTCAAGATGGTGACTCACGGCTGGGCGAGTCCTTGGTTGGTCTTCATCAGCAGCTGGAGAGTTGTGGGCTATAACCCCCGCTCTTTCAGCTACCTTCTTTAGGGAATCCGTCTCTTGCTCGAAGGCTGCGTTCCTCTTGAGAAGGTTCAACAGCTAGAAATCAGCAGCCAAAATTTGGTATGTAGCTGGATCGTTGTCCCCTTGGGTGGCGTGCTCATTGCCAGATCGTTGCCTCGGGAATGGTGGGTCCTGCCGATTGCTGCGGCTTCCCGGATGACTTCCTTGTGGCCCCAGTCGCTTATGAACATTTCTTCGGTTGGTTGCAGCCGAGACTTCTTGTTCTTCTTCGATTAGCACGTCGATTGTCTGGTCAGCACCTGCCTTTGGTGGGTTGGTGCTGGCCTTCACCATTGAGCGTGTTGATGTCGACGTGATGAAGGCGTTGAGGTTGATTTGGAGGAGGACTTGTGGCTCGTTACCACAAGCTGAATAGGAGTCGGTAGGGGTATGGGTAAGACCTCTATCGATATCCCACAGACGGCGCCAAAGATTGTGGGGGGAAATTTTCGAGCCGCCTTGATCGGGAACCCCGCCCCACAGTCTTGATTGAATATGGACGGTTTGTAGAGTTAGAGAGATGGGAGAATAGATAGAGAGAGTAAAGAGTGATGACACATGGATTGGTGACGGAGTTCGGTCTTACGACCTACGTCTCCGGGCGAGAGGTGCCACCTGATCTTCACTATAATTTAAGTAAATGATGGGGTTGAGCGTTCTCTCGACAGGCCGAGAGAAGCTTCTTACAATGTGTTTGCACGGAGTAACTAGAAGCGTTCAAGAGGAAGAATGGAGGGCTCTGGCTCTGGATCTGGAATCCCTCCTCCTCTGATTGAATGACCAACGCCTTTTCTGAATGCCTTGGGGGTCCTTTTATAGCGTAGGCACGTGCCCAATATGGCAGTGATGACGTGGCGATGATGACGCGGCACTGGTTCTGGGCCTCCTTGCTGGGCCCTTATTGGGCTGTTGTTCGGGCCCAATAAGAGAGAGGGCTTGATCTGCGAGCCCCGTAGAGTGGGCCCATGAGACCGGGCGGGCTTACCCACTTGGGCCGTTGCGCGGGCCCATGCCGCTCTGATCCGGTCTGGTATAATTTTTGCACCCACACTCCCTTCAAGAGAAGCTGGACAATTGTCAAATAGTCGCCCTCAATTAGTTTTCCAACTTTTCAGAAAGGCAGTATAGTTGCTATTTTTATTAAATTTCATAATCCTGTGAATATGGCATCAACGACCATGATTTACACGCACAAACAAAGCACAACGGACTTGAGAAAAATTTTGCTCCATAGTCCATTCAGGGTGTCGACATGGAACTCTCTAAAATGGGAGAGAGAATGTACGACCAGGCCAAGAGCCCGTTGGTAAATTTTGGGAAGGCTTTGGTAATTGGCCTATTAGTTGAATAGTAATTAACAAAAAAAAAATACTAGTCATCGACTAGAGTTCTTGAATATTTTCAACTTTAGTCAAGATCATCTAAGGGTGTTTACTATTGGAGCCAATTGTGCTTTTGTAATCACCTCCTAATGCCGTATAATGAAAAACTACTGGACTAGGTCCTATGGATGTAGCCAGATTTATCCCGAACTATGTAAAAGAACTTGGTGTGCTCCTGGAATATCATAGTCTGTTCGTGTGACTTAATACCGGTGCTTCGACATTTTTTGCAATAATTGGTATCATATCTCTATTGCTTTTAGGGTATCGGTACTAGAGCTGAGTGATTCAGTTCCAGTTCAGATCCAGGTGGAGTAGTTGTTCGAAGCCAGGTGATCGAGCTAGCTTTTACAAGCCCTTGTGTCATATAATTGAATTAGTGCATGCCCGTGTCTGTCTTCACTGCAGTGAACCGTCTTCGACGGCAACACACCTATTGGCACTGCAGCGGGCCATCTTCGGCTGCAACACACTTGAACGCCTTCAGCAACAAAACACTTTCGACGATAACACCGGCATTCATAGGGACATCCATTTCCTCGCCCGTGCCGATTGGCACGAAGCCGACGCCTTCCACTACAAAAAAAATGGTTTTTACCGACGGAATATTTCCGTCGGTAAAATCAATTATCCGTCGGTAAAGAATTTTAGCGACGGACCAAATTTCCGTCGGTAGTCTGTCGGGGAAAAAGGCGTCGGGAAAAATCGGCGACAGACAAAATATTTCCGTCGGTATTAATAATTAATACCGACGGATATTTTGTATCTGTCGGTAATATATTAATATTTAATTAAAAATATAATAGATTATTGCCGACGGTAATTTATATTCCGTCGGTAATATGCAATCTTATTACCGACGGCCACATTAATTCCCGTCGGTAATAATGTGTATATTACCGACGGAATAATAATTTCCGTCAGCAATATGTATATAATTAAAAAAATAAAATATATTATTACCGACAAAATTTATATTATCCGTCGGTAAAAACTCATGAATTTTTTTTAAAAAAATACTAAAATAATATTCTTTAATTCATGTGATTTTCTCACCGGGGAGGACGAGGCGGACGGAGGTCTCGATCGACTTCTTCTTCTTCGTCTTGTCGCCGGCGCCGGTGGAGTCGCCCTCCTTGGAAGGCGGCAGCTTCTTCCCCGCCTTCTTCTCGGCCGAAGCCTTCTCCACCACTGACTTCTTCTCCTCCTCCGCCGGTTTCTCGACGACCGGCTTCTTCTCCGCGGGCTTGGATCAGAAACCCTAGATCGCCGTCACAGCACCAGGATCTAGGCACTGGTGAACTTGGTAAAGGCCTTGGTGCTCTCGGAGACGGCGTGCTTGGCGATCTCACCGGGGAGGACGAGGCGGACGGAGGTCTCGATCGACTTCTTCTTCTTCGTCTTGTCGCCGGCGCCGGCGGAGTCGCCCTCCTTGGAAGGCGGCAGCTTCTTCCCCACCTTCTTCTCGGCTGAAGCCTTCTCCACCACCGACTTCTTCTCCTCCTCCGCCGGTTTCTCGACGACCGGCTTCTTCTCCGCGGGCTTCCTCTCTGGAGGGATCGAAGCAGTCCTTATAAAGAGGCGGAGAAGGAATCTGATTAGATGAAATTGTGTGGTTCGGATAGGTGAGCTGGCACTTAGATCTACTGTTCGATTAGATCGAAACAGAAAGGGATCGGGAACCGGTCGTGATTGATCGCAGGGTTTTTACCGACGGAATACATCTGTACCGTCGGTAATATTAGTTATACCGAGGGACTTTTTTATTACTGTCGGTAAACATAAACAAAAGAAAATAGCAAAATATAAAATATATTATTAGCGACGGACTTTTTCATTACCGTCGGTAAAAATAAACGAAAAAAAAATAGCAAAATATAAAATATATTATTAGCGACGGACTTTTTTATTACCGTCGGTAAAAATAAACAAAAAAAAATAGCAAAATATAAAATATATTATTAGCGACGGACTTTTTCATTACCGTCGGTAAAAATAAACGAAAAAAAATAGCAAAATATAAAATATATTATTAGCGACGGACTTTTTTCGTTACCGTCGGTAAAGGTATATTACCGACGGAGAATATATAGCTGTCGGTAATAAATATAAAAAAAAATTAAAAAAATCAAAGTCTTATTACCGACGGAAATAATTGTTACTGTCGGTAAAATATAATTATTACCGACGGTAATAGAAATTTTCGTCGGTAAAAAACCTATTTCTTGTAGTGTTCGGCGCGACCAACTCCCCCTCCGCTATAATCGATTAATCACTGTTGTCTCTGTTTGAAGGGATTCCTCGAGATCGACTCGATGGTTTGGGGCGGTTGAAATTTTAGCAGGCGGGTTTATAGCTGTTGATGCGAACAACGATCATGGGATGAACGGTCAGGTTTAGTGCAGTTTTAATGAGCCGGGATTTTAGGGGTTTAGTGCAGTTTAAATTGATTGGGATTTGAAACCAAGGAGACATCGTGCGTTGATTTTCGAACAAATGGTTAGATCTATGTAGTTCATTTTTGTCCAGTCAGCTTATCCTAATCAGTTTTTTTGTTCCGTTTTGTCTAGTCAGCACAAAACCGCCATCCCTTGGTATATAGATGTTATCGTTCGATTAGGTCTGTCTCGAGGATGTAGGCCAGTTTGTACCGAACCATATAAAAAGAATTTAGCGTGCTCTCCCGATGACTAGTTTGGCGCATGCGGTTCGACGAATCGATGCCCGCACATTTCCGCAACATCATGAATCAGTTTATAGTTATCCAATCCATGTTGAAAGTTAAAAGGAGTTCTCCTTTAAACAAAGGAAGGTAGTTTAGTTGTCATTGTCCCATATGGGTACAAATCAATGTCTCTAAGCAATAACTCAACAAAGACACCCCAATATCTACTATGTGTGGTTGCAACGAAGGCTTAGTCTAAATTGACAGCACCCACATTGTGGTTGAGATATTTTAAAGTTGGCTTAGCTTGTCACAATGAACATGAAGTTGCAAAGAAGGATAAGGAATCAACTCCCATAGGCCTTCCGGAAGAAACGTTCTCTTGTGAGTCATCCACGTGGAGCAAGATGGTGTGTTCTAAACCATCCATGATTTGATCATGCCAGTATCTTAGCCGTCCGATCGAATCACCCAACAAATGATATGGCAAAGGTTTGCAATGCATAAGGTTTTGGTGGGCTAGGGTTTCGAATAGGGAGTGGGATGGAGAGCCGAAGGGGGGCAGGTACATGCTCTCACGTGGGTTCTTTCAGATTTGGTTGGGCCACTGAGGGTGTTTGCCTAAAATAGAGATGGTGGCAGGTGGCCTTTTGATGGTGAGATTCAGTTTCTATTGCTGTTTTTCGAGGTTTGTTGATGTGAGTGTGTGGTTGGAAAAGGATGGGTTAGCGCCGTGCAATGTATTATGTTTATCAACGGTCGCTTGTTAGGGATGGCAATGATGCGGTTTCGATATGGTTTTGGGTAAAACCAAAATCGTACCGCAACACCGAAATCGTACCATACCGTCATGATTTATCATTATGTAAAACCGAAACCGCTCATGAGATGCAGTGTGGTACACCGTGGTTTATCATTATAAAGATCTAAACAGTGCAGTGTTGGTCAAAATCTAAATTTCACTACTATACCGAAAATCGAAAATCGATACCGCCCCGTGATGGTTTTATATTTTTGCAAACCAAAACCACACCATGCGGTGCGGTTTATTACAATTTTCGGTTTTAAACTGCACCGCTGCCATCCCTAGCGCTTGTCCGGGTGGTACTTTCTCTCTCCCATGTTGGAGAGGTTTTCTGTTCGGCTCCTGGTATGGACACCGTCGGGCAAACTTTCCCCCAAGGCCATTGTGCCTTGTTTGGATGTGCGAATCCTGACCGTTGATGTCATGTTCATGGGATTATGGAATTAATAAATATTAGCTGCTGCCTCCCCATTTTTCGATCTCCGGACCTCTTCAGTCCTTTCCCTTGTGCCTTTCCTCTGATCGTCGATCTAGCCACGGTCCAGCAAAAAAAAAAGTATTATTATTATTGTTAATTTTTTTGTTCTGAACTGGCCAGGTTGTTAGAGGACAGGGCGCTAAAGCAAGGGCTCAAAGTGGTCCGAAGATCAAAACACGGGTATAAGGCATCATAGTTGCTATTTATTAAATTCCGTACTCTCGTGGATAGGACATCGATCAACGGTTAAGATTTGCATGTGAAAACAAGCACAACAGCCTTGAGGGAAAATTCACTAGCTCCACAGTGTCCCATATCGGAAATCGAACAGGGAACCTCTCCAGCATGGGAGAGAGGAACTCCTACCAGGGCAAGAGCCCATTGGTTTGTATTATGCTTAGGTGTAACTTCATGTTTGCCTATGTTTATTAGGGTTCTTCTATAGGAATACAAAGACTAAGGCATCCATTCATGTTAACCTAAAATGATCCAGTACGCATAGTAGGAGCCTACATGGAGGTCCAGAATCATCAAAAGTTTGGACACGACTGTAACTTTGCGCTCGGTTGGCGCATTAGCTATTATGATATATTTTTGAAAATGGTATGAGAAGTCCTAAGAGGGGTTAATTCCTATATGATTAATCCTAACTTTCAAGTCCAAAATCTTTTAGGAAAGACTCTTTTCCAAACACTTTTCTTATTTATAAGAACTTTAAATAGTTTTAGTATTTCGGGGGTTTTTTTTTAGCTCGATTTTGACTGGGTTGTCATTAATGTTAATTGTAAACATATGGGAGTCGATTTCCTAGCTAGTCCGGATAATTTTTGCTATTTCTTGATGACTTTTTTTTTGGCTAATTTTGGAGTTTTTGCTATTTTTTTGCTATTTTTTGCATGGGATTGTAAAGAGGAAGTGTCTTTTTAATGAACAAAATTTCGTGAGAGAAATCTCTTTATTCTCAATTGTTGGTATTATGTGGAATCAACAAACCTTTAATAACCTTTAATCTGGTATTCTTCATTGAGAATCAACAGTTTTGAGGAAGGATTGTCACCTCGCCTCTACACCCACCATGCATCATAAAACCTTATCATTTTTTCTAACTGAACGCTACTTTAAACCTTTGTTTTTCTTGCTTCTTTGGGTTAGAGAGAGAGAGAGAGAGAGAGAGAGAGAGAGAGAGAGAGAGAGAGAGAGAGAGAGTATGGTTCACACATGGATAATGTTGAGAGAGAGAGAGAGAGAGAGAGTATGGTTCACACATGGATAATGTTTAGTTGGAGAGAGTAGTTGAGAGCCTTGATGCAAGTGCTTGTTCAGGAGAAAGGCTATACTTGTAAACCCTAGAACATGGGTGGAAAGAAAATAGGAAGGAAATTAAAGAAAAGCCAAAGAAGGAAATCACAACAGACCTACACACCATGTCATTTAATACGTGCCCAACAGTCCAACACTAGCAGGTGGCATTACTTCACCGTAGTTCTCAACCAATTCCCAATTTTAAACATAACTTAAGGCCCAACAGATGCACCTACAATCAAAATAGTTAAAAAATTGTAATGTGTCTGGCATGTATGTTATGCATCACACACATACATGTCATATGGATCATACGCAACAATGATTGTCAATCGTGTTAGTACCCATCTTACGGCCTGTTTGGTTCCGTGGAGTTGCAACACACGGGTCAACACCGTAGGGTTGCGTCTGTTTGGTTCCGTGTAATCCAGCCCAACTCGTGCGGTTTGAACTACCGCTCAGTCAAATTTCTATAAAAAAGTCAGTAGTTGGAACACATAGTGAAAAGCTGCGTGTTCCAACTACACGCGGTCCAACCCCAGTGCACGGTGTAGTTAGAACTGCGGTGAACCAAAGAGAGCGTTAGTTTAGTTTTGAATGAAAATTGTAATTTATGTAACAAAGATGCGGATATCACTATTCGGACAGCATCATATTGAAGATCCAAATTGCCTTTGTCAGACTTTTAGTATCAATCTTAGAGGTCGGTTGATACCAAAGTGACAGTTGGTACACCATAAGATCGTGTCTGCAACCTTTCGTATAGTCAACCCCATCTTGATAGGACAAGATCGACTTGGATGATGATGATGACAATTATATGGTTGCCATTTATCCATGTGGAAATCACATATACAATTAGCATTACATGGTATATATGTTGCGTTTTGCCATATACATGACTAATCCAATAAAAATATTTTAAAACGGAAGCCTGACATAAAGGGGCGCTCAGAGGCTGCCACATGGCAGCGTCCTTCATTCCTCCTCCTCCTCGATCCTCCTCCTCCTCCTCCTTCTTCCATCCTCCTCGCACCAGAACCCTAATCTGATCCCCCTCCTCCCCTCCTTCTTCCTCCTCTTCCCTCCTCCTCCTTCTTCCTCCATCTTCCTGCAGCTTGAACCTAATCCATTGGCCGGCCTAGGTGGCAGCATATCGACACTGTATCGGTGGCTGCCCTCCGTACCCCACCGACGCATCTTCGGTGGGCAGCCATTGACACAGTGTCGGCAGGGTGCCACCGAGATCGGCCAATGGATTAGGGTTCAAGCGGAAATATGGAGGAGGAAGGTGGAGGATGAAGAAGGAGGAGGGAAGAGGAGGAAGAAGGAGGAGGGCTAGCGAATTAGGGTTCCGGCATGGGGAGTATAGAGGAAGAAGAAGAAGAAGGATGAGGAAGGAGGAGAAGAGGAGGGAGGCCAGCAGCTTAGGGCTTCGGTGTGGGGAAAGAGGACGATAGAGGGGGCGGCGTAGTGGAAGGAGGAGGAAGGGTTTAGGGGGGGGGATTTTGGGGTTTTTTAGGGTGTCAAGACTAGAAGTCCGAAATGGGTTTGGGGCCAAGACAGATCCGGGTGGCAACACTAATTCCATGGGTTCGAATAGAGCGTCACGTTATCTGAACAACAAAGGGTGCCATGTATGGACCCTTCGCCTTATATTATAGTATAGATAGTGTCGTAACTTTAATTTGGCAACTGTTGAACCAAAATCAACCCCCACATCCCAAATCCATATCTACATACGGTTCACGGGTCTCCCACGATGTTAACTTATTTGGGTTTGTGCAGTTGGCATTACAAGGTGCAGTACTAGCGGGGACGCAACGCGTGTAGTTGGAACACACAACCTTTTTACTGCGTGTTCCAACTATATTTTTTTTATATAGGAATTTGTACAGGTAGGAGTTGGCCGAAACTGCTTCGTGCAGTTTACGAAAACTATAGCGAACCAAACAACGGGCGGCTCGCAGTGTTGACTCCCACGTTCCAACTGCAACGATCATAGGGCCTAAGACTTAGTAAGCATGCATTCTCTGGAAAGCAAAGGCAAAGCACGACACTTCACATTGCGCGGCCGCCTTTTATCTTCTTCTTGACTAAGTTGTTGGTCCTTGATTATCATACATATTGGTGTGTCATCTGAGTTAGGTGGGAAACATGGTTTGGGATGGTGTACTTTGATGGTTGAGGTGGTTTTCTTATTACTCCTTCCACTTCTATCCATTGGCCGATGGTCACTTTAAACTCTTTGCACAATCTTGGATCATCTTTGAATTCCCGCCATAATGCACACGTGCTATCGGCAGGTTCTGTCTAGACCATTTTAGAAAATAGTTCAAGGTCTGTTCCCTCAAAGGCCCATTTCTTGAAATTCATGGAATCTTTTTTGAGGCCATTTTTTTTTACCATTATATGATTCCAATGACTTTGGCCTCCAAATCAGCTGATCATTGGACGGATGAGATTGAATCCTGCATCCCATCTATGATGGAGAACCCCAAGGTTTGATGGCAAAGTTGTAATATCAGTATGAAGGGAGATTTTTTTTTTTATTTGCTGGACCAACCAAACGGTCATAGTACATGGCGCTAGAGCAATAATTCAAAGGGAGATCGAAACAGGGGAGAGGCAACATCAGCAACAACTATTTTATTAACTTTCATAATCCCGTGAACATGACATCAACGGTCAGGATGCGTACGTGAAAACAAGGAACCTCTTCAATGGCCTTGAGGGAAAGTTCGCTCCACGGTGTTCATACCAAGAGTAAAAGAATGAATTACCCTAAAAAAAATGAGTAAACTAAGGAACCTCTCTAACAAAGGAGAGAGGAAGTACCACCAGACCAAGAGCCCGTCGGCTAGCTTGTAGAAAAAAATGCAGGCTATATAGCTTGTATCCATTATTAAACCCTTACGTTAAAATGATATTACAAAACTTTGCCATTAAGCTTGGGTGGTTCTACACCGTAGATGATGAGGTGCATGATCAAATTGCATCCGTTCGATCAGCTGATCATAGGCGGTCCTCCAACCCTAGTTGGAAGCAAGTATTGCTCAATAAAAAATGGCGGTAATTTCTACTTGGCAAATTGGAGAGAAGAACATGATTCTCAAACAAACTAAACATTAAGATATCATTTGATGACACATGCCGTTTACGATGGCATACATATTATTTTGTTGACAATGTCAACCAATGTTCGAGGTCACCAATCATTCTATGACTTATGGGTAAAGTTAATATGTCTATCTAAAGTTAATTAAATGTTATTAATTAGGTGATTGAATCGCTTATATCTAAGAAATCAATTAATCTTGATATGGTACCGCTAATGTACCTTTGCTTTTTTGTGAGATGTATATGCGGGTGGGGTGCGAGAAATTCACATATACATAAAAATAATGAAATTTTTTTAAAAGATGCATGTAGAACAATTGACATATTGACAAGAAATGAATGTAAAAATAATCAAGATAGTAAGCTGACAATGATGAAAACAACAACCAAAATATCGCACTGTGGTTGCATCTTATTAGTGAAGTTTGTTGCATCTTATCTTAGTGTGTTACAGTCGAAGATGTCTGATAACGTCAAAGGTGGCCGATTGTGTTTTGCCATCGAAGACGACTATCGCCATGAGGACATGCTCAGGCATTACCAGTATCTTAATAATTATTTAAGTGATATATATTGGCTACGTGGAAGTATGTACCATGAAAATCATTTATAACAAAATTAATCATCATATGTGGAGATCAAGGGAGAGAAAGCACACATATACAAGGAAAATATGGGCTAATGTGTCAAGGGTCCCTGTCAAAAAATCAGTTCGGTGAACAGGGCCCGACAACTGTTCGGTTTAGCCTGAGGTCCCTGACAAATGTTGTGTTCACCGTAAAGGACCCTCCTTTTTGACCGAATCCCCAAAATGCCATCACCTTACAATTGATGCGAGCAGATGACGAAGGTGAGCATGAGCAACACCTCGAGTTGCAGTTGCTCGCCGTCGCCGCCCCAACGTCGGCAAGCAATGGAGACGAGAGGGTACGGTTTAGTATTCCTAAATCTGTAGTTCATCCCATGGCCTATTGATCTTAGGTTTTAGGGTTAGGTTTAGGATTTCTAGGTCTAGGGTTCATCCTATTGCTGTAGATCTTAGGTTTTTGGGTTAGGTTTAGGATTTCTAGGTCTAGGGTTCGGATTTAATTTTATGAAGGAGTGCCATATATGAAATAAAAATTTGAAGTGCAATCAGGGGTAGTTTCGTCAACAAGGTTATCTGTCCTCTAAGCTAAATTGATCTTTTTTCAGGGACTGTTCACTAAGTTCCTCGAAAAATTTTGGATGGAAATTGCAAGAATATTGTTCGCCTCGAGCTAATTCGTCGCCTCGGGCTTAGGCTTTTGGCTGGAAAATTATCCACAAGAAGGCCCCCACTCGGGTTTATCTTAACCGCAACGGGATGAAATTTGCAAGTGAATGCCCTTGATGCCACTTGGCTCCGGAGGATATCAAACATGCCCTGCTGGACTGTCCGGGCCCCACACTATAGCTGTGTGGGATTGTGTGAGCCAGCTGGCAAACATTAATGTTCCGAGTATCTTGATGCACCTAGTTGCCAATCAGTCAGATCAAATGACAATTACGCGTTTGAAGGAAACCATCGGCCCCGTGCTCACTTCGATTTGGGAAGTTTGGAAAGGTCGCAATCGGGCTTGTTTTGATGACTTTGTGGAGGCTCCGTGAACCGTGGCCCGACGGATTTGGTTACTGCTACATGAGTATCAGCAGCTCTCAACACCGAATGCGCTCAGGTACCGTCAGATCGACGTGGTAGGAGTGCGGTGGTGGCCTCCCAAACCAGGTGAACTAACGTTTAACTTTGACGGCTCTGTTGCTTAGAGGCTGTTTGGCTGGTGGAGGATTTCTGATTCGCAATCACGTCGACCAAGCTCTGTTAATTGACCGGTTCTTTCCCCTTATTCTCTTCTTCAGTCCTTAGTAGTTCGCTCTGCTCCGTGGACTACAAACATTTTTATCCCACTTCCCTACTCACTCTATCTGGATTGAAGGTGACTCGCTTGTGACTATGCAGCGCCTATCCGGACGTATTCAAACTGATGCTTTTATCCGCGAATGTCGAGCTCTTATTCAGCGTCTCCCCAGGGCTAGGTGGTCGCATATTTTTCGAGAAGCGAACGGAGCTGCTGACTGGTTGGCTAGGACGGGTCATCAGCTAGATGGGATCCTAATTAATCAATTGAACATCCCTCAACCTCTCAGGGCGATCACGATCCAAGACGCACAATTAGCATACTATCCCCAAAAGAATTTCTACCCACACTGAGCTGGGTTGGTTTTGGATTGCTGTAGTTGTTTTTTGCTTGTATCTTTTTGTAGTTGGTTGCGTTGTGATAATAGATAGTAGTTTCTATACCAAAAAAAAAAAAAAATTGCAAGAATATTGTTAAGGAAGTTAATAGGATAGGTGGGATTTGATATGGATGGTTATGGGGCCAATGTTCAAACACGTTAAGTACCGAAAGGGTGCTGCATACAAATAGAAACCCACATAGAATATAGAAATACCACACCTCACTTATCGTGCAAACCCAACAAAAGTGACGCACCATCCAAACCCTAACCCATCCCATTTCCACTCTCCTTTCTTTCTCCTACTTACACCCCTCTGCCCTCTTTGTGTCACCTCCCCCTTCTCCTCTTCCTCATCTTAAGGAACTCTGAACAAGCTTCCCAAACGATGGGGTCCGATGATGCCAAGGCTTGCCCGCGAGGGCACTGGCGGCCCGGCGAAGACGAGAAGCTGCGGCGGCTCGTCGACCAGTATGGGCCTCAGAATTGGAACTCGATCGCTGAGAAACTGCAAGGAAGATCAGGTGATTTGAGGATATATTTTTGAGTTCAAGCTCCTTGTATGATCTTGAGTTTTTATTGTTTAATTGTTACTTAAGAGCACATGCTGCACATGGGATTTATTTTGTTGATGAGTAACTTAAGATATCTTTGATTTCTTGATTCCTTGATTTTGTTCTCTCTCTCTCTCTCTCTCTCTCTCTCTCTCTCTCTCTCTCTCTCTCTCTCTCTCTCTCTCTCTCTCTCTCTCTCTAGTTCCTTGTATGATCTTGAGTTTTGTTTAATTGTTACTTAAGAGTTAAGAGCTCATGGGTTTGATTTTGTTGATGAGTAACTTGAGAATATCTTTGATTCCTTAATTTTGTTTACTCTCTCTCTCTCTCTCTCTCTCTCTCTCTCTCTCTCTCTCTCTCTCTCTCTCTCTCTCTCTCTCTCTCTCTCTCAAGCTAGTTCCTTGTATGATCTTGAGTTTTGTTTAATATGTTACTTGAGAGCACATGGTTTTGATTTTGTTGATGAGTAACTTGAGAATATATACCTTTGATTTCCTGATTCCTTGATTTTGTTCTCTCTCTCTCTCTCTCTCTCTCTCTCTCTCTCTCTCTCTCTCTCTCTCTCTCCAAAGATATTTTCCTTAATTATGAGAAATGGGTTCTTTTTGTTCCTTGTGATGTAGGAAAGAGCTGCAGACTGAGGTGGTTTAACCAACTCGACCCCAGAATCAACAGGAGGCCATTCACAGAGGAGGAGGAAGAGCGGCTCCTCGCAGCTCATCGCGTCCACGGCAACAAGTGGGCGCTGATCTCCCGCCTCTTCCCCGGCAGAACCGACAACGCCGTGAAGAACCATTGGCATGTGATCATGGCGAGGAAGCACCGAGAGCGAGCGAGGATCCTCACCAGGAGAGCCTTTCAGAACCACCACCTTGTCCGCAGCTCCGACACCACCACCACCACCGTCGACGGCCTCCTCGCTAGGCTCTCGGCACCTCAAGGAGAGGCCAGCTCAAAGGGCCTCCCCTTTGACATCAGTGGAATCTTTGAGTTCAGAACCCCCCCAGATGTTTTCAGTGTGGAGGGAAGGGAGTACTGTAGCCCTAAACCTAACCTCAGCATTCTTGAGAGCTCCTACTCTTCCGGGAAACCTCTGCTCCCCTACAATAAGAATTCTTCAATGTACAGCACCTTTCGGAGCCTCGGCGCATTAGGGCAATCCAAGTACAAGACGGTGGCTTCTCGATCCATCGGGTTCTCCTCTCCGGTCGCAGGCGAGGGAATGAGCAGGTGTGAGTTTGTCAGACTCGGGGATCGTTCGGCGGCCGGATTCGAGAATCATAGAGCGAAAGAGCAGCAAGATCTTCTAGGAGATGAGTCTCTAAGGTGCCAAGATGTTCCTTTCATTGACTTCTTGGGTGTGGGTATCACATCTTGATCACCAAATATTTAAAACCATTCAAAATCTTTCTGAAAAACTAATTAAGGAGTGCACATTAGGGCCTCGGATTTGGGAGAAATCGTGAAGGCTATCTGTAATTAATTAGAGTGTCCATATAGTTGTGGAATCATGCCATATTTCTTGTTAGAGTGTCTTAATCTGTGAGAAGTTGCGATCGATCGATGCTAGTTCTATAATTTATCGATGCCATTATATTGTTCAATTAATTAAATTCTTTTTCCTCTATTTGATGGAGATGAGAATCACCATGAGCATGTGCTCTTGTTCTTGCCCTTTTTATGAGTTTTTCTTCTTAATATGAACCAAGTTAGTATATGAGTTTGATCTCCAGTTCTCCACCCCAATTTGTCCCTGGAAACAAGTCCTTATTGTTAATGTAATTTCTTGAAAATAAAATTTGTGGAAAAGAGATGAACGCAATGTTGAAGATGTGGCTTCAACAAGCCACATACAAACTCCAAGGTTCGTACGTAAGGAAATGGCAGAAGACAGAGCACCAATGGGAGAAAGATCGGCCAGGCACAGCCGTGCGCACGACTGGTCCAGGTCGTGCGCACGACTGACACCAGCAGAAAAATTGGGCTAGAAATAAAGATGGATAGTACACACAACCTCCCCAGGTCGTGCGCACGACTGTGACTGGCAGCACGTGGGTGACGTGTTTTGGCTTACGTTTTATCGTGGGACTCATTCTCCAAGTCGGATATGAATGTATGATTATAAATAGGTAATCCTAGGATGAACCTAGATAATCATGGTGTCACAAGAGTAATCCTATGGAGAGATTAGACGGTAGCCATCACCAAGGGAGAGAGAAGCGAATCCATTGGAGGCGGAAGATTTCGGGGAGGGTTTTCTTCGGTGTTCTTCAGGGTGGAGGTTAGGATTGCGGTGATATATATATTCTCTAAAGGGAGGTATCTCTTTGTGGGTGTATGAGGGGTTGGGTAGAGACAATTTATAATTGATCTTGAATTTTTTTCATACTAGTAATTCCATCAATTGGTCGTTGCCGGAATTTCCGCTGCACGAGGGTCTTGGATCACAATATGCAATTCACCATATCAATCGCGACTTAATTCGATGACCTGTGTATTATTTTGGAGAAATCCATCAGCGTCACATTTGAGGGGGGTTTAAGGCCTGGACTCCTACCGGGTATATATTTACTCGGTGAAGGTAGGATTCGAACCCATGTCTCTTGTACGACCACCAAGAGACTTTACCGGCTGAGCAAGCTACCCTCGACTTCTACGACCTATGTCTACTCTTTTAGACTTGGGGAATTTTAGAGGCATGAAGATAAGGATGTCAATTTGATATTTTTGGATTTCTTGGAATGCCCCACTATTGATAAGTTGCCTTGGTCATGTTTTCGCACAAAAATCCTGATGATTAATTAAGGGCAAATTGATAGCTGGCTGGTGTTGTGTCCTTGGCTTTCTTGAGGGCTCGGTGCGCCCATTCCCTTTTCCCCATTTTTCCTTCTTCTAGGATTTCGACGATCCTCCTCTTGGCCGGTCTCCTCGGACGCAGCAGGTGACTTCGTAGAGGCCAGGGGTTAGGTTGAGCTCCTCTTGGGGTTGGATTTGATGCCCCCTCCCTCCCCATATAGAAGGGGGTTCTACTCCACCGACAGCGATAACATTTTTGTGAGCTTCTCTCCAGAGTCCTGTGGACATCTCCTCTCCTGCTTGGGTCGGGCAAACACTAGGCTTCAGGGTAGCGACCTATGCATGTTCTAGCTGGAGTGGTGATCTGGACCCTAGCCCGTCGATGGCAGGTGTTCCAACTTGGGTCTCACGATCTCCTCCCCTTCTCGATGGAGCAGATCCCCATGGATAGAGGTGGCGGCGTGATGGATCGGCGGCAGATCAGAGTTCGTCAGAGGTTCCACAATTGTAGCCTAGCAGCTACTGCTGGAGGGTCTTCTTTGGATCTGGTGGTGGATCCATTTTTGGTGTTTTTTTTTTTTGTAATTGTTTTCTTTTGTTCCGATGGCTAGTGCTCCCAGTATTTTCGCCTAGTGTGGCGATCGAGTACATGTTGTGGCGTTCTGCCCTTCTTTTCGCCGTATGGCGATTCATGTCTATGTTGTGGGTTTGAGCCCTTCTCTTTCCGCCGGGGTGGTGGTTGTGTTTTATTGTAGCAACTGCTGTGAAAAAGCTAGCTTTTTTCATTATTAGTTTTTTTGGTCCAAGAACACTCAGCCAACAGTCTGGGTACAATCTAGCTAGGTGTCTATGATTAAAAAAGATGATCAGATGACCAGCAATACATACAATACGTACGTACGCAAGGTCTGGACCAGGGACCCAACCTAAGCACAAACATGTGCATGGGAAACACCAAAAACAAAGCCCAGAGGAAAAGAGAGTCACAAACCAAAGTAGATCACCAAAAAAAAAAATTGGTTATTTTGACTTTGCCCCCAAACTTTGCCTTGATTTAGACTTTACCTCCCATCTTTTCATTAATTAGACGTTACCCCCCAAAACTAACTGTTTTGCCAGCACACCCCCCAAAACTTTTGTTCTTTTCCGTCAGCTCACCCTTTCTTTTATTCATACCCCAAAAATCTGTAATTAACCTCCATTTCTAACAAACTTGAACACTCCTCCTATTTTTTTTATCATACCCCATTTTTATCCCAAAAACACCCTTTTCTCTGACACCCCACCTTGAATACACCCCAGTTAAATGGCCCTTCCCGTCTTGATCATACCCCATTCCTTTCCGATGTTGAAGCCCCAGGGTACCCCATTTCTTTCGATGTTGAAGCCCCATTAGGAGAGAGAGAGAGAGAGAGAGAGAGAGAGAGAGAGAGAGAGAGAGAGAGAGAGAGAGAGAGAGAGAGAGAGAGAGAGAGATGTCTCTCTTCTTTCCCCATTGCTAGAGGGGTTAGATCTCGTTTGGAGGAATCCGATCGGGAGAATCTCGACTGTAATTTCTTTTCAATTGCAGTCGATGCCCAAAATGTTATGTTTTTGGTTTTAGTTGGATGTGGGGTATAAGATAAGGGTTTAAATGATATTTTAAAATTTTTGTGTAAGTTACTGTGAAGCGGATGGGAGACGGAGCTAGTTACAGATTTTTGGGGTATGAATAAAATTTTCCAAAAATACGAGAGCTAGGAGGCCGAAAAAAGTTATTTGTGGAATATTTTTGATGGACCCTGCAAGCCGCGCAATCGAATTCGAAGGAATCCCCATTGATTACTAGTTCGCAACGACTTTGCTACTACATCATCCATAGCCATATGGGCTGGAGGACTAACATCATTCTCGAAGGTCGGCTCGTTGGCATCAGCCCACCGAACCTTCTGAGCCAGTACCAACAGATGTGCCACCTCGGGGGCAACAGGCTCTTGTAAACCATGGGAGTCCTTCGTCATTGTCGTCAGGGCCGAGTGACCTGCATCCATGGCCCAAAAAGCGCAGATTGGGCAATAGACAGGATGAGTTGCTCGTCATAGACATCCGTCGGGAGTCCAGAAAGGCGCAGCCACACGGGGGCATGCACGCTCGATCATATCTGTGCTAGGACGGAAGAAGGGAGTCCATCGCTTACGAGCCAAGGTGCGGCGCCCCTCGGATGTCCGAAGACTCCCCATCAAAACATGAGCCATCAACAAAATCCATAAATTGAAGATTAAATATTTCTCATTGGTGGCATGAGGAATTTTTCACAGCTCTCAATTACAATCTAATTGGACATTTCAACTTCCTAAGTGCAATAAAAACATTCTGCTTGCTTGTCTATTAATACACTTTAATATATCTTAGGGACCTTCTGGAATGTGTCCTAACCTTTCTACCTTAACACCTACTTGGTTAAGACTCAAGAGTAGTAGTGGCTGATATTGGAATTGACTACCCCGGATCTTGGATCCGAGCTTCGGTTGGAGTGAGATCTGTCCCCCTTCATCCCCTTTCTAGATAGGGTTTCTCCTGATGTCGGATTTTGGTGTTTAGCTCGACGGCGTCAAGGCGGCGTGTCCCCCGGGTTGGGTGTCGTCCTCAGCTCAACTCTGGGGCCGGATTTTCAACCGGGTACGGCGGGGAGGTCGAATCTGGCCCCGGCGATGATGTTCCGCCTGTGGGTTTCCAGTTCGCCCCTGTTGGACGGTGACGGTGCCTGGCAGTGCAGCAGAGGCGGCGGTTTCGACGGTGGTGGGGCGGCTCGTCTTCGATTCCACCACTTCAGCCGGTGGAGGGAAGGATCTGGAGGTGACGGTCCTCCTCTTTTGGGTTTTTCTTTTGGTTTTGTTTTGTGATGTATGGGTGTAGATCCCAGGTTTCCTACGCTGGTGTGTGATTTTTTTTAGGGTTTTATCTCCTTCCCCCTCGTCACTGGTGGCTCTACATGGGTTGTGCTTTTGTTTTCCGCCGGTGAGCGATTTTCTTCTTCGACTTGATGTGGTCGTCTTCTGCTACGCCGGCATGTGGCGCCTCCCGGAGGCCCGTCTGTGACCTCTCCTTTGCATAAGAATACCAAAAAAAAAAACATATATGGAGAGAGCATTTTCATTTTCATTCTTTTTTTTTTTTGTAGAAACTGAACATAGTCACATCTAAACTAGTCACATCTAAAGAGGGTTAAGGCTTGGACCGCTACCGGTTATTGTTCGATAAAGCCGAGATCTCTGGGGCAATTATCAAGAGACTTACCAGCTAAGCTAGCGAGCACCCTCACATAGAGATAATTTCTCCAACAAAATAACTCCCATTTGGTTGGCCATGAAAATCATTCTTTTGAAAGAATGCATATATCATTCCGCTATACTTTTTTTTTTTTTGGTACATTCAGAAAGGTGGATCATTACATCATGATCCTAAGGTCTTCAGACACTAGGGCCGACAGAGGAGTAGGGATATCAGTTACCCAGTAACCCTCCACCCCGGAACTCCGGGCATCATAAGCCAGCCAGTGGGCAGCACTATTGGCCACTCTTGGAATCCACTGTATCGTTACCCCCGGCAGCAAATCCCAAAGCCGCAAACAAGCCATAATGCTCGGGCATAACTCATCCGAACATCCTTTCCCGACAACAAGAGCCTCACGAGCCTCCTTTGCATCAGTCAGAAGCAATACCTGGATATCCGACCCCTTACCGAGTTCCTCAAGAGCTCCATGGATAGCCAGAATCTCCGCATGTAGAGGTGATGTCGCCACACATCGAAAAGCTGCAGCAGCACAAACCATCCCCTGCCAAGTAGATAGAACCCAAGCCCCACTCGCAAACCGCTCCCTCGGATGGAAAGAACCGTCTGTCCACATAATAAACTCCTCATTGATAAGCCCCCTCCGCTCCAGGCTCCTCGGTACCGGATTATGAAATCCCCGTAGAACATCTTGACTCTGTTTTACCAGAACTAGCCATGGTTTCACCGGCCTCCCAAAGATCTTGTCACACCTAGCTTTCCAGAGGAACCACATAGCAACAACAATCATCTCATTAGCCATAGTGGGAGCCCTCTGTCTAAACAAACTACCACTAGCAGGAATTAAATCCTGCGAGAAGAACTTAATTCCCGTCTCCAGCAGCATGCAATGCCAAAATTCTACTGCCATAGGGCACTCCCAAAAAAATGTGATTGATGTCTTCATCTGGATCGCTACACCAAGGACAGCAGCCATATCCCATCCGAATTCGTTGCCTCAAAATGGAAGCTGTTGGCAGAGCTCCCCGCAACAACTTCCACAAAAAAATTTGGACTCTCAGCGGAACCCTCAAAAACCAAATGTTAGCCCCCCACCAGTTAGCCCCCAACCCTTCATCGCTGACCAGCTCACGTCGTAGCTCCCCTATCATATTTCTAAATTTTGGGCGTGGACTCCTTAGCTCCAAACGCTCGAGCTGCAGCCGCTTTATAGTTCTTCTCCACCCCACCGAAGCCGTCCTACCATGCCAGGTATTCCAAGAATCCAACGCCACCTGATATTTAGCCCGAATCCACTGAGCACCCACCCCAGAATCCTTAAGCACATACCACATCTTAGCGATCTCCTGTTGGAGCTGTAGATCTTGGAAACAAGAAATCTGAAGCCCCCCCAAATCCCGGGTCTTCGTAACTGACTCCCAAGAAATAAGATGTAGGTGTCGTTGTCCATCCAGATGGCCCCACAGAAAATCTCTACAAAGGCGATCCATCTTCTGGAGAACCCCAACCGGTAGGCCCCCTGCCCCCATCAGATGCACCGGAGTAGCTGCCAAAACAGACTTAATCAATACTAGTCTCCCTGCTTGCGATAACAAACGCGTCTTCCACCCCGCCAATCGATTTTCCATTCGGCTTATCACAGGCTTGAAACAATCATTGGGCACTCTACCACAATTAATAGGAACCCCTAGATGTACCCAAGGTCCCACCTCCTCCTTCACATTCAAGGCTCGCTCCACACGCCTCCGAACGGATTTCTTCACACACCGAGAGAACTTGATGCTGGACTTCCCTGGATTAATCGTTAGACCAGTACTCAACGAAACTTTAGAAAATACCTCCCGGAGCCCCCAAGCATCCAACTCCGTTGCTTTGGCAAAGAATAAAAAGTCATCTGCAAAGGCAAGAGTGGCAATTTGCTACGCGTTCGGATGAGTAGTAAAGCCCTCAAGAGCCCCCTCCCTCATACTATTATCGATCTCCCATTGAAAAACTTGAGCTACTAAGAGAAAAAGATACGGAGAGATTGGATCCCCTTGACGTAATCCACAAGTCGGCCGGAACATCTGTGTCACCTCCCCATTAATCATTAACCGAATAGAGGTCGATTTCACACACTGCATGAGCCAAGAAATCCAGATTGTGTGGAACCCCATCCGGGCAAGAATCCCCTCCAAAGCCTCCCAATGTATCCGGTCATAAGCCTTATCTAAGTCCGCTTTTACCACCATAGCTGCTCGTCATCGAGGAGCCACATGTATAGAGTGTAGGACTTCCTGTGCAAGGAGGACATTATCTCGGATCCGTCGCCCGGGAATAAACGCATGTTGTTCCTCTCGAATAATCGATGGTAATATTAACTGAAGTCTATTAGCCATAATCTTAGAAATAAACTTATAGTGCAGATTGCAAAGACTAATCGGTCTATAATCATTGGGAGAAACTGGAACAGGCTTCTTGTTGGCACATTGGCCCTAATGAGAAGTATGTGATTCCTTCTCTCTAAAAGTCCTACAACTTCTTGAACTTGGGAGGCCTCTCTTACCCCTTCGTTGCCCACCTCTGGAGATCTTCGGCACCCTCGAAGCGCAAGATTTTCTCCTGGCTTGCTCTCAATGACAAAATCCTGACTAAGGTCAATCATCTTAAGCGAAAGCTGCCAGGAATCACTGAGCAGGATTGCCCCCTCTGCGGTCGTGAGGATGAGAGTACCAATCACATTCTTCTTGTTTGCCCATTTACTCGATCGCCAGATGATCTGGGCCTTTTTCAGAGTGACTTTAGGCCTTGGAGTGGAGCCAATTCGCTGCGCGCCTTGTGGACTTCTTGGAGGAAGACTTATGTGCCCAAACACTTGCGACCAGGGTGGGACATGATTGGTATTGCTATTACCTGGTCCATCTGGCTCGAGTGGAATAGGAGAATTTTCTTCGGGAACCCCATACCACTCGACTTGGTTATCGCTAGGGTAGGTCCATCCTCAAACTGTGGCTCGACTGCTCGTCAGCTACAGCTAGGGTGAGGCTAGCTTCAGCCTACCTAAGGGCTCTCCTCACCCCAGGATCATACTAGTTCCATGCCTAACCCCCCTTGCCAAAGTCTCTCTCTCTCTCTCTCTCTCTCTCTCTCTCTCTCTCTCTCTCTCTCTCTCTCTCTCTCTCTCTCTATCTCTCTCTCTAGTGGTGACAGGTACAAAGAAGAATATAAACCTTGAAGGATTCATAGCCTTTCAAGATACAAGATGCATGTGAATATTGTTCTTGGTTTACAACTCTTATGGCAGCTTACACGATTCTCCATGGTTGAGCACCACTAAACATGTGAGTCGACTTCCAATCGACCAAGGCAAAGTATCTTAGGGTGTGTTTGGCATTGGTTTTGAAATTTTAGGTTTTGATTTTGGAATACCAAGAACTAGTTTTGTGCAAAACCAGTTTTAGCTTATCGAAAACCAGTTCTAGAATTATCAACATTTGAGCATTTGGCAATAAAATCAGTTTTGAGCTTAAAACTAGTTTTGCAGTTATTTCCTCTATTTTTAAATATTCTATTTGTAAAACATTATCTATATAATATACTCTATCCATCACATTCTTTTTCTATAGTATATTCTCTCTATAATATTTTCTCTATATCATTTTCTCTCCAATAATTTCTCATTCTAAATCATTATTTATGTAATACTCTCTCTGCTTATATTCTCTCTATATAATATTTCTCTTTAGAGTACTTTCTCTCTCTATAATATTTTTTATCTACAATATTTTCTCTCTATGATATTTTCTCTTCTCTCTCTTATGTCAATTTCTCTCTACAATATTTTAGTTTTCTAAAATGTTCTCTCCAATATTTTCTCTACGATATTTTCTTCTTCTACAATATTTTCTCTTAAACATTATCTATATGATATTTTCTCTCTATAATATTTTCTCTTCTCACTACGTCATTTTCTATCTAAATACTCTCCTACAATATTTTATCTCTCTACAATATTTTCTTTCTAAAATATACTCATTCTATAATATTTTCTCTCTCTAAAATATTCTCTTGCTATAAGATTTTCTCTCTCTAAAAATGTTCTCTCTATAACACTTTCTCTAATGTTTTCCCTTTACAATATTATTTCTCCTCTCTCTACCCTATTCTTTCTCTCTATGATATTTTCTCTCTATAATATTTTCTCTCATTCAATTTCTCTTTTAAATATTTGCTCTTTAAAATATTTTATCTTTACAACATTTTCTCTCTCTAAAATATTTTTTTATACAATATTTTTTCTCTCTAAAATATATTCTCTTTTTATAATATTTTCTCTTTACAAATTTTTTTCTTTATAAAATATTATCTTTCTATAACTTTTGTTCTATCTACAATATCTTCGATCTCTTTCAACAATATTTTTTTTTCTATACCATTTTTTTCTCTATGATATTTCATCTATATACTATTTTTTCCTCTTTATGTCATTTTCTCTCACTACAATATTTTCTCTTTCTAAAATATTCTCTCTCTATAATATTTTCTCTCTCTAAAATATTCTCTTTCTATAAAATTTTCTCTCTAAAATATCATATTCTACAATGTTATCTCTCTACAACATTTCTCTCTCTAAAATATTCTCTCTGTATACTATTTTCTCTTTCTAAAATATTCTTTCTATAATATTTTCTCGCTTGAATATTTTCTCCCTCTATGATATCTTCTCCCATAATTAATATTTTTCTCCCCTCTGTGTTATTTTCTCTCTCTATAATATTTCTTTTCTAAATTTTACTCTCCATAATATATTCTTCCTCTAAAATATTCTCTTTCTATAATATTTTATCTCTAAAAAATATTCACTTTCTATAATATTTTCTCTCTCTATAATATTTTCTCTCTCTAAAATATTCTCTTTCTATAATATTTTCTCTCTCTAAAATATCCTATTTCTATAAAGTTTTCGCTCTATAACATTTCTCTCCCTAAAATATTCTTTTTTAATAATATTTTCTCTCTCTAAAATATTCTATTTCTATTATATTTTCTCTCTCTATGATATCTTCTTTCTCTATTATTAATAATTTTCTCCTTTCTATGTTTTTTTCTCTCTCTATAATATTTTCTATCTAAACTACTCTCTATAACATATTCTTTCTCTAAAATATTATATTTCTATAATATTTTCTCTCTCTATAATATTTTCTCTCTCTATAATATTTCCTCTCTATAATATTTTTTATCTTCAATATTTTCTCTCACTATATATTTATTTATTTAATACTCTCTATCTATATTCTTCTCTTTAGAATTTTTTCTCTTTATAATATTTTTATATCTATGATATATTTTCTCTAAAGTATTCTCTCTATAATAATTTTTTCTCTCTACAATATGATATGTATATATTCTCCCGGTTTTAATTTTTTCTCTTTACAATGGTTTCTCTCTACAACATATATGTTATTCACAATAATTGTTTTTAATTATTGTTTTGCCTTCTTGCCTCAAGAACCCAAAAGAAGAAAATTTCTGCTTTTGGGTTTTGATGATTTTCTGGTTTTGGTTTTGAAAAACCAATTTTCTAATCGAATCCCAAACGTACTAAAATCTTATACCAAAACCAGTTTGGCAAGCGGAACTAGTTTTGACGCAAAACTCGGCCTCCAAAACCAATGCCAAACACACCCTTACTCGTCTTCCACGTTTAAGATTTATGTCATATGTTGCATATAATTCCCTGAAACGATCAAATAATGGTGTTTCCCAAAGAAAATATGTTGAGCACAAATTGGAGCATATAACTTCATATTAGCCCTTCATGCAATTAGCTGGAATTTTAACCAATCCGAAACAATTTCGATCTCAACAACCTTCAAAGATCATCGCCCTCTCGATCGAGTCCCTTTCATCATTGTGTTAAATTTGATGCAGTCCCTTACTCCGTTGAATTCGGCATGTTACCTAATTCTATATTTCCGATGAATATTGATGTTCAGACTTTAAAACTAACATAAAAATAATAATGGAGAAAAAGTGATGAAATAAATTTGGGCGTTCTTCATATCGAAGCTAGGCATGGGAGCAGGGCCCAATTCATTGCGCGCTTCATGGGCCTCTTGGAGGAAGACCTCTGTGCCCAAGTCCCTGCGTCCGGGGTGGGATCTGATTGCTATCGCGGTGCTCTAGTCCATCTGGTTAGAGAAGAATACTTGTGGGTACAAAATCTGGCTAACACCCTGCAGTGGGACCCGCAGCCATATCTGAGGCCCACAAACATGAAATTACAGGTTAAGGTGTCCTCAATCGACTAAAAGTGTTTTGATTTGTGATATCAAACTCTACGCTGTTCCACGTGGCACTGGTTGAAAAGATGACTTGTTTCCTGTACGCACAAAGCTCGATCAATTAATCGAGCCAAAAATATTGCATAAAATCGCTGTTAATTGGACTGCTGTGTCATAATAAGGCTGCCCAGTTATGCAAAAAAAAAAAAAAAAAGCTTAAATCATAGCCTAATGGACCAAAATCAAAGTGCTGATGAAGAGCGGCTGATCGGTTGCTTAGTACAGAGAGAGAGAGAGAGAGAGAGAGAGAGAGAGAGAGAGAGAGAGAGAGAGAGAGAGAGAGAGATGCCACCTTTGTGTTCGAAGGTCTCACCAAGATTGATGCTAGTGCAAGTCACAGAAGTCGGTTGAAAAGAAAATCTCACTCATCTATCTTTAATCAGTACACCAGTAGTAGAGGAGACCTGGGATTGATTCCCGCTTGCAGTTATAAGCCATCCATGTGGGCTCCACTTGAACATAGAACAGCTAGCCACATAGCACTGTATTTGATCCCACCCCAATGGTGGTGCACCCACATCAAATCAAGACTTAGGGTGAAACAATAAAGCTATTATTGGTAAAAACATAATTAAATTACAAATCTTAAAAAAGACAGATCTTAAAAAAAAAAAACACGAAGAGAAGCAGCACAGACTAGTGAAGTACACTTGAGATACAGGGAGCGCCGCACGTTTGTGCTCAACTCCTCTTGGGCTGAGGCCTCGGAGGCCTGAGAACATTCCAATCGACCTTCTCACGCTTCCGTTGCTGATTATGAGACCCTCTCCGGTTGCTTTGCAGAGGCGTGGGCCGGTCATCACCATCCCCACCCGGATCTTTCCGAGTCTTACGAGGAGGTGTTTCCAGCTCTATCTCGGGCTGCTTCCTTTTGAGATCGGTATCCGATCCATTCTCGGTGCTCGCTACGTTGGAGTCCTGAGATCTGGTATCTGAGATTCCAGCTTGTCTGCATTGTGAGAAACGTATCATAGCCGACAAAGATAATTATCAGGTTTTAGATAGGATAGAAATTCACAAGTTACATTATTCCTGGGATTAAAAAAATGGGTTATTAGTCTAAGACACTTCTAACCGCCCATGTAGTACTATAAACCCTTGTATTTGTTGCGTTTAGCATAGTCTCTCACGTTCCCTTTTTTTTAATGGCCATTATGCCCCTATAGCATCTGTAGTCATAAAAAGCCACTGCACCTTTTTTTTTTTATAACATGTGTTAAACAGTGATATCCCTAATAATAGGACCAAAACACTGTAGCTGCTAGGTGGGTAAATAACTTATTGTAATAAGCCTGGTGGGTAATTGCAAAAGGGGTTTATTTTTAACCCATCCGAGTCATGATCGTGCTTTCTGGGCCTTCAAGAGCGTGATCGGCTTAGGGTTTGGCAACTGTGATTGGCGACCGACGATTCTCCTCCACCGGTCCTCGTCCTCCTCCTATCCGGCTCCGGCGGTGCAGGATCCTCCTCCTCAGTCCTTCCTCGTCCTCTGGTCCGGCTCCAGCTGTGCGCGGTACTCCTCCTCCCTCCTCAGTCCTCTTCCCTCCTCAGTCCCCCTCCTCCTTAGTCCTCCGCCCTCTTCAATCCTCCTCCACCCTCCTCATTCCTCCTCCCTCCTTCGCCCTACTCAGTCCTCCTCCTCCACCCTCCTTAGTTACGTATAAAAAAATATTAGTTAAGCATAAAAATGATATAACATAATATACTACTAAAAAATATATTAGAATACATATACCTAATTTTTAAATAATTTATCTTTTTTTCCCTATTCTTTCTTGATTTTCCCGATTTTTTTGTTTTTTTTTCCCTTGCCGACTGTTTCCCGATTTCTGACTTGGTAACAATGCCAGAATCCCTCCTTGTACTATAAGGAAACCTTACGTCCTAGAAAAAAAGAGTAGGGTCAAGCAACCAAGAGTTATCAACCTCTCCCCTTCTCCCTTCTTAAGAGAAATTATCTTGGAGAGCCACTGATCGAGACTAGAGACCTTCGACTTATTAACACTTCGAAGTTCTTTAACAGACCTAACACTTGGAATTTCTTTATCCTCCCTTTCAGATGAAGACAATGTCTTCAAGACTCAAGAGCCTTCGGCTCAAAACAGAGATCCATGTCCTTTGATAATTTATGAAGGCTCCTCAGATCCTTCTATGGACTGACCTTATTCTAAGAGCCTCTAGGTTTGGGTAGAGAGACCATCTTCCCATCCTTCTTAGAGGCCGAAGTGATCTTGGTTTATCCTTACAGACTTTGATGTTCTCCTTCATGAAGATTCTAATCCTCAGATCCTATAGATCTTGCAATCGAGAAGCTTAACGCCCTGATGCAATATGCATAAGGTGGCAGATGAAAGCAAGATGAAGAAGAGGTGTCCTAAATTTCTATGATTTCTACTTTGGTTTGGATTCCTAATTCATATAAGATTCCTACTAATAAAACACTCATACTTCGAAAGGGATTCGAACTCAAAATTGAATTTCCACTTGAAAATTGAAATAGGATTATTTGATGAGTTAGGATCTATAATCAGTAAGGATTTAGGAGTGTTTTTTGGTCAATTCGTAGAGTTGATTTAGGAATATTGTTTTTAGTAGGGAAAAAGTAAAAAATGTCCATAGTTTAGTCATGCAATGGTCCAACTCCCATGCGCCATAACACACCAATTGCTAATGCCCATGCTATCTTCCAACCAAACTTTGCTCTAAAATCATTCAACAAAAGTTGCAACCCATCTTAAATGACAACTGCAATGAACACTTACTGATGCAATTCGAGCCATCTGATTGTCAAAATCGATGGACACCCCACGAGGAATCGAGGGCCTATCCTAAAAACCTAATGGAAGGTGATCAAGATGCAAGGAAGATGACTGTGACAAAATTTAGTGAAGAACAAACCCTCCTCCAGGAATCGAGGGCCTAATTCCCTCATTTACATACTATTTTTTCATGTTTCTGAGTTACTTGAAATAGAAGCTAAAATTAGAATTTGGTCACATATAATGGAGGCCGAGATGGGAACAAATTAAGTTAAATATCCCACACTAATATCCCACACCAGTATACGATGGGTAATTTAGCAATAGAAATAAATAAAAACAATTCACTTCAAGTTATAATTGACAATCCAAAGATGAAGGAAGACCGTGGTCTCACTGTGCATAAAAAAACCAACAATCTACTGTCCATGAAATAAGACTGATGCCACTTTAATCCACATGGAGAGGCTGACCTGCTCCTTTTTCTCTCGTTCTTCTTTCTTTCTTCTATGTTGTCATGGGTTTCAAGCAAAGAAGAGAAGACAAAAGCTCTATAAATCGAGACCAGGTATGATCATAGAATTATCGAAGAATTTAAAATTAACATTGGGTTTTTATAATCTTTTAAGTCCTCTCCCCTTTCTCTCTTCTCTCCTTTTTCTCACCTAATTCTTTTATTTTTCTCACCTAAAAGATGTGCCGCTATGTCATATTTGACTATCTATGAATCATCTTCCCACTCCAATTTTCTGAAATTTGCTAGTAATTATGTAAATTTTAATTCAATGTGCTGAATTTTAATTTCAGCATATGGCTTTAATGCAATTTCATACTCCAATGGTTGATATTGCTTAATTAATTCACAAACTGTTCATTTCGGTATCCCCCCCCCCCCCCCCTATTTGCCACAGTTTCACAATTTGAGCATAATCCAACATTTATTTATTTGAAATTTTGTTTCAATTAGCCTTGAATCCACCTTTCCTTTGCTATGAGCATAGTCTACTGATTTTTACACGAAATCCAATCGTATAAAAAGAACCCTTTATTGGTTTATGCAGGAATTTTATTTGTTGAATATTTCTTGCAGGATTTTTTTTGGATATTATTTCTTTCCAAATTAGATCAATCCATTCCCAATTGATTTTTTGCACAAGAACGATTTATTAGATCCTTAATGTGCAGATTTTGGGACAGCAAGAGGGATTTCTTTTAATTGAAGGTTAAAAACCCTAATTGAGCCACAATTCCTCTCCCAATCATCATCTGGTAATCTTAGGCTACATTAGTGGGAATCAGAGCAAACCAATCCAGATTTTTTTTATGGATTTTTCTCTTATATGTTATTTATTTCCCTTCTGCAAATTTTATCTGTACTATGCAATTGACAAGTGAAGAGACAATAGTTCAATCAGAATAAGTGTGTTGAAGCACTCGAAAAATCAAGATCTACATAAAGAACCCGAAATACTAGGAAGGAAAGTACACAGAAGTTAGATAGGTTGGACACCCATATTCCAAACTTATTCTCTAAAAGCAATTCTTCTCGAGATGAAGGTTGTCAGAAAGGATTCGTAAATCCAAAATTTCTCATCAATCTCTGAAACACACTAAGAAAAGAGAGTTCATCAACCAGATCAGAACATTCTCATCATCTATCATCTAGAAAGCCACCGACAAGTATATCACACTAATGTAACAGAGCAACCTTCGAAAGATCTACGATTGAAAGGAATCAAGAACTGACGTACCTAACAACACTTGGAGGATGGACATGGAGGAGTTTCTTGATTGAATCTTCGGGCTTGAGATCTTCTTTAATTGGTACCCATGGTGGTTAGCATTTTACGATACATGATATGATACTAGCATGTGTATCGTTTTTCACCATATCATGTGATACACGATACGCTATGTACGATAAATTATACAATACGATACAGTAAAGATGAGGGCACTGGGGTTTGGTTTGTTTTGACACTTCTAAAATGGTTTTTTTTCCTCCTAAGTTCCGAAAGGAGTAAACATGTCCGTCTGAGTTAAAAAACAATTTATAAACCTTTCTAACCTTGGGTGAATAGAATTAAGATTTTTGAGAGATTTTTTAGGGGTTTCACAAAACATCTTTGACCTTTCTCTAGAGTTATCAGAATCCAATGTCATTTGTTTCTAAATTTTTCAAGGGAGGCAAAATGCATACAACTTTTTCAAGCATTGAGAAGATTGGAAAAGTATCAATGGAGACCCACAAAGACACATTGAAGAAGGTGAAGTTCAAATTTCATTTTTCGAGTGCCTCAAAGTGGTAAGAAATATTTCCTATTAAATTATTTTTTACTTATTGAAAGGTGAATGAATAACCAAAACAAGACATACAAGTAACAATCAAATGGTTGACCAGACACAAGAATGCTCAATGTTAAAAAATGAACATAAGACACAAGAAATACAATGTTGATGTCTTTAGTCATAGTTACTGTAATCCTCAGTCCAAAACCAGCAAGCCAAAGGCTTGGAATTTAGTAGCTTAATATGTGTACCTTATGGACTGTCAGTTTCGGTAGAAAAACCAGCCCATTTGTCTGGGCTAATAGGCAACACATCACCATTAATGGTCATTCAAGAATACATGTTATTATCCTTGTACCGCTGGCAAAGGAAATTCAAAAAAAAAAAAATTGTAGGAGGATGCAAATAAAAACCCTCACAGGTTCTGAGGACTTCAAAGGGAACTTAATATTCATTTAATAAACAAAAGATCAAGATACTTCTCCAAACTGCGATCCAACATTGCCGCCAACTTAAATTGGAGCCATGTTGTTCATCAGCAAAGTTCTCACCCATTAAATTAAATGCCTTATATGATGATCTATGAGAGTTCCTACTATGCACCAATTTTAGACAATATGGGCATGTATATAATTAGCATTGCTTCACTCAATGGAACAAATCACAGAAAAATCACATACACAATTTACTGATATATTGAAATGTACTGTATGTACAGACCAACCGACACACCTGTCCGAAACAATTCTACCATTCTGATGATCAGCACATGCTTGCATATGACTGGGGTTTGCAGTCTCTTCGTTCAATTTCTATACAACAAATTTATGTTAGCAGGCAAGATATACAGCTCAAAATCATTTAGTCAAAAACACTTTGCAACTCACGTCAATAGAAGGATTGAAACTCTGAAATGACATCCGACCTTTCAATGCTCCAGGGTGAGGATTCCCTTCCATTATGACTGTGCTGTAAAAATCAAACGATAGCTTTTTTTCTTTCAAACTAAAGGAAAAGTCAATAGGCCTGAGCATTCACAATCATATTCTAGGGCAGTGCAAAGTTATGTGGTCATCTCCCACAGAAGCACAAAAAATTGAATAGGCTAAAATGTGGCAACATTCCTAAACGATGCAAACAAAACCAGCTTCAAAGGTTGAAAAAGATTCTTTTAAGATGTAGGGTGGATCAAAAAACCTATCAAGTACTAGGATACTGTAGTTATTAATAGTTTCAGAAAAAAAAAGAAGAAACTAGTAATGAGATGGCCCTTCAATGAAAGGAACAAGAGCTTTAAGAAGATGACAAGTCATTCACGATAAAAGTCATGGATTCTGTAGAAGTAGAAACCATGAACATCATACCGTACCAAGGGAAACTAGTGCTCACCAATAAATGCAGCACATATAGAAAATTATGTTATGCCTACTTGACTGCCTGCCAGGAGTGTCCAGTGTAAGCATAGTAGGAAAGCATTTGGATGCTTGATTTGATGGATAAGACAATAAATTAATGAAGTGCCAAGTGCACCACTAAGCGGCAAGTTCAATAAGGTATCATAAGCGTCACAAACCCAATGATATAAACGGACTATGGGGTCCTGCCAAAAGCATGGATTCTCGCTCTAGGTGGAAATTATGGGTTTGAGAATGTGCAGATTTTTGGGATAGCGGAGGGTATTTTTGTCATTTCACTGGGTTAAGTTTTTCTGATTGGGACAAAATTTGGAGGCTTGGTAGGTCGATGGATGGGTGATCTATGGTCTGAATTTGTAGAATTTGGATAAGGGGATCTAGGGTTTTTGGGTTTTCTCCAAATCTGGACTGGGTGGCCAAATTTGAAGCTTGCCTTCAATTAAGGTTCAATTCGGTCGTAGCAATTGGGGCTTTTGGTATTGCAAGATAGAGAGATGATGGGGGAGGCTATAGGATCTAATTTGTGGAATTCTGAGATGTTTGGACAGGTTTATGATATGATTTTTGGTTCAACTGTGAGGTTTTGTGGATTTCTAGCGATGGAGATGATAGGTTTAGGGTTTTGGTGGGATCGTTGATGATGAGAACAGATGAGAGAAGTCGATGATGATGATAGTTGAGGACTCGCACCTCTCCGGACCCCACTCTGGGTTGAAGGAAGAACTCCTCAGAAACTTCGGATGATACGAAGAACAATAATTTTAGCAAAACTGAATTCTTTTTTTAATCAAAGTATTCTTTAAAAGAGAGGTCTTTGGGGCCTTTTAATAAGCCTCCACGCCATACAAAAAAAGTGTAGGACTTGTACTCCAACAAAGTAAAGCACTATAACACTAAAAAACAACTCATACAACTCTTATAAGTTGGGTTTTGACATGTGCAGAATTTTGCTTAACAAAAAGGAAGAAAATACTAAATAAATACCTAAATAATTAAAAATAAATACTAATAAAAAAAGACATTGCACTAGGTAAATCCATTGCTCTGAATCTGCCAACACTATCAGAAATCAGATTCGACGGCTCTTTCAATGTAAAGTCTTCATTCGGCAATTCTGACGGTGGATAGTCATCCTCAGAAAGATCCAACGGTGGAAACCGGCGATCTGGACGATCCAAGTGTGAAAAGTCCTTATATGTGTTATGGATGTACTCAAATCCCCATCGATAGAAAATTTTTGCTATGGGTGGACCCTGCCAAAGCACCTAGACGGACTTTTTTCAACATTGCATGGAGAAAAAAAAAGCAATGGACACTGCAAAAGCACCTAGGCGGACTGTTTTAATAACATTGCATGTGAGAAACAATAAGGAGTATGGATGCCACATTAATCCATACCAACATATAAAAAGAAAGTTTAGTAGATTTTCTACTATCTTTCGCCATCCAAAAAGGTCTACTAGCAAGAGGGAAAAGATTAAAGGTCCAAATTACAAGATAATGTGGGATAGCTTAAATTGTTATGCCACCTACCATAAGTGAGAGGTTTCAAGTGACCAAATAAAAGTAGGAAAAGAAGAAACGGTGATGTAAAGTTTAAAAGGACATGATAATGAAAAACTGAGAATTTTGGGGCTTCAAATTGGGTCTCAGTTATAGATAATTGTAATGTAGTATATTTAATGTTTAATCTAATAGATGGATTTATTTAACTTCGTTCGATTGTGGGGCTTAGGTATAAAAATTCCAATGGATGGATAGGAATTGAATGAGATTAGGTGAGATGAAAGGTGCGTGTGGCATGTTGCACAATATACATAAATTGCCACTGTCATTATGAAATAGAAATAAATAAAGAGTATCTAGATCGACACTACAAGGCCCTCAACCCAGAGAACCTTGTAGGAGTGGTTGTTCACACTTCACACATAACTAACCGCTAGCGTAGGACTTGTACTCCAACAAAGTGAAGGACTATGACACTTAAAAACACTCATACAACCCTTATAGGTTGGGATTTGACATACGCAGAATTTTGCTTTTCAAAAAAGACAAAAATACTAAATAAATACTTAAATAATAAAATAAACACTCATAAAAATAAAAGATACTTCTCTAGGCAAATACACTGCTTTAAATCTATCAACGCTATCAAAAATCAGATCTGAAGGCTCCTTCAATGTAAAGTCTTCATCCGACAATTCTGACGGTAGATAGTTGTCCTCGGAAAGATCCAATGGTGGAAACAAACGATCTGAATGATCCAACGACGAAAACTCCTCATATGGGTGTTCTCGGATCCCCATCGATGGAAAATTTTTCTATGATTGAACCCTGTCAAAGGACATAGGTGGACTTTTTTTTATAACATTGCATGGAGGAAAAAAAGGGTGATGGAACCTGACAAAGCACCTAGGCGGACTGTTTTAACAACATTGCATGGGAGAGACCATATGGAGTATGGATGCCACATCAATCCATACCAATATACAAAAAGAAATTTTGGGCATCTAGTCAAGATATTAAAGAGTATATTTTCTACTATCTTCCGCCATACAAAAAGATCCTCAGGCAAGAGGGAAAAGATTAAAGGTTCGGATAAAAGATAATGTGGGATAGCTTAAGTTGTTATGCCACCTACCATATGTGAGAGGTTTCCAGTGACCAAATAAGAGTAGGAAAAGAAGAAACGGTGATGCAAAGTTGAAAAGGACATGATAATGGAAAACTAAGAATTTTGGGGCTTCAAATGAGGTCTCAATTATAAATAATTTAAATGTGGTATATTTAATCTTCAGTCTAACAGATGGATTTATTTAACTTCGCACGACTGTGGGGCTTAGGTACAAACATTCCAATGGAGGGATAGGAATTGAATAAGATTAGGTGAGATGAAAGGTGAGTGTGGCATGCTCCATAACATACATAAATCGTCACTACCATTACGAAATAGAAATAAATAAAGAGTATAGAGATCACTGTGGGCATTGAAATTAGCCCACGGGTCGAACCCGATTTGCAAACGTAAAATAGGCCCGCACCCAACGGCCTACGGGTCGAACCCGACTCGCACACATAAACGTGGCCCACGCGCAACGGCCCACAAGCGCAACTCGGCCCACGCACAATGGCCCACATGCGCAACTCGGCCCACACGCAACGGCCCGCATGCAATTCGGCCCACACCCAACGGCCCACATGCGCAACTTGGCCCGCACACAACGGCCCGCATGCAATTCGGCCCACACCCAACGGCCCACATGCGCAACTTGGCCCGCACACAACGGCCCGCATGCAACTCGGCCCATACACAACGGCCCGCATGCGAAATTGGGACAGCACACAAACGGCCCGCATGCGCACTCGGCCCGCGTGCAAACTCGGCTCGCGCGCCGCAGCCCAACTCAAAGTAAACGGGTCCCACCGGACCCGCTACCCGAACACAAAGAGGGGGGGGGGCCACCGGCCCCCCCTCTAGAAAACCGTGCCCCCCTCATCATGGAGAGGTGGGGCCGGCCATAAAGGAAAAGAAAAAGAAAAGAAAAAGAAAAGAAAAAAGAAAAAGAAAAGAAAAGAAAAAAAAATCAAAACCGCCTCGATGTGGGGGGAGGTGGCATGGACGTCTACACAGCCGTAGATCCGCGACGATCCCTCGATCCAACGGACAAGATGACGTTGTGTCGCCATCCGATCCAAAAGTGCAAAAAAATAACAACTCAATCTTTAAAGATCGAGTCACATCTAGCCCGTAACCGCCCCAACTAAAAAGGAGGGGATCGAGTTTGTTTCCCCGAATAAAGGAACAATATCGAGATGGTTATGGGGGGGTGATATCGGATGAAACAAAAAGATTTCAGCCATATCTTCCCCAACCACCCCCCTTTACCTATAAATAGAAGGGGTGGGGGAAGGCACAAGAGGTCGGAAAAGCTGATGACGAAAGGGCTCTGCAAGAGAAGCTCCAACGCTTGAAGACCCAAGGCTTCACGAGGCACGGCAAGCACGTCCTACGGGAATCCTTGGCCCTTCAAGTCCTCATCAACGTGAAGACCTTGCACTCGAAGATCAAAGCTTCGACTCCTCGCACGAAGAAGAAAGCTTGGAGAAGAAGACCCGGAGTCGTCGTCATCCCGACTTCTCCAACGATCTTCATCAACTCCGAAGAAGCCATAAGCAAAGGCCGGAGAAGAAGATCGAAGCCGACAACATCCGTCGTCTTCAACAAAGGCGTCGACTCCTTGCACGAAGAAGAAAGCTTGGAGAAGAAGGCCTGAAGCCGGTGCTACCCCTGTCGTCTTCATCAACAAAAGCCGACACTACAACCGTCGTGCGGAGATCGGTGCTACCCCCGCCGTCTTCATCAACAAAAGCCGACGCTACAACCGTCGCATAGAGATCGGTGCTACACCCGCCATCTCCAAAAGAAGCCTTCAACTCCAATCAAGCCAAACACGCCCGGAGAAGAAGCCAACGTCACAACCGTCGCCAGGTCGGAAAAGCTGATGACGAAAGGGCTCTGCAAGAGAAGCTCCAACGCTTGAAGACCCAAGGCTTCACGAGGCACGGCAAGCACGTTCTACGGGAATCCTTGGCCCTTCAAGTCCTCATCAACGTGAAGACCTTGCACTCGAAGATCAAAGCTTCGACTCCTCGCACAAAGAAGAAAGCTTGGAGAAGAAGACCCGGAGTCGTCGTCATCCCGACTTCTCCAACGATCTTCATCAACTCCGAAGAAGTCATAAGCAAAGGCCGGAGAAGAAGATCGAAGCCGACAACATCCGTCGTCTTCAACAAAGGTGTCGACTCCTTGCACGAAGAAGAAAGCTTGGAGAAGAAGGCCTGAAGCCGGTGCTACCCCTGCCGTCTTCGTCAACAAAAGCCGACGCTACAACCGTCGTGCGGAGATCGGTGCTACCCCCGCCGTCTTCATCAACAAAAGCCGACGCTACAACCGTCGCATAGAGATCGGTGCTACACCCGTCATCTCCAAAAGAAGCCTTCAACTCCAATCAAGCCAAACACGCCCGGAGAAGAAGCCAACGTCACAACCGTCGCCAGGTCGGAAAAGCTGATGACGAAAGGGCTCTGCAAGAGAAGCTCCAACGCTTGAAGACCCAAGGCTTCACGAGGCATGGCAAGCACGTCCTACGGGAATTCTTGGCCCTTCAAGTCCTCATCAACGTGAAGACCTTGCACTCGAAGATCAAAGCTTCGACTCCTCGCACGAAGAAGAAAGCTTGGAGAAGAAGACCCGGAGTCGTCGTCATCCCGACTTCTCCAACGATCTTCATCAGCTCCGAAGACGCCAGAAGCAAAGGCCGGAGAAGAAGATCGAAGCCGACAACACCCGTCGTCTTCAACAAAGGCATCAACTCCTTGCACGAAGAAGAAAGCAGGGAGAAGAAGGCCTGAAGCCGGTGCTACCCTTGCCGTCTTCGTCAACAAAAGCCGACGCTACAACCGTCGTGCTGAAGCCGGTGCTACACCCGCCGTCTTTATCAACAAAAGCCGACGTTACAACCGTCGCACGAAGATCGGTGCTACACCCGCCGTCTTCATCAACAAAAGCCGACGCTACAACCGTCGCACAAGGATCGGCGCTACCCCCGCCGAAAAGCCAAGACCGACGCCACAACCGTCGAGGAAGCCGGAAGAATAAAGAAGCCTTGAAGAAGCAGCGCCAGTCGTTCGAGAAGAAGATCCAGTCAAAGCTAAAGTCAAAGCCGACGCAAGAAGCCAAAGCAAACGCACCGGTAAAGCCCGCGCTAAAGCAACGCACGTGCCAAAGCCAAGCAACTACGACGGTCACGAGCAAAGCACCGCACGTTCTAGCCGATACGACGCGAAGTCAATAAAAACTAAAGCATCGCAAGTCTCTACCCGCCTACGTTCAAGCGCAAGCGCCAAAGCAAAGCAAACGCCAGAGCCACGCCAAAGCCGAAAGCTAAAGCCAAAGCTGACGCCAAAAACACGATCGACGCCGCGAACCGACGATCAAGGACGTCGAGGTCGAGCAGGGATCGAGGAAGACACGAAGACCGAGGAACGAAGCCCAATGCCTCCCTAGCCGAGAAAGCGCGAAGCACGGACGGGACAAAATCAACGGCGGAAACTCCTTAGCCTCTCAAAAACCCTCACCCTGTAAAGACCTCTGTCCTGGGCAACCCCTTCAGAGCTCTCGCACAAATACCACGTGGAGACGCGGATCAAAGGGACCCTCCAGAGGATCTCTCCCACAATCTCCTGATCAAAAATTTGTAATCTCGTGTGATCCGCAATAAAGACGACCCGAATCTTTTTCCGCGACCACAATCACAAAGCCCTTAACCCAGAGAACCTCGCAGGAGTGGTTCTTCACACTTCACACAGAACTAACCTCAGGCAAGAGGGAAAAGATTAAAGGTTCGGATAAAAGATAATGTGGGATAGCTTAAGTTGTTATGCCACCTAACCATATGTGAGAGGTTTCCAGTGACCAAATAAGAGTAGGAAAAGAAGAAACGGTGATGCAAAGTTGAAAAGGACAAGATAATGAAAAACTAAGAATTTTGGGGCTTCAAATGAGGTCTCAATTATAAATAATTTAAATGTGGTATATTTAATCTTCAGTCTAACAGATGGATTTATTTAACTTCGCACGACTGTGGGGCTTAGGTACAAACATTCCAATGGAGGGATAGGAATTGAATAAGATTAGGTGAGATGAAAGGTGAGTGTGGCATGCTCCATAACATACATAAATCGTCACTACCATTACGAAATAGAAATAAATAAAGAGTATAGAGATCACAAAGCCCTTAACCCAGAGAACCTCGCAGGAGTGGTTCTTCACACTTCACACAGAACTAACCTCAGGCAAGAGGGAAAAGATTAAAGGTTCGGATAAAAGATAATGTGGGATAGCTTAAGTTGTTATGCCACCTACCATATGTGAGAGGTTTCCAGTGACCAAATAAGAGTAGGAAAAGAAGAAACGGTGATGCAAAGTTGAAAAGGACATGATAATGAAAAACTAAGAATTTTGGGGCTTCAAATGAGGTCTCAATTATAAATAATTTAAATGTGGTATATTTAATCTTCAGTCTAACAGATGGATTTATTTAACTTCGCACGACTGTGGGGCTTAGGTACAAACATTCCAATGGAGGGATAGGAATTGAATAAGATTAGGTGAGATGAAAGGTGAGTGTGGCATGCTCCATAACATACATAAATCGTCACTACCATTACGAAATAGAAATAAATAAAGAGTATAGAGATCACAAAGCCCTTAACCCAGAGAACCTCGCAGGAGTGGTTCTTCACACTTCACACAGAACTAACCTCTTGTGCCCCCCCCCCCCCCCCACACACACACACACAAACCCACATATTGCATAAAAGAATCTTCTTCTCCCTCTCTCTGTATCTGTATCTCTTTCTACATTACTTCCTTTATTTATTTATTTCTTTGGGGTAATAACTAATAACATTGCATGGGGAAAAGTAAAAGGACATTTATGATTTTCGGAAAAGATTTCTTTTATATTTAGAGGCAAAAATTGATCTATCAAAGTCTAGCTTATAGTCTATCGATATTTTTTTTTTGTCTTCTCCTTCTACTCTTCCTTCAATTTTTCTTCTTTCTTAGGGCCTGGAAAAGCCCCAAATTGGTAGAGGACTTGGGCCTATTTGTTGATTCTTAATTTTGCAAGAAACGACCTAGATCCAAATGATTAGGGATCCTAAATTAATGGTGGCCATTGGTCCTCACCCAAGGCTACATCATAAAGTAAGAAAAGGATTTTGTATACCCTATGACATCAAGAATGAAGTGTTTGGTTACCTATCTCGTGCTATGCAGTCAAAAGTTCAAGCGTAGTGTAGGCACAGGGGTGCTGCTTCGCTAGGCACGAGCCAGACGTGCCTAGGGGAAAGAATGGCTTTTGACTATAATTTCATGGTTTTAAAGGGGGACCTATTAGGACACCTACTCCCCCCCCCCCTCCTCCGACAGCGCATTAAGCACGTGTTGGGCACACCCAGGAGCTATGTAGTCAAAGGCTCTAGGCGCTCCAGGTGAGCCTAGCGCCTAGGCATGCCTAGGGGATTTTCCTCTTTTTTTGGGATTTTGACACATACAGGGGTTTTATGTGGTTTTAAGGGGGTTTTTAACAACTCAACTTATCAAGTGACTCGTATTTTTAAAGACAAACACTTCTAAATTCATGATAAATGATAAAGTGATGAGTTTAATAAGCCATAAAGTAATAAAGCCAATCACATCACTCTCTAACATCAACATCCTCATCATCTCCGACCAAAACATTTATATCATTAGATCCTCTACCTTTCTCCTCCCTAGGAAGCTCCTCAACATTAGCAGCAAATTCTTCTTTCTCTTCAATGTCTTCATCATCATTAAAAAGGAAAAATATAAGATGCGTATCAGATCTTTGCTTTCTTCTCCATGTACTTGGCCCTACTTCATCATTAACTCACATTGCTTCTCCAATTTGTTGTCAAGTAAGATCATCTCCTTCACGAACAAATTCTACAAGTTCTTCAATTGGAACAATCCAATCATCATTTATATCCACAATTCTGAAAATGATTGGATCCTTAATGATATTATTTTCACTTGCTATCATTTCTTTAAATCTGCGCTTCAACATCTTGTTATATTGAATGAAGACAAGATCATTCAATTTTTCTGTAAAATGCAATTTCATTTCTTCGAATGCAACTGAAATTACAAACAAAACATAATATAAGTATATAAAAAAATTAATATTATTTATAAACCATAACCATTTACATCTAAATGCGCTTAGGCGGGGCTTGCAGTTAAGCGAAGGCGCACAAGGCACCCACAAAAGCGCGCCTAGGCGGTCTGTGCCTAGCCCAAGCGCCTACCATGCCCATGTGAGGCAGCCCAAGTGCGCCTACCGCCTAAGCACGCTTTTAACTGCATAGCCTAGGAGCAAGCCTGAGATTTTGACTATATTCTTATGGTTTTTTAAGAGGATCTACAGGCTATCTACATTCCCCACCCCCTCTTTCTCTCCAGTAATTTTGAGCTTTGCACTCGCATTGTCAAAAGTAAAGCCTAGATTAGAGAACATTTGTACAAATCTAGCTTTGATGATGAACTTAGTTCACCAAATCTAGGGTTTTTTTTTTTTGGGGGGGGGGGGGGGGGGGGGGGGGGGGGGGGCAAAAAACCAAGTTGGGATGTTTGGGGGGACTCTTAGTATTTTACGAAAGAATTGGAAAGGAATAAAATCAAAGAATCTAAAAAAAAGTAAAAAGAAACAAATTATGGGCTTTAAACTGGGGGCCTTAGGCACACCTGACCTGGGCGTAGCTAGCCGTGCGCCTAGACACACCTACGCCTCAAGGAGCCTGCACGCTTCCTAGGCGAGGCATCGGACTTGCAGCTTGAGGAGCCCGGTGCGTCTAGGCACACCTTTGACTGCATAGATCTCGTGTGATTCCTTCTCTTGTATAATTTCTCTATCAAGCAGCCATATAAAGGGGTGTTTAATATTATTTATATTTTGTCTTGTTCTCTCTTCGGAAGATGACTATAGAATTCTATTTGAATATATTAAGGTTAATGCAATTTTTTCATGGAACAAAAGTTGATAGTGCATTCTCTCTCTTTACTTCCTTCTTCAACAACGTATCTTCAATCTTCTATTTCCCTCTTCCTTATCATAATTTACGATCATAACTTACGACAGCAAACCTTAAACTACCACTAAATCTTCTTCTATCAGACCCATGATAGTTGTTCTTAAGCTCAGCGATCACGTAAATTAGAGCAGCTAAACAATTCTATTTTCTTCCCTGCATAACCTAAAGCCTAGAAAAACACAAAGATTTCAGCTTTCCTGTTCCTTCAGCAACTCTAAAGATTACCCAAAGATTTCAACCTTCCCATTCCTTCAGCAACTGTAAAGATTTATAATAGTCTCCCGCAGGAGTCTTTGTACAGCAGACAGAGCTTTTCCTAAATCCTGGAATACTCCTACGAAGCGGGTGAGTTCCATTACAGGAGTCATATCAAGGGATCAGTGAGCATCTCGCAGAACACTCTCCAATCCTTCAAGGACCGCATTCTGCAGTTGCGACAGCAGAAGATGTAGCCTTTGTAGATAATACATTCATTCACAATCTGACAGGCGGTATGAAATTCCGAATAGATTTCTATTATTTTTGCAATTAAGCAAAAGAGAGAGCACCTTTTTCATCACAGACAGAGCTCAGATGAGTGCAAAACCCATTATCAACTCATTCCTGCCCTACCCACCATTGCAAACTCGTCCAACAAGCCCAATCCGACTAAAATTTGTAAGACGAGAAAGTAAAGAGGGACGGCATAAGATTGCAGCGAGCATACCATCTTGTTCTAGGGGTGGCGGCGGAATTACAGAAGCTCCCGTTGTCCGGACCCCGATTCTCCTCTCCCTTCGGCTTTTCCTCTCTCTGAAACGACCTTTGCATGAACTGGAAACCCAAAACGAAATCTAGGGTTATGTAAGGGGGTTAAGAGAGGAGAGACGGGGGTGGAGGGTTTCGAGCCTCGCCTTCAAGTTCTTGAGGGTATTGGAGAGCTCGCGCTTCGCCATTCTTCTATTGGGCCTTCGCACCGGGAGAGAGAGCAACAAGACAGGGAAGGAGCTGAGGAGGAAGGGGAGAAGAAGGGGTTCAGAAACCCTGCGGGTCGGTGGGAGGGCCAGCCGACAGGGGGAGGGGTATAAGGGACGATGGATGCGAGACCGCACAAGGGTCGGATTGCAATTAGGGGTGGCAATCCATGACCCGACCCGAACCCGACCCGAACCCGACCCGAAGTTAGCGGGTTTGGGTTTGGCCTAAACGGGTTCGGGTCATAAACGGGTCGACCCGATTGACCCGTTTATTTAATGGGTCAGGTTCGGGTTTGTACTTATAACCCGATTGACACGACTTGACCTGTTTAACAAACGGATCGTGTCAACCCGACCCGACTAGTTTAGTGAACTGGTCGGGTCGGGTCAACCTGTTTATTAGACGGGTCGGGTTTGGGTTTAAGTTTTTGACCCGTTTATTAAACGGCTCGGATTCGGGTTGGGTGTTTTACCTTTATGCATATGTCTCAACCCGACCCGACCCATTGCCACCCCTAATTGCAATCTCTCCTACGATTGTAAATTGGTTGGGCTAATCTGACTAGCTCTCAGCTGGGACTTAAACTTTGGGTGTTGCTATTTGCATCCACAAAATAACTAGGGCGCCCAACTTATCAAAAAAATTTAAATACTTGATGTGTCCCGGGCTAAGCATCCTAGGTCTATTGATAAGAGCAACCCCACCTCCGTCGCAACCATCACTGTTGTACAACCCACCATCGTCGCCACCTCCTCCTCCTCCTCCTTTCCTTCTCCTTCCTCCTTCTCCCTCCTTACTCCTCTCTCCTCCATCTTCTTTGTCAAAACCCTAATCCATCTTGGACTCATGTAGGTGACTCCCTGCCACCGGTAATGTTGGTCGATAGCCATCAACACAAGTGTTAGGGTTTTGGCAATGAAGGAGGAGGAAGAAGAAGGGACGGAGTAGGCAACGACCGGAGCTAAGGAGAGGGAGGGGAGGCAATGAGGACTATTGTATATGGGGTGCTCTATTAAATATAAGAATCGGGCTAGGATGTCCATATGAAGTTGGGGACCATAGTAATTTTGTAGGTGCAAAAAGCAACACACTTTTTTCTCTTGGTTGTCAACCTACAACCTATGGGTTGGACGGACATGTATACACCCCCCCCCCCCCTCCCCCCCCTCCCCCCCCGGGCCCCAAGCTAGGTTCGATACAAAAGTCAGCCTAAGAGGTATTTTCCATTCGACGTGGCATGCAAACTTGAACTTAGGACCTACGCCTCAAGGGCATAACGTTCCACCACCTATGCTTAAAGTTGGGAACATGTGAGCCTTAATAAAAAAAAACAAATGAGAATATGTGGCGTATAATTTATTTTGGAATTCCTCTTTTCTAAATAATATTATTTAAAAAAATAGTTAAATAGCATCGACCAAAAAGTATTATTAAAATTGCCCTCTAAATGCCATATGGGGGTAGCGGCGCCATGTCGGTAGCCTTTTCTATTTTTTCATGTCCAGAAACCCGATACTTGGAATATCACATTTCACTTGCCTAATATATAAATAAAGCAAATTTTTGGGCTATTAGATTTTATATATGTCAAATATTTATCCCAATGTTAAGAAGATACATGAATTCCACTATTCCAAATATCGGATTTCCAAGACATAGAAAAAAAATGCTATCAAGGTGGTAGGGTGCTTTGCGGCTCCATCTCACCACGAGGCTATCAAGGGTCATTTTTTAAAATACTTTCTGATCGATCTTATTATAGTAAAAATTTGGATAAATTACACATAAAACTACAATATAGTTTGATTGATTACCACTTTTAACACGCCCCCCCCCCCCCCCCCCCCCCCCCTCGTTTTGAAGATAAATCACAAACGCCCCATTTGCGAGCACGTACATCCTCTCAGAGGGGGAGTTTGTGTTAATCAGTTAAATTACAGGAGGTCTATGTATAATTTACCCTACTATTCAAAAGAAAAGAATTATTTGTTTTAATTATATAAAGAGATCCTCGATCATGGAGAGTCAAATTCTCTTAACCCTCCTCCCAATTCAATGCTCTAGCCAACCAACCTCCATAGTTTTGCGAAAATAAGTGTTGAATAGAATCTCCATCTCATTTTCATCATATACAAAAGTTATTGGAATACTCTTAGGAAAAGAATGATGATTCTCATCCTCTTTTTTTTTTGTGAAATAGGTATTCCTCCACCTATAAGAAATGCACTCCATTCTTTCGAGGTAGACCCTCGGTTCCTAGGGCTGCAACTTGAGTGTGCCAACTCGAACCCAATCCGAATTTGGGCGAGCTTTATATGGGTTGGAATTGGGTTGGAAAATCCCAACTGGATCTCAATTCGGGTTTGGCCTGAGCAGAGGCTTCTATGCATGCAAAATATGGCTAACGCCTGAAAGTGGGACCCACAAGCTCTGTCTGGGGCCCACGGAGTCGATGGTGGGACTTGTCAGCCCTGCCTGGGATCCACAAAGATGACGGTGGGACCAGCCAACCCTGCTTGGGGCCTATAAAGACGACGATGGGACCCGCCAGCCCTGTCTGGGACCCACAAAGATGACCGGGGACCTGGTAAATCCCCCCGGATATTTACCAAATCCCCAAATATCCCCAAAAACTCTATAAATAGCAAACCCAATAAATATTCAAGAGGATCGAAATTCATTATCCACATTCCCACTTTCTGTTTTCCAGAGTTCTCTAAGCCTTCTGGTAATCAGACTACAGTCTAGTCTTCTCCACCCTCTGTCTACTTGTATAAGCATTTATCGGCTTGTCGAGAGTAGCCCTACTTCTTCAGAGATAGTAGATTTAAAGATTGTGTCTTACCTCATGGAGACGTAGGTTTCGGCCGAACTTCGTTACCACGTCTGTGTCAACTCTTCTTCTCTCTACTCTACAGTGTCTGTGTGATAGCTAAGCACACGACAACTCAACATCCCATATCATCCACATCTCGAAGGTCAACACCTTTCATCGACTATTGAAGGAAGACTATACAACGGCCATAATCTCCACCCACAGTTTGGCATTGTCTGTGGGATCTTTCCCCTATCAACTTGCGACCTCCAGGCTTCCCAGCTCCTTCGATCAAGCAGTAACTACCAATAGCCTGAGCAACCCATCTGTCTCCATCGCTGTACCAGAATGATAATGACATGACCCGTGGATCAGCCAGAAGGAAGTTATCCAAATCGAGACATTCAAACAACGTGGATGAATCCTTCGACGTCAGCCGTCGATATCAACAATGTAGCAAACATCCACCAGTCGTGTGGCCCGTCCCCTGACCCCCGCATCGGGAGTGATGTTCGAAACTATAATAGATAATCGAGGGCATTGAGATAGCCAACCCTCGGGCATCCTCCAGCGTTGCAGATCGCCCGAGGATTCAACCAACAATAGAGGGCTTGGAGATAGTCAACCATCGGGTATCCTCCGGCGTTGCAGATTGCCCGAGGATTCAGCCGTCAGTCACTGTCAAATGCAAAGGTGCATGTCCTTCGCTGGTTTGATCGCACAGGTCCCTCTACGTTCAACCAACATTCAAAGCTACAGTTAGTTCGGTTCGGGTTGTGACACGGTCGTCTAACCTGCAACAGTACAAAGCAACGTGCCCCAGACGTAAGTTCGACTAAAACGGTGCTTTATCTAAGTCTAGGCGATACAAAGGTACTACGCTAAGTACTCTAAACCTTTGGCGTTGCACATACTCCCGTTGTTACGTAAGGACACATGCTCCCGTGCCTCACCACAATTAATTTGGTTCGGGTTGCGACACAGTTGACTAACATACAACATTACAAAGCTACGTGCCCCAGACTTAGGTTCGACTGAAATGACGCTTTGACTAAGTTCAACCAATACAAAGGCACTACGCTAAGTACTCCGAATCTTTGGCATTAAACATGCTCTCATTGTCCCGTAACGACACATTCTCCAATGCCTCACCACAATTAGCTCGGTTTCGGGTTATGACCGGCCAACTAACCTGCAACAGTACAAAGTTATGTGTCCCAGATGTAGGTTCGACTGAAACAACGCTCCGCCTAAGTCCAACTGATACAAAAGCACTACACTGACTACTCCGAATCTTGGGCATTGTACATGCTCCCATTGTCACATAAGGACACATGCTCCCTGTGCCTCACCATAGTTAGTTCGGTTTGGGTTGTGGCACGGGTAATTAACCTGTAACAATACAAAACTACGTGCCTCGGACGTAAGTTCGACTAAAACGATGCTCCGCCTAAGTCCAATTGATACAAAGATACTATGCTGAGTACTTTGAATCTTTGGCATTACACATGCTCCTATTGTCACGTAAGGACACATGCTCCCGTGCCTCACCACAATTAGCTCGGTTGGGGTTGCGACACACTCGACTAACCTACTTTGTTCAAACTCTAATCCACCTTGGATTCATATCGGTGGCTCCCTGCCACCGGCAATATTAGTCGATAGCCATTGACACAAGTGTTAGGGTTTCGACAAGGAAGAAGAAGGAGGAAGAAAAAGGAACGGAAGAATCAACGACCGGAGCTAAGGAGAGAGAGGGGAGGCGATGAAGATATTGTATATGGGGTGCCCTATTAAAAATAGGAATCGGGCTGGGATGACCATATGAAGTTGGGGGCCATAGTAATTTTGTCGGTGCAAAAAGCAACTCCCTTTTTCTCTTGGTTGTCAACCTACAACCTATGGGTTGGACGAACATCTACCGACCCCCCCCCCCCCACTAGGTTCGATACAAAACTCAACTTAAGAGGTATTTTCCAGTCGACGTAGCATGCATACTCGAACTTAGGACCACGCCTCAAGGACACAACAATCATCAACTATGCTAAAAGTTGGGAACATGTGAGCCTTAATTAAAAAAACAAATGAGAATATGTGGTGTATAATTTATTTTGGAATTCCTCTTTTCTAAATAAAATTATTTAAAAAAATAGTTAAATAGCATCGACCATAAAGTATTATAAAAATTGGCCCTCTAACTGCCATGTGGGGGTGGTGGCGCCACGTCAATAGCCTTTTTTATTTTCTCATGTCCAGAAACCCGATACTTGGAATATCACATTTCATTTGCCTAATATATAAATAAAATAGATTTTTGGGTTATTAGATTTTATATATGTCAAATATTTATCCCAATGTTAAGAAGATATATGAATTACACTATTCTAAATATCGGGTTTCCTAGACATAGAAAAAGAATGATATCAAGGTCGTAGGGTGTTTTGCGGCTCCATCTCGAAAAAAGGCTAAAATACTTTTTGATCGATCTCATTATAGTAAAAATTTGGATAAATTACATATAAAACTCCAATAGTTTTGATTGATTATGACTTTTAACCCCCCCTCCCCCTAGTTTTGAAGATAAATCACAAACACCCCCTTTGCGAGCACGTACATCCTCTCAGAGAGGGTGTTTGTGTTAGTCTGTTAAATTACAGGAGGTAGATGTATAATTTACCCTAAAAAATTATAATGCTATTTAAAAGAAAAAAAATGTATTTTTTTAATTATATAAGGAGATCCTCGATCATGGAGAGTCAAATTCTCTAAACCCTCCTCCCAATTCAATGCTCTAGCCAACCAAGTTCCATAGTTTTACGAAAATAGGTGTTGGAATAGAATCTCCATCTCATTTCTTCATACATAAAAGCACGTGGAATACTCTTAGGAAAAAGAATGATGATTCTCATCCCCTTTTTTTTGTGGAATAGGCATTCCTCTACCTATAAGAAATGCACAGTCCATTCTTTTGAGGCAGACCCTCGATCCTTAAGGATGCAACTTGGGCGGGCCAACCCGAACCCAACCCAAATTTGGGCTGTCTTGGGTTGGGATTTTACTTGTATGAGTTGGGCTTGGGTTGGAAAATCCCAACCCGACCTCAATTCGGGTTTGGCTTCGGCAGAGGTTTCTGGCCACTCGAAACTCGACCATTTAGTAAATGATATTTAATATAATATAATATTGAATAAGCCCGATCAGAATACATTTGTTGGATCATCCGTTGAATACAGGTTGAGGTCGCACTGTGGTGGAACTTTGATAGATATTTATCCCGCTTCTAATGACCATTATTGGATGGACATTTATCCATCCAGCGATGGACCATCACGTCTATAAGAATGCAAATAATTTCTTTATGTATTGTATTATCGCAAATGAACTGTTATATGTTGATTATTTCTTCTCTACCATGTTGAAACTTGCCAACCTGCCTGCACAACCTGATCAACTCAGCCAACTCGACGGATTGGGCTTGGGCTAAGGAAGTTCAACCTGACCTTGGGTTGGACTGGGCTTGGACAGTGGATTCAACCTCTTGGGTTGGGCAAGGATTAACCCCTCAACCCGCCCAACCTGTCCGAGTTGCAGCCCTATTGGTTCCTCTTAACATGCACAACATGATCCAACCTAACACAATTCAACCCAGCATGACATGACCTGACCACCCAATCCGACGCATGACGTGGCTCAACCTACTCCGACATGGCCCTATCTAACCTAACCCATATTGACATGATCCTATTGACCCTGATCCGACCCGACATCACTCAACCTGATCCGACCTGACTAAGGGGTTCCCATCTAAACCTAAGAAGCGAAATTCAGATTTCCATCCAATCGAAGACAAAAGCTTCCACTGTTAACTGATCCAACAAATATTTTTTTAGTAGAAGGAGATTACTCTATTGATCACAAAAGGTCATTACAAGTGCATCACACGATGTAGCCATGCACCATACACCCTGAAAAGGAGAGAAGCCCGCCCAAGCATTACATGAGCATCACAGGCCATAACCACACTGAAAAAGAAACACGCCCACACACACCAAGCCAGATCACGAGGTAGACTCGAAGGGAGGAATTAGGTTAGGTGGCTATAGATCGAGTAAGAATAAACAATATAATAGGTCCTTCAATCTTTTTTTTTCCCTTTCAAATTAGCACTTAAACAATCAAAACTGTCAAGATATGTATATGTCAAGATTCGATGTATATTCGGGGTGTATAGCTAGCCATTTTATCTTTCCTAATAGAGGCTTCATTTACTTCTATATAGGAAAAATTGCAGTGACCTCCCCTGAGGTTTAGGGTATTTTCGATGACCTCCCTTGAGGCATGGAATATTGCACTAACCTCCCATAGTGTTTTGTTTTATTGGAAGCAACTTCCCCTAAACAAACATTGATGGATTATGTCATGAAATAAGTTCAAAAATAAATTTTAAAAGCAAGACATTAACTTTACACATAAAAAGAATAATTGTATTTTCAAAATTTTTAAATTTTTTTAATTTTTTTAAAGAAAAATTACATGGATAAAATAATTACTTTCGAGCATATTTGACGACATAGTCCATATCTGTTTGTCCAGGGGAGATTGCTGCCAATAAAATGAAACCTCAGGGGAGGCCAATGCAATATTACAAACCTCAGGGGAGGTCACTGCAATTACCCAACTATTCTCCCAAACCCTAACATCTATTCATGACAAAAACCATCATAGTTAGTTTTGATTGCTGGTTGTTAAAATGATTGATTATTTCAGGGATATCCTTCTTTTCCATTTATTGTTCTTGTCTAATTTTTCACGATATGCATGGCCTATTCAAAAGCAATAGAAATGAGTTTAAGGGGCTTTTGTAGTTCTGTTTTAAATTTTGAGATCTTCTGTTTCTTTTCAAGCCACCTTATGCCCTTAACAATGAATAATGATCGGGGAAGAATGATTCATAAAGCTGATCATAAATTTTCGGGTTGATAATTTCCAACACAAGCCCAACCCGTCCTTAAATAAAATGAGCCCAAACCCGATCCAGAGTCAGGTTTGACCACCCGCTCAAGTTGCATCCCTAATTGTAATTGCACTAATGAACCCAATGATAGAAGACATTCATAAATTCTCACAAGAGACTACTAGTCCATGCCTTTCCAAATACAAATAAGAATGACTCCTTTCCTGGCTGGAACTGGTTGTTGTAGACCAAATGAATGACTCCTTTCCTGTCAAGAACATAGGTCTCCCTAGCAGGCAGTGTTCCTGTTAATGGATAGTCCCACATCGGTAAGGGAGGCACCTATCGCCCGCTTAATATACCCGCTGTGGACCTCCCCTTACAACCCGAGTTTTGGGGTGTGAGGTATCTAACATGGTATCAGAGCTAGCCCGTCTCCTACTCCTGCTCCGGGTGCTCCGCACCGATCGTGCCTTGCCACGCATGCTCCATGTGAGAGGATCCTTTCCACGCATGCTCCGCGTGAGGGGGAGTGTTAACTGATAGTCCCACATCGGTAAGGGAGGCACCTATCACCCGCTTAATATACTCGCTGTGGACCTCCCCTTACAACCCGGGTTTTGGGGTGTGAGGGTATCTAACAGCTCCAAAGAGATCAGAAGGCACACCCCACTCTTTCCTCACCTTGTTTCCTTCATCACTTAGCAAGGTGAAAGGCAATCTGTATTTCTTTGCAAATGCCTGCGGATCGTTCACAACATGCATATATTGTTATTTGTTAATAGTAAGAAAAAAAAAGGAACTTCCTCACAAATCCTGAACTGGTTAATCTAGTAATGCGCTAACGAATCATTCACTCAAAAATCAATGAAGCAACACAAGATAGAGCCAATAATCCACAACAGCAGCAGTACACTTGAATTTCAACAAATTATGGTTACATAATTTGATTTTGGAATCCCTGGAGCCGATGCTCTGTCACGTTAAGAACAGATTTAAGGTGCCTTTAGCGTTAAGTCTCTTCGTAACTACCTTATTTTTTAAATATCTTCTTTACCCTTACATACAGTTGTACAGAAAAATCATATAGAAGAGTAACAATTCATCTGCAAGAGTAACAATTCAGTTGGTTAACACATATATGAGTGCATGCATCAGCTGCTATAGTGAAATCATTGTAGTAGCTACAATGATTTCATTATAGCACCTACACTAAGATCATTGTATTTACTACAATGATTTCACTATAGCCTCTACAATGATTTTGTCAGGGTTAGGGTTAGGGTATAGAATTTAGGATTAGGATTTAGAAATTAGGGTCAGGGTTTATATTTAGGATTAGAATTATGATTAGGGTTTAAGTTTAGAATTTAGGATTAGGATTAGGTTTTGGGGTCAAATTTTAGGATTAAGGTTAGGTTTAGGGTTTCATACTCCGACAAAAAAGTTTTGGAATTCTGAAACTTTTTTGTTGTGTGAAACCCGTTCCCACGGTTGGTTTGCCTGGATGGGTAATGGAAGGGCAGTTTTGTCATTTGAATGAGTTAACAATTGTGGTTGGGGGATTTACTGTAAAACGTGTCTTTCAGAAAGGACCTGGTGCAAAACTGAAACCTTGTATGTCCTTTAGCTCAAAAGAATCTCTCTAAAAGGATTTATGGCTAGGTCTCCCACTAAAAAAAGGACAAGTTTCAAAAACCAATGCAACCTAATTTCACATTGGTCCCTCGAGTAGTCTTCTTTTTCACTCCCTCCGTCAACTTTTAGCCCTACAACTTAACATAAAATATTTTTTCCAGTCAGACAAGAGGTATTTTAAAGACTACTTATAATGACTAGGATGAAGATATTTTTGGTTAATTAAGCTTGGCGACACGCAATGATCTTATTAGGGTTAATTTGTTGCCCTTAATATATACAAGTACAAGAGACTAATTGCCTATATTAGGCAACATATGATGACCATCCATATACCGAATATATATACATTGAATCTGGACATATACATATCTTTAGCAACATCAATCGAACAGCCAGCGGGGCGAAAACTTGGCTACCAAGCACATTAAATTAAGCTTCAATCTGATTTATGTCCCCGTAAACTTCATCTTCTTAATTGTTCATAAATTGAACAAAGATAATATACTAGATATATATCTCATCATTATAATCAGTCCTTGCTTTGGTTCCCTTTCTAGAAGCATTATTTCGATGTTGAAAGCCCAAGGACGGCGGGGATGTCGACTCGGCGAGAATGCCGTCGCCGTCCCAATGTTGCGCTCTTGATTCGATCACACTGTTGAGGAAGCCTACTGGTTAATCCCATATCGGTAAAGGGGGCACTTATAGCCCGCTTTATATATTCTCTGTGGACCTCCCCTTACGACCCAGGTTTTGGGGCGTGAGAGTATCTAGCATGGTATCAGAGCTGGGTTCACCGTCTTCCTCCGAGTGCGGCCCCTTCCGATTGTGACTCGCTCAGCGTGCTCTGCTTGAGGGAGGGTGTTGAGGAAGCCCACTAGTTAATCCCACATTGGTAAAGGGGGCACCTATCGCCCGCTTTATATACCCTCTGTGGATCTCTCCTTACGATCCGGGTTTTGGGACGTAAGTAAGGGTATCTAACAAATTAACTTCATGTTGAGGACATAAATAATGATATGGAAATAAATAATAATGTTCGATAAGTACCATATGGGAAACGGGGTCATCGCCGCTAGCTGATGCCTACGACCTCAGCTCCTGCCTTCTTAAACTTCTCATAGGAGTCCCTGAAGGCGCAGGCCTGATGCATACATACAAGAGGCAAATTTCACTTTACCCCCCTGAAGATTAGTCCAAAAACACTTAACACCCCTATAGTTAATAACTATATTTTGCCCCCTTAAATTCAGTTTTTATTAGACAAAAATTATGAAAAGAGAAAATTTATTAGGTGACAAAAGGGGGTAATGTGCCAACATTTCAAACTATTGGAAACGATTTGGAACAGGAAAAAACTTCAGGGGGGTAAAGTGTAAATTACCCTAAGAAATAAACCCTTTCTAGAAACTTAGGTTAGCATGAGAATAAAATAAAACAGCAATACATTACAAGGAAGAGATGACAAATGGAAGTGAGATCATTGGGAAAGCCATGCTAATGCAAACAACCCCACCGCCCTTTGTTTAGCATGTCAACAACAAGAGAGAACACCATTAACCAACAAAGGGTCAAATGAGATTGGGTCACACCCATGGAAGACCCAACCTAACCCCCCCTCTAAGGACTCCACTTAGCATTAAACAACATGAAGGAACAAGTGACCTATGAAGCCAAGCACTTGTCTCAATTAACCATGGGTTGTGGTTGGTTGTACCTTAGCAATGGAAGTCTTTTTTTTTTTGAGTGGTTAGCAATGCAAGCCTTTTTTTTTTTTTTTTGACATCGGCGGGTGTCCCGAAACCTTTCGGGCAATGGCCCACTTCAGGCTCGGACTAATCCCTCCGGGAGTGAAGCCCGACCCACTCGGCAATTTCCACTTCACTCCTGGGTAAATCGAGGGGAGGAAGAGTTGAACCCACAACCTCATCACCAAGGCATCAGTTGCTTTGCCAACTCTCCAATCCCCTGGTGGGTACAATGCAAGCCTTTGAAGGGATGGGAGGTGGTGATGATGTGAGGGGGGAGGAGAAGGCAAGCTTGAGGCCATGGAATTGGGAATGTGATGATTTGAGGAGGATAGGGAGGATTTGGGAGGGTGGGCTCTTAGGGTATGGAGCTTGGAGCAAGGGAAGTGGGGACTAGGGGAGAGAAATGCAAGGCATTGGAGAGAAAGGGGAGGGACTTGGTGGGGAGGAGTAAGGGTGGCAATGGGTCGGGTTCGTGTCGTGTCTAGTTTCAGGACGTGTCCAAAACCCCTAGACCCGGATCCGACCTGTTTAACTAATCGTGTCTAGATCTTAAACCCGTACCCGACCCGCTAATAAACGGGTAGAACCGATAAGACCCGGTATGACCCGCTTACGACCCGGGTCTATTCAGTTGACCCGATCCAACCCAATCCGACTGACCTGACCCGAAAGACCCGCTGGTATTAAATATAACAGTATCGGATTGTGGGTAGACTCAACCCGACACAACCCGTTGAATACTAAACGGGTCTTCCCTGGTCTACCGTGTCCAGATCCTAAATCCAGACCCGACCCATTTATTAAACGGGTCTATCGTGTCGACCCATTTACGACCCGAACCCGTTTAGCCCAGACCCGCTAACTTCGTGTCGGGTCCGAAATTGCCAGCCCTAGAGAGGAGAGATGGGTTGAGGTCTGGTTCATTTGAGAGGTGGGTTTGGAGGGCACATGGATGAGAGAGAGGGGGTTATGGATTGGATTTGAACGTGACCAATTGATGACCTTGGTCTAGGATAAGTCGTTTCTGATGTGGCAGTACCAAATGACAAAAATGGCCCTGGGCTCAACACCTTTGCCACATTAATTGCCCACCCTTCTACTTTTAAGTTCATTAAAGATCCAAGGTCAATTTTGTCATCATAAATTGCATGGTGAAAGAAAGGGCAAGGGTAAATAAAACCTGATCTATTTTTCTTGGCAATGGATAAGAGACTGAACACCTACCCTGGAAAACAAAATGAGAGAGGGATTTTTTTTCTCTTTCAAACTTGTTACGAAGAGAGGGAGAGAGAGAGAGAGTAGGTTTGGGAATAAAAACTCATTGTATTATCTCATCGAACTTATTATCATTACATAAGACTATCTCTCTTTATATAGAGAGAGAATGCACACCATTATGTTACCACAACCGAGGTGGGACTAATAGAATACTAACACACTACATATAATACCCCCGTCAAACTGATGTAAGGTATAAACTGATATCAGTTTGCTTAATAAAAGGAAGGAGAAAGAAAAAAAAATTACATCAAATAACCTCTCGTTTTTTTACTGTAAAGTAAAGATAGTGCCAAGGCGACCTGCAAGCAAGTCGTCCTGGAAACTCGATTGACCCGCAAGCAGGACAACCGGGGGAACCCGGCCAACCTGTAAGCAGGTCAACCGGGAGAATTGGCAATGATCACTAAGGATCGGAGCGGAGAAAGCCGACGGTGATGGAAGCCGGCAATAAAGGAGGCCGAAAGGAGAGAGATCGGCTAAGAAAAGGTATGAATGCGTGAGACCTCATAGGAGTCAAGCACCCGGCCGAAGCAAGTACTTGACACCTCTCAGAAAATCTTAATCATCACAGACAAAGAAGAAGGAGAGAATGAAGGAACGGGAGAGGATCCAAAAAGCCGGCTCAAGACAAGTGTGACCGGAACGAGAGAGGATCCAAAAATCCGGCACAAGACAAGTGTGACCGGAACTAGAGAGGATCCACAAGCCGGCACAAGACAAGTGTGACCGGAACTAGAGAGGATCCAGAAGTCGGCACAAGAAAAGTGTGACTGGAACTAGAGAGGATCCAAAAGCCGGCACAAGACAAGTCTGACTGAAATGAGAGAGGATCCAAAAGCCGGCATAAGACAAGTGTGACCGTAACGAGAGATGATCCAAAAGCTGACACAAGACAAGCGTGACCGGAACTAGAGAGGATCCAAAAGCTGGCACAAGACAAGTGTGACCGGAATGAGAGAGGATCCAAAAATCGGCACAAGACCAGTGTGACTGGTAGGGCGCAGAGCGCAAAAGTACTAAGGAAGCGCAAGGGCATAGAGTGCAAGGCGGGCTGACAAAGCGCAAGGCGCAGCGGGTTGACTAACAGAGTGCAGGGCGCAAGGAGAGTGCAAGCGGCGAGGGGATGGCCGGGAGCGCTAGATCTGGCCCCCGTGCTACTGTGCCGGAGACAGGACGCAGGCACAGGAGGTGGAGCGGCAGCTCGAGCGCAGGGTCGCAGAGAGAGCGCAACTGGTCAAAGTGCACGAGGGTCGAATCGGGTACAAGGGCTATGCCGGGTTGGATCGGGTGTAAAGCCATCTGATGCAACAGATCATAGCCGGTAGTCCGGTGTAAAGCACAAGTGCAGCAAATCTTAAAGCACAGTCATCCGATGCAAATCGGATGGCTGTGAACAGTTATAAAGAGAAGGGGAATAAAAGAGGGAATGTTCGAATGAGAGAGAGAGAGACTGGATGCATGGATGGCAGAGACGAGAGAGATGATCGGATAAGAGAAATAGAGGAGATGAGGAAAAAGAGAGAAAGGAGGAGAGAAAGGAGAGAAGATCGGGATGGGGTGCGCCTTGTGCGCGACCTGGACACGAGAGAGGAGCGTCAGCCGGCGACCGGATTGACCGATGCGGGGCATCAGTGACGGCAGCGGCAGCAGCTAGGCGACGGGTTACGCAGGGTAAGGCGGCAGGCGCATAGGGTGGAGGGCCGGTCGGACAGGCATAGGGCCGGGGGTCGGAGACAGGCGCAGGGCCAGGGCTGGGCCGGTCTTCGGTACGGATTGCACTCTGGTGCGAGATCTGTGGCAGCAGACGGTGGGCGCAAAGGGTGGAGGGCCTGGCGGACAGGCGTAGGGCCGGGGCCGGGTCAGAGACGGGCGCAGGGTCGGGGGCCGGAGACAACGGGCGAGCGGTAGGAGGACCCATGGGCTCGGACGACGGACACAGGGATGGAACACAGGCGGCAGGGGTGCAGGGCCAAGGTCGAAAGTCCGGATCTCAAGCTCTAAGGGCCAGAGCTAAATCCCGACCGGATCTCAACCATCCAGCCCCCCGTCTTAACCATCCATGTTGTGCCGGAGAGGAAGACAAGGGTCCTCGTGTCGGTGCCGCTGCTACGCAGGAGAGAGGGAGACCCATGGGCACCGGATGGAGCAGATCCGGCGAGGGACCAGTGGCCAGTGCGGCACGAGACGACGACCGCAGGGGATGGGCGCGAGGCTCCGACGAGCGGCAAGGCACGGGCAGACGGATCCGACGGTATAAGGTTCCGATCTGAGAAGGATCCGAGTTCACACGGTGGCGACGGCACAAGATGATCGAGCCGTCGAGGCGCCGACAACACCCAAGAGAGGAAGGGAGAGACAAAGAGAAGAAATCAAAGAAAAATTAAATTTTACTATGCCCGGTCTCCTCGAGGTCACCGTCGGCAACCGAGGACGCCGTAGCTAGAGAGGGATCTCTAAAACCCTAACCCAGCTCTAATACCATGTTACGAAGAGTGAGGGAGAGAGAATAGGTTTGGGGAGAAAAACTCATTGTATTATCTCATCGAACTCATTATCATTATATAAGACTATCTCTCTTTATATAGAGAGAGAACGCACACCATTACGTTACCACAACCGAGGTGGGACTAATAGAATACTAACACACACACTACATCTAATAAAACTATAATAAAAAAAAATTAATTCAATATTATCAGACAAGAAATATTTATCAGACTAGTGCTCTGACAGCCACGTGGTTTGACGGCGCCGAAAAGCGCTCATGTCGGCTTAGTATTTTTATCATGTCCAATAAACCTGACATCTAGAATGCCGGGTTTATAGCCGGACCTAGAACGCCAAATTTAATAGCAATCAGGTTTGGAAAAAAGAAAAAAAAAAAGACTAATGTTCAGTTCCAATTCAAAATAGAGTTTCTACTAAACCCGGCATTAATTCCGGTTTCAGGGTTTGTCTGGTTTTGAAGGAAAAAGAACGAACCTTCAATGTGGCAAGGAATTTTTATGTCTCTGATTTGGCATGTGGTTGTCAAGAGCACTAGTCTAATAAATATTTATGATAAACTATTATTGAATTAAATATATATATTTTGATAAAAATCCCGAAGAGTAGGAGTTCATCTATGATCCAGCGATGAGAATGGCCAGTTGGGAAGCACAAACACTTCATCCGCCTACCCGTACCCATGTCGGACACAGACACGGCTCGGACATGTGTCCGGCACGGCCCGACAGGTTTTAAGTTGATTTGGGCTTCGGACACGGGCCGGACTCGGGTTGGACACGGACGGACTTTGAATGGGTTTTTTTTAATCTCTGTACCCGATCCGACCCAACCTGACCCTAACTAAATAACCCCCACCCGCCCGGCCTTTGTTCTGCGCGAGATCGAGGGCTGAAACCCTAGCGATCCTTCGACCCTCTGTTCTGCTCGAGATCGAGCGATCTTTCGACCCTCTGTCGCTGACCTCGCCGCCGACCTCACCGCTGACCTCGCCGCCGGTCTGCCACGCGATCCTCCTGCCTCGCCACACGATCCTCCGACCACTCCAGACACCGCCGACTGCAGGTACTCATTTCTCTTCCTCTCCTTTCTCCTTTTTTTTTTCTTCTTTTTCCTGATTCTCTTCTTATCCTCTTCCTCTCGTTCCTCTGCTCCTACTTCATCCTCTTCTCCTTTCTCCTCTCCAGTTTATGCATTCAAAAACAAAAAAATTGTTAGTTTTTTTTTAAGAATGTTTTTTTTTTGAAGAATTTTTGTTTTTGAATGCAAAAACATGAATCAGTCATGACTGATTCCTGTTTATGCATTCAAAAACAAAAAAACTGTGGATTTGTTTTTCTACATAAAACAGTGAGTTTTTTTTTTCTTTTTCTTGATTCTCTTCCTTCTCTTCTTCCTCTCATTCCTCTGCTCCTACTTCATTCTATTCTCCTTCCTTCTCTTCTGTTTATGCATTCAAAAACAAAAAAAATTGTTAGTTTTTTTTTTAAGAATGTTTTTTTTTTTGAAGAATTTTTATTTTTGAATGCAAAAACATGAATCAGTCATGACTCATGACTGATTCATGTTTTTGCATTCGAAAACAAAAAACTATGGATTTTTTTTTTCTACATAAAACAGTGAGTTTTTTTTTTTGAAGAGTTTTTTTTAAAGAATTTTTGCTTTTTAATGCATAGACATGAATAAGTCATTGACTGATTCATGTCATGCATTTAAAAACAAAAAAACTATGGACTTCATAAAAAAATATGCCTAGGCAATTCATTCTTCACTAGATTCAGCATTGTTTTGTTAATTACTTCTATAGTTCTATATTGCTTGTTAGTAGTTAATTCGTAGTTATTTGTTAGTTTTGTTATTGTTAATTGTATGAATTATAATTTCTAAGTTTGCTTCATTTGTAATGTATTGCCAATGCCAATTATGTTTGTCACATTTTTGTAATGTATAATAATAGAAAAATGGATCAAGAGAGTTTCGCATCTACTGGTACCGGTGGTAGTAGTCATACTCCTCAAGATGAAGATCCTAGTAAGCCTCTTTGGCGATTTGTGACAAAGATAGCAGAAAAGAAAGAAGGAGAGGGAAATATAACTTTTCGGTGCATCTTCTGTCAAACATAGTTCAAGGGCTCTTATTCTAGAGTAAAGGCGCATTTGTTGAACATAGCCGGTCATGAAATCCTGGGATGCGTGAAAGTTACATCCCAACAAATTCAAAATATGCAAAGGCTTATTGAACAAGCAGAGTTGCATGCGAAGAATGAATTTCCCAAGCAAGTCCCTTTGCCATCTTCTGCTTCTACTCGATCTTCAGGTGCAAGTACGGGGACAGGGGCCCTAGGCATCACGTAATTTAGGCAAAAGAGTTTCAAGCCAAGGAAGAGGAAGACCGGTAGCTCCGCTTTGGAAAAAGCATGGAACATTGAGTGTCGTGATCAATTACGAGTGGAGATTGCTAGGATGTTTTATTCGGGGGGATTACCGTTTCATCTTGCAAGGAATCCATATTATGTGAGTTCTTATACCTTTGCTGTTAATCCCACCAACGCGATCAGCGGTTTTGTCCCTCCCGGGTATAATATGTTGAGAACCACTTTACTTCAAAAGAAGCGAGTAAATATTAAGAAGTTGTTAGAACCAATCAAGACCACTTGGAAGGAGAAGGGAGTAACAATTGTTTGTGATGGTTGGACGGATGCTCAAAGAAGGCCTCTTGTGAACTTCATGGCGATGACAGAGTCCGGGCCTATGTTCTTGAAAGCTATCAATTACGAGGGAGAGTACAAGGATAGGTTCTACATTGCTAATTTAATCAAGGAGACTGTTATAGAAGTTGGGTCTCAAAATATGGTACAAGTTATCACGGATAATGCCCCAGTGTGTAAGGCAGCGGAGATGCTTATCGAAGCACAATGGCCCCGCATCTTTTGGACTCCATTTGTGGTCCATACTCTTAATCTTGCATTGAAGAACATATGTGCGGCGAAGAATACATAATCCAATGAGGTCACGTATGATGAATGTAGTTGGATAACTATCATTGCCGGGGATTCCAGTGTCATCAAGAATTTTATTATGAACCACTCTATGAGGCTAGCAATGTTCAATGAATTTGTGAAATTAAAGATGCTCGCAATTGCCGACATACGCTTTACTTCCGTAGTGATCATGCTCAAGAGGTTTCACGATATAAAGCGGGGTCTCCAAAATATGGTGATTAGTAATCAATAGGATTTGTATAGAGAAGATGATGTGGGGAAAGCTCAATTTGTCAAACAAAAGGTGTGGATGACTTATGGTGGGACAAGATAGATTATATATTATCTTTCACCGAGCCCATCTATGACATGTTGAGAGTTGCTGATATGAACAAGCCGTCTCTACATCTAGTGTATGACATGTGGGACACAATGATTGAGAAGGTCAAGACGGCTATATATTGATATGAGAAGAAAAAGGAAGGTGAAGAATCAAGCTTTTATGAACTGGTCCATGATATTTTGGTTGATAGGTTGAACAGAAGCAATACTTCACTTCATTGCTTAGCGCACTCATTAAATCCAAAGTAAACTCTCTAATCTCTAATTCTCTATTTTATTGTTGATAACATCATTCAATAATTCAAATTAATTAAGCAATTTATCTTTTACTTTCTTTAGGTACTATAGAAAGGAATGACTTGAAGGGGCTTTGAATCGTGTAGCTCCTCATATGGACGTGGAGATCTCGGTCGAGAGGAACAAATGTATTAGAAAATACTTTTCAAGTCCGGATGAGCGTCGGATGTTGAATATGGAGTTTGCAAAGTTCTCGGCGGCTTTGGAAGAATATGCAGAGTATGATTCTTTGCACGATAGGGGAGAGATGGATCCAAAGATTTGGTGGGTCGTGCATGAGGCTTCTACACCTACATTCCAAAGTTTGGCTTTCAAGCTTCTCAGGCAACCTTCTTCCTCTTCATCTTGTGAGAGGAATTGGAGCACCTACTCGTTTATTAATTCAATGCGGAGGAATAAGATGACTCCACAACGTGCCGTGGATCTTATCTTTGTTCACTACAACCTTCGTCTTCTATCAAGGAGAAGCCCATAATATTTGGAGGGAGAGACGAAGATGTGGGATATTGGAGGGGATGCATTTGACTCTCTCGGGGACATTGGAGTTCTAGAGGTTGCAAAGCTTTCACTTGATGAACCCAATTTAGAGGCGGTGCTTTTTACGGATAAAGGCGAAGACGAAGGAAATATTGGAGAGGACACCGTCATACTTCGGGCAAATTGAAGATCTTTTTTTATTTGCGTTTTGGATAATATGGAAGAGGGATTATGACATTATGTTTATGTTTTTGTTTAGTTGGATGTTAGTTTATCTATTTTGGACCATTTATGTTTTGTTAGGATGCATTTGCGGAGTATGATGTTTATCTATTTTGGTTGTCTATTACTCGTTTTAGTATGATATGTTAGATGATGTATTTTATTTTCTAACATAATACGATATGTTAGATGGACCGTTTAGTTTTTATGAATGGTTATGTCATCTTATATTTATTTTATTTATATATATATATATATATATATATATATATAGAGAGAGAGAGAGAGAGAGAGAGAAACGGGATGCTACCTTTGAAAGCAGCGTTCTTTGCTACTTTGACAGGTCGCCGGTGGCTATTAAAGCCATAAACGACAACAAAGGCCATCGGAACTCACAATCGGGAGGTATTAGAAGTCACCGGAGGTGGTCACCGACGATGTATGTCGTCGGAGGTTGCTTGATGAGGTGAGGTGATGAATAGACGGCTCACAATGGACGTAGTCATAATAGTCCTCTATCGGTGAACACCGACAAATGGTGTCAGAGGAGATAATCGGTGGAGGTAATCGGAGGTTGTTGATGTTGATTCTGGCCGGAGATCACTTGTGGCGCGGCCGTGGTGGGTTGTCAAAGCAGCAAAAACGCTGCTTTGAGAGGCAGCGTCCCGGCCCTCATATATATATATATATATATATATATATATATATATATATATATATATATATATATATATATATATATATATATATATATATATATATATATATATATATATATATATATATATATATATATATATATATATATATATAGGGGCATGCTATAATGCGGCATGCGGTAAGTGCGGCACCACACCGCAGCCGTCTGATACTCTCGTTGTGTGCATCGCATGCAACGGTGCATCAGACGGTTGTAGTGCAGTGCCGCACTTACCGCATGCCGCATTATAGCATGCCCCTATATATATATATATATATATATATATATATATATATATATATATATATATATATATATATATATATATATATATATATATATTGTCGTGTCCTACTTTTTTAAGAAAATGCCATGTCTCCGTGTCCGTGCTTCATAGATGGCTAGTGATAGATCGGTAACGACCTCAGTCGTTCGATGCAGAAGCAGTGGCCACGATGCGTGTCCTGGCCATGTATGACAAAAATACCATGGCGCAACTTCTGCATCACACGACTGAGGTTGTTACTGACCTATCGCTAGCTATTGACATCATTGGAGCAGAGTCGAACTCGAACAGGAGATGTCATGAAACTGATACCAAAAATTAGGTTAAAAAAAACCATTAAGAGTCATAAAAAGGGATAAGAGAGAGCAAATCCCATAAATTGATCTTGAGAAATAGAGAAAGAGTATCACATATTAAATTAATGATTATTACCATATTAACTCTCTTTCTTGGTTGTGCATAAATCTCATTAATACCATATTAGCTTACTAGCAAGGAAGGTCATAAAAGGGATGAGAGAAAGAGAGAGAGAATCCCATAAATCTCTTGGCCATGCAAATCATATTAGTCCCTAACAACCCAATGGTGCGATGACAGTTGTCCGATTGTGCTTGCTTATATGCATAGACCACATCAATGAACCCATCGATCCAGCCATGGTTGTCGAGTTCAGAGAAAGCGACCAACGTTAATCTCCTCCCCGGCTTCGATATCCACCGTCCATCTGTATCAATGGAATGATGATCCATACCGCACTTCGAGTTTATGCGGGGTCCTGGAATCGATCCCCTATTCCTTGCCGTGAAGCCATGTTATTCACTACCTTCTTCGATTGAATAGACTTACGACAACCACATGCAAATTTATACTCAACTGGACAGAGGTCACCGACAGCCCCGCCGTACGATCGCACAAGGGGACACTCACATGGCAACATCCAAATCATTCAGCATCACAAGGTCCATAACCCACAACCACACACGAAGAAAGTACCGGCAAGCGACAACATCCCAATAGACTGTCTATATGAACAAAGGACGGCAGTCTACATGCTGACTAGGATAAAATAGAACAAAAAGCTGACTAGGATAAAATGGAATAAAAAGCTGACTAGATAAAAAGGAATGCTGACTAAACAAAACACCCCGTCTCTCTCTTTCCCGAATCTCCATCTCTTCGTCTCTCTCTTCCCTGATCTCTCAATCTAATATGGAATAAGAGAGAGATTCGGACAGGAGAAAAGACAAGTCTGCATGCATGGCTTGGAGATGGGGATGCGTGGGCTGTTGATCGGGTGGAAAATTTTTAGCATATCCTGCGTACGCTACAGTCATGGGGCCCACTGTGATTCAAGAGACATGATATAGCTAGCCCCAACACATGGGGGTAGTGGCCCCCAGTACTTGGAGCATGCTGATAGGCTCTTGGCAATGGTTGTATCTAGCGTACGTAGGTTGTCCTGAAATTTTCCCGTTGATCGGGTATCGACTCGGACTAGAGAGAGAATTCCAAAGGGGTCTCGGATGAGAGCTGGATGCGAGGGACTCGAGTTCTTGGATTCACATGCTTGGGTTGAGTTGTGTGGAATTTTTAGACATGCATGGCTGGTTGGGTTTGGACGGTTTGTTTGCATGCGAGTCGCGCAAGGTTGAAATGGGTTAAGTTGGGTGCGATGGGCAAAAGGAATAAGAAACGAAAAGAGAAAGAAAAGGAAAGGAAATAAAGAGAAGAGAAGAGAAAGAGAAGAAAAATGAAAGGAAGAAATAGAGGAGAAAGAAATTGTGCCAGGCCTGGGTGTTCTCCGTGCCACATTCGCAAGCCACCATCATACTCCGTTAAGCTCTGTAGAATGTCCGAGGTTCTACTCTGGTTTGAATCATGTGATGCGCTGATCTAATGATTTCATTTCTCGATCGAATTCCATAATTATTCTTTTTTTTATTAATTTTCAAAAAACCTCCAAACGAGCTGTGCATCCTCCATCGACTCAATCGCCGTGAGAATATTCATCACTTAGTCACGATGCCCTTGAGTTAGCCACTGTAGGCCGGTGTTACCGCCGAAAGAGTTTTGTTGCCGAAGGCGCTCAGATGTGTTACCGCACGAATATAATGATGTTGGTGGGGTGGTGATGCCCGGGGGGTGTCTTGTCGTCGAAGGTAGCCCGCTGCAGTGACGACATGCACGGGCATGCACTACTTAGCTGCAGAGGTGTTCAACTGGAAGGTGATTGAGCAGGAAGTGGTCCTAACGGGGTAGTTAAAAGTAGGAACAGCAAGGAATCAAGTAGTAACTGCAAGGGAGATATAATTAAAAAACTTATACAAACTTCCCTATTGAGAGAGGGAGAGGTTGTTCCAGATAAGCAAGCTAGATCAACAAATTTGCTATTTTTTTTGTGAAATCAGCAAATACCTTTGCTGATACCTGGCAAACCTAGAGCCTTGCATGCAGCTAGGAGGTTAGCGGGTGATGCCTTCTGCACGATGTTGCAGGGAGGGGTCGATGTCGTCTGCACGATCCCTCTTTCCGCACAATGATAGCCTCTTGAAGAGTTTGAGGCGAGTGTAAGGGTTGGGGACAATGAAGGATTTCCATACAGGGATCATGCCGCATTTGGGAGGATTTGAAGGTGGTGAGATATGTTGATTGCTGAAATTGCAGGTTTTCAGAAAATTGCGGGTTGCTCGATATGGAAAGTAAGGAATCAGAGGGGAAAGGGGGGTGTGAGGGGATTGCAGGGATCGCAGGGCTAGCGGCCCTGAATGAGAGGGGAATGAAAGGGGTGGGAGAGAGAGGGGAAAGTGAGAGAGCCGGAGAGTGGGGCACGGGATTTGGGGCATCGCATAGTAGAGTGAAAGGGGAGATTTGAGGGGATCAAGCAAGTGCTCGCTTGTATACAATTTCCTAGAAAGAAAAGGAAAACACACCTAACAAAAAAGCTTGGGAATCAATGGTGATCAGCTTCCACCTCTTGCCCGACTATGGCTCTAAAGCTATCCGCATACTAAAAAGAAAATCCATATATATACTAGCATGGGGTCCGACTCCCGGTAGCAAGCAATCACACATCCAGATAATTTCAAACCGGTGCTCTGCAAGAATAATTCATAGTGCACACAAATATAATATATATGTATGATCTACTCGTAGAACCCTGCTGGCGACACATACTATTCATACGCGCACATTACGGTTTTATGAAAAACATGAAACGCATACCACTAGCGTGCTCTGATACCAATTTTTGAAAATAATTCCAATGGTAGAGGCCCACAGCGGAAGTAGAGGGAAGGTCTAAAGACCATAAATGATGTGCATTATACATCAAAATTTTTATCGAAACCCTACACATGCGTGTATGAACTTAGTACGGAAACTACACGACCCCCTAACATCGATATAACACGAGAGAACAATCTAGCATGCATGCATATTCTATCTAGTCTAGATCTACATGATAGAGATCATACATTCGTGCGAATTCTTTTACCGCGATAAATTTCTTCTTTGTCGATGGAGACGGACTCGGATCTGCTCGATATACCTTCAATGCAACGGCCATAACTTTTCATCCCGAACTCTGATTGTGCTAAAATTTTGACTGCACTTGTAGAACTTCAAGACGCAACTTTTGCAAGTAGTTTGAGGTTGTTTAAAATTCTATAGCTCCCACAATCATAAAAACATCATTAATCTTCTGTACAAAATATGGATAGTAAAAGATTGTGGGAAGCGCCTTCGAGTTCACCCGATCACGCATGATGCATGACACCTCGTTGATGGATATCTCAGTGACTCTATGCAACAAGCCTTCTTAATCTTCGATTCATCACACGAGGAAAAAGAACCGTGTCTGAACCCTTGCCCATATGTGTTGGAAACAAGAGAAGAGATGAAGAGAAGAGGGGGGTGGCTAGGGCATCATCAAGGCCGCTCCCCCCCCCCTCTCACCCCTTGCTCTTATATAGGGCCGGCCCCCTCTTAGCTTGCATATGCAAGTTATAGGGCCAGCCCCCCTTGGCTCTTTCTCTCTCCCTCTTGTGTATGATACTAGACCGGCCACCCTATTACCATGTGTGGCCGGCCCCTAAAGTCAAACTCCCTATTGTTTAGCCCCCCTCCCCTGGAAGCTAGCGAGCAACTCCTAGAAGTTAGGGGAGAGGCCGACCCATGCATATCCCCATGTGCTAGGGGCGGCTAACCTGCATGGTGATATTTTGGTTTCCTAAAATACCCCCATGCCTCTAGTTGGTTGCTCCTCTCGCTTGGGAACTCGCATGTCACACTTACGTGGGTTTTTGATTAGTGATTCCACTATTACCAGGGTGCCTTTAGTAAAGTCAACCAGTCAACTCGCAACATGAACTGGTGCATCATACCCGTCTAGCGAAGCCCACTAAGGTACGGAAATGACTATGTGTGTCTATGTACTATTCCGAGATTTCCCCTAGTACACACACGTACCTACACATCTACCGTGCACTAGTACGATGCACACACGGAGCATAGAGTTATTAGGGTTGGACTAATTACTTCCTTTAACTACGTTCTGTGAATCAATGAGATTGTTCAAGGACTGTACATTATATAAATAAGGTAGAACCTTTAAGGACCAGGGTTCATGACTTCCAACTTTGACTCGATCGATATACTACCCGTGTGTACCATCAATCCTCTGAGTCCGAGTTAACCTGCATAGCCACCCAGAGTGCGACACATGCTGAACTCCAATTTCCCTGGACTTACTATGTTCTCTCGTATACCTCTGCTCTCTGCTTAGTATGGTAAACCCATTGTCCCTCTACTTGGTGCCATGATACAACTCGAGCGGTGGAGAATACCGTCAGACTCGAGTGCTCATATGACTCGGTTCCTTCCAGGTTGACCACATACATCGTTCCTCCAATTACTCTGTCGAGTAACCGGATCCAATCAACAGTCCAACTGATGACCACCTGGGTCAGGGTTTAATACGATGTAGGTCAGACTAAGGAACACACCTCCTGTTAGGGGTGTGGATAGCCTACAGAAGTGGCACGCTGATGCGATGCCAGTCGGGTAACCCAATACACCATGGTTTTGGGTCATGTAACTAAACCCTCACCATTGGTGCGCCAAAGCACTATACAACTGGTTAGCCCACCAGACATGGGTCCTAAGGGTTTAGGACCATTTTATTCTAAGTAGAAATATGACTTAGTGCACCGGTATCTGCTCACCGATCTGTTCACCGTGTTGATTCCTTTCGACCACAGACACTGTGTCTGGTAATGACAGTGGTGGAGATACCTATGCTCTGTCATTCCAATATCTTATCATGATAGAGCGACCAACTCTAATCAGAGTTGTGAACGTATTTAGGTTATATAGGACCAATCCATTGAGTCTCCCTCTTAAATGGATTACCATGTAACAATGGCTCTCTGTTCTATAATTAGAACACATACTAATGTACGTACCAAGATGTAATCCTAGGTTATCAACCATATACAGTTAAACTATAAGGTTTTTTTATGATATGTAGACCTCACCAATTCTAACAGTCGTGTGCATAACCCGACCCGTCTTCTCACCCAACTTTTCTATCGATTCCAGTCGTGCGCACGACCCTTTCTAGCTGACCCTTCTCCCCTTGGTGCTCTGTCTTCTGCCGTTTATTCGCTCACGAACCTTAGAGTTTGTATCCGGTTTGTTTGGAGCCACATCTTCAATAATCTCCACCTTGGCTTCATAACAAGACATGAGTACCTCGATAGATCGAATTGGCATTGAAAATCCATCTCCTGATCGTCATTGCTGCCTTTTAACTTGGTCGACCTCCTGATCAACCTTGCCACTGAGCATGTTCCACCTACACCTTTGTTATTTACCAAATACCGTACATGTGTCGCCGCTCTCCCGGTTACTGTCATGATCAAGGAAGCTCCGACCGTTGCCCGTTGACGACTCTGCCATAAACCAGGGCCCTTGATTCGCTCTGCGATGCTTCCCATGCCCATCGCTCCTGAGCCGTTGCCCATCGATCAATACTCGAATATCTTTTACACCCTACTATACTACAAGTGTGCCTGCAGCTGAGTCCACCGCCACCACAACTATCATCGCCTTTTTTTTGCCATCCGTCGACAGCCACTGCACCTTTCTAAACCGCAGGGATGCCAGCAGTCGTGCCTGATGCAACCACGCCCATATCGCCTATTGGCGATCCATATTGGTGCCCGTTGGCACCTTCACCAGTCGTTCATCGGTAACCCACATCAGTCCGTTCGTCGGCGGTTGAACATGATGCCATCGGCAACTCCCGTGCCATTGAGGTGCTCCTCTTTAATCTAGGCACCAGCACATAACGTGCCATCATGACTTGCTATCGTGATCCGTCAAGCCGGGGAGTAGGTGCCTTAATCGCACCCGCCTCCCAGCCAACGTTTTCGGTGTCTCGAATCGCCCTAAGAGAGAAGCTGCTCGACCGCAACCTCCCCATGAAGTCTCCTCCAAAAGACCCGAACCACTAGGAGAGCACTGGACCATGCCTCTCCCCGCCATGCCCTTCGCCTAGGGCTTTGGTCATCGTCGCCAACAAGCCTCCCGGAAGAGAAGGTGCTAGACCGCAACCTCTCTCTGGTCCTCCGGATTTCTTCTTGAGTGCTGCTTCCGGGTCCTCAGTCACGTTGCTTACCGCGCGTGCATCTCGGTCCCCTTGCTCGGTCTACCTTACTTTATGGCATCGAACTCAAGCCTCCCCAGATCCCCTAACAATAGCTCTGATACCAATTTGTTGAGATCCGAGGTTCTCGTGCAGCGGAACACAACGAGCGTAGAAACACCACGGCGGAGACGACCACCAACAAAACCGAGCAATGAAAGAAGAACAAGCAAAACAATACCCAAGAAAATTCAACAACGACTGATCGATGGATTCACTAGTATGGGAAAACCCGAGTACAATTACAATTGCCTCTACCCAATCCCTCATTCACCCATAAAGAGATCTCACCTCGAGAGAAGAGAACCCGCAGCCCTATACCCCTTGGAACAAGAAGAAATCCTTCACGAAACCCCACCGGACTCTAATAGTTTCCTCTCCTTCTCCTTTGGTGATGGCCTCCTTCTAATCTCTCCCTTAGGTCTCTCTTGTGCCTCCAAGATAATCCATGATACCCTATGTTCATCCTAGGACCTACCTTTTATAGGGTTACATTCATATCCGACTTGGGGAAGCCGCATCACCCGTGTTCTGCCAGCCACAGTCGTGCACATGACCTGACTCGTCTTCTCGCCCGACTTTTCTGTTGATGCCAGTTGTGTGCACGACCTAGACTAGTCATGCGCATAACCCTTCTCCCCTTGGTGCTCTGTCTTCTGCCGTTTCTTCGCGCACGAACCTTGGAGTTTATATGCGGCTTGTTTGGAGCCACATCTTCAACAAGATTCGCCCCCAAAAATCAACCCGAACGGGGCCCCTGGCCTTCCCGGCACTGCCAACGACGGCCAGAGAGGCCAAGAGGGGGAAATCAGAAACCCTAAAACCAGAGGGGGAAAGGGAGGAGAGACTCTATGAGAACTCTACTACAACTGGAATTATATCACATCAGTTGAGATCGTATCCCAGAGTTCTTCAAAGAGAAAAAAAAATGCATCCTGGTGTGGCAAAGCACCTTCCCCCAATCTATCAGGTTGTGTAATCGAATACTGCAGGCCTTCAATTCCTCCTGTCTTGCCGTAGGGATCTCTTTCGCCTAGCCTTCATGGTGTGTCTATCCATGTCCTACGTCACAATATTAAGCGGGGAGAGCAGTTTTGCTACCTGATTGATTCGCCGCACCTGCTTACCACCCAACCGTCGTGTACCACGCTATCAATTAAAAGGGCACAACTGGTACTGCACTTGGTACCAGACTTACGCTACACTCCGCACGTGGCACATCATGATTGGGTTATAAGCAAGTGCAGCACATCACTAGGGTAGCAAAAAATAGTGTCTTAAGCAGGGCATGAGCACTAACATATTACTGAAACCAGGAGGAGCAAAGAGCCTAGTATCATTTGATGCATATGACGTGGAACAATTATCCTTGGTATCTTAGGGGCTGTTTGGTATCATGTCGCGGGCACGATTCTGGTCATGATTCTGTGCCCACAGTAAAGAAACATGTTTGGTTGATTTTTTCTGTTGAACCTGTTCCGTATGCGAGGTCGAAGAATCACGGAATTGAGAAGCAACTTTTATTCGTTCCTCAGGTTGTGATAGCTGAACCCGAACGATTATCCCTTTTAACCGCGCCGAACAAACTCTATCTATGCCCGATGTCGTACTTACTTGCTGAAACCCCCGATCGCCCCCTTTTATCCCGCATCTCCCAAAGACGCCGTCCTCCAGAAATCACGATCGATCGGCATTATCCTGCGACTCCGTGCGATTTCGAGCGACGCCATGAGCAACCCCTCCTCAAGATACGACTACACCGAGCGGCCAGCCCTTTTCTCTCTCTTTCTCATTCAAACAGCAAAAATGTTTTTTTTTAGAGCATCTCTCTCTCTTTCTCTCTCTCTTTCTGTCTCTCTCTCGGTGTTGGTGGGGATGGTGGGATTGAAGGGTGGGGATGGTGGGGATTGAAGGGTGGGTAATGTTTTTTTTAGGAAGTTTTTCCTAAATTGACCCTCATGTCTATCAAAATGAAGAAAATAACATTAAAGTTTTAACCTTTACTTTTGTGACCCCCAAATATCCTTTAGGACACAAATATCCTCAATCTCTTCGAACCTCCTCCCCGATCTCCTCCAACTGGATAGCTTGAAATCGTCCATGGCGACGGGGAAGGCGATATACGTGGTGACGACGTTCTGAAGGGAAACCCTCGCATTCCCTCACCCTGTCTGAATCTGTTTGGACACTGGCTTCTCTCTGGCTCCTCTCCAATTATCGATTCAATACCACGGGAAATCCTACCCGACTCCCCGCATCTTCTTACTAGGTGCTCCTCTGATCCGATAAGGTTTTCCATAGGTATACTTATTCCATTTGTTTCTAGGTATTTTTTTTTCGATCCTTTGTGCAAATTTGGTGTCCATTTGCCAATGATTAGGATCGAGTCCTTAATATAGTATTGTCAATTCTGATGATCTGCCCATGACCAGGACTTACCTCCAACTAAACTTCTCCATAAAATTCTTTCCTAAATATTAAGCATTTTAGGACTAGAAATTTATGGCCCGTAAGCTTTAGAAATTAAATTTCAGGAAAGAATTCTGTGGAGAGGTTTTGTTGGAGGTGATGGATAGATCACGGGCAAATGGATAGATCATGGGCAAATGGAGGTATCGTCAATCCTTAATATAGTGTTGTCCATTTCTAGGTCTCAAATGCTTGCATTAATTTGCTTTTGAGTCGAGACTCTATATTGTGATCTTTAGGTGGATGTGCTGATTTTCTAGTTGTAATGCACTATTTTTTATGACAAGTTATTTTAGAAATATTATCTGATTGTCGATATATGGATTGAAAATTCTGAATTTAATTTCTTTCTATTAATTGTTTTAATTTGCTTCGGAAGTTGAATTTGAAGCGGTTTTTTTTTAAATATTTTCCTTATTCTTTAGTTTTAGCAATTGATTTTCATAAGAAACTCTTTAGGAATTGCATCTTAATTTTTTTTCTTCTTCTTTTGTCGAACTTGTTAGTATTATTGTTTGGTATTATTGTAGATACTCTCTATATACGATTAATAGATATTAGACGTAGCAAATTTAGCTATCAATGAATTGTTAATACATTGTGATCTATATTTTGCAGATGACTCGAAGGTCTTCTAGGATCTTAGGGAAGGCTAAAGATGTCCCTCCCCCCTCGAAGTCAAATAAGTTAAAAGCCTATACCCCTATACCCTCTAAGTCAACGAAAAAGAAAAAGAGGCCAGCACAAGTTGAAAGAAGTGAAGATGATAAGGGTAAGAGGAGGAGAGTTGAAAGTTATGAAAAGGAGGAAAAAATACATCGTCAAAAAAAAACTAAACCGAACAAGAGATGCACTTTGAAATATGTGGTAAAGATTGAAGAGTTGTTCAAGAAGAATCGAGAACGAAAGGAGTTGCTTGAATCATCTTGTTTTGGATATATTTTACGAATCAAAAGATCTGAATCTATTTTTACACCACAGGTTGCCCACTATTTTATGCAAAATCACTTGGACAATCTAGAGTTCAAGGTAGGGATAAGGAAATTGAGATTCAGGCTCTTTAACTTTTGTGCCATATCTGGTCTTAACTACGATGATGAAAAACCTCATATTATCCCTGAGGAGAGAAGACCTCGTTTACTTGAGAAGTACTTTATAGGAAAATATAGGTAGCAGGATGTGTGGGAAGCCTTAAAAAGATGCACTAACGATTCTGACATGGTTAAATTGGATTTACTTCTAATTCTAGATAGTTATGTTCTTAGGTCAAATAGTATAACTCCTGTATTGAAGAAGTATTTATCATTAGTTGACACCATTGAGGCATTCCATGCGTACCCATAGGGTAATATTGGTTTTATGGTTCTAAAGTCCGGGATAGAGGACACACGGACTAAAGTAAATATGCTAGGAAAGTACAAATTTTTTTGTTGTGTTCATATTTTTCATGTATGAATTTTTACTCCCCTATTTAAATTTTTATTTACTGAATATTTATTCAATTCTAAATTTCTAATACCATATCAAATAGATTTGGATATTTGAGCATATTCCTCGATTGGAGAATGCTTGTGCTCAGAGATTGGAGGAACCTTCTTTCCCTAGACTTACTTGTTGGTATGATTGTGGAGCCATTGGCAATGATGCTGTGAAGGACTTGGTAGAGGGAGATGATGTAAGTGTAGCAACTATAAATTTTTTATATTCAACGATATAGTTGGCCATATAATTGCTATTGTCTCCAAAAATTGATTTGTTAATTTTTTAATTATAGAAGTGTGCTCTTAAGGGGATTATATGGACTGAGGAGGAGCTACGGGCGTATCCCTAGTTAGCAACGGATTTATTAAAGGAAGAGGACAAGTATGGTGTCCAAAACTACGAGATAAGAAGGGATCGAAAGACGGTCTCGATGTCTCCTCTAAATAATGAGGAGAAGAAGAGCAATAATAAAAGGATTTCTGATCTCAAGAGACTTGTTCAAGATTTGCTCTAGGAGACCTCGTTACATCGCCAACAAGTGTTGTTACTGCAAAAACAAGTTGGTGTACAACAAACATAAATAAATCCGTCTAGAGAAAGAGGATGGGGGATTTGAAGATGCTTCCTCAACTTATACCGATCGACTTGGTCAATTGGCAGCCATTGTCATTAGAGACAATAGTGATACAAGAAAACTTTTTGGAGATGATACAATGGATATTGATAAAGATGATGTCATTGTGGAGGGAGATGAGATGGACAAAGATGTAAATGAGAAAAAACATAAAAAGGAGGTGGGAGAGGATGAAGGGGATGCAGTGGGAAGAGAAAATGAGATAGTTGTGGTGAAGGAAGAGGTAGTAGAAAAAAATATAAAGAAGGAAAATAATGAAGAGGAAGTGGGAGGGGATGCAAACTGAGGAAAAAAGAAGACACTCATTGTGGAGGACGTGTCTTCACAGGAAGAAGTCAATGTAAGTTAATATAGTTTAGCACTTTGTTCAAATTAGTGTGTGTGTGTGTGTGTGTGTGTGTGTGTGTGTGTGTGTGTGTGTGTTGGTGGGGCTTGTGGGATTGACGGTGGGAATGGTAGGGATTGAAGGGTGTGTGATGTTTTTTTTTTAAGAGCATATCTTTATCTCTATGGTGCAAAACTTGTTTTTTTTAAAAAAAAATTGTATGTTCTATTTTATGAATACCAAACGCTATTTTGTTGTTTTTGTGCCAAAGAATCTGGATTCAGCAAGGTTTTTGTGCCACATACCAAACGCAGTTTTTGCACAAGATTGTCCCATCACATTCTGCCTGAGGCACAAGCCTTAGGCACGAAACAAAGAAATGGTATATACCTTATACCAAACAGCCCCTTAGTTCCCGGGCCGAACCGAACCAAACCGAGCTGGGCCAAACCAAAGCAAGAACTGAGCCAAAACTGACCCGAACCAAGCCAAATCGAACCGAACCAAGCCGAGCCGAACACAATCTCTCTCTCTCTCTCTCTCTCTCTCTCTCTCTCTCTCTCTCTCTCTCTCTCTCTCTCTCTCTCTTTCTCTCTCTCAGCTGCTAATACAATATCATTGCTAGTCATATTATGTAGTGCAATAGTTAGCATATGAACTAATGTATGCATGCGTTTGAAATTTAAAAAGTAAATGAAAAACAATTGATTCTCTCGCTCGTTCTTAATTTCCATAGTTAGCATTGGACCCGGCAAGGTAAGGCAATCATTGGCTCCCTATCCCTTGGCTCTTAATGGCTCGCTCCATGCCTCGAAAAGAGATAACCATCTCCTAATGGTTCTGGGATTGAAAGTCTTTACCTTGACCCTTGGAAAGTCTTAATGCCAAGAGCTATATTTCTCTTAGGAGAAATGCTATTCAGCCCGAATGTTTGTCCCAATTGACGTGGCAACATTGAATTGGTGGCTGAAACCCATTAGCGATTTTAAAATCTTTAACAGCACCAGTTGTACGTTGCCACGTCAATCGGGCGGGCGAAATCGAAAAAACCTTTTGGCTGAATAGCATTTCTCTTCTCTTAATGGCTCACTCCATGCCACGTCAATCAGTCAGGCTCAATTCGGTATGAGGTGTTGCACACCACGTTGCACTTAATCAAAACATACCACCAGGTCAATAGCCCTTTGTTCATGTATAGAATCTAGGGGTAATATGGTAATCAAATAAGAAGGTAGGGTTTTAATTTAACCCAACTCCTTCCCCTTGTTTTCAAGAGTCCTGGTCCCCTAGCCCCAACCCCACTGAGTTACTTGCCACCTCTAGTCGGCTCCCTAATGCCAGTGTGCCCTGCACAGCCTCGACGTGTACCATGTTGGAGTTCCTCGCCGAGCTGCGACCCTTGGAGACGGCTGCCACCCTGACAAAAGTGCCGTAGTTGATGCGCGCCTACCAGCCGGATCCAACTTGTCTCGCCACTACTGGCACTGATTGACAACCACCTGTCATCGCGCTTCAGGCCGTCGATCGGGCACCGCAGATTGCTGGAGACCACGCCCGACCTGTGCATAGCAATTCGATGCCACCGACGGGTTTGGGAGGCAGATCGTTGAGCGGTCGTCAATGGGTTGTCTAAAATTGATCCGGTGACTGAATCGTCAAGGATGATAATTGCTTGTAATTATTTATATATTCTATTCAAAGGAAGATGTTTGATGACTACATGTACTAATACTATTACTATCTTGTTTGTGGAGACTAATTGTATCTTAATTGCCAATGTCAATGGATCTTGTGGCCTCAAACCTGAGAAATAAAGGTGGTACATTTATGCCCCCTACTCTGGATTTCTTTTATATTTCTTTTATATACCCATTGTTATCATACTAGGATACTAAAAATAGATTTACCGTAGAATCATAGATCTCTATAGTTAGATGTTACCTCATGTTGCATTCTACGATGCAAACCTTGACATGAGCGAGGTAGAGATGATGAATCCCATCCCCGATGAACATTCGACGGCATCAATAATGGGTGTTCCTCACAATCACACAACAAATTAGTTTTAGAAAAAATAATAACAAGTCATATTTATAATTGCGTTCATAGATTGTTGGATATTGAGTCTGCCAGTTTGAACATAGCCAGCCTGATATAGCTGATCAGAGCCCCATTTTCATCAAAGTATTATGGATCAACACTTTTTACTACAAGAAAAATCCAATGTTGTTGTAAGAAAAATGTTACAACACTTTTGATCAGCACTTTTGCTCCATAACATTTTTGTTTCCAGTAAGTGCAAGTATGAAATAATTATGTTACATCTACAATGCTGCAAACGAGTGAAAGTCGGCTAATTTTGCTTTAAACTTTCATTTCGGCACTATGTAAGGACACAAGCATCCACAAATTTGTGATGAATTGACGATCAAGGTTCAAAAGCCAAGAGATTTAGCATACCTCAAATCAACCGAAACCGAACCAAAAACCGATCACACTGAACTGACAAAAACCGACCATTTCGGTTTCGATTTCGGTTTTGATTTTTGAAAACCGAAAAAAAAATAAAACTGACACCGACACCGACCAACGTTCACCCCTAGCCAAAAGGCCCCTTAAAGGCAAACAAATTGTTCTCCGAATTATTCAGTGCCCTAAAGAAATAATCCCCAAATTATTCACGGATGGTCCAAATAATTCACAAATTTGACTATTTTTATACGATATTTAATTTATTTTAAATATAAATATATGTTTTATATCCATTTATGCAAAATAGCTATTCTAATATAAGATTTTTTATGATTTATGTCTCCGAACTTTTGCTGAACTCATTCCAATCTTTTTGGTTTTTTTTCGAACTCCGAATTTTGCCCCTACGCCGAATTATTCCTAAACGATAAATTGAGAGAGAGAGAGAGAGAGAGAGAGAGAGAGAGAGAGAGAGCAGCCCCTAACCTGGTGTCCTAAATTTTTCTATAGATGATAGAAAATGGATCATTATGCTCCCAATGTTATTTTTAATCTTCAATTTGTTTTGTTCCTTAAACTATTTTACCTTTCACAAGGTCCTTTATCTTTATATAATAGTAGAGATTTTACAGCATCAAACAACAATTGAGGCCCCATTACACTTGCCACCAATAGGTCAGGTTGTGTAATCGTATCCCCTCCTGTCTTGGTGATCTCTCGCATTTATGATCGGTGTCGTGCGATACATTAAGAAAGAGTTCAGATCTTCTCCACTCGGCCAGTCAGTGGACCTGTGCACATCACAGCCACATGACGGTAGGCGACCCGAAAGTGAATCGTACTTCAGCCAACTGCTGGACCCGGCCGACCGACAGGAGGAGATTCGAACTCTATTACGAAGGTTATGTATGATTTCCAAAACTTTTCCTCAGCAACCTGATGTCCCTTGGAAGAGGAATGTTACACAAAAAAGACCGAGGCATCTCCTCCCACCTGCAAACCCCCGCCCCCTTTCTCAGCTCATGGTTGGTGGGGGGTTCGTTCAGGGTAAAATTTCCAAAGGATGACATGTGATCTTTTATTGACAAGGTCCTTAATACAAGTATCTTGCGCTGCTCATCCCCATCCAACCCTCTAGAGCCCATCACAATTAGTATAAAACAACACGTGTGACATGTTCGACGAAATGCGTCTTCCAACATTCTAAGCGTAGTACTGCTCCAGCTGCACATCCTTCCCCCGGAGAGGCACGTACTCACCGCGATACAGCTCCAGGTGATCCGACAAGCCCGACTTGTCGATGCTCTCGTGGTGGTACGACTTGCAGACGAAGTAGACCACCGTCTGCACCACCAGCCCGATCAGGATCAGCAGCGAGAGCAGGGAGAGCAGCAGGACCGCGTACCCGGCCCTCGGCCCCCACCCCCAGCCCCCCTCCGCCACCAGCCTCCGGTACCCCACCTCGATCCCCACGAACGACAGGTTGAGCAGCACGAAGATCCCGACGGCCACCCGGAGCTTCCCCTGCAGCAGCGCCCAGCTCTTCCGCATCGCGCCGATCCCGGAGGAGTCCTCCAGCACCGACACCACGCTCGCCACGTGCCACACCACGCTGAGCCACACCGTCCCGGCGGCGTAGACGAGCGTGAGGACGACGATGGCCACGAGCCCGGCGGTGCCGGAGCCGAGGAGGAGGAGGCAGGCGACCACGAGGAAGACGGTGGCTACGTTGTAGCCGAGGAGGAGGAGGAAGGCCCAGATGAAGGTGACCATGAGCCGCTTCCAGACCTTGGGGACGACGGAGAGGACCCTGCCGAAGGAGAGGTCCTTGGCGGCGTAGACGGAGGCGACGGTGTAGACGACGGCGGAGGTGGAGAGGAGGGCGAAGATGAGGACGCCGACGAGGTAGACGGCCTTGAAGAGGAGGACCGCCGTCCACTCGGAGGCGAGGCGGGAGAGGAGGCCGTCCTCGGAGGCGGATCCGACGGGGGCGGCCTCGAGGGCGGCCTCGTTGCGCCCGATCTTGGAGAAGAGGAGGTGGGAGATGTGGATGTGGGCGAGGGAGATGAAGGCGAGGGGGAGGACGAGGGCGGCGGCGATCTGCGCGAAGAGGCGGCGCCACCAGAAGACCAGCTTGGAGGCATCCCGGCAGATGCCGAAGAAGCCCAGGAATTGGAGCTCCTCTGGCTCTCGATCCATCCTTCTTTTTTTCTTTCTTCTTTGCTACTTTTGCTGGAGATCGGGGAATTGGGGATTTAAGAGGGGGAGCAATAAAGGGGTTGGTCGAAGACCAAGATTGTAGTGGACTTGAGGTTGGCCAAATTGCCCTTGGTTGGCCATTAATCTACCAAACCTAACCTTTTGAGCTTTGGACAAATATTAAGATTAGGGCTCCAAGTGGACCAATTTTTTTTTTTTTTTCATGTTTGTAAAGTATTGGGTTATTTTATTTCATACCTTTCTTTCAAAATTTTCACAAGTGAGTCCTACTTGGTAATGTGGAAACCTTTGAGGCTGAGTTTATATTGTTCTTCAAGAACTTTCGCGGTCGACTTTTTGCTCTGAGATGATAGAGGATTTTAGCGAGTAGGTGGCAACGATAGTTGGGATGACATTCTATGTTTCTTTTAGATGGCTCTCATGAGTCAGGTGGAGCCATTCCTGGAAGAAAAAAAGGATCCATCTACAGCGTTGGCTTCAAATTGTTTCACCTGATTCGATTTTGACATGCATACGTGCTAGGATGATTGAAATTGAAGGGCAAAATTCCTTGATAAGGGGGTTATGATGTAGCACTCGGGATTTGTTTATTTCACTAATTTGTGTGATGATGGCTGTAATTAGAATTCCTATGAGCATGATAGCATAAATACTTGTTTCTTTTTTTGTTTTTTTTTTTTTTTAATCCCTCGACATCTCATCTAAGGGAGGGCTAAGGCAGCCTCCTACCAGTTATTAATTCGATGCAAGTGGGAATCGATCCTAGGTCTCGGGTACCAACCCCCCGAGACTTTACCAACTCACCTAGTTGGCAGGTAAACATAAATACTTGTTATTAAGATTCTATGCATGCTTGGAGAGATTAAGGATATTGTTGTGATTCTCTTGAAGAGATAGACGCATTAGTATTTTGCATTAGTATTTTGGTTTGAGAAATGCTATTCAGCCCGAAGGTTTTTCCGATTTCATCAACCCGATTGACATGGCAACATGCAACTAGTGGCTAAAACCCACTAACTGCATTTAAGTCTTTTACACCACCAGGTGCATGCTGCCACATCAATCGGGAATCGGGAAAACCTTCGAGCTGAATAGCATTACTCTTTTGGTTTTCAATGGTGCCTCATATTTCCAAAGCTTAGGTGCAACATGGCATTTAGGGCACATCTAGCTAATATTTTCCTACCTCATACATGGGCCACTCTCGCCTGTCACCGCATTTGCATAGGGATCCGATGTTGAGGTTTTTGCGGGTAGCGGTGGACCCCTGAAGTACGTGGCCTGCTACTGTGCTCCGCGGATCCAAATAAGAAAAAAAATTAAAAAAGAAAAGAAAGATCTTGCTCCCACCATATACGTGGTTTGCACCTTTGCGGCTCCCACCACTCAGCCTGGCATGGCTTGAGAATATCTCAAATTAAGAAATTTATAGAAGGAATTCACCGTCAATAAATCCGATCGAAAAACTCCCCGTAGTTTTCATTATTAGGGACACCATCCTAAATTCAAAGATCATATATCTATTGATCGTCAGATATACCAAGATCACCCCTCTCTATTTTGATTTACGACTACAAATTTTGATATAAGGAGGGATCTCCAACTGATAGCATAGTTGGTATGAGATATGAAATCCTTGGCCTTGGTCAAGGGTTCAATAAATGCTTTTTTTACTGGACCAGTCAGGCAATCTAAGGACATGGCCCTGAAGCAAGGGCTCAAAGAGATCTACAGATTGATACGAGGGAGTCAGCAACTACTATTTATTAATTCTATCATGCCGTGAACATGGCATCAACGACTAGGATTCACACATGCTAGCAAGGCACAACAGTCTTGAGGGAAAGTTCGCTCCACGATATACGTACCGGGAGTCGAATATGGAACCTCTTCAACATGGGAGAGAGGAAGTACCATCAGGTCACAAGCCCGTTGATGGCTTGAATAAATGCTAAGGCATTTTCTCTTGCTCTTGTGGTGAGCCATCCGACATACGTGGTTATTAAAATAAATCAGGGCATTTCTCATGCTCTTGTGGCGAGGTTCAGTCCTTGGCCTATCTTGTGTAGGTGCACTAACATGTAATGTACTAACCACTTGATCCCTTGCACACAAAAAAAAGTGATATAAAAAGGATTACGTTTGGTATAAATGACGATAAATAGACCGATGGTTCAATTTAGGAAGGCATCCCTAATACTATAGACAATTGGGGTGCTTTCTTTTTTTTGGAAGGCACTATCGGGGTGCTTTCACTTAGTACCTAAAAATTTGTGTATGTGGTGTGTGTGGGGGTGGGTGGGGGGGATAAAATAACCCTAAAAAAACAGGGGAGCTCAGTGATAGGTCCCTGACAACAGATCCAGTTTGATGAAAATGACAAACAAAGAAATGCGTTTGCACTTGGTCTTTCCCAAAAAGAAGCGTTTTACAGCAAGTCCATTTTTTATCTCTTCAAATTGACAAAATTACCCCTAATTCTAAATCACATAGAAGAATAACAAGTCTTTAGAAACTCACAATTCATTGTAATAACTACAGTGATTTTACTATAGCAATTAATGTAACTGCTACAGGGAAATCATTGTAGCCGCTACAATACTTTGAGAATTGTTACTCTTTGATTTAGTACTTTGCATATTGTTACTCTTTACTATAGTGAAATCATTGTAACAATTACCTTAGTTACTATAGTGAAATCATTGTAGCAGTCACTACAGCTATTACGGTGAAATCACTGAAGCGCCTACAATGAAATATGATTTCGAAGAATTGCTATGAAGAATTGTTACTCTTTTCTATCAAAATGTTATTTTTCAATGTGATTTTCCTGTACAGCTGCATGTAGGGCTAAAATATATATTTTTTGAGAAATGGGATAAAACAGATATTTAAAAAAAATATCTCCAAATTCCAATCTCATTATAAGTCCTTATCATTAAATACGATCTATTTGAAGGTCCTAATGTCATTTTCCCCAAAAATATATTGGATAATTTCAATACTTCCAATATGTTAGCGAGCACATGTAGGGATGGCGATGGGTCGTGTCTGGTTTCGGGTCGTGTCTAGAACCCCTAAACCCAGGTCCGACCCATTTAACTAATCGTGTCTAGACCCTAGCCTAAACCCGCACCTAACTCCTTTATAAACAGGTAGACCCGCTAAGACCCCGACTTCGTATCCATTTTTTGTTTTTTTATTATATATTTTGCTGCAACTCTCCATCCGTGGGTGTCCTGATCATAGCCGTTCGTTGCACCCAACGCAGACTAGTGAATAACATTGAAGCCGGACGGCGGGCTAACTCGCTAAGTGACACTGTGATCGGATGCTGAATAGATCAGACAAGACAAAACTTATTGAATTTTAAATGGGTCAAATGTGTCGGAAACAAAACCTGGACCCGACCCATTAACTAACCGGGTTAATCGTGTCGACCCGTTTACGACCTGAACCCGTTTAACCCAAACCCAGACCTGCTAATTTCGTGTCGGGTCCAAAAATGCCAGTCTTAGACACATGTAATCGAACCCAATCCAAAACGATAAAAGAAAACAACTCTTTCAATTGAAATCAAGTGGAAACCACCGAAACAAATGGAAAACAATATCCCTAACTAATCAACGTGGTCGGTGTGTAGCTTTGATGTTGCCCGTATTCAATGGTCGAGTTTGGTTATGGATTGATCAGGTACAATAGACCGAGCCAGACTGACACAAATTTAAACCCAAAATCGTATCCTGATCTTGTTGTTTCGGTTTCGGATGACTATCGATGGGTGATAAGTATCAAATGCCGAAAAAAAGATGGGCTTTTTTTCAAAATATTATTAAAAAATAAAATATTTAGCTAAATAGCGGTTGGCCAAAACTATTTACCATTCTAGCACTTTGACCGCCACATGACAGGTCAATACCGTAAAACGTGCCGTAATATATTTTTTTTTTCCGAGCCAAGATAAAGTCGGTATCCGGGTTTAAACCCGGTATTATGGATAACGGGTTTACCCGAAATCCAACAAGAAAATGACTAAGTGTAAGAACATTCTATAAGGGAGCTCCGGTTAAATCCAGTATCTAGAATACCGGGTTTAAACCTGCTAACCCAAATACCCACTTTACCTTGGCTCAGAAAAAGAAAAAAAATTACGACGTGCTTACGGCACTGACCTGCCATGTGACGATCAGAGCGCTATACTTTTGATCAGCCGCTATTTAAATAAATATTTTATTTTTTAATAATATTTTGAAAAAAAACCCAAAAAAGATAGAAGACCAATATTGATTATAGAAAAAATAAAAATAGAAGTCCAAAATATTATTGACGAGGGTAGTGGCATTTTTGTAGTTTTACAAAAGAATTAGGGCATATGTTAAGGACTAGGTCAGTCGTCATCAAAGAGGAGGGAAGGTTCGCCGGTCGGCTTCGGGTCTTCAAAGACTAAGGCCTCGTACGTGGAAGTTTCCCATCAGATTGTGACGAGTCAACGTCACAGAGTCTTATACCTAAGGGTTATTTTGACTTTGCCCTCCAAATTTTGCATTGAATTAGACTTTACCCCCTATATTTAATTAATTAGACTTTACCCCCCAAAAGTAACTGTTCCGTCAGCTCACCATCTATGAGGTGAGCTGACGGAAAAGAAATAAAGTTTTGAGGGGTGTGCTGACGGAACAGTTAGTTTTGGGGGGTAAAGTCTAATTAATGAAAATGTGGGGCGTAAAGTCTAATTCAGGGTAAAATTTGGGGGCCAAAGTCAAAATAACCCTATAACTAACGGTCCCGTGCATCCCTAGCTTTTGCCCTCTTCGAACCGTCTGATCTAGGGGTGGCAATGGGTCGGGTTCGGGTCGGGTTGAGACATAGTTATAAGGGCAAAACACCCAACCCGAACCCGACCCGTTTAATAAACGGGTCAAAAACTTATACCCAAACCCAACCCATCTAATAAACGGATTGACCCAATCCGTTTAACCTGTTTACTACACGGGTTGGATCAGGTCAACAGAACCCATGTAAGCCTGTCAGGTTGGGTCAAGACAGGTTGGATTGGGCCGGGTTTGATCGGGTTGGGTTGACATGACCTATTTGGTAAACGGGTCAATCGGGTTACAAGTACAAACCAGAACCCGACCCATTAAATAAACGGGTCAATCGGGTCGACCCGTTTATGACCCGAACCCGTTTAGGCCAAACCCAAACCCGCTAACTTCGGGTCGGGTTCAGGTCGGGTTGACGGGTCGGGTCAAGGATTGCCACCCCTAGTCTAATTTCATCATACGATTACTTGGTGTTTTTCCTTGGGGGGATTCAGTGTGCCGTCCCTGACAAAAAGATCAACTAAGCTGAAGGACTTTGAAATATTGTGGATAAAAATGCCCTCCATAATATTTTTTTTTTTGCCATGCCACCGAATCAGTGAACCCCGTTGAAGCTGCTCGCCGCCACCGAACCACCGAACGTCACCGTTGAAGCTGCTCGCCGTCGCCGGACCGAACCTAAACCGAACCCTAACCCTAAGATCTACAGGCTATGGGATGAACCGTAGACCTACGGTCCTCAACTGAACCGAATGCCGCCACCACCGAATCTGCTCGCTACCTCTGCCTCTATTGCTAGTCGTCGCCTCTGTTGCTCGCCGCTGTTGCTGGAGCTGCTATAGACAGATAGGAGAAGAAGTAGAAGAGGGTAATTTTGGGTTAAAAATCTTTACCAGCGACCTTATGCTAAACAAAATCTGAGTCGGTCCTGTTCACAAGAACAATATGTTGTCAGGGACCTCTCACACATTAACCCCTTTTTCTTTGCAATGGATTCCTTTGGTATGATTCCCTCGCCAACTGGTTATAGTTCTTCATTAGAAATAAATAACCATGAGGTTATTAGTCTAAGGCCCTTCTAACTAACCCAATATTATGATAAATCCTTGCCTTAATTTCGTTTGGCGTTAAGTTCATTCGTAACTATTTTTTAAAAATGCCAATTTTGTCTCTCGGGTATCGTTTTTTTTCAAAAAAAAAGGTATTTTTTTTCTCTGTTGGGCACCCTCAAGCATCAATTTGGCAAGTAAGACTAACAATTCAGTAATAGTGCATGTACAGTGACTGCTACAATGATTTTACTGTAGCAGCTACAACGATTTCACTATAACATAGTAAGAATTTGGGTGGAAGTGAACCTATAGTGAAACCATTATACCAACTGAATTGTTACTCGGATGTCCAAATTGATACTCCAAATCGTACAATGATTTTACTGAAGCGACCGAACTGATGCTCCAAACCACACTATAGTAGTCGAATTGATATTCTCAACCGAATTGGTATTGTACTGCAGTAAAAGAAGGATAATTTTGTCAATTCGAAGAGTTGAAAAGTCAACACTGGTGGTTGGAGGACTTGATATAAAACGTAACTTTTCGAAAGGGCTGGAGCTCATAAGAAATTGTAGGATGGGAGCTCAAAAGAATCATCCAAAGAGAGCTTTTTGACCAAGTCTTTCTATGAATACTCTGCCATGCTGATAGCATGTAAAATGTCAGCATTACCCTCCCAAAAATGGATATAAGACCCCCTTGTGGCATGATATGAACAGTACAGTGCATCGCATGAATGCCTTTTGTGGACTTCAAATGTCCAGGTGGTACTTTCTCTCTCCCTAGTTGGAGAGGTTTCTTGTTCGACTCCTGATATGGATGCCTTGGAGCGACCCTTCCCTCAAGGTCGTTGCTGTATTATTTGCTCATACAAATCATGACCGTTGATGTCATTTTCAAGAGATTATGAAATTTAATAAAATAGCAGTTGTGTTGCCTTTTCCATTTCGACCTCCGGGCCTCTTGAGCTCATGCTCTAGCGCCCCGTCCTCACACCATCCGTCCGATACGTAAAAGAAAACCTCTGAGAAGATAATTGTCTTAATTCCCTGTGTTTACACATATATTGCAACTGAGTGTTATCTTGCCAAGAAAAAGGGTTATTAGTATAAGACCTCTCTAACCAACCCCACATTAGGATAAACCCACCGAAACATTTCATTTGAGCTCCAGCCCCTCTAGCCACTCCAAACTTTAGGAAAAACCCTCCCCTTATTTTTTAATCTTGAGACCACCCTCTGCCTTTATCTCTCTCAAGTCCGGCTGGCGGTCGCACAGGCGGGGGCGGAGGCCGCAACAACAGGGGGTTCGGTTAGGTTCGGCGACGACGACGGCTGGGGGTTCATCCCATGGCCTGTAGATTCGGGGGGAGGGGTCGGTTAGGTCCGGTGGCGGCGGGTGGAATTTCGATTAGGTCCGACGGGGGCGACAAAGGGGGTGGGGCGGGTTTGGTTAGGTCCGGTGGGGGTGGGCTGGGGTTCGGTTAGGTCCAGCGGCGGCGGTGGCGATGTCAGCAATGGCGGTAGATGAGTGGCAGCAGACATAAATTCGAATGAATATGAGGGGCATTTTCATCCACAGGGTTTCAGCTCAAATGAAAAGGTGGTCGGGACTGCTACTAAAAAAGGATCTCTAAGATGGGGTTCTTACTAATTCTCCTCCAAAAAAACTAAGTATTGTTATTCCAACATTGAGTAGGAACATCGACCATGAACATCTTGATGTCACTAGATTATAGCAGGCGAATGGCTGACAGTCGGGGTGAGTACAATTCATCAGTCGAGATGGATGGCTTTGATATGGTGCCACGTCAAGATGTTCATGTTCGATGTTCCAACTCGAGAGGGAGGGGTGCGCCCATGTTGGCAATTAAATGAAATGAGTAGACATTAAAGGGGTGTCACATAGGGCACACTCCCCACCTTCTGCCATATATTATAGCATAGATTATATTAACATTTTTATAAAAATGATGACATACCTATCCTAGAGTGATGCCTATAAGTGTCATTGCACAAGAGAAACGACGGTTCAAAGTCTGTCAACTGTAAGAGCGTAAAGTTTTTTTTTTTTTTGTTAAAGACTAAGTCTCGTTTTTGCCAACAGATGTATCGATAACTGTATTTATATGCCACACGACGTAAGACAGGCCGAAGATTCGATCACGCAACCCACAGGAGGAAAATAATGAGGTTAACCATTGGGATACAACCGTAGTTGTGATTATATTAACATGAACCATGCATGAATCCTACAGATTAGGCACGAGAACACCCCTTTGTAGATGATATATTGTACGTTATGAAAACAAAAGTATGAAAAAAAAAGAAAAGCCCTTATTATCAGATTCCTAAATTAACCTATTAGAAATATTATAAAATTAAATTTAAAAGTTAATTTTTACTTATTTTATCAAAAAAAAAGGGTTATTTTGACTTTTCCCCCCATATTTTGCCTTGAATTAGACTTTACCCCCCAAAACTAACTGTTCCGAGCTGACGGCAAAGAAATAAAGTTTTGGAGGGTGAGCTGACGAAACAGTTAGTTTTGGGCGGTAAAGTCTAATTAATGAAATATGAGGGGTAAAGTCTAATTCAAGGCAAAATGTGGGGGGCAAAGTCAAAATAACCCAAAAAAAAATGTGTCAGTTATTTTATCATCCAGTCAATGACGTTCGAGATTTATATTAAAACCAAAATTGATAAAATTTATTTTTTTATTAAAAAAATAAAAAGTCAAGACACCAATAAAAAGTAGAAATTAAAAGGAAATAAAGGATTGGCTTTCCACCCTCTAAATATCTAAACTCGTCCCTTACGTGCTTGACCCTATTTCATGATTTTCGTAAGTGCATCTCCAACGGCCTCCCTACCTCAAATCTAGATTTGGTGAGCCAAAAATACCACGTTGGTGAGTGGGTTTGTTTCTACTCCAATGGCCTCTCCATCCACTTGATCCCTACAATATAATAATTCGGAACAATACTGCTTTGGACCGGATCAAGAGATTTAATCGAACGGTTCATTTTTATTTAATCGGATGGCCTTTATTGCAGCAAACCTCATTTGTATCCGCTAGCGATTCCCGAGCGAGCTAACAAATCGAGCGAGCATCGGAAGCATTTTTTCCATCTGGCGATCCTTTAGCGAGACCGTTGGAGGGCTAGAAGTCGGGTTTATCGCCATATCTGTTGGAAAGATCGCCTCAAACAAGGCCGTTGGAGATGCTCTAAAGACTGTAACCCCACCGAAACCACTTTGGAAAGGTCACTCATGTTATAAATGAGTTTGGATTGCCTCTAGTCAGTCAGCCCTGGTCGGTGGGCCCGATGCACATCACAACCATATGAAATCGGATGGAGTGCGATTCACTTTTGGGTCGCTTGCCATCATGCAGCTCTGTGATGCGTGCAGGCCCACTGACTGGCCAACCAACTGGAGAAGAATTGAACTTGTTATTAATATGACAATAGAGTGTAGATAGTTTAGAGCTGGTGGACAAGTTGGTTGTGCAAGTATGTTACCTAAGATTCCTTTTTTTTTTTTTGTTGGTCAGGCGATCAGAGGACAGGGCGCTAGAGTAGGGGCTCAAAAAGATCCGGATATCAAAACGGGAAAGACAACATAATTGCCATTTATTAAATTCCATAATCCCTTGGATGTGAAATCAGCACCTAGGATTCGCACGAGCAAACAAGGCACAACGGCCTCGAGGAAAAGTCCACTCCACAGTATCCACAACGGCCTCTGGACTCCCAGGGCAAAAATTTACGACGGTTTTCTGTAATTGGCGCCCTTGTTGCGCCCTGGGCGCCAGTACAGCTGGAGGCATGGATTGAGGTATTTTTTAGGGTTTTCTTGAAGCCTATTTAAGGAACCCTTGAGCCGTCATTGAAGAAAAGTCGTGTGTGAGTTTTCTTGGAGAAAATTCGATGTGCCGTTTTGGTTTGTGCCTTGAAGGAGATTGGTTGGGATTGAAGGAGGCTTAATCAAAGTAGGATCGGTAAAGATTAAAGAAGAACGACAGATCTGGTGGAGGCGCTTCGTCTTGGTTCTTGTGGTACGTATTCTTGGTGAACCTTTTCATCATCCTTGGTTCTTCGTGGAAGCTTTGTAATCCCTGTAAGTCTGTTCCTATTTGGTGATTAATTGAAGAGATTCTTCGTTCCCCCATTTATAGATTAGCTCTGTTTTGGATGAACCACTGTAGATCTTGTGTCTTCTGTGATTTTCTTATCTCTGGATTATTTATTTCAGTCGGATCGATATTTGTTCTGTGGCGTGATAGATTCTATGTGACTAACCCTCAGTTAGAGATCCGCTTCCGTTTGAAGGGGAATCGTTTGAATCCCCAACAACTGGTACCAGAGCGAGGTTGGTTGTTACATAGATGACGTCAATGAACATGCTTTCAAAATATAAGGTGGATCGTTTCGACGGAAAGGAGAATTTTGGTCTTTAGCAGAGAAGGGTGACAGTAGTGCTAGTTCAACTAGGGCTACACAAGGATCTGCAAGGAAAGCCCAAGAAGCCAGAAAAGATGACAGATACTGAGTGGAAAGAGATGGATCTGAAGGCACTGAACACGATCATGATGTTCATCGGTGATGATCCGATGTACGAGGTCATGAACGAGAAGACGGCCATAAACCTTTGGGCAAAGATGGAGTCTGTGTATATAACAAAGAATCTGACCAACAAACTGTATCTGAAGCAGAAGTTGTACGGGCTGCGTATGGCTGAGGAGACATCCATGCTGGATCATCTAAATGATTTCAATAAGATCGTGGTCGATCTGACGAGCGTCATAAGCGAAGATGAGAGGCTGCGTGATGAGGATAAAGCAATAATACTTTTAAGTTCCTTGTCTTCATCCTATGAGCATCTAGTGACAACGATTACATATGGGAAGAAGACTCTCAAGTTGGAGGATGTGAAGTCTGCACACCTAGCTAGTGAGCAACGGAGGTAGTCATAGACTCCTATTGGAGATTCGAATGCCCTGGTCGCTAGAGGCAAGAATAACAGTGGAAGGCAGAAAGGTAGTGATGAAGGTGGAGGCGGTGCTAGAAAGTCCAAGTATAAGCCAAGGTGTTGGCACTGTAACGAGGTGAGCCATGTGAGAAGTAATTGTCCGAAGCGTCTGCAGAAGCAGGACGGTGTGGATTCTTTTGGTACAACGACGGTGACCTCTGCTGATTTTGGCTATGATTGTGGGGATGATCTCCTAACTGCATTAGATGGTGGGAGTTGTGGTTTTGATGATGGATGTGTCCTAGATTTAGGGGCTGCTTTCCATATCTGTTCGAGGAGCGAATGCTTTGACACTTTTGAGGAGAAAGGTGGTACGGTTCAGTTCGGTGACGGCTCTAAGCATGAGATCACCGATGAAGGAACAGTAAAAATCCAAACTCATGCAAGAACGGTTAGGATGCTGAGACGAGTACGATATGTGCCTGGAATGTGCAGAAATTTGATCTCGCTGGGTGTGCTTGACTCTGAGGGCTGTGGGTATTCAGCTCGTGGTGGAGATCTAAAGGTTACATGGAGTGATCAGGTTTTGCTGAAGGGTCAGAAGCACGAAGGTGTGTATCAGCTAATTGGATCCACCTGTCATGGTGGAACTCTTGTGGATTCTACGGCGAGGTGGAGGCAGAAGCAAAGACCTCAAACTGTGGCTGTGGAAGACATGACGTGTAGACTCGAGCATGGCTCGAGTCCGCATCTGTAGCAGTAGTTTTTTCTACTATACCCCAGGGGAGGGGGTGTAAAGAGGAGAGATCTTGAGTTAGGAGCAAACGACAACAATGGTGGTACCCGATGGTGTGGCAGAGTAATCAGACGGTATCTCCTGGTTGACGAGTTGGCATACTCGCCACAGTGGAGATTGTTGGGTTTGTGGCTTGCATGCCAAGCCAAACCGGAGGAAAGAGACAAGCCTGGCGCCCTCTGGGAGCCCAGGGCAAAAATTCACGATGGTTTTCTATAGCTGGCGCCCTGGGCACCAGTACAGCTCGAGGCATAGGTTGAGGCATTTTTTAGGGTTTCCTTGAGGCCTATTTAAGGAATCCTTGAGCCGTCATTAAAGAGAAGTCGTGTGCGAGTTTTCTTTGAGAAAATTCGGTGTGCCGCCTTGGTTTGTGCCTTGAAGGAAATTGGTTGGGATTGAAGAAGCCTTGATTGAAGTAGAATCGGTGAAGATTAAAGAAGAATGACGGATCCGGTGGAGGTGCTTCGTCTCAGTTCTCGTGGTACGTGTTCTTGGTAAATCTTTTCATCATTCTTGGTTTTTTGTGGAAGATTTGTAATCCCTGAAAGCATGTTCCTGTTTGGTGATTAATTGAAGAGATCCTCTACACCCCTATTTGTGGATTAGGCCTATTTTGGATGAACCACGATATATCTTGTATCTTCTATGATTTTTTTATCTTTGGATTGTTTATTTTCGTCGGATCGATATTTGTTCTGTGGCGTGATTGATTCTCTGTGACTAACCCTCGGTTAGATATCCACTTTCGCTTGAAGGGGAATCACTGGAATCCCCAACAAGAGGAAGTACCACCGATCCAAGAGGTCGTAGGTACTCATGGTTAGAGAATAAAAAACTTGTTCTCTGTATCCTTTTTGGAGTTTTGTTGGAAAAACTTCCACCCCCTAAAATTTTATATAAAACAGATGAAAGAGTATAGAACCAACCCCTCATTTTAGTTTCAGACCTTATCAGGATGAGTTTAGTTTCAAACCTTATCTTGGAGGATCAAAGTGCATGGAATCAACTCCTTATTTTAGAGCTTCTTGGAGTCGATTTGACGAAGTCGATCACTAATATACTGCTGGGGCAATATGTGAGTGGTGATCGAGACCATCTGATATGGATCCATCATCCTCAAGGTATCTTCTCTTCGAAATCGGCCTACCACTCTCTCAGGTATGGCCCAAATAGAGAGCCCTCTTCTTCCATATGCTCATGTAATGATAGTATCTGGAAACATGTGGAAATTCAAAGACTTGGCCTCAAGAGTAGCCATGTTCATTTGGAGGTTACTAAGCAAATGCATCCCCTCTAGGGTCATCCTCTCTCATCGAATCACAAACAAGTAAATAGACTTGGAATGTTATATGTGTAACCACGAAGGAGATACTTATGATCATCTTTTATTTCTTTGTCCTTTTGCTTGCACGATATGGTTCGGGGGCCCCTTAGCCATTAATTCGAAGAGCAACAATAAGTCCAACAAGGAATGGATCCGAGTAGCTTGCGAGGGAGGGCCTAATAACACATGGTACTTCAATGTTTTGGTTATTACTCTATAGCAAATTTGGAAGACAAGGTGTAGTATGATATTCAAAAAATATTAGTCTTCTCCCATCAATACCATTGCTTGATCAACACAATGCTTCAGAATCAACAACTCTTAGCAGATCAGCAAAATCATCCCCCTACAAGGAGTCAAGCCCAGGCCACAGGTTGTTTGCATCCCACCAGAACCTGATGGACTTAAGATTAATGTTGACGGAGCAGTAGGCTCAAACAGCTCTGGTGCGTCTATCATAATTAGTGATTATAGAGGTTCCTTGGTAATGGCAATATCTTTCGATATTACTGAAGGAAACCCAAGCCATGTTGAAGGCATAGCTTTCAAATCCGGAGTCAAGATGGCGGTAAAGCTCAATTACCATAGTTGCACGGTAGAGGGAGACACACTCAATATTGTCAAAGCCATGACACCACCTCATCCGGATCCACCGTGGAAAATTGCTACCATCATCAACGACATAAGGAAACTTGTCAAACTAAAGCCGTCGATCAAAATTAGATTCACTGTCAGGGACGGCAACAAAGATGCGCACTCTCTTGCTCGTTATGCTCTTAATCATTGTACCATCAATAAGTGGATTGCTACCTCTGTACCAGAAATAGTCAGAGGAGTCCTATCTTCTGATGCTATTTTTAATGAATGACCAAGGTATGTTCTAGACCTCCTTCCTCCCTCCCCCCCCCCCCCCCCCAAAAAAAAAAAAAAAAAAAAGCGTGTTTGCTTGGCGATATGGAATAAGATAGTGCATTGATTAAAATGCCAAGTTTATGCTTAATTCTAAATTAAAACTCACAAAGTATTGCATGGACCAATCGAGTTAATTTGGTTAACCTCTTTAGTCCTTACTTATATACTTGAAATTGGTTGTTTTGTTTAGCCCAACCAAGTCAAATTGGCTAAGCCCATTTGATTGTTTATTGTGCAGCGTGAAATGCCATGGATTTTTCAGTCCACTCCGTTGCTCGGTGATATATCTTGGTGGTTCGAGGCGCTAAAGACTGGTTCGTGGAAGAACGAGAGACTCGGTGAAACTCTTCCTCTCCGCCAGAGCTAGTGGATCTGGAGGTAGATCCATTTTTTGGTGGTCCTTTTTGTGGTTGATTGTGTTCCTTAGTGTCTTTTGCTCCTTTGGTGCTTTTTTTTTTGTTTTTTTTTCTCTCCTCATCGAGGGTCTGGTGGCTGGTGCGATTGTCGGATTGACGATGGTGACGGGTCCAGTCGATTTCACGGTCTGTGTTTTTCCCACCGATTAGTGGGTCATGTTGTTCGCACTGGTGTGGTGGTATGTGGTATTTCCACCGGTTGGAGGGCTATCCTGTGCAGCGATGGCATGTGGCGCCTCCTGGGGATTTGTTTGTGATCCCCCTTCCCTCTTGAATGAATATATATATATATATATATATATATATATATATATATATATATATATATATATATATATATATATATATATATATATATATATATATATATATATATATATATATATATATATATATATATATATATATATATATATATATATATATATATATATATATATATATAGGGAAATGAGTTCCTATGACATGTCATAGGGAGTACCCTATGACATATGGTGAGTTAGTAACCCTAGAATATTTAGAATGTTTTGAATTTTTATGAGGATGATCACCCTATCTTAGATAGGACTCCCGCAAAAAATCGGCTCATTCTAAAACTTCTAGAGGCATCAAATATGATTTTCAAATAACGGTTAAAATGGATGGCCGATAAAGCTTCTAGCATTTGATGCCCCAACAAGTTTTAGAATGCTTTGATTTTTTGTGGACATTCTATCTAAGGTAAGGTGATCACCCTCAAAAAAATTGAGCACATTCTAAACATTCTAGCATTACTAATTCACCATATGTCATAGGGTACTCCCTATAACATGTCATAGGAACCCAGCCCTCATATATATATATATATATATATATATATATATATATATATGGGGGCGGGGAGTCTGCACCTGAGGTGTAGCATCGTTGCTGCACCTATCGCTTGTTTACCCCCCTATAAGTTTTGGAATTTGATGAAATTTGGTGAGGGTGTTGTCTAGGGTAAGATGACCATCCTCACCAATTTTCATCAAATTCCAAAACTTCTACGGAGGTATATATATATATATATATATATATATATATATATATATATATATATATATATATATATATATATATATATATATATATATATATAGACGGGGAGCTTGGACCTCAGGTGCAGCGTCCTCGCTGTACCGGGCTCGGCATGGAAGCCACGTGTCGGCTGCACTGGAAATCGGATTGGATTCCGGATTAAATCCCGCCCAAAAAATCCCGCAAATAGCGCCAGCCGCCCGATCGCCTCGATCCAACGGATCGGATTCCACCGGACCGGATCGGGCAGCTGTTACTGTGGCGGCCACAGTAACAGCGCTTTTTTGGTCCGGACGAATCCTGTCCGTTGGATCGGATCAATCGGGCGGCTGAAATCAATTTCGGGGTTACTGTAGCGGCTACAGTAACCGCGATAATGATTTCAGCCGTCCGATCGCCACGATCGGACGGATGAAATCATTATCGCGGTTACTGTAGTCGCTATAGTAACCGCAAAATTGATTTCAGCCGCCCGATTGATCCGATCCAACGGACAGGATTCGTCCGGACCAAAAAAGCGTTGTTACTGTGGACGCCACAGTAACAGCTGCCCGATCCGGTCCGGTGGAATCCGATCCGTTGGATCGAGGCGATCAGGCGGCTGAGGCTATTTGCTGACGTTTTGGGCGGGATTTAATCCGAAATCCGATCCGATTTTCGGTGTAGCCGACACGTGGCTTCCATGCCGAGCCCGGTGCAGCGAGGACGCTGCACCTAAGGTCCAGGCTCCCCGTCCCCTATATATATATATATATATATATATATATATATATATATATATATATATATATATATATATATATATATATATATATATATAGAGAGAGAGAGAGAGAGAGAGAGAGAGGAATGCTTAGGTGAGCTATGAGCTACGGAAGGAGAAAATGAGCTACGGATATTTTGACCACCCTAGAAGTTTTGGAATTTCGTGAAAATCGATGGGTGTGTTCTCTAGGGTAACATGATCATCCTCACCAATTTTCAATGAATTCCAAAACTTCTATGGTCATCAAATGGTAGAAGCTTTATCTACCGTCCGTAGTAACCGTTAATTTTGCTTTTACCATTTGATGACCCTAGAAGTTTTGGAATTCCTTAAAAATTGGTGAGGATGATCATGTTACCCTAGAGAACACACCCACCGATTTTCACGAAATTCCAAAACTTCTAGGGTGGTCAAAATATCCGTAGCTCATTTTCTCCTTCCGTAGCTCATAGCTCACCTAAGCATTCCTCTATATATATATATATATATATATATATATATATATATATATATATATATATATATATATATATATATATATATATATATATATATATATATATATATATATATATATATATATATATATATATATATATATATATATATATATATATATATATATATATATATAGATATAGATATAGATATATATATAGATATATAGATATATATATATATATATAGATATATATAGATATATATATATATATATATATATATATATATATATATATATATATATATATATATATATAAAGAGAGAGAGAGAGAGAGAGAGAGAGAGAGAGAGAGAGAGAGAGAGGTGTTAGGTTGCGCTGTGTGCTACGGCGGAGAAAATTAGCTACGAAATCGTGCCCGTCCGATCGGAATGGATCAAACGACACACAGAATTCCCGCTCCGGATTCCATACGTTTGATCGATGGGATTGAATAAACCAAAAAAATTTCGCTGCTACTGTAGCGGCTACAGTAACAATGAATTTAGTTTGGGCCGTTCGATTCCCATCGATCCAACAGATGGAAATTGAATGAACACAGAATTGGTCCTGGTGATTTTCATCCTTTGGATCGATGGAAATCTAACGGCCCAAAAAAAATTCGTTGTTACTGTAGCCGCTACAGTAACAACGATATTTTTTTGAGCCGTTCGATTCCCATCGATCCAACGGATGGAAATCGAATGGACACAACAATCGTCCCATCCGTTGGATCGATTAGAATCGAACGACCCAACCTAAATTTGCTGTTACTGTAGCCGCTACTGTAATAGCAAAAAAAATTGGGTCCGTTCGATTCCATCAATCCAATGGATGGAATCGTCCCATCCGATGCACGGAGTGGTGCAAATTTTGACTGAACCATGTCAAAATTATCGGAACCCCTTTAGTCCTTCATCATATAAGTAAATCCGGTTATGAAATTGATTGTTCAACAATTTCTCAAAAAAAGGAATTGATTGTTCAACAAAGGCAAAATTTTCCAACCTTTCATAAATTGTCAAGACGAGCTTTAACCAAGCCCACTAGATGGTAAGTTTGTCATTTTCATTACTAGACCATATTTAGTTAAAATATGCAAGTGTAATTGAAAGTCTAATGTATACAACGCATTGCGCTACATCCAATATTGCACTTGCAGTGTGCAAACTGAGTAAGTATACAAGTAATTCTATTGTTGAACGATATAAGTCTATAACCAAGGTACTTGGATACCTTGAAAAAAAATATGAGACCGACATTGATCTATAAAGGATTTCATTGACATATACTAATACAAGTTAGGTATCTATATAACATGGCACGGTGGTATTAGGGATGCAACTTGGGTGGGTTGGACTTGACCCAACCCAAGCCCAATCCGAATTTTGGGTGGGTTTGGGTTGATGTATTTGAAGATTGGATTGGGTTAGGGTTGAAAAAATACAACCCGAGTTGAATTTGGGTCTGGCTCGGGTTGAGAGGTCGGGCAACCCGACCCAACCCGGACCCGAGTACTCATATATATATCCATGAGTCTATGATATGTAGGTAACAATTACAGCCATCTCGAGTACCCATATGTCGAGGGGTCGCAGTCACAATCATCTATTTTACCTAGTCCCATATTATTTACTTGTTTTTTGCTTATCAAATAAAGACATTATCTAATGATCTAGTAAATTGCATGAATAGAAATGCAAAAAAAATTGTATGGTAGTGTTACCAAGTATAATTTCGTTTTTTAAAGGTTAATTGGCAAAGCAACTAATTATTTGATGAGGAGGTTGTCGGTTCGATTCCCCACCCCCACCCCCACCCCCACCCCCTTTGGAGTTACCCGAAAGGTTTCCGGACACCGCGACCGTTAACCATCCCCACTTTTCCTCGTCTTTTCACATTCTCAACCTTTCGATCTGAATCTCCGATCGCGAATTCATCAGGAAGAACAAACCCTAGATCTCGATCCGTTCCATCTTGAAGGTATGCCGAGATCTCCTAGGGTTTCTCTTACCGTTGAGCACGGCCATCGGCGTTCCAGGCTTCTCCCCGTCTTTTTTACGTTATTTTCCCTGCCTTTTGATCTTTTTTGGGGATTTAAAGGTATAACTCGATGGATTCATCATCTTCTACGAGCCAGCCGGAGTTCGATTATCTGTTCAAGCTGCTGCTCATCGGGGATTCCGGCGTTGGGAAGAGCAGCTTCCTCTTTAGATTCGCCTCGGACTCCTTCGAAGATCTCTCTCCTACGATCGGTGCGCGCGCTGTTTGATTTCTTCGATCTCTGTTAGATGTTATGGTGATGCAACGCATTTTCGATTCAATTGGTGCTGAGATTTGCTGAATAGTTCGAAGCGGAAAAGAAGGAACATTTAGAGTGTCAGAGTTGAAATTGTAGTGTTTTCATGTTTTCAATTAGTTGAGATATAGATTATTTTACCTGCATCATGATTTAGGAATTAACTGAACACAATGAGCTCTGCAGCTAGGTAACATTGCCAGCATACTCTTAGATTAGTAGCTTCAAGTACAAAAACCATGTTTTTTTTTTGAGATCGGCGGTTTCCCGAAACCTTTCGGGCAATGGCTCACTTCGGGCTCGGACTAATCCCTCCAGGAGTGAAGCCCGGATTTTTCCACCACAATCCTAGGTAAATCGAGGTGGGGAGGAGTCGAACGCACAACCTCCTCACCCAAGCATCAGTTGCTTGCCAACTCTCTTTTTCCCTGGTGGGTTTTTTTAAAAAACATGTCATTTGGTAACTATGACTATGCGAGGCACGGCATCATCAATAACCTATGGTCCTATGGATCTAAGGGTTAACATGATTGGCAATAATGCTTGCAAAATTAACTTATCCCATCTGACTAATAACGCTTGAGCTGCTTCACGAAGAAGGATTGGGCTTCTACAGGAGCAAAATTGATGGCTAAATGGACTTTGGTTTGTCATATTGAGCCTCCAATTTGTGTCTAAATTGAGTCTTTAGGAATCTAGATCGAGACTGTTTGGAATATGTGTGCCTTTATTAGTTTTTGACCTATTTTTTATTTTTAGGCAAGTAAATCTATTTAAAGCATATTACGTACTATTGTAGAGGGCCAGACTCCTCTCCCCATGAGAAATTTCCAGGACTCTCACTCGTGGCCGTGGGTCCAGTCAAAGGAGATACAAGTCTCGTGACTCCTGAATCACCCCCTCGTGTATGAGTTTTAGAAGCACCGTAGGTCTGGAACTCATAGAAGAGTCCATATCTTCTTCCCCTTTTTATGTTTTCTGCAGAATAGGTCCTAAAAACCTTCAATACATGGTCATAAAATTAGAAATAAATTCCGAAAAAATGTAGAAAGCTTCTAGAACCAGGAACGGGCCATACCCTAATCCAAAATTCTAGTCCTATATATTTGGTTTTTGACCTCATTTTCACATATATTTATTGAAGGGGTTTTTTTTTTTGCAAGGGAAATGGTTATATGGCTGTCCGAACTTTTTATTCAACTAAATCCTTATTTCTAGCATTCTTTATGGCTTATTAGTATTGGAATTTCAGCAACCTTTCTATAATTTTTACATCTTTTATTCGCCTAGTTTATTCCCTTTTCAGTTAGTTGATTGATCCTATGGACCATACGTTTGACAATCAATCATTCTATTGTGTTTAAAATGATTGTCAGTGTGTTTTATCACCTCTTTAGGTTCCTGGTTGTCAGCATACATCTTTTACTTTTTCATCGGGTAAGAAAAGGTTCTCTATTGATCCAATCGTCCAAACACTCTACTTATGGGATAGGGATAAAGGGAGAGGGGGAAAACAAGAATTTCACACATTTTGGTTGAAAAATCAATCTGACTTCTTTAATACCCTTTGCTCCATAGCAAATTTGGTTTGATTCTTCAAGATCAACAAACCTACAGGTCTTAACTCTTAAGTAATGATTTTAGGGTATAAAAATATGAATTCAGATTACTACCCAATAAGATGTTCAAGAGCAACACTATCATAGGTAACTACATAAAATGAGACTTGTCTGCCAACATGATCTTTACATGGTTGTTTTAATAATAGTTGTATCAACAAGAGCAAAGGTGCACAACTGCCAATATTCTGTGTTATCAAACCTTAGTCTAATTGGGCCACCTAGGCCGGCCTTAAATGCCTAGCCCCGCACAGTACTTGTATACAAGTATAACTAATGTACATTGATTCATTAAATTAATAGGTCTAGTCATTCTTATGATTCCATTTGTATTGCATGTCTCTATTATTTACTCCATTACTAACTACTCATAATGGTTAAAAGTTTCTAATGAAGCGACTTACTTTATACACTCTTGGAATACCTTGTACTGCACTAAATTTTGAACAAATTAAAGTATATTAGGGAAGTTGAGTTTGAATTATTTTTTTGTGGATGTAATTAAAGATCGGCATGGAGAAGTTGAATTTGATGGAAATCATCCTTTTGCATTTCATAAGAGAAAAGAAATATGGGTCCATAGAAACATTTAAAGATCTCGGTTATAAAGGGATGTACGAGAGATTTTTGAATAGAGCGAAGAAGAAAGATACATGACCCTATTTCTTTGGATTAGTTGGACGCTATCGTTGAGTGGTTAATTGATAATCTTGACTTAATCATGGCTAATACAACCGGTGATGGTCTCACTCTTGCATCGCAGGTAGTTGATGATGATTCTATAGCAGTTTGAGAAGCACTTGAAGGCCAAACATGACAAAAAAATTTAAGTACAACTAAAGCACTTTCAACAACTTGATGCGATGAGAACATACTAGAGGAAGAGGCAAGTCCGTGAGAGCTTAAAATTAAGAAGTATTTATCGAAAGATATGACTTAAAACGAAGTTTTAAGGAGTGGTTACAGTAGTGGACTCCTTAATGAGGTAGACATTGGTATTGGTATGGGTGGCCAATGAACTTTATGTCAATTTTTAAAATTTTAATATCATTGGAAAACAAAGGCAATGCTCATATATGTGAGCTTTTTTGGGATGATGTTTCCTTTCATTTCGTTGAATATTTGTACTATAAAGATGTATGCAATTTCCTGTATCAACTCTTGCCTTCTACCCTCTTCTTCTAGATCATTTCCTTGTTTCGGTGCATGGTTCTTTTTATTGACTGATACAGTGATACCAGTACGTACATGTTTGAGATCAACCGGTATTGCCCTCGGTACCGCTATTTGCTTTGTTCTCTCCCTTACACCATAATTTGAACCAATAAATCACTTTTAGTAGGCAAGTGCATTAACTTAAGAGTTAATACCATTGGGCATTATTATAGAAGCCCAATTAAGAACAAATTTAAAATTAAAAAAAAAATCAAAAAACCCTTTTTTATTACCATTTTGAAATTTCGTTCGAAATTTTGGTTTCCGCCTGGACCAAAACCAGACACAAAACCAAAATGTACATCCTTGGGCCTTATTACCTTGCTACCTCAAAAATCACTAATATCCATGTCAAGCGAGTTAAGGGGCTGAGTACAGCATATCTGAGGTAGTGAGGTTAGGTATTCATGGCTGAGTATATGCAATTTTCAGTACCAAAGGTGATGCAAAGCTGATATTTGAAATTAAACATAGTACTAATGCGTGCAATTTTAACCTGTTCAATCCATCTCATATCTGCAATATCTCCTTACATATAGCTTCCTTTCTTTAAATTTTAGTTAGTATTTTCATAACTGCATGATCAGATAAATACTTAAATCTCAAATTTGCAAATTGATTTTTTAATGAGGAAAATGCATTTATCTTGATGTTATTTTAGTTTAAGAAGTATCGAGATCTCATATATCATGACAAAAATGTAGATTCCAGTATGCCTTTTTTTTTTCCATATTCCAGTGCACGTTTTTTTTGGTAGGCGAGAAGATTTATTCACTAAACATACAACTATGGAGAATTCAAAATTTTACTTATATTCATTTACATGATTTTCTGCATAGCTTGAGAAGTCTCCTAGAGTATTTTCATTGTTACAGGTTGTAGGCTTCAATTAGATGTTTGTTTATTCAAATTTCACAATTTTGTCTATTTTGTTCATGCTATGATTCAACATGGAATTCTTCTATTTAGGTGTGGATTTTAAGGTAAAGATGGTTGTCATAGGGGGAAAAAGACTGAAGCTTGCTATTTGGGACACAGGTGATGTATTGTTCTTGGTGTCTTGGAGTTGTCGTGATTTTTCATGGTTCTATCCTCACAACACTTCTCTATTATCTTTTTGTTTGTCTAAGGCTGCTTTTACTTTGTGCTTCATTTATTGTTTCTCGATGATGAATATCACATGTTTGATCTGAAAAATCAACGGTTTTCATAGCCAATTACTTTTCAAACTATTTTATGTGTATACTAAATTATGAAAAGTGGTTGACAAAATCTGCACCTATCCAAGTCGGACACATGGAGAGACGACAATACGACATATGGCACTAACGAGGGCTACATCAAAAGATCAACAAGGGGACCAAGAGGTCTGGGTTGGTTAGCCTTAGGTCGGAGTCGAAGTCGAAGGCCAAATCGATTAACATCCGACTCTCAAAGGGGAGTGTAGACTGAGTCCCCTCAAGTCAGTGCCACTTCACTGACTTGAGTACAGACAAGTAGATCTCTCTCAACACACTCCTCGTAAGGCGTAATACCTCTTCAAATCATCGGAGGAGCTTAGATCACGTAAGAGGAGTAGGGCAAGATGGATGACGCATGTCGATTACGCCCTTCATAGATGGAATGACCACGAATGAGACGATAATGATTTCATATGAATTTGATGGACCATATAGGTCACGCCCCAGACATCTTGTAACACGGGTCTCGAAGGAAATAGATAATGTAAGCATGGTGTGGGTAACGGTCGATCACGATGAGCAAATCGTGGCACGACTGAGGTGACATTTACCAACGTTCCCAGGCCTTCAACCATATAGGTTGTTGAGGGAGCGATGTACTAGTGACAAACTCTTTATAGGCAATTGGCCCAAGACGCGAAACAATCAGCTGTATCCTGAACAAGAAGTAATATCCCGACAATCAAATAACGTCTTTTATTGTCTCGGCATGTCCTAAGGCAACAACAACCAGGTCGCTCTGGCGACCTCAGGTCGAAAGGCCTAAACCTAAGAATCCATGACAGCGTGTCACAGAATGGAGATGCTCCGCAAGCAAACCAACGACGACAATCAGATCCCGTTCCCGAAAGATCAGAAGGATCTCAATAGGCGCATAGACATTTCCGAGAAGACAAAGAAATGGAGTACATCTTGATTTCTACTCACCGATTCGGTGTTCAAGATGGAGGTTCCAAGCAATGGACCCTGTCAAGTTCAGATGTTTCGACAAAACAATAGACCCTGTCCAACACCTCGTCAGCTTTCGGCAAGCGATGGTCGTTCATAAGGAGTTGGTCCATCTCTTGCAGCCTGACTAGTCCAACACATGCATGATACCATACGCTACCAACGAGTCTTATTTTGTACTTCAATGACTCAGGCAGCAAATTCATTCGCCAGTACCAGTGCATTGCGGGAAGCCCAAGCAGCTAGATGCCCTGTTTCGATCTTCATGGGCTCTCATAAATCCCTGCAAGACTTCAACGATAGGTTTGGGTTTGAGCTTTGCTAGGTACAAAGGGCTGAAAAAGTTGGTTATTATGGCATTCAAATGTGCTCTCACCTCAGGAAGTCTACTTCAAAACTTGCTAGTTAAGTCACCACCACTTACCCTTGGAGAGCTATTTGAACGAATCGAAGGCTACATCGGTCGAAGAAGACACCCGAGCCCGAAAGTAGAAGGCGGACATGCAACTCCCTGATGAATATCACCTCGGGTCACCTTTGCTCACAGCTGACACCTTGGCCCAGAAGTGTGTCTGAAAGGGCAGCGGAGGCCCGGAGGGCCGTGACTAAATAACGACTAAGAGAACATGCCACTCAATATGTGGCCTGACTTGATTATGGAACAGATTAAAGGGGAAGCATACCTGAAGTTGCTGCTTGCCCCTCACAAGCAGTGCCAACAAAATCCAAGTCGGTATTGCACCTTCCATAAAGGATATGGTCCCAACATGCAACTTCTAGACCTTGCAGACTGAGATATACTCTCGTTCGAAGTTATTTTTTGCACCAATATCTTGCCATTCCTTAGCAATCACAGCTGCAGAGGGGATATGACTTACCTGATGATGTTGATGATGATTGTATTATCATCATTTAGCGCAATTAAGTCGTCTCACTTTCACCACTTATAATTTTTGTGGATTTTGAAAACTTGAACTGCGGTGTTTCGGAACATGCTGTTTATTAATTAAGCAATTTAGTGCCCATCTACTGATTTTTTTTTTGATACTCTTGTTTGTAAGTTTACAGCAGCTATTGCTGAAATCCGGATATGATATTCTTTTATAAATATTGCCTGCTGAGGAAATTATTCTTTGCACCACACCTGGTATCTCATGATTCACATAAGATATCTTTGTTCTATTTTTTTATGAAATATATTTATAACACTTTTTTTACTCCATTAGTATTAGAAGTAGTGTCAAATTTAATAATATATAGGGTAGAGTGAACTGGTTAACTAAAAATGCGACTCGAAAATGAAACAACAGAAAACTAGAAAGCCACCCAGAGAAGTTAACGCAGCAAGAACACACTTCAGTCATTAGGTAATTCCCAAAAGTTTATCAGCCATTTTTCGCATGGCCCAGAAAAACCCTCATGATTTCATTTTCAAAAAGCGTGAGCAAAAGTGCTTGTTCCAGCAATGAAGAAGCCATTGAAAAACTACCCTATGTTCTTTTATATTCTCACTAGGCCATTCTATAATTTCTAATTGAATTTGCTGACTTAATTATGAGGGAATCTGTATTTTTTTTTGGTCAGTGTAATGATTTATAGAAGTTAATGTAAATGAGTGATTAACAGTAACACAAAAGATGTCACTCTATCATGCAGCTGGACAGGAGAGGTTCAGAACTTTAACAAGCTCATATTATAGAGGAGCACAAGGGATAATAATGGGTATGTAATACTTTCTTCCCTTTCTCACACTGAAATTTGTTCACGTTATCTTTAAAATTATTCTGTTTCTGTTGTCAGCAGAACTATTCAATTACACATTGCCGAATAGTTTTGAGTTCCTGATTGGATGTAATCGTATATTAAGATTAGTATTTGCAAGAACAATCTTTTTGTTATCTTCTCTGCTACCTTTTCTTTAGATTGCTAAATTTCAATTAACCCAATGGTCTTTTACAACATGTGATGAATGGTGTAGGGAGTTGATTGTATGGTTTATTGTGTAATATGTCTGACCAAACCAGAATTGAATTGGATTGACACAGAATTAAGGTTACAACTTTCTAATCTCCAAGTTGTAGGTATCAGGAAATCAGATCGTCCCAAATTACCTTGTTCCTTGCATTCCTTTTAGTCCTTGTAGTGAAATTACTATTCAAGATTTAATCACTTTAACTGTTTCCCATTCGATCTCACACACCATCTGAACACGTTTGACATTCCGATAATCGTGCTCTAAACCGCAGTATATTAATAATGAATTGGATCTCTACACAAACGCCACACACTAGTGGCTCAATATATATATTAGCTGGAGTTGATTTATAGACTGGACGTTTGCCTTCCAACTGAACTTGTAGAAGTTGTTTTGAGCTGACCGTCAGTAGATTGAGAACTTAATGGCACGCCAGGAGTGCTGGAAGGTGTTCATTCCTTTCTCCTCGTTGAAGACTTGGCCCTAGAATGTGTGGGAGATATTTGGTGATTCCCAAAATAAGTGATTATTTTGAAAAGGCTATGAATGAATTAGGGTAACTGGGTAAGCTTGGTTTCACATATTTTAGAGAGAGAGAGAGAGAGAGAGCACACCACAACCATCAATAATAAATTCAACTATTCCTTTAAAACAACTTAACTGTTTGTTAATATTCTCAAAAACCATCTCATTGATATTAATGATTTTTTCGAAACTGTTGTAGGAATGTATAACTTGGGGGGTATAAATTTTCTAAATGCAGATATATGTCGTACACCCTATGGAAATTTCATGACTTTGTGATAGTTCTTTTAGTGCAAAAACTAGGGTTAAATCGTTTTCTGATCTTTCTTTCCTGTTGAAATGGTCTCAGTTTACGATGTAACACGAAGGGACACATTCACCAATCTTTCTGATGTATGGGCCAAGGAAATAGACCTCTATTCGACAAATCAAGACTGTATCAAGATGCTTGTCGGAAACAAAGTTGATAAGGTAATTCTGGAGTTCTATATTTGTCCTAATCAATTGTGACATCTGGTAGGTCTCTATCAGCAATTCTTTCTTGTATTTCTTTTTCTTTTTTTTTACGGATTGATACTAGTCAATGTTTCTTACCTTTCCAAGCCCATTGCTTACATGTTTCCATCTTTTCAGGAAAGTGAGAGAGTTGTCACAAAGAAAGAGGGAATAGACTTCGCCAGGAAATACGGATGCCTATTTCTAGAATGTAGTGCAAAAACCCGAGTCAATGTAGAGCAATGCTTTGAGGAGCTTGTCTTGAAGGTATGAATTCCATTGTTGCAGTATCGCATGATCATAGTTGTTTAGTTCTTAGGCCATGATATCTCAATAAATATCCTAACTTCAATTCATGAGAGAGAGAGAGAGTGAGAGTCGAGAGAGTAGGCTCACTTACCCGGTTGGCAGAACATATCATTTAATAATGTGTGAAATACTGGCTGGCTATCAAGAATACTGCGTACCACAACCATATGAATACTTGCACCGATCATTCTGTTGAGGGCTTTGGTTGTTGTCATTGAATGATTTCCCATATTTTTGCCAACAGCTTCCATCAAGAGCAATGCTATTCGGCCATCCAGTTTTCTCACAGGATTGGGCCATCCTGATGTGGCACCTGGTCACAGCCATCCCTTTGCCTGCCAGTCTGGCTGACTGCAATTCACTTGTCGGCAGTGTTTTCAGAGGCGGGGGCGTAAGGCGGGGCGTTTTGCCTGATGTGGGGCGGGGCGTAAGCCCCACGAATTTTTTATTTTTTAATTTAAAAAATATATAGAAATAAAACATATTATATAAATAGGAAAAATAGATTAAAAACAGACAAAATAAAAAATATTATGAACAAACAAAGCATTTAAGCCTACAAAATTGGTTGATAAAATACAAATATATACAAAATGATAATAAAAATGAACTTATCATTGTCTTTCAACATCATTTAAGATCTAATTCTAAATTTCTAACCAAAATTCAAACTATCTACGTTTATATTCCATAGATTCTATCATTCTATACATGATATATAACCAATTTAAAACAACTTTAGTTTCAAAAAATGTCATAATCGTCATCCAAGAGAGTAAGACACATATTGAAGATCACACGGTAGCAATCAAATCATTTTTTTTCAACTATGCAAACAAACTCCAGTGGGGCGTAAGCCCAGGCCATTGGGGCGTAAAAGGCGTACCCGGGCGTTCGGGGCGTAAGCCCCAGTGGTTCGGGCGTAAGCCCCACAGGAAAAAAGCCCCAGATTGAGCCGCCCCGGGCGTTTTAGGACCGCCCCACCCCGGGGCGCGCCCCGGGCGTACCCCGGGGCGAGTTTTTTAAAACACTGCTTGTCGGGGCTGGGTGCAACAGACGGCTGTGATCAACTGCCGCATCAGGATAGCCCAGTTTGGGTGGTGGATAGCAGGATGACCGAGAAGCAGTTACCCTTTCATCAATGTTACTCAACATTAATCCGAGACCCTCTCCTTACAGGACCATTTCTTTACCTTCTTTTTTTTCTCCCTTTTCGTTATACTGGGAGTGTGGAAAACTAAAATCGATCTTTAACATCAATGGTGCAGATCTTGGATACACCAAGCCTCTTGGCTGAAGGTTCGTCGAGCGTGAAAAGGAACATCTTTAAGCAGAAGCCACCACCAGCTGATGCTTCGACTAGCGGCTGCTGTTGACTGGAATCTCTGAAGAACTCGTGTCCATAGTCTAGTCGTTCATGGTCCTCATTGCTGCATCTTCTACCGATAGTCTTATTGGCGATGATGCTCTTGGTCCTCATTGCTGCATCTTCTACCGATAGTCTTATTGGCGATGATGCTCATGGTGGTCATCTTCTCTCTTCATTGCTGCATCTTGTACCGATAGTCCTAATGGCGATGATGGTCATGGTGGTCGTCTTCTCTCTTATATTTCACACTGGCTAAATGTATAGTTTTTTATGAAATTATACTTAAGCTATGTACAAATAATTTTTTTGGTTTCGAGAGTCTGTGGCTGCCGGCGGATCACTCGTGAATTCTCAGTGAATGGGTAGAATCTATAGTTCACTTGTGGTTCAATTAAGTCTTGCACATTACATTATGTGGTTTTTTGCTCCCTGACAAACATTGATATTGCAAAACAACCCCAAGCACAATCTGATCTGTAGTAAAAAATAAAAATCCTCTAGGGGGGTTTTATGTAATATCATAATGTAGCCATGCGGGGGTTTTTACTAAAGGTGCTAATATGCTAGGTGTGCATGTTCACCCCCTCTGTCAACTCTTATCCGTTAAATATGATATTTATTTCAAAAATATCCTCCCAATAAGGCTAAAAAGAATTTTTTTAAAAGAGAGATTATGCTAACTTGGATGGGGATATTTTTGGTACATATGGTTACAAGTCGACGGAGGGAGTGAACATGCAGATAGAACATAGCTCAGGGGTTATTGTCCAAAAAAATAAAAAAAACCCAACACTAGCAAAAAAAAATAAAAGTCATTATGATGTGATCCAACAAAGACTACTCGGCGAACCCAATGGTCCATTTGGTTCGCGTAATTACATTTGTAGTTGTAATTACAACTACAAGCATTTTTAACCACTATACATTGAAACTATAGTCGTTTGTTTACCTTATCCACACCCACAAACAACCGCGATTTTATTTTGGTCTCCAAAGAGAAACCCTAATACGATGGGTTTACCCTCTCAGAACTGATGCAGTCAGGAATACCGTATATTGTATTCCAATCGTTTTTCAAAAGAGTTGAAAGTACATTAGTTTGTCAAGTTCTGTAATTTGACTTACGGTAGTTGGCTACATCAACATAAACCAAACGGATGCGTTGCGGGGTTGTCCGAACCGCTCCAGATCATATTTTGGCCATCGGATGTTTCAACGAAGAATTACAGATTTTCAAGTTAAATGGCCTGTATATAGAGTCCAGAACTACAATATGAAACCCAAACTTACTGAGAATGAATATACAAAGTCCGGGGACGATGGAGGATAAGCCGTATCCAAGGTCACTTGATCACTCACTAGTACTAATACATTTGGAGGTTCAGGGCCAACAGGGGGCGCAAGCAAATCACAGCAGACGGGGTTTATCAGTCGGTCCAAGTTCGATACCGCCGATTGAAAACACTCTGTTGCATTGCATGTTACACTAACTTATTTACATAGATCCCCCTCAAGGTCAGACTCCAACCTCTTATAGATGCACAGTCACCATCTTTAAGCTTAGTATGCATGGTGGGAGACAGCTGTCCTACCTGTCCGGTGAGCTTGGACGGCACAAGCGCAGTGCACCGAGGTGAGGCTGAGACAGCCGCTGATGATGAGTGAATGCCTCTCGGGGCAGGTGTGGAGTGCAGGGAACGAATCGCACAGCGCCTGAACCGCAGGAGGGGTTAGAGCGGTGCACTGGCTGATGTTGAGGCTCATGAGCCCCTCCTCGTGGTGGTCGGCGTTGGGCGCCGAATCCCACAAGCCATGTTTGCCCCTCGCACGGTTGTTCGCCAGCGAGTACATCGCCCTGTCGGTTATGTTCTGGCAGTAATACAAGCCTAGGGATCTCAGATGGGGGCACCCGTTTGCCAATGCGACTACGCTATCGTCTGCAATGATCAAGCAAAACAAAAACATGTGGCCCATTAGAATCGAAGGAAACAATCCGTGGCCCGTTAGAATCGAAGGAAACAATGACACCCCCATTTTTGGAATTTAACATTATACAGGAAACTTTCAGGTTCGAATGCCCACAGATATCAATGCACTCTGAGAGAGTAATGAATTAATTTGCAAACAAAAGAAGCCTTGAAACAACCAAAGAAATAATGAGAAAATTCTCAAAACTAATATTATTCAGTCAGAAGAGAGAATGATTAAACCCTAGAGCCTATTTATCGAGGTGAGACCTATTCATCCTCAAATACAGAATAAAGAGGAGAAAATAATAGTTGAAATAGGGCCAAAAAAGATAAGCAATCTGTTAGAGTGTGTAGATTCAATTCTTAATCCTTGTATAGTCTCTTTTGGGTATGCTCACCCTTTGGTGACCCCATCCTTTGTATAGTGATATATAGGGCATTTGCCCCAATGAGTAAATTGAGCTTTTACTCCCAAATCTCAGTTTTCTATTTTCTTCTTTGGGTCTAACATGGTATCAGAGCTTCCATAGGCCTTTGGTAGAGATTTCTTCAATCCAGATCAAAGCCTTCATCAAAGCTTCAACAAAGCTTCATCTGCATCAATAGCTTCATCTGCATCAAGCTTTGAGATCGAAGTCTTATTCAAAAGCCTTCATTAGAGCTGATCATCGAAGTTTCTTCAGGACCTCAAGACTCGTAGTATTAGATCTTCAAGATCAAGATCTCTGGCCTTACTCTTGTTTGCTGCAGATTTCTTGACGGAGAGGGAGCAGGAGAAGACCTCGCGGGCTCTGCGGACTTCAGATCTTTGACTCTGCGGACTTCGATTGCTGCAGGGCTTGATCTGCAGGTTTCTATCGCTGCGGGCTCGCAGATGCTTCAGATGCATGAGGCTGGCGGCTCAGAGAAGAAGAAGGAAACCCTAAGTATAAGTTGATCTCAGCTCTCATCTCAGCCATCCATCAAACCTGCGGTCAGATCCACTTCACTTAAGTTTATTTGCCACATCATCGGTCCGGTTCAGGCTCTCTTTGGTTCAGTTTGGTCTATTCTTCTCACTGGTTCAGTGCAGAAATTGATTCAGTTTAGTTTATTTTTCTCACTGGTTCAGTTCAGAGAATTGTTCAATTTGGTTTATTCTCCTCACTGGTTCAGATCAAAGATTGGTTCGGTTCAGTTCCGTTCAGTTCATGGGTCTATTCCCATCACTAGTTTACTCCTTTTGTATGCTACTCACTAGTTTATTCTCCACTTGCCTTCTTTTGTGCTGTGAAGTAAACCAGTGAAGTAAACTAGTGAAGTAAAGTGCAGTGCATTGATGTGCTATGAGGTGCAGTGAAGTAAAGTGCAATGCATTGATGTGCTATGAGATGCAGTGAAGTAAAGTGCAGTATTGTGAGGTGCAATGAAGTAAAGTGCTGTGTTGTGAGGTAAAGTGCAGTGCATTGAGGTGATGTGAGATGCAGTGAAGTAAAGTGCAGTATTGTGAGGTGCAATGAAGTAAAGTGCTGTGTTGTGAGGTAAAGTGCAGTGCATTGAGGTGATGTGAGATGCAGTGAAGTAAAGTGCAGTATTGTGAGGTGCAGTGAAGTAAAGTGCAGTGCGATGGCGATCAAAGCGACTTTTGGTGGTTCTTATGCAAATTCGTCTTCTCATGGTCAATGACATCTGAGTCTCTCTAGCGGTTCTTGGATCTTTGACTCAGGAGCTACTCATCACTTGACCTCCGATGCTACTATTCTCACCGAATGTACCAGTGTCGCTCCTCAGCTGCAGCTTCACACTGCCGACGGGTCTCCTTTAAACATCACTTGCTCTGGCTGTATCTCCACATCTTCTGACCCTAGTGGCCGTCTCTCACTTCCAGATGTGCTCCATGCACCTCGTGTGTCGATCAACCTAATCTCGGTTAGTAGATTGGCTGATCTTGGTTTCACTGTTACCTTCTCAGCATCCTCTTGTGTGGTGGAAGACCCTCGCACTGGCCGTCAGATTGGAACTGGACGAAGACAAGGTGGTTTGTACAGGTTGGAGCAACTTCATGTTCCTCTGCCCTCCGCTGCCTCATGTGCTGCTGCTCTTTCCACTGCCGACCTTTGGCATCGCCGCCTTGGACATCCCTCTGCGATGCGCCTTCGAAACATGTTCCAGTCCGGACACTTGGGTAATCTCTCTTTCACTTCTCCTTCTCCCTGCACGAGTTGTCAATTTGCTAAGCACTCGGCTCTTCCTTTTCCCTCTAGTGAGTCTATGTCTACATCTTCTTTCGATCTTGTGCACTCTGACATTTGGGGACCATCACCGGTTATGTCCATGTCTGGTTTCCATTACTACGTCAGTTTTATTGATGACTTCTCCCGGTTCACCTGGGTGACCTTCTTACGTCGTAGGTCCGATGTTTGTCAGGTATATCGTGATTTCACTAGTATGGTCCATACTCAGTTTGGAAAACGGATCAAAATTTTTCGCTCAGATGGTGCTCGAGAGTATCTTTCTTCAGAGTTTCGTGACATCCTCTTCTCTCACGGTACTTTACCCCAGCAGTCGTGTCCTTACACGCCTGCACAGAATGGGGTTGCCGAGAGGAAACATCGTCATATTCTTGAGACCGCTCGGTCTCTTTTGTTCTCTGCTTCCGTTCCTCGACACTTCTGGGCTGAAGCTACTCTTACCTCTGTTCATTTGATTAATCGGACTCCTTCTTCACTTCTCTCTGGTCAGTCCCCATTTCAGCGACTATATTCCACTGTTCCTAACTATAGAGTTCTACGGACTTTCGGTTGTACCAGTTTTGTCTTACTTCCACCCGGAGAGCGTACAAAGCTTTCTCCTCGGTCTGCCAAGTGTGTCTTCTTAGGGTACAGTTCTGAGCATAAGGGTTGGCGTTGCTATGACCCCTCTGTTCGTCGTATCCGCATCTCTCGACACGTGACCTTCTTCGAGGACGCACCTTTCTTCTCAGGACCTTCTTCTTCTTCAGACTTGTCCTTCCTTCAGCCTCCTAGTTCTTCTTCGGGTCTCCTTCCTACCCCAGTGACTCCGGACGCTCCTACTATCCCTGCTACAGTGCCTGAGCCCCAGCGCCCGCCTGTCATTTATACCTACACTCGTCGCCAGCCAGAACCCGCTACACCTGCTTCACCAGTTCCACCTGCTTCGTCTACTACCCCTTCTTTTGCAGACACCTCAGGTTCACCTCCTTCGTTGCCACTCTCAGGTGCTAGTGACATTGGGTCTTCTACTCCTCCTACGCGCTATCCTGAGCGTGAGAGGCATCCACCTGATCGCTATGGCTTTTCTCAGGTTGCTTCTTATTCGACTCATTTTCAGTCCTTCCTTGCGACTATTCACTCTCTTCAGGAGCCACAGACTTACCGTGAGGCAGTTCAGATTCCACACTGGCAGCAGGCTATGGCCGAGGAGTTGCAAGCCCTCCAGCAGACTGGTACTTGGGAGCTCGTTCCTCTTCCTCCAGGGAAGGATCCTGTCAGTTGTCGCTGGGTATATCGGATCAAAACTCGCTCCGATGGATCGATTGAGCGATACAAGGCCCGTCTAGTTGCTCGTGGTTTCACTCAGGAGCATGGCATTGACTACGAGGAGACTTTTGCTCCTGTTGCGAAGATGACTTCTGTCCGGACTCTGTTAGCAGTTGCTTCTGCTCGTCACTGGCCACTCTTCCAGATGGATGTAAAGAACGCGTTTCTTCATGGAGATCTCTCTGAGGAGGTCTATATGAGTCCTCCTCCTGGTCTTTTGACTCCTCCCCAGCATTTTTGTCGTCTTCGTCGGGCCATTTATGGGCTCAAGCAAGCTCCTCGGGCTTGGTTTGAGCGCTTCAGATCCTCAGTGCTTGCAGCCGGTTTTACAGAGAGTATGAATGACTATGCTATGTTCACTCACACCTCTACTCATGGTCATGCGATATTGCTTCTATATGTTGATGACATGATTATTACCGGTGACGATACTGCTACTATCAATTCTCTGAAGAGGCACCTCCAGCAGCAGTTCGAGATGAAAGACCTTGGCCCGCTTCGCTACTTCCTTGGCCTTGAGGTTGCTTCATCTCCCCGGGGATACTTGGTCTCTCAGCAGAAGTTTACTTTTGATATACTGAGTCGTGCTGCACTTCCTGATTCACGGACCGTGGATACACCGATGGAGCTTAATGTGAAGCTCCGTCCCACTGATGGCGAGCCACTTTCGGATCCCACGCGCTACCGCCAGCTTGTTGGTGCTCTTGTCTATCTGACTATCACTCGCCCAGACATTGCACATGCCGTTCGAGTTCTTAGTCAGTTTGTCAGTGCTCCTCGCTCCGCCCACTATACCGCACTACTGAGGATTCTTCGCTATCTTCAAGGCACGATGACTCGCTCCTTGCTGTTTTCGTCATCTTCTTCATTGGAGCTTCGTGCATTTTCCGATGCAGATTGGGCGGGCGATCCCACTGATCGACGATCCACCACTGGCTTCTGTATTTTCCTAGGTGATTCGCTCATCTCCTGGAAAAGCAAGAAGCAGGAGATTGTTTCGCTATCTAGTACCGAGGCCGAGTATCGTGCTATGGCACGCACTTCGTGTGAGATCGTTTGGCTGCGTCGCCTGCTCGAGGATATGGGTGTTCATCTGACCTCGTCGACTCCCCTCCATTGTGACAACCGGAGTGCTATTCAAATAGCTAGCAATCCGGTATTTCACGAGCGCACAAAGCACATTGAGCTAGATTGTCATTATATTCGACATCGCTATAAGGATGGCACGCTCTCACTTCCACATGTGTCTTCTACAGAGCAGCTTGCAGACTTCTTTACGAAGACACACACAATTCAGCGTTTTCGATATCTCCTTGGCAAACTCTTGGTGTATGATCCACCTTGAGTTTGAGGGGGGGTGTTAGAGTGTGTAGATTCAATTCTTAATCCTTGTATAGTCTCTTTTAGTCTCTTTTGGGTATGCTCACCCTTTGGTGACCCCATCCTTTGTATAGTGATATATAGGGCATTTGCCCCAATGAGTAAATTGAGCTTTTACTCCCAAATCTCAGTTTTCTATTTTCTTCTTTGGGTCTAACACAATCGTTGGGTCCCACAACCACATGATAATGCCTTACTAGGAGTACGTTCGGTTGCGGGGGTCCATATGAGAGCAGAATCCGTTGGAACTCATTCTACAACAGTCTCCTCAACTCGAGGAGAACTAGCCTCAAGTTAATCTCAGGAATCACATGCGAATCTAGAGCATGCCTATTCAAATACATCTCGAAATTGTCTTAGAAATCACTAATAAGCTAATGATCAGTTCTATTGATTCAATTTTCAAAGTCCTCCAGGTTCCATAGTTTTTTGAACCATAAGAAAGTTATACTTAATTTAAACAAAACCTTCAAACCAAACTCTAGTTAAAGGGAGAAAAAGAAAAAGAAAATTTATGCCTTCACCAAGTGGGCCATGATAACGAGAAGCAACTGCCCTGCGGATCATCGAGGTAGACTCGGATCTCAAGTTCGGCCCTCACAGTTGTTGGATTCCATTAGATCTAATAATAAGATATAATGAAAATGTCCAGATCTAGGATCTCATCTCACATTAACCTGCTCCTGCTCTATGGATCTCATCTTGAGATTTCCTATAAATGTATATGTCAAGATTTTGGATAGGATGGTTTGGAATGCCGATCTTCAACGTGACCAACTGAGCGAGATGAAGACATGCAAATCTCACCACATCATGAACTAATGGATGCAAGGACTGTGCTCAATAATAATGACGATCTTCAGATCAACGATTCCAACAGAGGTGTTGTTCATTAACACTTAGATCTATAATTCTGTTGTTGTCTTAGAATTGTGATTACTTAGTGCTTCCCGCCTTGGAGAGTGGAACCACGGAGCTGAAGTGGGATCAGCTTCCTATATAGGCAGTCCCTGCAATCAAGGACAAATCAGTGGATTAATGAACAGTTGTCATCGATCTAGCCATTGAACCAACGCCTCTGTTGGAATCGTTGATCCGAAGATCATTATTACTATTGAGCACAGTCCTTGCACCCATTAGTTCATGATGTGGTGAGATTTGCATGTCTTCATTGCTCAGTTGGTCACGGTGAGATCCTTCCTTGTTGGTGCCAAAATAGATAGTCATACTTTACCGATGTGAGGGAGGAAAATTTGATCACGAAGGATTGGATAACCAACAAGTCCATCCAGGATGATTCAAGAATTATTGATCTGGATAACGTGGGGCAACCTTAGGTGCACGAAGTGGGAGCCGGAGCGGGAAGTGGTTGTGTATAAAATTTCAAGGGTTTGAGATTGCCATTTAAGTTGACCAATATGGCCCAGCACCCTATGCCCTCGGATCAGTATGGACCATTTACAATAATAATCCTAAGTGCGTGTGCTTGAGTGCCATTTAAGTTGATGATCTCTTGAGGATTAGATTTAAACCATTTTTGAGGTGAGGTCTACCAGTCAAGAACAATTCTCAATCAACTTGTTAAAGCTCATACATAACCATGGAGCTACAAATCCTTAAAAGGGTTCACTTGGAGGGATTGCATGATCAAGTTAATTGGCTGGAGCACATAGAAATAAAGGTGGATGATTGTATGTTTGGGAAACTAGGAGAATCATGAAATGATTATCATGGTTTGGCAAGTGATTGCAATGCAATTTATAGATTTTATATCTGAAAATTGGCTGATCAGCACACATAAGGAAGGTTGAGTGCTTGAGGGTGCCGAGATAGATAGTCATATATTTTATTGGTGCGATGGAAGAAATTCGATCGTGGAGGATTGCATAATTGTCAAAGTCCATCAAAGGATGATTTAAGAATTGTTGATCTCGATGATGTGGGGCAACTTAGGTGCATGAAGTGGGAGCCGGATAGTGGGAAGCAATTACATATAAAATATCAAGGTTTGGAGCACCTCAAGAAGCATTATATGAAAATCACATACCAAATAAACATTAAATCATCTAACTTTATTTCCAAATATTTCAGACAATTAACTTGGTCCTACTGTGTCGATCACCCAATTTCCAGTAGTAAGATCTATAGATTTCATTGCGATAACTTTCCAAATCATCACGACTCTCCTAGTTTCCCAAATAAACATTAAATCATCCAACTTTATTTCCAAATATTCCAAACAATTAACTTGGTCCTCCGATCCTTCCAAATGACTCCATTTGATGAATTTGAGGCTCCATGGTTATGTATGAATTCTACCAAATTGATTGAAAAAATTGTTCTTGACTGGTTGGATCTCAAAATGGCTTAAATCTAATTTTAGTTCATATATTCGAGAAAGAGATCACTGGAATGTGACTGGGAGACCATCAATTAAAATGGCACTCTCAAGCACACACACATAGAACTGATATTGTAAATGGTCCATGTCGATTTGAGACACATCAGGTGCTGGGCCACATTGGGCTAAGGATTATTTTTGCATTGAGTCAAGTTGTGCATAATATTTTAGGCTCAAAAATATTTAGGGTCTTGTATGGTCATCTCTTGGCCCTGCTATGAATCAGAATTAATCACTATATATATATTGCATATATTTTTAGGGAATAGGGAACATGGTCATCCCGACCACCCAACACGCTAGTCCTCCCTTCAATTTGGATGCCACATAGCACTTTTTAACCATCTTTCTTTTAATGGATGGTCAATCAACTCTACTTAGATCAAGATTTTAAAAAAAAATTCTAAAAAAAAAACTGAAAACAACCCGATCAACGGTCGACAAATTTAACGGTAAACTATAGCGTGCAAATAGCCCTTGCTATGGTTAATTTAAAAATGCCAATTGGCATAAATTTTTTTTTCAAATTTTTTTTCATGATCATTGTTAGGAGGGATGTACCCACCTTAATCAACCCCTAACCCCGATTAAAAAATGCCATGTGGCACCCAAATTGAAGGGAGGACTAGCGTGTTGGGTGGTTGGGAGGACCATGTTCCCTATTCCCATATTTTTATATATTCTATACCAACTACTTGTATTATAATTAAATTGATATTGATATGGATCAAATAGAATTTCTTCACAATATCACATGTCGATCTCGTTGCATCTATATATTTCTCTCTCACACACAAATGAAAACCTAACCTTAGTCCTACCCCCCGCTGAGCCCTTGATGGCTTTCGTCTATGTCAATGAGCTAGACCAGACAAGGAGTGGTTGTCGTAGTGACAAGAAATCTAAAACCAGATCAAGAGAACCCGATACTTGGCCTCCATGGATATAGGGTGACGACAACTTCACCTAGCAACTAATGTCCTTAAATTTAAGCTATGGCACAGTGCACAAAGTGGGTTGACGATCCGGTAGCTATCAGACATTATCTACTGATTCTCGATGGTTCAAATATAGAAAGTAGGTCGCGGCCTTGGTCGTGCTTTCAACCAATCAACGATCGGTTGTAATAGTCCTTTGATACACTTAGATACTAAGAAGAAACACTAGGAGCCTCTATGACCATAGTAGTCAAATGTAGACGCATATATCACAAGACACCAAACACATAGCCCATGCACGCAAATTTAATTTGATGGAAATGCAACCACATAGAAGCATATACGATCACAGATGTATTATGCAACCTCATATTACCCATCGGTCACAAAATTGATAGTTGGGCAGAATTTTTATTCTACCAGTCTCAACTTATCCTATCCCTTTCCAATCCTACTTTAAAGTTTTCCAAAGTTCTTTGAGCTCTCTTTTAAACACAAACCAATCTTCCAAATAGTTTAATCTCTCCCTCTGCTCTCCAACCCTACGAACCACTATTGCTCTTTTGCTATTACTCTACCACATTCTACCAATATCATCAAAGTGTAATGATATTTGCACGACATGGCCTCTACTCCTCTTAATCTTGATAGGTCTAAGGATTCAACTTGGAAGTAATATAAATTATAATTTACAAGTCCATCGAAAAACAAACTCGTATAGTGTGTAAGTTGTGCGGTTTTATTACAAATTATTGTATTGCATGGCACAAGCAATACTATGTCCATGCTCCTAGGCCTAACGCATGAGCAAGCACTCATGTTACTTCTGAAATCCTAAGAAGGAAAAATGTGAGATGGATAATAAAGGCTATAATCTTCTTTCTTCTATTTGGTTCTTATTTCTTTATTGCATGCCCTTTATAAGGTTCAAATACATCCATATGCAAACTAACCAAAAGGTGCCCCTTGAATCGATACACCTTTCAGGCTAAGACTTTACGTTCTATGAATAATCTGGATGCTTGCTTTCTATAGAAACTTGCAACAATGAGTAAAAGAGAAGGAGAGAAAACTGAGGATCAGGATAAATGGTTGATGGGGTAAAGAGCAACAAAGTTAGACACAAGTATTATGAAAACGTGGTTCATGGTTTCAAGTTTCAACTATGCGTCGAAGCTTCAATTGACACTAGGGAACACAAGAGAAATGCTTTGTTGCATACGCTGAAATTCTAGGCTCCAGCTAATATTACGGAACACATCAAGAACGCTTTTGAGAAAAAAGAAAGAGATGCTGCTAAAGGAAATCAGATACTTGTACCATTCAAATCTTCCTCTGAAGAGGAGCTTTATTCCGACACCTAGTAAACCTAAATGTTGCCGGCTCAAAACTACCCAGTTGACTATTTTAGTTGCAGGAACCACAATTGAGTGGAGTGTAGATCGAAGCTGTTTGCACCCTAATTCGACCCATCCAACTTAATCAAAGATGCAGTGGATCTGCAACAATGGAGACATGAGACATCCCCTTGTTGGGTTAAAGATGGGTTAAAGAGATGTGTATAATTAATTTTATTTTTGTTACTTGTAGTCTTGCATATCCATACTCTTCTTAGAGTAGAATTGGTTTCTTTAGTCTTGTCTTTTAGTTCATTATTACTTGTATCATTTGTACTTAATTTTGTTACTAGTTGAATATAGCTTATGCTGGAGAGATCGAGCGCACAGAAGTGATTGAAGATAAAACTGTTACATTGAACATGTATATTAGGCATGTGGAATACCTGTTATAAGGACACAGCCACACAAATCCAAAGCCCGGAGATCAGGGCACCCTAAAGCCAAACTGATCACTCCTTTATCAGTGACACCTTCACACCAACCCAGATTCAAATACTGCAGTTGATTACAGTTGTATGCAATAGCCTGCAACAATGTTTACATGATTGGTAGAGGAAGTTTTTTAAATACCTGTAGGCAAATGAAACAAAACATAATTAGATTTACCTGCAAAGCTCTGTCTGTCGCAGCTCTCACGCATCCACAAAGATTTAAACTTTTCAAGTTTCTGCAGTAACTGGTCAGATAGGCAAGGGCGGAATCGCTTAAGGCCGAGCACCCACTGATGTTCAGTTTCTTAAGGTGGGGACATCCACGAGCTAATGAATACAAGGAGGAATCGCTAAGCTTAAGGCTGTTGCTAAGGTCTAAATCATGCAGGTCATGGCAGTAACTTGCGACGACCTCAACAGCATTGTCCTCAAGTTGTGGTCGGTTTTGCCGCAGTGTTAGAACCTGCAGCTTTGTGAACTTTGGCGCGAGTGACAGCACAAGATTGTTCATGTAGTTCTTGCACCTGCAATGAGAGAAGTCTCAGAACCCCAATCACCCCTAATACATCATAAGGATTACAATTTACAAACCAATGGAAACTAGAAAGAATCCGGCAGATGGGATATATAAAACAAATGTGTGCAAGTTCAAATACTGATAACTCTCGGGTAAAATTGTGGAAGATAATGGCTCATCAGTCTACAAACCCATATGTCTTCCATCAGCAGGATATGGTGACTTCTTATGCCTGACAATGGTAAGATGGCAGGTTCGTCATATAGAGACCAACCATTAAAAAGGAAGCAGCTTGTACATACCACAGGAAAATAAATTACTACAAATTATAACTAATTTTTGATGATCCCTCCCTACTCACCAACTGACATACACCAGGCATTCTAATCAAAGAATAGTATTTTTCTTATACCATGCTGGGAGTTTTCATACAACATATGAAACATGTTTCTTCATATGGTATTTTTTTCTTTTTTTGAGGAAATATTTCTTCATATGGTCGAAGTTCTTTCAATTCATATGTAGCGATGAATCTTCAATCAGCATATATCATGAACACATCATTGTTTCATAATTGTTCACTTTATCCATCTCCATGTGATGGCGATGACTGCCTTATTCCCCTATGCGAGCTTATATGTATGCAGATTCATCTTGTACCTGTACTAGAACGTTTACTTATTCCATTGCAAAGACTTGCCCCTGTAATGGGCTTACTTGAACCTTCACTTATACATTGAATTCTATAGAAGTGTTCCTGTACTGGGCTTCTTTCGAGGCTGACGTGCCTGATACATCGACAACTTAAACTTGGCATGGTGTCAAGTGTCTCGTTTAATACGGGGCATCATAAAAAGTTTAAGTTTGGGTCATTAGAAAAAGGTCCAATCATTCTAGATGAAATTATCATGAAGAGAGATTGTTAATGTAAGGTATCCTAGAGGTCGAATTCACGAAATGAATGAAGCCTACTTGCGCAAGTCATGCCTAGGAGTTGAAGCACTTGAAGATGGATGATGAGCTTATCCAATGGGAAAAATACTAAGGCGAGCTAAAGTCCAAGATTTTTAGATTTATTGTAGGGAGGAGCAGATGAAAGACATATGAGTAAGAGTAATGTTCATCAATTAAGGATTAACATTTTAGTTGGTAGCAACTATGCTGCATGACAGGTAGGGGTGCATTATTCCGCTGATAAAAATATGCTCTGGCAGCCCACAGAGATGCAGGATGCAAAATTTCATCCAAACAACTAACAATTAAAGGGATAAATCATCTGGTTGATGTACTAATGCTTGAGACTTAGAGATTTCGAAAAACTAGGTTCTGAAGACTCTCGGTGGAATGTGATCTACTATGGTATAGGGGATGAGACCTTAAGAATGAACTGACTTTGATCAGAAAAGGTACTTGAAATTATGTCAGTTGATAGGATGCACAGTAGCATGTGTGGGATGCGTATAAAATGATCTTGCAACTTGGTTAAATATTCTGGGTCAAATAGAAGGAACTAATTCTTGTTGTCCAAAAACTCTTGTTGCATAAATTCTTGAGAAAGTGACAAGGGGCCTGCTATAAGAATAAGATCTAGGGTTGTAATCTAAAGTTTTATAAAATAGAGGCTACGTGAAGACGAAAGAGAACTAAAAGTGCAGAATTAAAGTTAAAACAAAATTAATGAAAAGGGATGAGTCGCGGGGACGCACCTCACAATACCTTCAAGGAGTTACACCAAGAAGAATATGATGTCGCATCATGCGGTACCAAGGCTGTTGTAGCTCGTGTGTCCTGAGCGTAAATTTTCTGTATTAACATTAATAAAGATGACTTTGGTTATTGCTTTAATTAGAATACTACTTTGGTATATGTTAATACACATATAATAAAGGACCCTAGGGAACACAGTAGGTCATTGAGGTGCATGGTGGATCCATGCTTGGGAGACCCAGTGGACCAGTTGTGTGTAAACCTAGAACTAGTTCACAGCTTAAGTGATGCCGATCGTTTCACCGAGAACAAGCTGTTGGTAGGTAGAGGATGTGGTGAAGTCTCCACCACGGGAACGTGGGATTCTCATTCACATGACCAAGCACGATGATCGTGTTGAACAGGAACCAAGACGGTGCACAGTTCAGTGATTCAGACACTGGTGCATAAACCGTCTTACTACTATAGATAATCTGTCCTTAACCCTGAGGGACCATGTATACTGGGCCAACCAGTTGTGTGGTGCTTTGATGTGCCAACGTGTGCAGACCTTCCATAGTCCAATACCACGGTACGTTGGGTTACCCGGCTGGCGCTTGAGTGACATGTAATCCCTATAGGTTATCCGACGTCCAGTGTTAGATGGGTGCGTTTTGATGAGTCAATCTGTCCACACAGTTAACCCAGGCATGGTGGTTGTCAGTATGACTGACGATGTTCCGGATGCTAGGCATAGCACCAGAAGGTGTGTGGTGTTATAGATGACAAGTCATCAATTCCTAGTCAGATGATCGATCGGGATCTGACGGTGCTCCCCACCGCCCGAGTCGTATCATGGCACCAGTAATAGAAGTGACTAAGGATTATTAGAGTATAGTAGAGAACAGGGTTACGAGGGAGTAACATAAGTTTAGGATCACTAGAGTTCAACTCGCGTCACACTCTAGGTGGCTACGCGGGTTAATCGGACTAGGGCTGATTAACGAAACTTTCGGTGTATCACCGGAACAGTTAATCAGGGATCCGGTTAGAGCTAGAGATCCCGAACCGTGAAAGTTCCACCCTGTCGTTGCATATAGGAATTGTTCTCCGACCTGGTTGGATACGTTGGATGCGAAGTAGTGCGATGGAGCGCAAGCCCGGATCCTAAGAACCTAATTCACATGTGTTAGGGGCCGTAGGGGTATTTTGGTAAATACTGAAATATGGCTCAGAACATATTGAATATGAATCTTAGAATGAGCGGAATAATTCCAGGAGCTCATAGGCACTGACGGAACTCGATTCTTAGTAGCGCACCTCACTCAATCTCTCTTTCAGTTTTTCACTTTTCGTGAAGGGCGTTTTCGTCCAGGCTTCACGATAGGCTTGTGGAAACCCTAAAAACCGCCCCCTCTCATCCCTATCTACCTAGGGCCGGCCCTAGCTTGCTTGTAGCACTAGAAGGCCGGCCTTATAAGAGGAATAGAGAGGGAGGGGCCGGCCCTAGCCTCTCCCCTCTCCAAAAATCCGAACCTCCTCTCCCTCTTTCCCTCTCTGAGGTTTCAGCCAAGGAAGAAAGAGGAAGAAGGAAGAAGGAGGAAGGAAGGAGAAGGAAGAAGAGAAAGAAAAGGAGGAGATCTTGCGGCTCGCCATCGTCTTCACAACGAATTCCTCCGTCGACTCGTAGTCTTTGCACTCAGAGATAGGACTTCCAGGATTCCTCAATTCGCAAAGGACAATGTGTCATCCGACAGCTTCTCTTGCGATTCACGTGCGGTTCATCATCATTCCGTTCTCTTCGGATCATAGATCCACAAGGAATGATGATACTAAACACCTAACTAGATGCATGCATGTCTTCCGTAGATCGTAGTATGCCTCTAGGGTGTCCGCACATATGCTGAGATCATAGATTTGCATGTAGATTGTTTTGTAGAATTAATTGTAATGAAACATACACCATATGATCTTCGGATCTATCTTTTGCTTCCGCTGCGACTCTGATAACAGGATCCAATTCCAACAAAGGCTTCACACCCTCTGCAGTTAAAGGCGTGCCTAGTGCCTTACCTAGGCACCTAAGAAGCACTGACACTGGTACGGGGATACGAGTACGACACGACACGGCAAATCCTAAAAAAAGAGAACACAAGTACGACGAAGGCACAACAAAATAAATTAATATTTTTTATATATATTTTATATGTGTTTATAATTCATATATATATTTCAATAACCGAAAAAACCTTATAGAAAACAACTAAAATAAAAATTTAATACATACTGAATTGCAACCGTTAATTACACCCATCCCGATCGGTGAATCACACACAGCTCAAAATGGCATGGAAAAGAACGGTTGTGTTTCAGTTTTTGCTTCAACCTATCTGAAACCTCAGAGGATCAGATAGGTTAAAGCCTAAACTGAATCGTAATCGACCGTTACAACCAGCCAGACAAGCGAATCACACTTAGGCTCAAATGGCATGTAAAAGAACAACTGCGATTCAGTTTTGGCTTCAACCTATCTGATCCTCTGAGGTTATAACCTCAGAGGATCAGATAGGTTGAAGCCAAAACTGAATCACAACAGCTTATGACCCGACCCTATATCGAACAACCCGTCAACCCGCCATGTCCGATGAGTATCCGACGAGTGTCCGGCTCCCGGAAGCACGTGGAACACTACACATGTGTGTCCTGTGCGTGTCCGGAGAGTGTCGGTTCCAACAAGTGTCGAACATGGGTACAGGGGGACCTGAGGAAGTGTCAATGCTTCCTAGCTAGGCACGCACCTAACAGCACCTAAGCCAAGCGCACCCGATTTAAAGCCATTTTTTTTTAGTTCGTTTAATAATGCAAGTGGGTTGTTTAAACTAGAACTCTGAAACACTTTCCTACTAAAATAAGAATCCTAAACACACTTTTCAAATTTGATCAAGAAAATAACTCCAAAAATTACAAGAAAACAAAACTCTAAGATCCATATTAAATTCTACGACTATATCAGGAAATCCATTATTATCTAGGAGTCATATTTCCTCTAGGATTCCTAACTTTAGTAGGAACCCTAATTCATCAACGAATCCTATATTAATTGGGAGCCCTAAATCATCCAAGGTGTTTCCTAAATTTTCTAGGATTCCTACTTTGATTAGGATTCCTAATTCGTATATATATATATATATATATATATATATATATATATATATATATATATATATATATATATATATATGGGCCTGGGAAGCTGAACTCGAGTTCACCATTCAAATGGTGAACTCGAATGGAGAAGGTACCACGTGTCTTACAAAAGTATTCAACCCTCTTTTACTTTCTGCTATATGTCTTATCAGTGTTCAACCCTCTTAAATTCTTATCCCCACTTAATTGCATTATGTTTTTTCAGTGGACACACGGCGCAATATAAACCATGTTTCACCATTCATTTGTGAACTCAAGTTCACCAAATCCTTTCCCATATATATATATATATATATATATATATATATATATATATATATATATATATATATATATATATATATATATATATATATATATATATATATGACTGCAATAGCCAAATCGGCCAAACCTAGACCCTAATCAAAACCTAAACCGGTTCTTATTTTGCCTGATCTGAAACATAAACCCTAAACTGAAGCCAAATTCTCAAACCTTGACTCAAACATTATGCCTTGCAAAGATCGAATACTCCCACGTAGCCAAGGTTCTAAAAAGCGCTAGGTGCTAGTCGGGCGGTGGGGGGCCGCCTAGAGCCTAGGCGGCGCCTAGGCGTTTTGCCTTTTTTTAATTATTTTAATTATTATTTTGATATTATAATATATATATATATATATATGTTTAAAAATTAATATAAGTTCAAGATTATCCCAAACCATTATTTTAAAGAACAAGTATATAACCATAATTCAAGATTGAGTGATTAACAAGAACAGAAGTAAACATGGTCCGCCTGGCCAGCCTCAGCCCGCCTGGCTCGCCTGGTCCGCCTGACCAGCCTCAGCCCGCCTAGACCGCCTAGGCGGCCGCCTTGCCCTGCCTAGACCGCCTAGGCGGCCGCCTAGCTCCGCCTGGAAGCTTAGTAGCTTTTCTGGAGCGCCTAGGGCCTATGCGAGGCGGTGGGGGGCCGCCTAGCGCCTAGGCGGCCGCTTGGACCGCTTTTTAGAACACTAGAAGGTTCTGTTCTCTCAAGAGTAATAGGCTTCTTTGTAATAAAGACATGTACTATATGAGCTTGTAAGAATTGCTTCGTCACTTATAGATGTAGTTCGGGTCCTTTTGGACACCCATGAGATGAAGGTGCATTAATCAAAAGAAGAAATCATCAAAATATCGCAACAAATTAGCATCAACCTATGCACATTGTGAGGAATTTGAATCAAAGAATATGTAGAATAGACACCAATGCAAACATTGAGAACACAAAAAATATACAAAATTCTAACTCCTAGGTTTCCGAATATGACACTTGTGTTTTATCCTATTAATACAAGCTATAGGTTGCCTACGGGATTCCTAAATCATAGTGATTTTTGGTGTAATTCTAGAGTCTCCAGCATTCTGTGGATTTCCGACTCTATGATTTTAAAATTGTTGTTCAGTCAGACACAAATACAAACATCATCTTAATCTCAAATCATTGATGTGAGACATCCAATAGGATCTTAATATGCCTTCTCTTCGCTCTTCTTGGGCATGGACTCCTTACCTTCTTGTCTTTTCCTCTTTCAATAAGTTCCAACTGAATGACAACAAATGGTCTCTCCTTAATCAGGAATGACTATACCATTTTGCATTTTTCTTTGATATGAGTGAATGGAAGAATGAGCCTAAAGAGCTAATGAAACGTATTCAGAAGATGTCACAATGAATGATTTGTTCATGACAAAGTCAACGAAATGGCTGCACAAATCAACCATAACATATTTTATATAGATCCATTGGCCACAAACATGGGACAGCATAAATGTAGAAACACAAGGACCTTTATTAGAAGAAGAAAAAAAAGAAATTACTGCTACTTTTCCTGTTGACAAGAAGAAAAAAATCTCAATCAATTTAACCTAATTGTGACATTATTTTTTTTGCATTTAAACAGTGACATCATTTGCCTGTAGAAAAAACAAGGCAAAGGAAAAAAACTATTTATCCCGAAGCGTTTAACCCAAATGATCAACCAGAATGACGTGTCCGGACCACAGTCATCATTTGCTCCCAGCCCTGACCGGTGAATCACACTCAGCCACAACCAGCAGGCAAAGGGATGATGCGATTGGATGCCACATCATTCGGGTTGAATAGCATTGCTACAAGGTAAAACATTATCAGATCAACGGTCTAATTATAAAGGGATTCTAACGTATCTTTACATTGCCAGAATCCAATTCTAATAGAACATAAAGCTTCTAAAGTTTATACAAAACAAGAAAAGTGTAAAAATACCAAAGACAAAGATAAACAATTCTAAAGCGTCCTGTTAAGCAAATATGATAATCCAAGAGATAGCCAAGTAAACAAGGAAAGAGAGAGCACTAGAGCAACAACCATTGAATACTTGATTCTAAAACTTTCAGCCTACCAAATAACATCACAAAAGAAAAGCTATAAAAGAGCATATGAAGGTCAACTTTGTTATTATAGAAAGTCCAAGTATTTAATGAAGCTTAGATAACATCGTAGAAATGTTGTGAAATCATGAATGTAGTCATGTGTATAACTTTGCATGATTTAGAAATCCGGAAATATATTATATATTTATATTGTGTATAAGACAGGGTGAATGAACTAAAAATTAGATTCACAATATGGACGAGGAGGCCATTGCCCACCACGGATACTGCAAGCTACTTCTTACTATTACTTCTCACAAAACTACTTCTTACTATTCTCTCTCTCTCTCTCTCTTCAAGCAGAGCTGCCTTCTCCAACCGGACCCAGCTTGAAGAATGTGTGTGTGTGTGTGTGTGTGTGCGTGTGTGTGTGTGTGTGTGTGTGTGTGTGTGTGTGAGAGAGAGAGAGAGAGAGAGAGAGAGAGAGAGAGAGAGAGAGAGAAATGAAGAGGGAGATACCATGAAAGAGAAAGATGTGCAAGTCCAACACAGATGGCATCTCTCCACCCGGTACAGACACCCGATGCCACAACGGCCATTTGGTCGTCACCAAGCGAAAGGATACGCAACAGAAGCTCCATGGGAAGATCCTTCCACCCTGTCATCACAACCCCTCCCCCATCAACCTTTCCCCTGCCGCTACAAACCATGAGGTTCCGGAACCACACGTCTAAATCTCCGGCCACCGGCCTCCCCCCAACCATCTCAACAGAGCCCCTAGAAAGAAAAACAGTAACAAATACAGAAACAAGGCAATAACATTGGCCATTAGATAACAAGCAACAACCTTTAAGCTTTAAACCCAAATTGTATCGTCGGCAAACCGGCCACAAATATCATCAGAGTGATCGAATGATGAATTTAAAATAATCAGAAAAAAGATTTTAATCATGAGAATCACGGACTCATTACAGCTTTCTAGAAACCAAAAAAAAAAAAATCTAACGATGATGAGAATGAACTCGAAAAAAAAAAGGGGAATTTCCTGAAATTCACAGAAATGGGGAAAATCATCTGGGTTTCCACAAAAAAAAAAATGCATATATAGCAGCTGATCAAGAACAAGGTACCAGACAGCAAGAGTTAAAGTAGGAAGCCCTAGCCGACAAAGTATCCATAAAAAGGGAATTTTTCGGAAAAAAAAACCAACACGTCACTGCTCCCTTTGATCATCCAAAGAGAACGAAACAAGCAATCCAGGAATCCTAATAAGTAATTCCCCAACACACATGATTCGAACGATGGATTCCCCTTGTAACATCGAAGAAATCGAGATAACCGAGCTCGAACCACTCGACAAATAGAGAAATCATCAGCTGATCTACGGAATTCGAAGCCGGTAGAAGGGAAGAGCTGGAGATGATCAAAAAACTTAAAAAGCAAACAAAGCCAAAATCGCAAGAAACGAATCAAGCGCTCGATCACCTGCCACACGGTGAAGTGATCGATCACTGAGCTCCTGAATCCGACCGAGGCAAGAGAAAGGACTCGATCGATGGAGGAGACGGAAAAGGTCCGGGAACAGGACGAGATTTCTAGGGTTTCTCGCGACCGCCGGAGCTCTGGACTGGCCTCACCCTCCGGTAAACCTCGGGGTTTTAAATAGCAGAGACGTCTACGGCTGTAGCGCACGGGGGGGGGGGCGGTCTCTGGATGGGGGGGTGGGGGACGAGGGCGAATGGAGAGGCGATCCGACACGTGGCGGTCAGACGAGGCGCACAGTAAGTCGAGCTGGAGAGGCCCGCGGACGCATGCCTGATCGCGACGCGAAAGGAAGAGTTCAGATCTTCTCCAGTTGGCCGGCGCCCGTCGGTGGACCCGCGCACATCACAGCCGCACGATGGCAGGCGACCCACAGTCAATAGAACTCTAGCAGAATGCATGCGGCTGTGATGTGCGCCGGGCCCTCCGACCGACTGGAGGAGATCCGAACTCCAAAAGGGATTGCGGGGACGCAAACAAAAGCGGGAAGAGATGTCTAGACTCGAAACCGCGACAAAAACCTGGATTAGAACAACGGGGTGACGTCATCAGACTCATCGTGGGGCTCAATACACTGTGTCCGATCACCCGGGCACGGAGTGTTGTATAGTGATTTGGGACGTGTGGTCAGTCTCTAGGAGGACCGAATGGTGAATGAAGCGGTGCTCTTTCTGCTCCTCCGAGCCCGGTAGGCTGTAGGGTTTGAGACAGGAGCAGCGGTTTCCACGAGGCTTGAATATTATGTGACGCATTTGTAGTGTACGTTGATATTTCACCACCAAAATAAAGGGTAAATTACATTTTACCCCCTGAAGATTAGCTAAAAAGCGCTTAACCTCTCTGCAGTTTATTTTGTTCCAAATCACTCCCTACAGTTTGAACTGTTAGCACTATACCCCCTGTTGTCAACTACTAATTTTAATTAGGTGTGCAACTCGGGTCGGGTTGGTTAGGGTTTGAGCCAACCCGAAACCTAACTAACTAGTTCGGTTCTACCATATTGAAACCCGAACCGATCTGATTTGGGCATAGACCCGAACCAACCTAATCCAAACTAAGGTCGGGTTGGTTATTGGTAGTTTGTCTAAAAAAATAATAGTCATCGGTCATTTACTTGCAAGTCGGAGGTCCATGTTGGACTTTAGGCTTTAGGCACCTGTTGAGTTTACTTGGTAGTTGGTTTAACCTTAGCAAACAACTAATGTTTACTCGGGTGCTAGTATGATGTAGTCTAAAAGTCCAACCCGAGACATATATATATGTGGGCCATGTGGCCTAATGTATATGAGTTCGGTTCTCAGGTTGGGCCGGGACTCCCAAAGTCCTAACCTGAAACACACCCATATTTAGTCGGGTCTAAAAAACTTAAAATCAAACCAACCCGTTTAGCCAAAATATCTGAACCAACATGATTCATTTAGGTCGGGTTGGGTCGGTTCTCGGTTTTACCCGACCGAAGTTGTACCTTTAATTTTTATCTGAACAAAATTTTATTGAAGGGGGCAAAATGTAGTTTTTTAACTCTAGGGGGGTCAAGTGATTTGGAGCTAAACTTCAGACTTCAGTAGGGGGAGGGGGTAAAATGTAATTTACCAAAAAAAAAAGTTCCGTAATTCCGTTGATATTCGCGCTGGAAAGATAATGCGATAGGAGCTTCGGACCAGGTCTATTATCTTCGACGGTTGGACTCGTTCGTTGTTTCACCGAGACCAATCCAGGCTGGCCGTGACCCGTGGGCAGTGTTTTGAAAACCGGAACGGACCGGACCGGGACGTTCAATCGGCTTGGACTGGAACCGGAATATGTTTCTGACTTTCTGTTCGGTTTTGAATAAACCGGTTGGAATGTTAACCCAGGAATCAAACCATGCCATTCAAGAATTTAGTAAATATCTATATAAAAAAACATATTTTCATGTGGTTCAAACGATTGAACCTCCTGTTTGAACCAATTTGGACCGAACCGGATGCCTTTTCGGTTCGCCTTCCTGTTCAGTTTTGAGAACACTGCTCGTGGGGTGCCGATTATCGCACCCCTCGATAACTCGATTCCCTTATTTGCACCGCCAAACCTCCAGTTCCACTCCATCCTTCGCCAGCAACCGCCCGACCCCCCCATACTCCTCCAACTCCACCCTATACCCTTCCGACATCCGCCTTCTCTGTAGTTGTCGATCCGATGGTCCCTTAAAGTCGAGGGTTTCGTGCATGAGGTTGCATCTTGAACCGTGTCTGCCCCCCACCCGGTAGGTCGTGTGATGGAATATGTTGAGATGGTCATGCCTCGCACGGTTTAGTCCCACATCGGTAATGGGAGTAGGGATTTCTGTCTTAATATATCCAATTACTCTCATCCTCGATGGGTATCTTTTGAGGAGAAACTCGGGTCGTAATAGAATTATCGTTGCTCAGCCTGTGGTTTGATTTGCTATGCTGGCGCAATTGATGTTCTATTAAGGCATGGTATAATGTTCATGCATAATAGGGGTTGGTCTGGATCTTATCATCAGCCTTTTTCTTTTTTTTTTTTCTTAAACGCTACAGGACCTTAAAATAAACTTTTTTTTTTTTTTTGGTACAGTATCTTATCATCAGCCTAGCGCAATAACCAATCTTTTGGAATCAACCCTCCAAAAAATTATCTATGGGTACATTTAGGCAATTGTAAATAAAGCCCTTAACTTAGTCGTCTCGAGCCATGGTATCATCGTGGTACGGGGTCTGACCATCGACACCTGTTAGTTTCGTCCCTTTGGATGATTCCGGATTGTTGAGATCTACAGGCCACCGAGAGAACCTCAGGAGGCTCCTATCGGGGGAAAAATCACGATGGTCAAGAGCTCGACCTACAAGGCAAGAGAAACGTGAGAACGGCTGGCTCCGTGAGGAGCGCAAACCCTCCGACGCTCAAGTCAATCCAAGTGCCAAAGTGGGGAGGTTGAGTATTGAGAAAATGTCCGGGTTTCTGAGTTTCGAACATGTACTTTGGAGCCGGGGGTCGTACCTTTATAGTCTTTTTGTAAACCGCCAGAGTCTGACACGTGGCCGCTCTTTCTCGCACTTTCTACCCCTTCACATGTCAGCCCACATGGGCCCTTAATGGCATTTGTCTTTTAGTCTGTCAGGCGATGGTGAGGGGGGGCGTACCGGTCTTGTCCGTGCCGGGTGGAGTTTCCGGAAAACTCCAGTCTGGGGTGTTCTAAATCGACTCTGGCCGGCTCATGTGGCTCGCAGTTGTCCACGTAGTTCCACGGGGGTGCTGACATCTGTCGGCCTGCTACCGCTTCACTGTAGGCGACCCCCGTGGAAAAAAATGGGCGAGCTTCTCCACGAGTGCTAGCTACCGAGGAACTAGACGAGCTCATGGTGGATCTTACCTCAAACAGTGAAGCAAAAGACGGGATCCCTCCGTGGGCGGGCCGATCGCGTGCGGTCAAAGCAAGCTCGCTGGTAAGCTGAGGGTGTTGAATCTTTCGAAGTGTTCTTTGAATTCTACCAGGAGCGATCTCCTCCGCGGGGCGAGCCGATCGCATGCGGGCGGAGTGAGCTTCTTGGTGAGCTGTTGGATACTAGTAGCGGCCGGGATACTCCTTCCAGCTGGCGAGCTGCGTCGAGAGCTTTGACTCGCAGTACCTCATGAATGTGACCTCGCAGAAGATGTTGCTTTGTCCACGGGATGCAGCGATCCGCTACTGTAAGAGAGGGATCGCTGATGGAAGCCTCTTCCGCATGCGATCTAGTCGAGGTGGTCAGGGCAAGCTCCCAGGCAGGCTGTGGGCGTCAGCCATGGGCAGCCTCTTCCGTGTGCGATATGGTTACAACGATCAGGGCGAGCTCCCGGGCGAGCTTTGGGCATCAGCCACGAGCGACCTCTTCCACGTGCGATCTGGTCTAGGCGGTCCGGGCGAGCTGTGGGGCGCCAGCCATGAGCGGCATCTTCCATGTGCGAGCTGATCGCAGGTGGTCAGGGTAAGCTTCCGGGCGAGCTGTGGGACGCCAGCCATGGGCGGCCTCTTTTCGCCTGTGAGCTGATCACAGGCGGTCAGGGTAAGCTTCCGAGAAAGCTGTGGGGCGCCAGCCATGGGCAGCCTCTTCCGCGTGCAAGCTAATCGCAGGCGGTCAGGATAAGCGTCCGGGCGAGCTGTGGGGCGTCAGCCATGGGCGGCCTCTTCTGCGTGAGAGCTGATCGCAGGCGGTCAGGGTAAGCTTCCGAGCGAGCAGTGGGGCGCCAGCCATGGGCGACCTATTTCGCGTGCGAGCTGATCGCAGGCGATCAGGGTAAGCTCCGCGGGGAGTGTTCTTTAAACTCCAAGACATATTCTGGTCACAATGCTGCTTACCCACAATCGGGGTTGGCTTCGAATTTCGAGCTCATCCAGGGGGAAAACTTCTACCGCCCCATCGTGTCCTCCTTTGCTGCTGGCATGTGGATGACGAGCTGGTGATATTTTTCTGACACAATCAGCTCCCATCATAAGGGCCGGGTGATCAAACGGGTGGTCGTTGGCTGGACCCCGAACCACGGTGATTCCTTGGTGGCGAATATTTTAAGTCATTCGAATTGTAAACCCCCCCAAACCCGGAACCCACCAGTGGATAGCAGAGTTGGCCAACAACTAATGCTTGGGTGAGGAGTTTGTGTTCCGACTCCCCCCCCCCCCCCCCCCCCCCCCTCTCTATTTACCAAGAAGTGTAGTGGGAAACTATAAGTGGATCGGACTTCACTCCCGAAGGAATTAGTCCGACTCTGAAGTGGGTCATTGCCTAAAAGGTTTCAGGACACCCACCAATCTCTAAGAAGAAGAAGAAGAAGTAGTAGTAGAAAATATGTATCACTACCTTGATAAGTCTGTTATTTTATTATTATGCATTCTCGGGATATAGCTACTCATGGAGGAACGAACTCCTACCGAGAATTATTGAGAAATTCCCTACTCACCGCATGCATAATATACCCAAAAGAAGAAGTCTTGCACGTTTGTCTAGAATTAGACTTCATGGTTTGAAGAGTGGGACACACGGCAAAGTAGTTGACAACTTGGAATAAATAGATGAAAGGAACTGAGATATTGCATTGTTTTTAATTGGGTTATTTTAACTTTGCCCCCCAAATTTTATCTTGAATTAGACTTTACCCCCTATATTTTCATTAATTAGACTTCATCCCCCAAAACTAACTGTTTCGTCAGCTCACCTTCTAAGAGAAATGATGAGCTGGAGGAAAAGAAATAAAGTTTTGAGGGGTGAGCTGACGGAACAATTAGTTTTGGGGAGTAAAGTCTAATTAATGAAAAGATAGGTGGGGGCTAAAGTCTAATTCAAGGTAAAATTTGGGGGGCAAAATTAAAATAACCCTTTTTTATTTTAAAATCTAGCTACAAGTTTTTGTTTTTTTTTCCAACCAAGCATGAGGAAGAAGACGAGCAATATCAATCTCCAATAAAATATTGGTGAATTTAGAGATACATTACTGGTGGGAAGGAAAGGACGAGGAAGAAGATGATCAACATCAATCTCCAAAAAAATCTTGAAATCTATCATGGGCATTCTTTTTTCTTTTTCTTTTTTGGTATAAGGAAGCCATCATCCATTGACAATAGCGTGAAGATCATCGGATCATCATACATAAGATGTTGAATAACAGAGATAATTAAGCACACAGTCCCAAAACCTATCATTAGTAAAAAATTATGAATTATTTGTCAACCAATCAGCACCTGCATTGGCATCACGAGGGATCCACATAATATAGGGCTGAGGCAAAGAGTTGAGGAGCTCAAAGCCAACGACCGTAAACTAGAGGAACACCCTTTACCGTTGGCCAAGATATGTCAACACCCACCTCTCAAGTGGCACATCCTGACAAGTGGCACACATGGCAAGGCACAATCAGGGAGAGCTCTTGGAGCGAGGTTCTAGCTATGATTCCATGTTGACAACCATTTATTATTCTAAAAAGCTAACCTCTTAAAGGGAAGAGTGCACATTGGGTATATAAGAGACACAATCCCACTTCTATTACCAATGTGGGACTAATGCCTGTGGCTGTAGACACACGAATTTCGTCGGACCCGGACCCGACTTACGTGTGCCGACGCGGATGCAAACCCGACGCGCAGACCCGACTCGCATGCACCAGTGCGGACCCGGACCCGACTCGCACCCAGCAAAAGAGGAGCGGACCCCACACTCCAAGAGGGGCCGGCCCCTACTAGGGTCCGAACCCCATGGGGCCGGCCCCTACTAAGATCCGAACCCCATGGGGGCTGGCCCTACTAGGACCCGAACCCCATGGGGGGGCCGGCCGGCCCTGCAAGGAAGGAAAAGAAAAGGAAAGAAAAGAAAAGAAAGAAAAGAAAGGAAAGAAAAGAAAAGGAAAGAAAAAAAAAGGAAAGAAAAGGAAGAAAAGGAAGTAAATACCGCCATGCGCGGGGGGAAGTTGCGTATGACGTCTGCACACATGCGGATCTGCGCCGATCCCTCGATCCGACGCACAAGAAGAAGCGCCCGATCGCCATCGATTTCGTGTGCGAAATCCAGCCATAATTGCCTCGCCAGAAAAGGAAAACAAATAAGTGTTATTCCCCTCATCAATGGATGAATAAATCCCGGGCAATTATGAGAGAGATAAAAAAGGGATTTAAAATTAAAAGTTCCCATATCTCTCTCTCCTCCCCTTTGCCTATAAATAGAGGGGGTGGGGGAATGAAGAAAAGGTGGAAGACTGAAGACGAAGCGCGGGAGCTCTGCAGAAGAGGAGACGCTTCTTCACCGACCCAAGGCTTCACGAGGCACAGTCAAGCCTGTCACGAGGGATCGGCTTACTGAAAGCCCTCATCAACGTGAAGACCCTTGCACACGAAGATCAAGACTTCGACTCCGTGCACGAAGAAGAAAGCTCGGAGAAGAAGACCCTTCGACTCCGAAGACGCCAGAAGCAAAGGCCGGAGAAGAAGCACGGAGCGGCACTACCCCGTCGGCTCCAACAAATCCTCGATCCCGATCAAGCTCCAAAGCCCGGAGGAGAGAAACGAAGCGTCATCACCCCGTCGTCTTCGACCAACGCCTGCGCCATCCACGAAGAAGAAAGCCTGGAGCAGATCGTCTGAAGCGTCGCTACCCCGTCGTCTTCATCAACAAAAGCCGACGCTACAATCGTCGCACGAAGACCGTCGCTACCCTCGTCGTCTTCATCAACAAAAGCCGACGCCACAACCGTCGCACGGAGATCGGTGCTACCCCCACTATCTTCGAAAGCATTCTTCGACTCCGATCACGCCAAAGAAGCCCGGAGAAGAAGAGAAGTCCAGTCGACACGCAAACCGTCGAAGCACCGGAGAAGTAGCCCACGTCGTTCGAAGAAGAAGATCGAGTTGACGCTGAAGCTAAAGCCAACGCAAGAAGCCAAAGCAAAGCCCCAGTAAAGCCCGCGCCAAAGCAACGCAAGTGCCAAAGCCAAGCGACTACGCCGGCCATGAGCAAAAGCACCGCACGTTCTAGCCGATACGATGCGAAGTCTGGAAGAACGAAAGCATCGCAAGTCTCTCCCGGCTACGTCCAAGTGCAAGCGCCGAAGCAAAGCAAAAGCCAGAGCCACGCTGGAGCTAAGCCAAAGCCAAAAAGCCGAAGCCAAAGCCGACGCCAAAGCCCGATTGACGCCGCGAACCGACGATCAAGGACGCCAAGGTCAAGCGAGGAGCGAGGAAGACACGAAGACCGAGGAACGAAGCTGAAGACCCCCTAGCCGAGAAAGCGCGAAGCACGGAAGGGACAAAAGAACAGCGGAAATTCCTTAGCCACTCCAAAACCCTTACCCTGTAAAGACCCCTGTCCTGGGCAGCCCCTTCATAGCTCTCGCACGAACACCACGTGGAGACGCGGATCAAAGGGATCCTCCAGAAGATCTTTCCCACAATCCCCTGATCAAAACTCGCCGCAACCCGGACTCGCTACACCCGAGCCACCCGGGTCCCGGCCACACTTGTAATCTGGTTTTGCGCAATAAAGACGACCCGTGCTTTTTTTTCCGCGTCCACAGTGGCACACTATCAACAAGTATCTGAGTAAGTTGTCATACATCAATTGCTCAGTAATGTACCCAAAGTGTATCTTGCACATCCATCTATATTGCGCTTCATGAAATCCATCTATATTGCGCTTCATGAAGAGTGGCATACATGGAAAGATGATGATTGGCCTATTGGAGAAAAGGACAAAGAAGAGAGATGCAGCTTTAATTAGGGTGCAACTTTAATTAATTTTGTAAATTTTTATTAGACTCTGCTAGATGTCATCTTGATGTTTAATGACTAGTTTTAAATCTACTACTATTTTTTGTATCTTATCATCTTGGTGGAAAGATAATTAAGATGTTTTTTAATTATATGTGATGATTGGAAAGATGGTTAGTAGAGTGCATATTGATCGGATCTTGATTCGAGCTCGAGCCCATAAACAAGTTGAACCAAGTTTTAGTCGAACTCGAGATGAAAAATAAACCAAATTGTTGGCTCTAACAATTTTTTTTTAGAACCCCTCCAAAAGGAGGGAGGGTTAGGCAACCCCTAACCAGTTTCATTAAACTATAGAATTAGGTTACAATACGGTTACAAATGACCAATGAAGGATTTAACCCATGGGATTATCTAAAGCTTGAAGATCGAAACAACTGATCTCCAAAACACCTCAAACTTCGACGTTTTGCCATTGAAGATCCGATTATTCCTTTCTAGCTAGATCACCCAAAGGATGACCATCACTAAAATGTCCCAAGGAAAACAATGTTCTTTCTTCACCCTCCTCCTCCTCCATGAAGACCAACACACCTTTAGGTTCCTCGGGTGGGATGGTATCTCGCATCTGCTTTCGAAGTGATCCCATACTTTCCATGCTAGGGGACAAGAGAGAACTACATGGGAAGGACTCTCTCCCCTGAAAAAAAAAACAAAAAGTGCAAAAAGAGTTAGTGACATTCGGAATCCTCCTCTTGAGCATGTTCATTTTGGTTAGGATCTTATTCATTGCAGCTAACCGAGAGAAGACGTTGATCTTCGTTGGAGCCTTTTCTCTCTCTAGATGGCTCTAGAAGGACTGAAGCTCATGCCTTGGGGCAAAAAACCTCGTCATAAGAATTTCACCGAGAAGTTCCCTCGAAAGAGTGCCAACGCCACTTCATACTATCTGGCCCCGTACAAAAGCTTACTGCCTATAGCAGTTGCAACATTCCTCCCGGTCTTGCGCCCTATCTGGCTATAGCGGCACCGTGAACCACGGGTTAGCTCCAACGCTACATGCCACTCATAAATCGTGCCTGAGAACGAGCCAAGACCCTTTGAACCAGGATCAAGGCGTAGAGGTTCGAGAATAAGTGGCTCAGCAACATGTCACCCAACCAAGTATCCACCTAGAAAATTAATGTTGTGGACGTCACTCAACGATAAAATGTTTCCCTGCTTGTAGACGTCGTGCACCATGAGGATCCCTCCTCAGAAGAGCAAAACTCTGCTCTTGACTTGGAGGGGAGAGAATCTCCTAAAGTATCTGGCTAGCAGCATATCTCTCCAAGAACCTCATCACCTTTTTATAGTCTCCACCATCATTTACACAACATCGAGATATTGAATCTCCTCGGATCTAGGACCTCTAGAACTCCAAGTGCCTTCGGGAGGCAAACCAGGTCCCATCTCAACAGATTTGTAAGATCCCCCTGAATCGTTGACTCCTCTCCATAGGAATGATCCACATATTTCGTCGATTCGTTCTATCACCCATGTAGGAAAGTAGAAGTATGCAAGATAGTAAGATGGAATGGTCGACAGAACTGTGTTCATCAATACCAAACATCCACCAGTGGAGAGGAACCGAACTTGCCAACTCTCTAATCTTGTCTCAATCTTGTGAATCAGTTTCTCTCACTCTTCCCTCTTCAGGGTTCTGTCACAGATTGGGATTCCCAGACACTTCATAGGCAAGCTCGCCTCTTTGCAATTCAAGATAATAGCAAAGGCATTGCCAAGCTCTTCTACATCGCCGATGACGAAAAGATTACTCATTAGGAGTTTCAAGCATAAAAATAAGCCAACGTTGAGCTTTCAAAATCCCAACGGATCTAGATCGAATACGAAATGGCCAACTTGTTACGAACTCAACAAACCTTGTGGAATTCTGAGCTGAACTCGAACAAGCTATGCCTCCCATTCAACTTTGGCTCGTTCATGCCTCTAATAACTATAGAAAAAATAGAAAAATATTTATCAACGATCGGCATTTGGTCTGTTGTTGGTCCTTTTCATTTTACATGTCATTTCAATCAATTGCATATAATTCTCTCTCCCCATCTCATTCAATCATTGGTGCAACTAGGGCTGGCAATTTCGGACCCGACACGAAGTTAGCGGGTCTGGGTCAGGGCTAAGCGGGTTCGGGTCATTAATGCGTTGACACGATAAACCCGTTTAATAAACGAGTTGGGTCTGGGTTTTGGGTCTGGACACAGTAGACCCGGGAAGACCCGTTTAAAATTCAACGGGTCGTGTCGGGTCGGGTCAGGTCTACCCGTAATCCGATACTGTAATATGATATACCAGTGGGTCTATCGGGTCAAGTCGGGTTGAGTCGGACTGGGTCGGATGGGGTCAACTAAATAGACCCGTGTGGTAAACGGGTCTTATCGGATCTACCCGTTTATAAACGGGTCGGGTACGGGTTTAGGATCTAGACACGATTGGCTAAACAGGTCGGGTCCGGGTCTAGGGGTTTTGGACACGACCCGAATCTAGACACGACACGAACCCAACCCGACCCGACCCGTTGCCACCCGTAGGTGCAAGCATACGGATTAGAATTATATTACGTCTTTGCCTCGTCTAGTGGGAATGATCTATTTGGAAACTGGCAGATTTCAAACACCCAAGGCATGCATATTGCCAAGCCAATCTCACGTTTGCTGTCTGAAACAGTTCCCTTTCAACGTTAATGACTTATTGTTTTGAAGGGACATGTATAAGAGAGGCCATGATTCGAACCCTGCCAACTGCAGAAATGCAAAATATATTTTTTTTGTTCGTCAAAGATCGAGGGAGTGGCAATGGGTCGTGTCGGGTCGGGTTCGTGTCGTGTCTAGTTTCGGGTTGTGTCCAAAACCCCTGGACCCGGGCCTGACCCGTTTAACTAATCGTGTCTAGATCCTAACCCGTACCCGATCCGTTTATAAACGGGTAGATTTGATAAGACCCGTTAGACCCGTTTACCACATGGGTTTATTCAGTTGACCCGATCCGACCCAATCTGACTAGACCCGACCTAACCCGATAGACCCGCTGATACTATATATTACAGGATTGGATTGCGACCCGACCCGACCTGTTGAATTTTAAACAGGTCTTCCCGGGTCTACCGTGTCCAGACCCTAAACCCGGATCCGACCTGTTTATTAAACGGGTCTATCGTGTCGACCCGTTTATGACCCGAACCTGTTTAGCCCTGACCCAGACCCGCTAACTTCATGTCGGGTCCGAAATTGCCAGCCCTACCAAGGATGCACCATTTTATTTATACGATACACAACGTAAGGCAATAGGGGTGTTCATAGGTTCGGATTGACCTGCCGAACCGAACCGAACCGAACCAGCCTATTTGGTTCGGTTTGGATCGGGTATTTTTCACCGTTCGGTTTGGTTCGGTTCCAAAAAAAAACCCCCACTATGGTCGGTTCGGTTCTGGGTTGTGAGTTTTTTAACCCGAACAAGCTCAATCCGAACCATTGGAACTATACCCTCAGTAGTTACTACTGTACAGTGTACAGTCTCACTAATATTGTACATTATATGGTGATGACCCCAATTACCATCATTCGGTGCATTCAAAACTTTCAAGTATTCAACGGTGTGATGAAACTGAAAAGTGAAGGGTGTTGCTATTTGCACCCACATAATTACTAGCACCCCCAAATCTTAACTTATGAAATATCTCAAAGTGAAAATTTAAGGATGTTGCTAGTAATTCTATAGGGGCAAATAGCAGCACCCAAAGTTAACAGACTTAAAAAAAAAATTTAAACCAACTCAGCGGCTTAACCATTCACGTCTCACGGTGTGGTAACGAGCGATTTGAAAGAACCGCCGAACCAAACTGAACTTTTCCGGTTTGGTTTGGTTCGGTTTTTATCAAGGAATGGTTTGGTTTGGTTCCATTTACTAGAGAACCGATCAACTTTGGTTCGGTTCCAAATTTATCAAAAACCGAACCAACCCGAACCATGAACACCCCTATAAGGCAAGCCCGAGATTCAGCCTGAGTGGAAAACAGTAGGGTTAACTATTAGGATACAACTGTAGTTATATGCAACTATCCAAGAGGGAAACAACCACAGAGATAACTGTAGTTGTAGCGTTAAATATTCATGCTAGTACCTAAAAAAAAAATTCATTTAGTAATAAGTCCCTTTGAGTGGAGATTGATTAAATCAAATATATGACAAGGACTGATTGTTAATAAAAACCAACAATAAATGATTAATTTAACCCGAAAGATTTTTTTCTCCTGTGGGGATGCTCCATGTGCATCTTGACCATCCAACCTATACTGTACACACACAATATATGCATCTCACCCATACCAATTTTTTTTAGGGCTAACCTGTACCCTTTGTATATTCAATTTGATGGCTCTCTTTCTCCGTATATAAGAGGGAACTGTAGAGATGCATCCATTCTATACTTTACACAGAGCCACGATATGTGCATCTCACTCATATCCTTTTTACATTAAATCCGACGATCAAGATGCATTCGTGCATAATAAGGAATGATCAAATACATCCGATATGTACTTTACACACAGCCACGATTGGTGCATCTCACACATACCCTTTTTATATTCAATCCGACGATCAAGATATATCTGGATGACATGAAATATAAATTTGATGGACGTCGGTTGAAGAGCAATGTTGTCCTTTTGCTGTTATTGGATGAAAGATAAGATCAACAAAGATGATCGACAAAAAAAACATCATTGTCTAGGAACTTGCCGTAAAACAATGGATCGATGACAAATAATATTTATTTTCACCGACCGATCACTAAGTCACAAATAATATTTATTTGTTGAACCATGCATGCATAGGTTTTCTATTGAAAACTTGGGTGCAGCTAGGCACAGTCGTTCCTCTCCCAATTCATATTCTAAGTGGCGTTGGGAGCTCTTTTAGAAACAAATGACTTAAAATAGTCGTCCCGAACTACGAAATCACTATGATTCGGAGTCCAGCTAACGACACCCGTCTCCACCTGTTTGATCACCTGGCCCTTATGATGGGAGACCCTTGGGGTTCTCTCGGTGGTCTGTAGATCTCAACAATATGAAACCGTCCAAAGGAAAGAAACTAATAGGTGTCGATGGCTGGACCCCGAATCACGACGATACCGTGGTTCACGGCAACTAAGTTAATGCTTTTATTTTAGAAAGGACAATTCAATTGTACGGAGCCACCACTAGGAGGCTATTATTTGGACATGCCCTAAGAAAAGGATCCTCATGGGTGGCTAGCAGATGATGTTAGTGTGCCAGATATCGTCCAAGTACATCCCCCCAACACCCCCAAGCAAAATCATGTCGAACCTGCTCTCCAACCTCAAGCACTTGATCACACTGGGTCCTACTTAACATGCTTTTCACTTGCCCATATGGTGGCCTATTAAAAATGAATGGCTCAAGATAAGCCACGTGCCAATCATTTCGGAAAGGGTTATTTTGACTTTACCCCCCAAACTTTGCCTTGAATTAGATTTTACCCCCCATTTTTCATTAATTAGACTTTGCCCCCCAAAACTAAATGCTCTTTCAGCTCACCCCCCAAAACTTTATTTCTTTTCGCTCAGCTCACCCTTTCTCTTGGATGGTGAGCTGACGGAAAAGTTAGTTTTGGTGGGTAAAGTCTAATTAATGAAAATGTGGGGGGGTAAAGTCTAATTCAAGGCAAAGTTTGGGGGGCAAAGTCAAAATAACCCTTACGGAAACTTGACGAGCATGAAGGACCCGGACGGGTTTTTTTTTTGGATCCCGACTTTCTCGACACATCTTTCATCATAAAAAACGAAACTTACTGTAGGAAGTCGTACGCTCGACTTTGCCAGGTCATGTGCATGACTATGCCAGGCAGTATGGGTCAGCCCAAGTCATACACGTTTTGACTTTCCTTTTGGATCTATTTGAGGGAAATTCGTGATTGAGCTTATGTAAACCTATTCCCTTGATATATAAAGGGGTCTAGGATTTTGGGAAACATATCTTTGATCAATCAATCCTTTGGAAGAGAGGATTGACTTCAGCAGCAACTCTTGGTGAAACTTCTCGTGAAGAAGATTAAACCTGAGGGAGGAGCGGTGCTTGCTCCTCCCTCGAGTCGTTGAAAGGCTAGCAAGCGGCGTCCACGATGCCTTGTTGGAGCACCGCTTTGCGGGTGCTTGGTGACCGAACTAGGAGGAGTTCTATTTGGTAGAAAACTTAGAGAAGACCCCCATTCGAGAAAGAAGCCTACAGGCATGGTGGTCGAGTCATGGAGGGCGAGACCATGTTGCAGAGACTGAGGCCATAATGGGATGAATCCAAGATGAGAAGCGCAAGGCCGTTGGAAGATCCGTGGTGCTACGATGATGCTTGATCTAACATATTGTGACTGGTGAGTATCTAGATCATGGCTTTTGTGGAACCCTTTAGAATTATCTCTATAAAGATTGTCATATGCGATCTGTTCAGTCAAATCTATGGGAGAGAGAGCGCTAAAGAGGTATCACTTTCTTCTCCATCTATTATGTAGTATGTTTTGGTTCGTTCTTCTTTATTGGTGATTTTTTGGAGAACTGTTGGTGCATGTTGAAGATAGTTTGGTCTCCGTTGATGTGCGTGGTTGTCTTTTGTGTTGGAGAGATATGTGAGTATTTGTTAGAGGGCATGGGGTTCCATCGGGTATAATCATGTTTATCTCTTCATAGTGGATTCCTGAAGGAGGTTGTTACCGGAGAGAGAATGTAGCCTTGTTTGGGGTGAAACTTTGTAAAATCCTGTGTCCCAATTGTTTGTGATTTTTTGTGTGCTTTACTGCGACAGATTGGTGCAGTATGGGATGCACCAATGAGATCTGACGTTTCGGGGATCTGCGACGTTGAGCCGCGTATCCACGTCTTCATCCTTTTTCTATGTCAGACTCTGTCTCACCCACTTTGTAACAAATTGGTATCATAACTTTGGCTTGGTGTGGGATTGCTTTGATTCCATTGATCTTGGTATTAGAGCTTTGGGTTGCTTCTTCAGAGTGCCGTTGCGGAGTTACCGACGGGCGACTATTCTAGCCGTCGATGAGCGGGCTGACATAGTCGCCGACAGGTGGCTGGTGGAGGTGCCAATAAGCATTGGCGCAAGTCGCGATAGAGCGACTAGTAGAGGCACTGACTGAAGTTTAAGAGAACGACATAGAGAATTTCTTTTGGCCAGATACTCGTGGTATAAGACATAAGTGGGTCTGATGTTATTGATCCTAGATAGGCCACAGTTTGAGGTAATCTCTCAGATGGATCTCATGTTTAGAGTGCGAGCAGTCATTGACACTATAATCAGGATTACAGAGGAAAGATGAAGCATAGCCGACAGATTTTGCTTCAAGTTTCGACCAGCATTAGGGTTGGGTTCGGTGCTATCATGTTTCATCAGATGTGCAGTTTGATGGGGGGGTTATCTTGATGACAACTCATTATCTGTCGAGATTTCAGTATTCCTGATAGCGATGACTAGTTGTTTTATTCACACGATTAGAGTTTCAACAATTCAATGTGATTGTGGCCAGTTGACGATAGTGGTGGTATACTCATGTGCTGACATGAGGGGATGAATGTTCGTCATATATCGGAGTGTCAGAAGATATTAGATTTCTTTCCAATTTGAGTCTCGCACGTATAGGCTCACCTTTGGAGATAGAGTTTCTTAGGAAGACTTTTTTGGATATCATTATTGGAGACCCTATGAGTTGGGGATTATTTGGTATTGTTAAGTATTGGCTTCAAGGGCAATGACATTTGTCGCGAAATATGATACATGTGGAATATTTTCTCAGTAATACAGATCTTAAAGAATATATCAATTGTTGACATTGGCTACTTGATGCATATCCTCAGATATGGGACAGATGTATTTGTCATCAGAGATAGTGACTGGGCACTCATGGTAGAGTATGTGGAGGTGCAACTAGTACTATTTCTTCGACAGAGATAGAGAGATTGATACTGAGGATCTCTCACCAATGTGGAGATTATTGAGCACTGTAGTGTTGGCTCAGAATCCTATTTGGAGAAGAGCCAATTGGCTTGGAGTTCTATTTGGAGGAGAGTCACATGTTTGCGATCTTGAACGGGAGCATATCCGACAGGATTGCCCACTGGTACAAGTCTATCACAGAATTGGAGTTTGTTGAACATTGGAGGAGACTCCGTGTTTCGTGGATACTAGAAGATGGATAGATGTGGCGATCATCGGGGATGATAATCGACCATCGATATTCAGTTGGGCGCACCACCGGTCAGGGTGCTTTCGGCGCGTCTTCATGATGCGTGTTTGGGACACCAATCAGGGATCGATCGGCACCATCAGGGTGCCGTTTGGAGGGTCATCAGGAAGCAGGTTTGTATAATGATAGAGAACCTCTTAGAATTGTCAGTGCTTTAAAGACGATGAACATACGTCTGGTTCATGACATCTCGCCATGATGGAGATTGTTGATGATGGCTAGAGTCAAACTCGTCTCCTCAGGTAGGTCGTGCGCACCACCCTACCAGGTCATGCGCATCGACATGTCCAGGTATCGTGTGCACGACTGTCGGGTCGTGCGAATGACCTAGAGCCCGACTTTATCGATGCATCTTTCATCAGAAAGACAAAACTTGCTATAGGAAGTCGTGCACACGACTTTCCCAGGACGTGCGTATGAATGTGCCAGACAGCACGGGTTAACACAAGTCATATATGTTTTGACTTTTCTTTTGGGACTATTTGAAGGGAATTTTGGGATTGAGCTTATGTAAACCTATTCCTATGATATATAAAGGGGTTTAGGGTTTTGAGGAATATATCTTTGATTAATCCTTTGGAAGAGATGATTGATTTCAACGACAGCTTTTGGTGAAGCTTCTCACAAAGTAGATTGATCCCGGAGGAGGAGCGAGGCTTGCTCCTCCCCTGAGCCGTTGAAGAGTTGGTGAGCGGCATCTATGACGCCTTGTTGAAGCACCGCTTATGCGGGTGCTTGGTGATCGATCTCTGAGGAATTCTACTTAGAGAAAAACCTATGAAAGACCCCCTTTCGAGGAAGATGCCTTCGAGCATAGTGGCCGAGCCATAGAGGGAGAGGCCATGCTGCGGCGACCATGGGCATAATGGGGCAAATCCGAGATTAGGAGCGCAAGGTCATTGGGAGATCCGTGGTGCTACGATGATACTTGATCTGACAGCCTGTGATTGGTGAGTATCTAGATTATGGCTTTTGTGTAACCCATGAGGGTTATCTTTGTGGAGATTGCCATGTACGATCCGTCCAGTCAGATCTGTAGGAAAGAGAGTGTATAAAGAGGTAGAGCTTTCTTCTCCATCTATCATGTAGTATGTTTTGGTTCATTCTTCTCTATTGATGGTTTTTCGAAAGACCGTTGGTGCATGTTGGAGATAGTTTGGTCTCCGTTGATACACATGGTTGTCTTTTGTAGTAGATAGATATGTGAGGATTTGTTAGAGGGCATGGTGTACCATCGGATGTAATCTCGTTTTTCTCTTCATAGTGGATTCCTGGAGGAGGTGGTTGTTAGAGAGAGGACGTAACCCCGTTTGGGATAAACATCTGTCAAATCATGCATGTGTCCCTCTTGTCTGTGATTTTTCTGTGTGCTTGTACCATGGTGGATCGGTGCAGTATAGGATGCACCGATGAGATTTGACATTTTCGGGGATCTTGATTTCGGTGGCAGCTTTTGGTGAAGCTTCTCATGAAGAAGATTAGACCCGGGGGAGGAGCGAGGTTTGCTTCTCCCCTAGGCCGTTGAAGGGCCGACGAGCGGCATCCACGATGCCGTGTTGGAGCACCGCTTTGCGGGTGCTTGGTGAATCGATCTCGGAGGAATTCTACTTGGAGGAAAACCTAGAGAAGACCCTCTTTCGGGGAAGTTGCCTTCGAGCATTGTGGCCGAGCCATGAACGGCGAGATCATGTTGCGGAGAATGAGACCATGATAGGAGAAGAATTCGAAATGAGGTGCACAAGGCCGTTGGGTGATCCGTGGTACTACGATGATGCTTGATCTCATCGATCGTGACTGGTGAGTATCTACATCATGGTTTTTGTAGAACCCGTAAGGGTTAACTCTGCGGAAATTACCATATGCAATCTGTTCATTCAGATTTGTAGGAGAGAGAGTGCACACAGAGGTAGAGCTTACTTTTTCATCTATCATGTAGTAGTATATTTTGGTTTGTTCTTCTCTTTTGGTGGTTTTTCATAGGACCGTTGGCGCATGTTGAAGACAGTTTGGTCTCCATTGATGCGCATGATCGTTTTTTTATATGGAGAGATATATGAGGATTTGTTAGAGGGTATGAAGTGTCGTCGGATGTAATCATGTTTATATCTTCATAGTGGATTCTGTGAGAAGATGGTTGCTAGAGAGAGCATGTAGCACCGTTTGGGGTGAATCTCTGTAAAATCTTGTGACCTTTTTGTCTGTGATTTTTTGTGTGCTTGTACCGTGACGGATCGGTGCAGTATGAGATGAATCGATGAGATCTGACGTTTCGGAGATCTGCGATGCTGGGCCATGTATTCGCATCTTCACATTTTTTTATGCGGGGCTTCGTCTTGTCCGCTGCGCAACATTCACCTGGTGGTCTATAAAACCCCTGTTCAGAAGCCATTAATAGTGGAACAAATGACAGCTGTTGGCGAGTGAACCCCTAACCACGGTGATAGCGTGGTTCAGGGCGACTACGTTAAGAGCTTTAATTCATAAATTTAATAATTTATTGTGATATATTTGTACAAATAATAATCAAGGTGAAGTAGGGTCAAAATCAACATATCTGTACAAATGTACAAGTTCGCCGTGTGAATCATTTTGTGTGTGATGTCCACATTATTTATAGTGTATAGAGTACAAAATTTCATGTTGAACACATCATGATTGTTGATGTATCGCATCACACCTAGTGTATACATCTCCCTTTAGAGTGTTTGTCCATCATATAGGTATTCTAGGACTAAGACTGCAACTTGGGCAGTTTGGGTCAGGTTGGGGGTGAACCCAATCTCAGCTTGAGTTGTAGAATCTCAACCCGCAACCCAACCAAACCCGACCTTCAACCCGAACTTGCCAATCCAAGCCTAACCCGAGAAAAAAATTTCAAGATTAGTTTAAAACTCAGGTTAGCGCAAGTTTACGGGTTGGGTCGGGTTGCACGGGTTCAGATATTGCTTATTTTATTGCTTGCTCAAATTTAAAAATTTAAAAAACAAAATACCAAGAAATATTATTTTTATCCTTAGTACTTACCAATAAGGTGTCGCTTGCCTCCACTATTTTATTGTTTGTGGCTCTTTGGGTTGGGAATAGAATCCATGTATTTCTTGGAATAATATTTGTGAGGCCTATAAAGTGACATGTTGCACTCAACTTGGGTTCGGGTTGGGTCAGGTCACCCAACCCCTTGGCCTGAGCCCAATCCAAACTTAGATCGGGTTGACTTCTTCCAACCCGTCCTTCAATAAAATGAGCCCAAACCCGACCAAGAATCGGGTTGAGTCGTGTCCCACATTGGCGAGGGAAGCATCCATCACCCGCTTAATATACCTCTTGTGGACCTCCCCTTACGACCCAGTTTTTGGGGTATGCGGGTATCTAACATGGTATCCGGGCTATGGTTCCTTGTCTCATGCTCCGGGTGTTGCCCATCGATCGTGCCTTGCTACTCATCCTTCGCATGGGATAGATAATCCTTGCCATGCGTGCTCCGCGTAAGGAGAAGTGTTGGCGGATAGTCCGACATCGATAAGATTGGCACCCATCACCTACTTAATATACCCTCAGTGGACCTCCCTGTACGATCCTGATTTTGGAGTGTGAGAGTAACTAACACTTTGTTTTTTGCATGCATTCCCTACGCTTTAATTTGGCAATTCTGATCATTTCTTTTCTCATGTTTCTTTCTCCTTAAATCCCCACATCACGGGAGTTTGGAGCTTGTCTAACCCAACTCTCAGATGCTGGTTCACTAGCATCGAGCACTACTTGACAGTGTTTTCAAAACCAGACCGAAAGGCGAACCGAAAAGGCATCCGGTTCGGTCCAAATCGATTCAAACAGGTGGTTCAACTGTTTGAACCGTATGAAAATATATTTTTCAAAATAAATATTTACCAAATTCTTCAATGGCAAGGTTTGATCCCTGGGTTAGCATACAAACCGGTTTATTCAAAGACCGAACCGAAACATGTTCAAGTTCCGGTCCAAACCGGTTGAACACCCGGTCCGGTCTGGTTTTCAAAACACTACAGTGCTGGGTCCTAGACTGCCATTAGACTGTGGTGTCATAGGTGTTCAATGGGAGTCTCCGTATCCAGGACGTATCAAACTCAATTTTGATGGGTCCTTCGATATGAAAACTAAAGCCGGTGGACTGGCGGTGTAGGTTTTGTTGTATGAAGTCAATTTGGCGCAGTCCGCATTGTCGGCTTAACGACTTTTTCATTCTCAGATAGTACTTGTTGGAGTTTAGTCCCACATTAACTAGCAGGCTGGGCAGTGTTATCTTCATATTCTCTTTGTGGCCCTCCTCTTACAACTCATGTTTTAGGGCATCAGGGTATGTAACAGTAATCCACCACCTTCAATTGTCGCTTGCGGCCATATTTTCCGTGAAGGAAATAGAGTGGCGGATTGGTTGGCTGGAGATAGGGCTGGCAATTTCGAACCCGACACGGTAGACCCGACACGAAATTAGCGGGTCTGGGTCAGGGCTAAACGGATTCGGGTCGTAAACGGGTCGACACGATAAACCTGTTTAATAAACGGGCCGGGTCCGGGTTTAGGTCTGGACACGATAGACCCGGGAAGACCCGTTTAGTATTCAACGGGTAGTGTCGGGTCGGGTCTACCCGCAATCCGATACTATAATATATAATTCCAGCGGGTCTTTCGGGTCATGTCGGGTCGAGTCGGATTGGGTCGGATCGGGTCAACTGAATAGACCCGAGTGGTAAACGGGTCTTACCGGGTCTTATCAGGGCTACCAGTTTATTAGCGGGTCGGGTACGGGTTTAGGATCTAGACACGATTAGTTAAACGGGTCGGATCCGGGTCTAGGGGTTTTGGACACGACACGAACCCGACCCGACCCATTGCCACCCCTAGCTGGAGAGGCTCGCCGAATCAGTCAAGGCAAGGCAATGCTTGTTGGCATGAATCACCCTGGGAGACGTAGGGAATTGGTGCGCCAAAGACTACAGCTTGTGTTATCTCCTTGTTTGGGCTGTAATTGGCTTTGATTGTTTCTTTATTTTTTTGATAAATTGCACTTTGCTACCTGAAGTTTAGCTGAAAAACTTTTAACCCTCCTGTAGTTTATTTTGTTCAAAATCGCTCTCTAAAATTTGAAATGTTACACTATAAACCCCTTTTGTCAACTTCTTAATTTTCTCATTTGGTAGATTTTATCTTATCGAAACAGAATTGAAGAAGGCATAATGTAGTTTTTTAACTATAGGGGGGGGGGGGGGGGGGGGGGGGGGTTAAGTGTTTTTGAGTTAAACTTCAGTGAGGCAAAGTGTAATTTATCATTTTTTTTTTCTTAAAAAGTATTTGTTTTGATTGTTATGTTAGTGTAAGTTTCTATGCTCAGAAAATGATGGTGGCGGTTTCAGAACTCTATTGGCAACTCTTGGAGAGAGATGACTATCAGTAGGTATTTCCGACGTTTCTCCCCTCGGCATGTGAGGTCATGAATCTCTGGGATGATCTCGACCTACTGGGAGTAGTGTCTCGAGGATCTCCTCTATCTATCATTGTGTGTGCAAACTAATCATTGCGAACATGACCAAGATTAGATTATGGAGGACATTTGGTTGGGGGATTTGCCACTCTGAACCCTCTTCCACCAACTTTATGACTGGGCCCCTAACAAGCTTGCATCGGTGAGATCTCAAGCCATCGTCAGGCACCACGTTACGATCTGGAGACCTATGTTAATTGGTCATTTTTCGACGGAATTGACACCACAGCTTGGGAAATTACTTGAGCTTTTGAGACCGATTTTTATCTCGGATGACCTAGACTCGGCGGGCTGGAGATGAACCCCTAATGATCAATTTTAGATGGCTTCGTTCTATCGATTCATTAACTTCGGAGGAATGACCTACCCTTCGACGATGCATATTTAAAAAGCAAAATGTTTCTTGAAGGTAAGGATTTGTATACTTTTAGTCTCTAAGAATAAAATCCTCATGAAGATAAACCTCATCACGGAACCATTCGAACATTACAGACTCCTCTTGTCCCCTCTGTGGACCGGCAGAAAATCTGATTTGATCACTTCATTACCTACTGAACCGAGACTCGTACTGGACCGCAGCCGACCTGGTCTGAGCAGTGGGTTTGGCTCCTAATTGCCGGACCCAATTCCCTAGCCGTTGCCATCCCAGATTTAAATCTTGAATTGGAGGGAACAGAAGGAAGGAAGAGCACCATGCCCCCAACTTCAAAAATCAGAGAGAGACTAAACCCTCATCTTCAATGGGAGGCAGCAGAGGAGACGAGACGAACAGAACAAAAGAAAACCCTAAATTCTCGTGGCCATGCCCTCCCTCCTCCCCGAAGAAATAGCTCCCCTTGAATCAAATGATCTCTTCTGATCAAACCCTAACCCACCGCAACCTCACTCTATCCTCCTGCTCCGCTCTCATTGATCACTGCCTCTCCCTCGATTCCCCGACCCCCGCCGCCTCCGTCCACGCCCGCCTAATCAAGCTCGGCCTCCACCGCCACACCTTCCTCGGCAACCGCCTCCTCGGCCTCTACTCCCACCTCGGCGCCGTCGCCTCCGCCCTCCGCGTCTTCCTTGGCATACCTGCCAAAAACACCTTCACCTGGAACATCCTCCTCACGGCGTTCTGCAAGGCAGGCCGCATGGAAGCCGCCCGCCGCCTCTTCGATGAAATGCCCGAGAGGGACCCCGTCAGCTGGAACTCGATGATCTCCGGCTATGCGGCAAATGGCCTTTTCAAGGAGGCATTTGGAGCTCTCCACCAGATGCTAGAGCTCGGTGTGAGGCCCAGCGGATTCACGTATTCCATCATGGCCTCAGTTGTGTCCTCTGATCGAAAAGCCAAGCAGTTACACGGGAGCATGATTCGGAATGCGCTGAATTTTTCGAGCACTGTGCTTGGAAACTCCCTTATCAGCATGTATGGGAGGGCCGGCCTCATGGACTATGCTTGTTGCGTCTTTCAGAGGATGGAGGAGCCTGATATTGTCTCTTGGAACTCTGTGATATCGGCATGGGGCAATGCAGGCGATGGCGATCGGTCGTTGGAGTGGTTCCATTTGATGAAGGCTTCTGGGTTATCACCGGATGAGTTTACCACATCGACTATGATCAATGTTTGCGCCGACGTGGAGGATTTGGCTAAGGGTGAGCAACTCTTGGCCCGTTGCTTCACGATGGGGTACCTTTCGAATTCTATAGTTTCTAGCGCTGTTATTGACATGTATTCCAAATGTGGCAGACTGGACGATTCGGTTCGGCTTTTCCAAGAGATGATGCGATGGGATTCGGCCCTTTGCAATTCCATGATCTCGGGGTATGCCCGAAACGGGATCATGCATGAAGCTCTGAAGCTCTTCATGGCTGCACTGAGGAAGGGCATTAGGCCGACGGGGTTCACTTTTGCAAGCATTCTGAGCTCAAGTTCCTGTTTTGGATTGACCGAGCAGGGTACACAAATTCACTGTTGGATTCTGAAGTTGGGTTTGAAGGCAGATATGATTGTCACAAGTGCTCTTGTGGATATGTATTCAAAATTGGGTTTGATGGAACCTGCTATGAGAATTTTCTCTGCGATGCTTGCTAAAGACTTGATCTGTTGGAATACCATGATCATAGGCTTATCTCAAAATGGGCAAGGGATTGAAGCTCTAAGAATCTTTGGAGAAATGCAGGAGGCTGGTATCCAACCAGATCGCATTACTCTAGTTGGTGTTCTATCAGCTTGCAGCCATGAAGGTATGATCTGCAAAGGAAAGAGGATATTTTCATCAATGGAGGACAAATATGGAATCACATGTGCTCTTGAGCACTATGCTTGTATGGTGGACATGTTGGGCCGAGCAGGAAGGCTGAGGGAAGCAATGAAAATTTTAGAGACAATGCCTCACAAGCCCAATGCATCTGTTTGGGGGTTGCTTCTTGAAGCTTGTAGAATTCACGGGGACTTGATATTTGCGGAAGTAGTTGCAGAGAAGGTGATGGAGTTGGAACCTCGCTCCTCACTCCCTTATTTGGTATTGGCTCGCACGTATGGAGTGAGAGGCAGGTGGGAGAGCATGGCTCGAGTGTTGAGGACCATGAAAGAAAGATGCGCGAAGAATGTTAGTGGATGCAGTTGGATTTGCATGAAAGATCGTATCTTTGTATTTAGATCGGACCAAATATTGCATTGTGGAGGGGAAGCTATGTACTCAATATTGCGTTTGTTGGTTTGGGAGATGGAGAGTGAGGGATATGTTCCTGAACAACATGCAGTGTTTGAAGATGGGTGAGATGAGCGGAGCAGAAAATCTGGTGCTGGATTATTTATTTCTGGTGGGTTGTTGACTACAGAAAGGACAGTGATTACAGAGAAGAACCCCGGCAGGGCTGTCCCGATTTCTGGCATCCTCAAAGAAGATCTGCTGAAGTCTTCTTTTTTTGAGAAACCCCTCTCAATAAGAGGAGGAGGAGAGGGGGGGGGGGGGGGTGGTGGTGGTGGTCGGCCTTGACCCCTAACAGCTTATTTGATGAAGCAGAATATACAAACAATGCCTAAAAGGCACCAAACACGCAAGAAGGAACTGCGCGCAACACGGGCTAACTCGAAAAACCCAAAAGCTCTAAACAAGAAAGAGCAAAAGACCCCTAAGTCGCAAGACTTTGAATCTCTCGACCTTTCCAACTCGCGGATATGAGCTAGAAAGGACTTCATACCCTCCCCCTTAGTTGAGAAGCCAATTAAAGAAGCTATATCGAGAATCGTGTTCCAACAAATTAAGAGGTATGTTCAGCTCCTCATCATCTAAAGTAGACAATTGATCCCAAAGATTCTGAAGGAGAGAATCCAAATCACCTCGTTCCAACAGTTGAGGGGCATTGACTGAAGTCGAGCATAAAGGAAGGATCGGATCTCCTGTGCAGGTGGGTCTTGGGCGGGGAGGACGGTTTTGCGTGCCTGGTTCAAGAGCTCTAGATTTGGTTCGTCGCGGTGCTCTAGCTTCAATCGAATCTGTCCCAAGATTTGCCAGGTGAGGTCTGTGGTGTGTGATTGAAGGGCAAGGGAGGTAGTTGACCCGGGGCGAAGTTGAAAGGTGTCTTCTCCTTGGATCTCCAATCCACCAGGTCGCTCTCTTGTGAAGATCTGCTGAAGTCTGAAAGGAGATTTGATAGTTACATTTTAAGACTTTGGTCCAGAGGCACTTTGGATGACACCTTTTATGCCGCACAATATATTGTGATAGCTCAGTCCTATCCCCTTTGTATGTATCGACAGCTAGGGAGCCGGATTATCTGCATGCAAGTAATGGCTCCTCCTATGCTATTGAAAGTTCTTGAAAAGCTTAGCTTGCTATTGATGGTGCAATTCACTTGGAAAATTTCATAAAATTTGGAGACGGAAGTTGTCCTTGGAAACTAGCATATATTTATGATGGGATGCGTGATTATCATATCTGCAAGATATATATCTTGTTTAAATTCGTATCCACCAATGGAAATGTTGGATAAGCTTATGTTTATGAGCTTCAAAGGAACTATTGCCTCTATGTTGAGTGAACTCTTTGATGGATGGAGGGATTCCTTGTGGTATGTGTCTACATGACCTTATTGTTAAGAAGGATACAATTTGATAAATTAGATCTTAATATTTGACTGATAGTTATGAGTAAGGAACTGTTTCTAAAATTCAGGCAAGAATGTAACCTCTTTTGACCAAGGATCCAAAAGGAGGCATTTCTCTAATGCCTTTCAATCTAATTCATTTTAGCCTTGTTTACATGAGTTGTCTTACAATTTTTAGAGCAAATATTTGCTGTCCACATTTGATGTTTGCATCTACATGATAAAGATTCTAGGAGAAATCCTATAGAGTTTGATCTCTACTGGCTGTTTAAGTGCAAATATACTACACTTTTCTCTCTCTTTTGACCAGCAATCTCTGCCTGCTTTTGATGTTAGCATTCACATGATATGGGCGATAGGAGTCTATAGAGTTCAGTGTCAACTGGCTGTTTAACTGCAAATGCACTGTAAAGTTTCAGAGATGTTACTTACATGCACTGTAAAGTTTCTGAGATGTTACTTACATGCACTATATTTTGATCATTAATTGGTCTTACTTGCAGCAACTTAGGACTTCCACCTTCAAAGTTCTTTTAGAATATTTGTCCTGTGCTATCTACTTATCAGATGGGGTTTCTAATTGAATACATCAGTCTAGGCATGATTTCCTTAACCTATCCAGTGGAGATTGAGTAGCGCTGCTGGGAATAGGAGGGGGGAACAAGCGATGGAGCCTGCCTAAGTGGACTTCTTTGGTTTATACTATTTTCC